>OZ026623.1:28364442-28978636 GCA_964020975.1 Hermodice carunculata
GTCTTCGATTTTTTTTCACGCTATAGAGAATTCTACATTTGTTTGTTCCTGTTACAAGCTGTTAACAATTTACGCATCGGAAAAAGAAGGAAATCGATGTGACAAAGGCCATTTTGGACGGCGGCTGTTCTCTTTGAAACCCTTTTTGCTGTCTTTATCCCAGCTTGGACTTACCTCCGATTGTGAATGCGACTTTTCCATCAGATTTTAAGCAACCACCAACGCATAGAGGATTGGTCTTACTCGCGGCTTTAGAGATAAAAGATGACCCATGCAATTTGCACGTTTCATCATTAGTAGCCTTTATAAATTGAATAAGTTCAATTATTGTTCTGTCAAAGCTGCTTCCTTCAAGTTCCAAATAACTGCATTCATAGCAAGTCAAAGCAACACCAACTGCAAGATATAAAATAAGATTGCACCAAAATGAAGACGTACCAAAGACAAATGACCCAAGAGAAAGGAGATCAGAGGAAATAACTTGTCAAATATTTCTAAACCTGTTATATTGTTTTCTTGGGGAGCGCACATTCTCCCAGATAGCCCTGTTCCAGGGACTTCTAGCTTTCATATGATCTCCTTGTTTTTATCGCTTGACAATAAAATAGAATAAGAAAAGCATCTTGATATTTCGCCCCAATTCACTACCATTAATTAATGCTTACACTGACAATTCATTACTATTAATTTTGCTTACATTGACAATTCATTACTACTACTGTGGCAGTCGATCAGGGCAAGTATTGCATGCAAGACTACGCATGGAGGGCAGCGCCCTCGACCATCATCTTTTTAAACATAATTTAGTTAGTGATCCGACATGTTCTTGTGGCTTAGGTTCAGAAACAGCAAAGCATTTTCTATTGGATTGTGAAAATTACAAAAATATTCGAGACCCCTTATTTATAGAGATCCCAGTGGCTCCTAGGTCTAGTGTAAAAACTCTACTATGTGGAGATCCCCATATCACTGACACACGAAACGAAGAAATTTTCCGTTTGGTACACGAATTTATATCAACTTAAAACGGTTTGGACGTGCATGGAAAATATTTCAAATTTTCAACTTTCACTTGTGGTGGTATCATTCTAAATTCAATATATACTTAAGTCTTAATGATCTTCTCACTTTAAAGTCGAGCCCAAGAGTCAGTGTTTTAATGAGTTTGGTTGGTATGTGTACTTAGGCAGTCATGTCAGTGTTCATATTGTTATGTTGTATTGTAACTTTGTATCAAGAAGAGGTGTTGATAGAAGCCGCCGGCTTGTTCTCCAATCCTGTTTTTCACGTTATGGAAAATAAATGCGTTTAAACTAATTTATCTTTAGACGCTGCAAGCCGTTTTCTGTTGAAAGTATCGGTATGAAGAAAGCCATCACAAATCGTCAGTTGCAATACCATGCTTTGAAAACTTACCTTTTTAGAACCTCGTTATTAATAGTAAAACAACCTATGACTATTAAGAGCCTGCTTGAGCTCTTGATAACCACTTTCGAATTGTTAAAAGTAACGAAATTTCTGAATTTCTATGGGAAACCATGTACCTCAAACGCGCAGATGCGCCAAGGCGAAGGATGCTACTTCCTCAAATACACCCCTAGAATTAGTAAATACATACTACAGTAGTAAGATTGCTATCAATATTAGAAATCCAGTCATCTAATACCTTCTGTTGACAGATCTGTAGTGATGACATCATGCACAGTCGATCAATTCAACAACAGTTGACATTTAAGTATGTTTTTCGATGATGTTACCAGCATGATACCCAACAAACGTTGACCCGGGTTTCTACGGCTTGACTTTTGCATTCATATCGCCAAAATTATTCCAAGTTCTCAAAATTATTGCATCTACCAAAAGATGTACAAAATTTAAATGGTAGGATGAACTTTGGCTCTCTGATCTAAATCTTGCTCCAGCCCTGTTGACACAAGAGCTTAATATTAAAGTATGATATGCCAAAACGTACCCCTACTATGTATCAAAATATGCAAATGATATACGTTTCTCTTTATACCGATGTTGGCAGCATTGTCCTGTAAGCACCATTGGTTTTTTATTGGAACATGAAACTGAAGTCACATGATAGATTTTCAGTTTCATATCGAGAGAACAAACACAAATTATGGGATAAAACCCGTCTGCATCGAGTTTCACGATTAAAGAAGTTATACTACCATAGATAGTGTTCACTATCAAAATATTGTCATCGGGAAATGATTTACAGACACGGTAGTCTTCATAGGACATCAATTGTGTCTGTAGATGGCATTTTCTGTCAAACAGTTTGATGAGTTATATTTTTTCCTTCACGCAGTTCGTTTTGGAGAAAAAAAAATGTCACATAAATATTCAGGACGTGTGCGAACTGAAATATCTTCTATGTACCAATTTCCACAAGTATCTAATGCTTACCGAACACTGCCTAATTGACAATATTAGCAAAACTACACTGGACAACCGCTGGTAGCTCGCACTATACCAGCAACATCATACCCTCGTGCTGCAGGGGCAGATCTCGTCGTACCTCTATTTATTTTGCCATACCCTCATACTACAGGGGCGGATCTCTTCATCTATTCACTTTACTATAGCCTCATACTACAGGGGCAGATATCATCATACTTCTATTTCATTTTACCATACCCTTATACCGCAGGGGCGGATCTCTTTATACATCTATTATATTTCATTGTGCCCTCGTGTTGCAGGGGCGGATCTATCATACTTCTATTTTATTTCATTATACCCCCATGCTGCAAGAGCCTCATACTACTTTTTTTTATTTTGACTTGTTAAAGTGTGTGTGTCAACGCACACCTTTCTGTTTTTCTAGGAATTCTTTATTTCTTTCTTTCTTTCTTCTTTCTTTCTTTCTTTACAGGCAAGTTTGTCCGACATTTCATTTGAAAAGTATTATATGTAGAAACTCCAAACTTGGCACAACGAGGTAAAGGTTCACTTCAGGTAGAGGTCATGGCAAGGTCAAAGGTCATTTCAAGGTCAAAGGCCACTTTCCATGGAAACTTTCTTCTAGCCATAACTTGGTCAATTTTTATCCAATTTTGATCATGTTGGGCTCAAATGGTAGCTAGGGTAACACTACATATTTTGAATTTTACATGTGACCTCTAAAGATCAAAGGCCAAGGTCATTTGGACCTTTGAAAGTTTCATCCATCCAATTCGAATCAAGTTGGACTCAAATTGTAGGTATTGCAACACTACACATTTTTGTAAGAACATGTAACCTCGAAAGGGCAAAGGTCAAGGTCATTTGGCCCTTTGAAAGTTTCATCTTGCCATAACTTGGTCAATTTTCACCCGATTTGGTTCATGTTGGGTTTAAATTGTGAGTATTGTAACCCTGCGCAATCTACATGTGACCAACTTCTACTAGGGGGTTGTTGACCATTGCGCACCTAATGAATTAAAACTAAAAGTTGTAGCAATTTAAATTATGCTAAATAGCACCATCAAAAATTTTAAATCTTGAATAACTTCAAAGCTATAATAGATGGAGATGCCATTCCAACTTGTACTCCTGTGTTGTGGAATAGTTGTACATTGCCACACCAATATGCTTTGAAGACACACACATTGATTTGCTATGCAGCAAATCATCTTTTCTAGTTTAATCTAGCTTTCATTTAGTTGGATTTATTTGAAAGTCAATTTGAAATATGATTTTACAATTGGGCATAAGGAGAATAGTCTGTCCACTTTTGGGATAAACACTTTGCTTGTGAAGTAAAGTTTTAAGATCAAATAAAAGGATCAAATATTTTGTATACCTTGTGCGTGTCTCAAGATAGCAATGTTGGGATATTGTATGATTGCAAGTAACTGTTTCAAAATGGCACTGAATTTAATGTCTAAAACGCTGTGTTCAAAATTGGAAACTTATTTGTGAACAACTCCACGAAATGATAAAATCTCTATCATAGATCTCCTTGTAGTAATAAAATGAATACGAGTGCTAAATCTGCCACACAATGTCCAAAATTGACTGACACATACATGCATATTCCACTTTGGAAATTTTGAATTTCAGTATGAGGGTACTATTGACAAACAGACGATTATATACCTTGAATGAATTTTATAGAACATATGCAAATTGTAATCTACTAATTGCAATGCAACTTGTCTTTCAGGCAGGAGCCGCCATCAATTTCGTTAATCCTTCCATTCCACTTTTTTGTTTCCGCGACCCGAGAATGCTAGACCTATACGTGTCTGCTCACATTACTAAAATAGTACAAAGATGAAACGACTAGATTTTATATGTCACTGTGATATCATTGAAACTTATGAGGGCACATCAACCAATCCGCCCCTTGAGCAGTGTATGGTTGCCGCGTCCTCCGAGGTTCACATCTTTAATGTCCGTACTCAGAAGGGCTGTGTATTGCTGGTTTTTCAGATTTTATTGCGTGCAATAAACGCCTATTTCATGTTCTATGTCAAGCAAGGACCTATTGAAAGTATCTACTAGTCTAGCTAGGAGCCTTTTGCTGAATTGAATGTTATCTTCATGTGTCAGATCACCACAATAAATGAATTCAGACCACCGATATATAATCCTGAGTCACTCTGGTTGGTCGCTGAACTAACAATGTAAACAATTACAGACGATCCACATGCACACGAGTTCTAGAGTGTGGTCTTCCACGCATCTCATGTCACAGGGTTGTAATTTCCATGTACTAGTGTTGAAAATGAGATAACCATTTTCATGTCCTACTCATTCATATTTTACAGATTTCAGGAAATTAGTATTATTTTTGTCATTTGTTTGTTAGTTATGTTATTATGTCATTTGACGCAGGGACAAATTACGCAGGTTGGCTATCACCGCTTCCTCGTATTTTCTGCATATTTGAACAGATTTTAATGTCGATATCCTAAATTTTCTAAATGGCTGGCACGACGCCTGGTGAGAATTCAAGGATGGCAAGCTCTCACTACTGGCTTTTTGAAGTCTTTCAAAACAAAGCAACACAAAATTACATCCTTCTAACTTTTTAACTCGGATCACTTCATGGTATTCCTGTTTCCCTGACTCTTGGGAGAAATCTAACATTTATCACGTGTTTAAAACTGAGATACATCATGGTCAAGATCAATCTATGGAAGCCTGAGTGAGCTTTTTAGACGTGTCTAATGACTTGGACAAAGTTTAACATGCAGGGCATCTAATCAAACTCCGTCATCTAGATATCACGTGTTATTAATAAAGCTAGTGTGCGCATTGCTCTACTCCGCAGATTTTAATTCAAATTGGTTAGAAAACATTGGTGCCGGCTCTCTGACTGTTGCAATCTTCCTTGATTTGCAAAAATGTTTTGAAACCATTGATGTTTCTATCTTGCTGTATAAACTGGGTAAATATGGTATAAATGGTAATGAGCTGAGTTGGTTTAAATCCTACCTGTCCGACCGCACACAAGTGCAACGGGCACAAGTCTACTAAACTTAACGTAATATTGGTGTCCCCCAGGGATCCTCCCTTGGACCTATCCTCTTCCTACTATACATAAAATACTTTCCCCAATGTTTATCATCTGCTGTATGTCACTTATTTGCAGATGATACAACAGTGTATGCTAAAGGCAAAACTCCTAAAGAAGCAGAATCAAATCTGCAAGCTGAATTATATAATATATCTTACTGGTTCACTCGAAACAGACTTTCTCTCAATGTCCCCAAATCATGTGCCATGGCTTTTGATCAGTCTCGAGGCGAAAATGTCATAAATTTATCTATTAATAATCATGTTCTTACACAAGAAACTTCCAGAAAATTACTGGGCGTGGTAATTGATGAGAAATTAAACTGGTCTCAACATATAACTTATTTGGTCTCTAAAATAAGTCCAAAAGTATCCCTCCTATCCCGCCTAAAGCATACACGGTCACCCGCATTATTGAATATTGTCTATGAGAGTATAATACAACCTCTATTTGATTACTGTGATACAGTCTGGGGAGACTGTTCCAAGTCCCAACAGCTAATTCTACAGCGTCTCCAAAATAGGGCGGCTATAGGATTATCACTGGTGATTTTGATTTTACCCACAGTGCAACTTTACTTATTCAAAACTTAGGTTGGACTAAATTAGCTGAACGCCGCCAATTTCATATTTCAACTTTAATGCACAAATCCCTAAACGAAATGGCTCCAAATTACCTTCAAGTCAAATTTAGTAAGAAAAATACAGTTCACTCCTCAATACCAGAAGTAGCCTGAATGGCGATCTCCAAATCCCGCGAATACGCACTGAAAAGTTCAAGCAATCCCTTCGTTACAAAGGACCGCTTATTTGGTATAGCCTCCCCAGACCCACTAGACAAGCCGATGACTTATTAGACTTCAAAGCGAAATACCTTTCCCAGGCATAAGAACCAGAGTCTAACATATTCATGTTTTAAGCCGTGTGTCTTGGTATCTGTATTTAAACATGTACTTTTATATCTGTTCTATTTATTTCTTTTAATGTATATATAATGTATTATCCTATGTTGAATAGTATTGTGCTATACTATGTTTGTAAACATTTTTATTGTAACCTGGGCCCGATGGAAGAACAGCTTTTAACTGAATCGTCCATCCAGTATAAATATATTTTAATAAATAAATAAATAAACTCTGCCGTAACGCTTTCATCAAACAATATTGTTCCATGAGTAGACCTATCCTTGAATATGATTATGTTCTTTTTGATAACTGTGGTGAAGGTCTGTCGGATTTACTGGAATCTATACAGTATGAGGCAGGTCAAAATATATACGTTTTCACAACTCTTTCCTCGTAGACACCACCAACCTTCGCAGTAATCTTCCTTTCCCTTATTAGAGAGTCAATTTCCCTCCAAATTTTCAGAGCCAAGCGTACGGCAACCCCGCTGGCCATGGAACATGTCCATGTCACCTTTTTCCGTGGCCATCGCTTTTCGAATATCTGTCACACCAAGCTGGGGCTGAGATTTTATAAGGGTGACTGTGATCTTTAGAAGTAAGTGTAATTCCTTGTCCTTCTTGCTCCCACTTATTTCCTTTACTCACTTCTTTTTCTGCCATAAAAATACTCCCTAAAGGACAAAACTGTTCGACAATACTATACCTCATATGGTCGACAAAACAAATCGTCTCGTGTTTAATTCATATAAATGCAAGTTTGCCGCATTTAATTTTGCTGAAGAGTAGTCGCGGTGGTGTCAATTGTAGTAATGGGGCTTACCGGGGTTACTTGGCACTTTTGTTACAAACTGTTCCTGAATTGTCAAATAAAGCCATATAAAAGGATTCTTTTTCAGTGTTGAACAAATCCGACATGTAGCTGTTGAATAATCAGACTGCGATCACTCTTTATTTTCTAATATGCCCGAATAGATCGTCGCAGTGATCTTTTGTTTTCACAACGGAAACCGAAACTCCGATTGCTTAATTCGCCTCTAAAGGGTTAAGTACAATTCACGCATCGAGCATTACCCCGCATGC
The DNA here is from genome assembly GCA_964020975.1 of Hermodice carunculata. Lineage (NCBI taxonomy): Eukaryota > Metazoa > Annelida > Polychaeta > Eunicida > Amphinomidae > Hermodice > Hermodice carunculata. The sequence goes on from OZ026623.1 coordinate 28,371,947, forward strand.
AGCGTGTCATGGACCCAATCAGCTTTGGGTTGATATGAAGGTGAACCCGTCTCGAAACTTTGCATTTACAACAGACCTATATGCATGATGCAATTCACATAAATTCGTTGTTAGGTCATTTCAAAATGTTGGCCACTATGTTTCATTTCGACCGGTTAATTTACAATCGAATGACCATTCGACTTTATTATGTGATGACGAAATGTAACACGACGAACTGAATTACGAAAATGTATTCATAGTAGCCAATGATCCATGTGATCAACTGATATCACGGCGAAATCGAATGTCGACAATATTGATTACGACAACGTGGCGCAGACTCGAGTATTCGATGCCGTACAAAACTACACACCCACACACACATTATATATATGTGTGTGTGTGTGGGTGTGTGTGTGTGTGTGTGTGCATAAACGAACGCAGTTTTTTTGTCTTTAACTTGTCAATTATTAATAACTTTTCCAGTCTATCTTTTAATACTAAGTAGCCTTTTTGATGAAATCCAAATCCACTGAGAGTATATGTTATTCAATAATGTATGACTGTATCTTTACAACTACAAGTTTTGTTCATTTTTCTCGATAATTTTTACTCAACAGTGAATGACAATAAATGATCGAGTGTTATTACTTCTACCATTGTCATATTATGTAACTGCTCTCTACAGTAGCCCGCCACTGACAATGTTCATATTTTATATGACATATGTATTGGTAAAAGTGCTTGCAATCTCCTGTGTGTATTTATCGTATTTCAACTCTGCGTGTGCATGCTTACCTGGTGCAAAGGTGGTCACTACGACCAGGCAAAACGAGACGGGCATAATCATCATCAACGTCATTGATGTACTTGTCTCCGTTTGTGGCACCTTTGCTACTGCAGAATATATGCCAAAAACAGTGTTTATATTCGGAGAGCATTAGTACAAAGCATTTCAATAGATCTTTCCTGGAAATTCTCTAATCGTGGAAAGGTAGTCATGAAGTTTTATTTTATGTTTAGTTTTTATGTTCCAAACAATATGTAATCTATATCTACTTAGCAACAAGAAAGCATTCATCGTCAGATTGATCAAGTGAATGTGATTAGCTGTCGGTTCATAAAAAAACACCTGAATCATACACCGTGAAGGTCATCTGCACAAAGATAACATACTTCTTTCTGTCAATACATGGACTGCCATGGTCCACGTTGGCGCCATCACAAAATTTGTAAGGCATCTTTGCATATATATCACCTTCTATGTGCCACATGTAGTATATTGAAAGACATCAAGGCACCCTTGAAAGTATCACTTGTGATTCAATATCTATATTGAAACCTGCAAATTCACTACGCCAGCTGGAAGCTAGGCCACAGTTATCCTTTAGCCAAATAACCAATGGCTAAAAAGGTTACATTTGGCTGACCAAATTTTGTAAGGTTCAGTAAAATGGCTGAAAATACTTCACAATATAATATTCAACGTATGAATCATATATTTATTGGTAATGTTACTGGTTTTATTCTGATTTTCTGAGCATAACTTTAAATGTTGAAATTTTATCATAGTTGTGGCTAACATAATTAGTATTGGCTACAGAGGCTAATATTACTTTACCCCAATTGGCTATACTTTTAAGACCATGGTAACGCTCCAGTAAACACACACAGACATGCATATATAATACATATATGTATCTAAATAATATACATATGAATTCATGAATTATAGTGTAACATTACAACCCTTCATTTGTAACTGTGACTCACAAAATCTGTGAGAGTGGAATGACTCCCTTATATCAGTGTTATAGATCAAGAAGCTGGGCTTCGCGTATAACGACGATCATGGACTTTCTGGTATGTATGGGGGGAGGATGTGACGGGGGGAGTCTGTGATTGCAAACTTAATCATTATGTTGCTGTTTCTGGGCACTATATTCAACATCGGTTGTTCCCTATGTACTGTAACCGTGCTGTATTTTTGTACTTCTCGTTGTGTTATATTAATATCATCTTCCAGGTATAAGACATACACTTCAATTCCAACCAATTTTGCTTGATGAAATATATGTATTCTGTTTGAAGATTGTTACAGTACCATGCAAGTCTCAGCTCTGGCAATCTCGAGGGGTGTGGCGGCTTTTATACTAATATGCAAATTAAATTCTTATAACCAGTTCTTATGTATATTAAGAGTCCAAGTAGAGAGACTGGTTTGTAAAAATAGAAATAGAACTTGTTGCCAACTGGTTCTTGCTGGTGCCGTGTGTAAAATTGTAAGTCGAAGCACGAGGTAATTTACTTTCATTGGAAAACATCAAAGTAAGATAGGTATTTGCCGGCCACATTAGAGATACAATAAAACAGTAGGTTGCTGTTGAATTAAAAGTTGTGAAACAGGATGCAGGTGGGATTGCCTTTAAATGTACAGTTTGAGATTGCCAGTTACAAACAGCTTTCATGAAGGGTATTTTATTAAAGAATAATTTTTAATTTATTCATATGATTTATTTATCTATGAAAAAATGTTCTCATGCAGTGCCATAATGCTACTGTACATTCTGTTGCGCAACCTTATATCCTGCTAATATATCTGTCCTTAAGTGACGTGATTCAAAAGGTGCTTATTTAAAAGTCTTTCTAGAAACAAACATTTTGATTTGACGCATCTGCTGACTTTGCACTGTAAATTGGACAATTGAAATCATTTTCCAAGGGAGTGTCCATTGTGCCAGACAACCTTTGCAAGACTTCGGACCTTCAGCCTTTGTGAAAGTCTCAAACTAACGATTCCTATATTTGAGTTGAGCATGTAATAACTTAAGACAATGGTCTTTAGGCTCAGGCCACACTTCATTGTCGCATCACTACATTGTCAGATAATCCTATACCCCTGCCGGAAAGGCAAGATAACTGAATGCGAAATTGAGCGAGACTCGTGGGTAAAGATGTTATTCTCTTGAAATTTGTATATCTGTAGACATTTTGCGCACAAAAAAGTGATTTGTAAATATATGGAAACATTTCAGGGTGGAACTTGAATTTTTTATTACATATCCCTTACAATTTTGATTAATTCTAGTATGGGTTTTCTGGGAACTGCAAATTTTATTCATAAGAGAAGAATTCTGAGTTTAATTTGTGAACTGGAAATTTTATTCAATAGTGAAAATAATTTAAATTGAACAGATTGGTGGTGTCTCTACCATGAGTGTAAGTTAGGAGTGACACCCCCAAGTACATGGTGTACGTGTTTCGTCAGAGCTGCTCGTTATCGTTCAGCTTTTTCATCCTTTCTATCAGTGTGTAAAAATGTTGGTTTTATGAAACGTTCCCAGTCAATCCAGGTTGCGCTCTCTCTCTCTCTCTCTCTCTCTTTCTCTCTCTCTCTCTCTCTCTCTCTCTCTCTCTCTCTCTCATCATATTTATATGTAACGAGGAAATAGCATGACCTAATAAAATGTGTTTCAATGAAATCAACTCCACAATTCATTTCAATTTTGTCCTCTGAATCAGTGATGTAATACACTTGGTTCCACATAGAACTCCCACAAAGGGTCGCTGCATTAGCTTTTAAAAAATAGCCGGTTATTAGAACAAAACTGTTATGCACGGTCAAAACTGTGGTAAACAGGTTGAACTCGGTGGTCATTATCACATCGTGCCATTTAAGTCGTTTTTTAAATAACCCAAATAATACTGCCACTATTTTTATGACAAACAAAACCCATTTTGTCAGTCGAGGTATCATATGTTAGAGTGTCATTCAAGAACAGCTGGCGCGACTACAATAAAACGACCTAGCTTCTGATACTTGACTTTTGCGTGAATATTTTAGTTTCAGTTTCAGTTTCAGTTCCACTTGTAGTTCCTTAAACATAATTCTTTGAATACATGACGTTTACCCCATGGTAGAGCTGTTAATAAGATTTGCCATCCTCTCTTCTCATTCATGTTGAAGAGGTAATTTGAAGATTTGCCGCAAATAAGAACTATTTTTGTGGTTCGTTTGTTTCCAGCCATACTGTAGTGTGATAAAAAAGACAAAATAAGTTAACCACATTTCCTTTCGTATCGTTGCAAATGTTGAGAAGCCTTCATGTAACTTAAACTTACACGTTTTTCTTAATGTCTGATATAAATCTTTCAGGAGCGACAGGCTCTCGCTAAGGGCTCCCTAGAGTCGTTCAGGAGTGTATCAAAAGAGATAATACAATCTTGTCATTCGACAGTTTATTTATGTATCCAGACTTTGCTTATACAGACCAAACTGATATAAGAGTGGTCAACTCCACCATGGAAGCCCCACCGTGCATCCTGAGGCCGTGGAGATAATGTCGTCCGTTTGTGGGACCTTGGTCATTGCAAAACGAATGCTGTTGTGTGTAGTGCGCAAAACCAGCGCCAAGGAAAGCTATGCACCAAATCTGATTCCGACCAGGAAATGGTCAATCAACTGTTTTCGGAAAGTGTCTACATGCGAAACTATTTCTGGAAAAAAAGCGTTCCATGTCTAGTTTCCGTATGTTGTCCTCTCGAACCACACAATGTGCGGTTTAAAGTTACATTAGAACAATATTTCTTTTGTCGTCAGGGTGATCGAGTGAATTTGATATCGTGGTGATTCATGAAAGATTCCTAAATTATACACCCTGTCAAGCAATTGCAGAAACGTGAGACACCTCCTTCTACCACGTATGTCAACTTGCCAATAGTTTTTAATTAGGCAGTGTTCATTATTTTGGTAATGCAAATATAAAGACCTCTCAAGTAAAAAGTCACTCAAAAATACCTTGTTTTTAATTTCTGACCTCAACCCGATTGACCACCTGTGGAGCCATATGAAAAGAAATGTGTACCAGAACATGGGTCCTAACTCACACTTCGCAGGTCTACGGCGTTATCTTCTGGAGGAGTGGGGCAGTATACTTCAGGCACTTGTGAGAAAGCTCGTCTACAGCATGCAAAAACGCTGCCACCAGTGCACTGACAACCATGGTCGCTACACATCCTATTGAATGGACATTTAAAGGTGCTTTATGTCACACAGTGATGAGTCAATTTCTGCTCTATTGAACTCAGAAAATGCCTTAACTTTAAGTACAGTCTGTGATAACTTTTGATGCAACCAAGCACCATCTGTGATAACTTCTGATGGGACTCTGATCACTCAGTTCATATGCATGTTTGAGCGCTCTACAGGTACTCTTGCGAACTTGTGATTCAGACTGGTCAGGTGAGCATGCTGGCCATTCCATCACCTCAACACTGTCACTATCCAGGTAATCACGAACCACAGCTGAAACATGTGGCCTGGCATTGTCGTGCATCAGCATGAAGTTGTCTCCAATGGCACCCGCATATGGAATAACATGGGGTTCCAGGACATCCGTTATGTACCTTCCATGATGATGAGGTCTGTCTTGCCATTAGCAGAGATGCCCGCCCACACCCAGGGGCGGATTTAGGGGGGGGGGGCCGCGGGGGCCTTGCCCCCCTCCAAAAAAAATGTATTCTTACAGGATTTTCCTCCCAGGAAACACTATTATTTACCCCTGAAAATGGTGAAAATGCAAGAGCTTCCGGGGGCTTCGCCCCCTGGACCCCCCATTGGGGGCGCTGCCCCCAAACCCCCGTTGGGGGCCTCGGCGGCCCCCCAAACCCCCGGTCTTTTGGCCCCCCTTTCCTAAATGCTGGATCCGCCCCTGCACACCATGATGCTGCCCCCTCCGTATGCAAGTGTGGGCTGAACACAACAAGCAGCGTGTCTCTCCCCTCGCCGTCTCCATGCACGAACACGTCCATCACTTCTGTGGAGGGAAAACGACACTCATCAGTGAAGAGAACATTGCTCCATACTGCATGTGTTGTACGGACATGTTCTCTTGTCCACTGCAACCAAGCAACCTTGTGACTTTTTCACCATGCTATGGGACCTTAAACCAGCAGCATGCAGTCTGTTACGAACAGTCTGGGTGGACATGCGTCTTTGGTGAGGATTGGCTCTCTCCAGCTGGCTCTGAATATCAGGACCTGTGCGGCTCCTACTCCTCAGTGCTGCATTGACAATGATACGGTCTTGTTGCCTGGTGGTCAGCTTTGGCCTTCCCGGGCGTGGTAAGTCTGCAACATCATTTGTGTTTCGGTATTTTCTCAACAACTCATTGATGGATTTGTGGTTCACACCCATTGCCCCTGCGACAGCTCTGCAACTTTCACCAGCTTCAATGCGACCTATGGCTCTTGCATTGTCCATTTTGGATAGCCTTGGCATGGTGATGTTCACAGTTTGACCAGTGATGGCGAATCCATAACTGACAGAAAAAACTCCATGCCTTTATACCCATGATTGGCACAGTTTCTGGCCACATTACACAGGTATGGTGAGAAAAATCAATGGTCAGGAGGGTCCTAACAGGGACACGAAAGACCACTCATGATCCTTTCTGCAAAGTGCACTTTTTGACTTTGTGTGACATTCAGCCCATGTGCAGTCAAGCATGGGCTCCAACTCTGCTCATCTTTACAGATGATGTAATCAAAGGATTATGCTACACATACATGTGCGTATCTTTAAATTACCTCAAAAAAAGTATGGGTACACCATTGAATTATTTAAGCGGAGGGTTATTAATTTTGCCTAGTTTATATGAAAATCCCTGTGTAAAAATAAAAAAACCCATTTCTGCCAATTCTGTTAAGTAGCTTTTTCGGTTTCTTTTCAGAGTAACAGACTCGCAGTTTATTACCTGCGACCAGGCCCAGTGGTTTTCGCGCGACAAAAATCCTAATACGTCTACTCACCGGCTGTCTGGAAAAGGAAGACAGATTGCTTGCAGTTCCCGGTTTTTATAACAAACTGTTGACAAGGATTGGTTAGTCTGCATCACATGGCCAGCCACGCCTTTGTTTGTGTGTCCAGCAACTCGCTGGTCCATGTGCTCCACTCTCGCTTCACCAACAATCATCACGCACATTTATGCAATGTCAAATCAGCCTGACTGACAAGTCTGACGCTTCCCCTTTACGCGGCCATCCCTGATCTGCTCACCATGCTGACAAGCAACGTGTGCAGGCTGAGCGCGGGGTTCTCCAGCATTTAACATTACGAGAAGTGGTTGAGGAAAGAAATGATCGCTTACCAAAGGGAGGAGGTTAACTGTAGCAAAACTCAGACAAAAAACGGTTTACAAAGAATATTTCTGATGGTTCTATTGTCGATTTTGTCCACAAATTGATAAAGCATGGTTCTTGAATACACTTTAGAAATTAGAGGTTTTCGGAATGTTCATCCAGGATGCCCTCTTAAGTTCACAACTCGGCGCGCTTGGTTATGTGCGCGGGGCCCGGCCACGGCGCCTCCCCATGCATGAGCCTTGTCCTCTGCAATAGTACAAGTTATCCCTTGTCACGGTGCAGAAGAGGAATGCGAGCGTGCACATCCATGGAAGCCAAATTTCCTGCGAAACATTTTCATATCATCAATGCAAAAAATGCGTTGGCCGGATTCTTTCTTTCTTTCTTTCTTTCTTTCTTTCTTTCTTTCTTTCTTTCTTTCTTTCTTTCTTTCTTTCTTTCTTTCTTTCTTTCTTTCTTTCTTTCTTTTCTCGTATAGTACATTTAAGTTTTTGTATAGGATTTTTATTTTATTTTATGCTCTTGCATACGAAAATTTGAACATCTTACACTATGACCAAACATTAACAGAAAAAGAAGAAATCAAGGCTTGTTGAAACATTTAAGCGTTTTGGTAAAACTTTTATGTGTGGGCGGTCTCGTATATCTGGTACACCACCCAACCAGAACGATGATATGGTGGACATTCTGCGGTACCCAGTGACCCATTCAGAGTTCAACTCATGCGGGAGCGTCCAACATACATTAGTGGCTTTACTGTTGAAAGCATTCTGAGCTTTGATTTGATAGCGTGGCACATCAGCTATTTTATCACTGATTTTAATTTTTGACATCAGTTTACGGTGTATCTATTATTATGTATGTTTATCAGAACGATTTTGGTGACCTATGTTTTAGTTTGAGGCATGCTGTGTTCGATCTGTCCATTTTGTATCACACGTGTGACGTATTATTTAGTCTATTCTTTTATTTAGGACTTTAAATCATGACTTACTTTTTGTATATGGTTGTCTTATGATTTTGACTTGCATATTATTTCGATGTATTATTTGTGTGTTTTCCATTTTCTTCCTTGCGGAGCTGAAATAAATTATCATTATTATTATTATAATTATTATTATTATCATCATCATCATCATCATCATCATTATTATTATTATTATTATTATTATTATTATTATTATTATTATTATTATTATTATTATTATTATGTGAAATCACGTGTGCACGCCCAGTATCAGTCTCGTAAGTTTATTTTGAGCAGTTTATAATTTTAGGTTCAAACCGCACTTGAGGTTCAAAAAAAAAAAAAAAAAAAACCTAAAACTCAAAATCAAATCCAGGCTAAATCAAGCCAGAGCAGCACATTTTCGTTCTTTGAACGATGGGACGAAACTTTCATAATTTTTTTAGTATATACTGAACCAAACAAATAACGCAACCCTTAAACTTTTTAACTTAAATATTTATTGTTACTTTCATATCACAGAAACAAATTAGATCCATATTCTGCATTTTTTTTTTTGGCATAACATGTGAAAAACAAAAACTTGAAACTGTCAACGAGGGCGCGACCAGCTGGCAATAAACAGGGCAACATTGATTTGTAAAGTTCACAAATTGGCATGTCCACTAATACTGTGTGTGACCACCATCAGCATCTGTAACTGCTATGCAACGTCGGCGCATGGATGACACTAGCCGCTGCACCATCTGCCGGGGCACACAATCCCACTCTTCTTGAAGAGCCTGGCGAAGCTGCTGGCGGTTGGCGGGCGCTGGATCCCGTCTCCGAACACGCTGGTCAAGGTAGTCCCAAAGATGCTCAATGGGATTGATATCAGGTGAGAAGGCTGGCCATGGCAAAACGTTAATTCCTTCTCCTTGCAGAAAATCCATCGTCAGTCTAGCGGCATGGGGCCGAGCATTGTCCTGTTGAAACAAGTGGAGTTGGTGGTGTCTAATGAAAGGGACAGCAACAGGCTGAAGGATCTCATCCCTGTAACGGGCAGCATTAAGATTGCCTTCAATGAAGATTAGCTGGGTTTTGGCTGTGAATGAAATTCCACCCCACACCATCACTGATGCACCTCCAAATCGATCTGTTTCCAGCACACAGGCATCTGAGTAGCGTTCTCCCCTTCGTCGCCAAACACGTGTCCTACTATCTGCATGATACAGGGTGAAGCGGGATTCATCGGTGAATAGCACATCCCTCCACTGTTGATGGGTCCAGGGAATATGGGCAGTAGCCCATTGTCGTCGAGCTTGCCTTCTTGCCTGTGTCAAAATTTGACCCCTTTAAGGATGCCTGGCATGTAGATGGTGTTCTTGTAGTCTATTACGGACTGTCTGGGCAGATATTCTGTTATTGGTTCTGCCAGGTGTCTGTTGTGCAGTTCTAGTGGCTGGTCGAGTTCTGTTCCGCAGATGTGACACCCTGATGTGTCTGTCTTGTGCAGGTGTGGTTTCTCTTGGTCTCCCAGGACGCTGCCTATCAGCTGTGGCCCCAGTCTCCCGGAATCTTGTAGCAAGTCTGGATATAGTGGATTTGTGGACTTGCAGTCTTCTTGCCACCTCTGCTGCAGATAAAGCAGCCTGTAGCATGCCAATTCCTCTCTCCCGATCTACTCTTGATAATCGACCCTTAGTTCTTGGAATACTGTGCCAAATGAATCCCATGCTGCCCTTTTAATGTCCGTGAGGGGCTACACCCAACCAGTAAAGATGCGAATGTTTTAGTCATGTGGGTAACACTGAATCCTGCAGTTGTCCTTGATTCAGCACAACCACCAAACTTTGAAAGCCTCATATCCTCGCACACAGTTACGCTTGGGCTGATTTCAATGTGGCGTTTTCCTGTCCCAGAATCAAAGACTTGGCAACCTTAATTTCAGGTGTCAGAGACTTCCATAAAATAGCCTGCTGTAGTCACTCTTGATTCATGACAATGACCCCATGGCAAGGTCAGGGTACTCGACCTTGAGGTCACACTACTTGGTGCATTATTTTAGACTGATTTAACAACGGTTCGTATATTTCTGAACTTTAAATACAGTTCCAATGTGAAAATAAACCCAAATGAAAAAGTTGCGTTATTTGTTTGGTTCAGTATAGAAATTTCACATTTGATCCATTTTTTTAAAGCCGGCTTGGCATACAAACGACATGATAAGTATTGATCTAAAGTAAAATGATTGATCGAGTTTTGCGATTCAATTTAAAATCCTCACTTCCTACTTGTACAAAATCTTTGTTTTAATTTGTGTGTAGAGCCGAATCGAAAACGTGTTGTTTTGCCTAAATGTAATGATGTTTCATTTTTATGTCTGTGTGCCAACACAGACATACTGTTTTTCTAGGAATTCTTTATTTCTTTCTTTCTTTCTTTCTTTCTTTCTTTCTTTCTTTCTTTCTTTCTTTCTTTACCGGCAAATTTGTCCGACATTTCATTTGAAAAGTATTACACGTAGAAACTCCAAACTTGGCACAATTATACTTCTATGGATAAAGTCTGGCCTTTTTATAATGAGAGATCATGCTTTTCAAAATTATGCAAATGAAGGCTAATTAAAGTTTTAAATCTTCAATATCTTATATACTATAGTAGATGTGGTTCCGAGTGTATAGGAGTTCCATCATAGCAAGGTAAAGGTCATCTCAAATGTCAAGGTCAAGTCGAGGTCAAAGGTCATGTCAAGGTCAAAGGTCAATTTTAAGCCAAAATGTTATTTTTGAGGTAAAGGTTCACTTCAGGTAGAGGTCATCTCAAGGTCAAAGTTCATTTCAAGGTCAAAGGCCACTTTTGATGGTCGCTTTCTTCTAGCCATAACTTGGTCAATTTTTATCCAATTTTCATCATGTTGGGCTCAAATTGTAGCTATTGTAACCTTGCACATTTTGAAACTTACATGTGACCTCTAAAGATCAAAGGTCAAGGTCATTTGGACCTTTGAAAGTTTCATCCAGTCAAAACTTGGCCAATTTCCATCCAATTCTAATCATTTTGGACTCAAATTGTAGGTATTGCAACACTGCACATTTTTATAAGAACATATAACCTCAAAAGGGCAAAGGTCAAAGTCATTTGGCCCTTTGAAAGTTTCATCTTGCCATAACTTGGTCAATTTTCATCTGATTTGGTTCATGTTGGGCTTAAATTGTGGGTATTGTAACACTTTACATTTTTTGCAATTTACATGTGACCTGTAAAGGTCGAAGGTCAAGGTCATTTGGACTTGGAAATTTTTAACCGGCCATAAGCTTAATGGACGTGAAGTACCAAAGGACAAAAGTTGTAGCCCCTAATATTCACAACCTTTGAAGGCACACACAGATTTGCTTTGAAGCAAATCTTCTTTTCTTTATTTCTTTCTTTCTTCTTTCTTTCTTTCTATCTTTCTTTCTTTCTTTCTTTACAGGCAAATTTGTCCGACATTTCATTTGAAAAGTATTTTACATAGAAACTCCAAACTTGGCATGATTATACTTCCATACATGAAGCCTGGTCTTTTTGTAAAGAGGTTCAACAGTTTTGAAAATTATGCAAATTAGGGCCATTTGAAAATTTAAATCTTGAATATCTCCAAAAATATTACAGGGTACAGGTAATCAATCCAACTTCGATTAATATGTTGGTTAGACTGCACATTTTTGTAATTTACATGTGACCTCTAAAGGTCAAAGGTCAATGTCATTTTCACATTTGAAATTTTCATCTAGCCATAACTCAGTCAATTTTCAACCAATTTTAACCATGTTGGACCCAACCTGTAGGTATTGCAACACTGCATATTTTTGTAATTTACATGCAATGCCTAAAGATTAAAGGTCAAGCTCATTCAGGCCTTTGTGTTAAAACTAGCCATAAGCGTAATGGAATGTGAAGTACCAAAGGCTTCAAAGATGGTATCAGTCAAGATTCTGGGGTCCGCTTTGGTAATTGATACTTTTAGCCCAGATAAGAGAGCCTGGGTTTGATATCAGGCTACGGGCAGCATGCTTGTCTGTATGTGTGCCCCTGAGTGGCACACAGAATGCCGTGTGTGACTGCTTTTGTCATGTTTACACAAGACAGACAAGACATAACTTAGAACATTGGAACAACACATAATTAATTAATTGGGTAAGACATAACAGATTCAACTGAAAGCCACAGGAAGCTGTAGTTTTCCTTGCAGTGAGGTTGCAAGGTTAGGATATCGTACAAGCCACGGTTAGCCAGGTCAGTGTTCAATGTAAACAAAGCATGGACAAGTATGAATAGACTGACGTCTACAAGTTGTATCATGCTTAGAAGACTACTTGGTTCATGAGAATGAAATGGAAAAGAATGAAGACACAGTCTGTGGTAGTCTATATATCATTACATACTATCAAAAATGTTGTCTTTCTTTCTTTCCTTTTTTTCTTTTTTATGGATGTGTGCCAACACACATATTGTTTTTCTAGGAATTCTTTCTTTCTTTCTTTCTTTCTTTCTCACTTTCTTTCTTTCTTAATGTCTGTGTGCCAACACAGACATATTGTTTTTCTTTCTTTCTTTCTTTCTTTCTTTCTTTCTTTCTTTCTTTCTTTCTTTCTTTCTTTCCAGACAAGTTTGTCCGACATTTTATTTAAAAAGTATTACACATAGAAACTCCAAACTTGGCAAAATTATACTTCTATAGATGAAGCCTGGTCTTTTTGTATTGAGAGGTCATGCTTTTCAAAATTATGCAAATGAGGGCTAATTAAAGTTTTAAATCATCAATATTTCATATACTATAGTAGATGTGGTTCCGAGTGTATAGGAGTTTGATCATAGCAAGGAAAAGGCCATCTCAAATGTCAGGGTCATGTCATTGTCAAATGTCAGTTTTAGGCCAAGGTGTCATTTTTGAGGTGAAGGTTCACTTCAGGTAGAGGTCATCTCAAGGTCAAAGGTCATTCAAGGTCAAAGGCCACTTTCGATGGCGGCTTTCTTCTAGCCATAACTTGGTCAATTTGTATCCAGTTTTGATCATGTTTGGTTCAAATTGTAGCTATTGCAACACTGCACATTTTGAAAATTACGTGTGACCCCGAAAGGTCAAAGGTCAATGTCATCTGGACCTTTGAAAGTTTCACCCAGCCATAACGCAGCCAATTTCCATCCAATTCTAATCATGTTGGACTTAAATTGTGGGTATTGTAACACGGTACATTTTTGCAATTTACGTGTGACCTATAAAGGTTGTAGGTAAAAGGTCAAGGTTATCTGAACTTGGAAGTATCATCCAGCCATAAGCTTAATGCAATGTGAAGTACCTAAGCACAAAAGTTGCACCATTTAATATTAACAGCTTTTGAAGGCACACAGACAGATTTGCTTTAAAGCAAATCTTCCTTTCTAGTCTTCTAACCGTACTTGCATTTCAGATACTTCTTACTAAGGATAGCTTCAATCTTCACATGTTCGCTGGATGTGACTAAAGCAGAATCGTCCGCGTAGAATGCTTGCAAGATGTGGCCGTTTCCATGTTGCTGACATGCACTAAAACTCACACACACACACACACACACACACACACACACACACACACACATATACACACATACATACATATATATATATATATATATATATATATATATATATATATATATATATATATATATATATATATATATATATATATATATCATTGATCCTTATCATTTAAAGCTGGCCTGGGGTTTGGGGTGAGTAATCAGCTGTGCACTGGTTTTGTGGAAAGTTGAAAAAGTTTGCCTCTTATTCGGGCGGGGGGGGGTGTTCTGGAACAACCCTAAATATGTGAGCTTGGAATGTGAACAGCATATTTTATAACCCAGCAAAAATCTGTTGTTTTGATATGAAACACCCCATGGTCACATCAATGGAAAGTCGTATTACTTGGCATAATTGTGCGACATGCACGGCACCGTTGGCCCAGCACTACCATGTATTTGTGTAACTATGTAAACAGTTGCATTTCAAACTAGAAATGAAGATTTGCTCTGAAAAATCTGGGTGCCTACAAAACTAACATAAATTACAATTTTACATCTTTTGCTTGTGGTTTATCAGATCTTCCTTCAGCACACAACCATGAAGTAAACCGCGAATGACACCTCTATCTGTAAGAGCTTTGAAGACATTCGACATTTAAACTTTACAAGTGGCCCTAATTAGCATAAATTTTTTTAAAAAATAACACTTTTATTTGCGGTTGATTGCATGCGCCTAAAGAAAAACAAGGGATTGAAGTTTGAATGACATCTCTACCTATAATATATGTAGTCTTTAATATATATTTTAGAAAAAAAACATAAAAACAATAAAATAACCGTATCAGCAGGTCGTCGGCAAGATTCGAACCCGCACTTTATTTCCAGCGACTGTTCTAACCCCTGCACCAGCCAGTGTGATCCGGTCGTTATGGCACATTTTGCATCTCTTATCGTGCTCAGTGGATCCTTCCAAGGAAGACGTGGCACGTTCGTGCCAGACAACCCAGAAATTAGTTAAAGTGTGTGTGTTAAGGCACACTTTCCTGTTTTTCCTCGATTTCTTTCTTTCTTTCCTTCTTTCTTTCTTTCTTTCTTTCTTCTTTACCAGCAAATTTGTCTGACACTTTTCTCGGACACGATCACACATAGAAACCCCATGATTGTACCTCCATACAAGGAGTTTGACCGTTTTACACAGAGGAACGAAGATGTTTAAAATTATGCAAATTAGGGGCATTTGATATTTTAAATCTTGAATATCTTCAAAAGTATAATAGATAGAGATGTGATTCCAACTTCTACTTGGGGGTTATTGACCAGTGCGTATGCAATGAATTTAAAACAAAAGTTGTAACAATTTAAATTATGCTAATTAGCAGCATTTGAAATTTTTAAATTGAATATCTTCAAAACTATTAAAGTTAGAGATGTCATTTTAACTTCTACTAGGAGGTTATTGACCACTGTCCATGTAATGAATCTAAAGCAAAAGTTGTAGCCATTTAAATTATGCTAATTAACAGCATCTGAAATTTTAAAACTTGAATATCTTCAAAACTATTATAGACAGAGATGTCATTTCAACTTTTACAAGGGGGTTGTTGACCATTGTGCATGTAATGAATCTAAAACAAAAGTTGTAGCAATTTAAATTATGCTAATTAGCAGTATTCAAAATTTTCAATCTTGAATATCTTTAACACTATAATAGATAGAGACGCCATTCCAACTTCTACCCCTGTGTTATGGAATAGTTGTACATCGGCATACCAATATGCTTTGAAGACACATTTGCTATGCAGCAAATCATCTTTCCTAGTTCTATACTGTTTCCTGGATTAAGGCGGTGAAAAGGGTTTCCAACTATAAAATTGTGGCAGTCACAAAAGAGGCATGGTTTAAATGGGAGATACCACTTGCTGTTGGGATTTATTCTGAAACCCTGTATTATAAATCCCTCCCGCTACGGCCTACGCAGTCGGGATTTATAATGAAGGCTTTCAGAATAACGCGTGGTATCTCCTATTCATAATAGTTTTGAAGATATTCAACATTTGAAGAGGATCCGTAAGGGGTTTCCCGTATTGGCGTACTGGGGCTTTTTTATTTACCGTACTGGCGTACTGGAAGCCCCCTTGTTTTACGCACTTCGTACTATCCAAAATTTTGGAAGATTTTTATTTTCCGTACTGCGTACTCTAGAAAGATAATTACCTGTACCAGCGTACCGAAACCTCCCTTACCCCCCTTCTTTGAACCGAAGTGCCTCTACTCAGCATTAGTAAAAATTCAGCAACTTTTGTTTGTGGTTCATTGGATGCACATACAGCATACACTTATCAATAGAAGAAGGAGTGATATCTCTACCTATAGTAATTGTCGCAACGAGTCACCTGCCATCGCACTCGATTATGTTTTTAAGCTTGTAAAAAATGAACATGCAGCACATATTATCGATATAACAAGAAATACATGGATCAAATCTGGCAGAATTTCTTAAATTGGTTATACAATGATCACTTCTCAATACACAGAAAGATTTTAAAGATCGCCACTGTGTAAACAGCAAGCAGTGAACATCCAAGCGAAAGCAACATAGAAACAAAAACCATGTGTGAAGAGCAACTTTCCTCACTTAGAGGATACATTTCGTGCTCTTTTTGAACACAAGATGAGCGTGGGATGCTCAGACAAAGAGAATGTGTATATACACAAAAAGAAACACGACATAAAAAAAAAATACAAAATAAAAATCGAGATTCATAGCCAGTGTTGAAGTGGCATATAATACTGGATGAGTAAATTTATGTTGTTTCAAATTTTGATTACCTTAGGTGAAAAATGTACCAATCATAAATGACATTTTAAAAGTGAGCGTGAAGAGAGACTCGCTTCGGCATGAACAATGGTATTTGTAAATCATTAGGAAACCGTACATAATGGAAAGAAAAAAAAATCCACAAGTTCGGTGCAAAATGGTTGCTGTTGTTGCAGTTGGTACTTAGAAGTACTCATTTAACTTTCAAGTCGTGGATCTGCACAACTCGACCGTTTGCCAAATCTTTCTTCCAAGGATTACTTTGGCGGATATCAAGTCTGCCGTCTCCAGACCAACAAGAATTAAACCGTTTCTCCCTCCTCAACTTTCGAGCCACATACATGATATGAAAGCGCTTTTTGGTCAAATCTTCTGACACAAAAGCGTTGTTACTCTTCTTCCTTGTGCCATAAAACCTATGCCTGGCGCGGTAAGTGACGAACCGTACGATTATGGCACGAGATTTCCCCTGAACTTTTTTCCCAACTCTATGACTCCGTGCGATCTCGTCGAGATTCAACTTTACCCCGAGTTTCTTTGCATGTTTGAGAATGATTTCTTCGGTATTCTCATTCCTGTTCAGGTTCCCTCATCCACACTCTTAAACACTTTCGCCTGCTGTACTGTTCAGCGTCACCTGCGACTTTCTCCAGGTCAGTTATTTTTCTTTCTAGAGCCCCTACTTTTGATTTTAATTCAGTATTTGTAGCATTTAATGCTTTCATCTGGTCTTCCTTACAGTTAACGTCAGCCTCCAGACTACTGACTCGTTTCGTAAGTTCAAGTAATTTGGTATCAACTGCACGACACAATTTTCTCAAATGCCTCGGAAATTCTTGAGGCCCTGTACCCCCTAAAATAGACGCCGGATTCCATAGATTTTAAGAGCAGACGCCAGATTCCAGATCCTGAATTATACCGGATGCCAGATTCCTACATTTCTTAAAGTGGAGGCGGATTCCAAATATTATGCTAAACTATCTACTGACAGGTAGATTTAACGTGCTTGCTTGCAACACATTGCCATAATCTGGAACCAATAGACCTACACCACAAATTTTTGTGGATTTTGAGAATTTGAGTCCGGAAGAAAATGTATATTTTTGATGAAATGTGAAGATTTTGAAACTGTTTCACTTTTGATAAATTATATAAATGGGACTGTTGCAATAAGGGGATCCTTATGAACGTAGGTAATGTATTTATTTAAACATCATTGTATATTCTTTGGTTTCTTTTTGTAAGGTTGGATTGTGTGTATTGTGCATGTACTGTGTTGTATTTGGCAAAATACCTTTTCTGTGTATTGAAGGTGCAGCTAATAAAGATTCATTTCATTTCACCTTACGCTGAAAACTAAACTGGATGCCATATGAGATTTATTCAATTAAAGTGGATGTTGGATTCCAGGAGAGGGATGGTACAGGCCGTGAGGGCCTCATTCTTGGATCAGTCATCAACTTCCAAGAAATCAGACACAGGATCATCAGCACGAAACTTGGATAAAGGGGGGGGGGGGCTTTCACCGGTTGGTGACAACCAAGGCCGTTTGACACCTGAAACGCTGGCTGCTGGTTCAATATCCTGAGCATTAACTACTGGGTCAGTTTGACCAAGGAGTCTAAATTGGATGGACTCCTTGGTTTGACCTACACCTGCGTTGACATTATCAGCGGTGTCACTGTTCGACATGTTTGCTTGTTGTATTTGTGTCTTTTTGTCCAAAACCACTTCCTAGTTGTCATTACCCTATTCCGCAGTCCGAACTCTTTACTCTCCATAAGCTAACCTGTCCCTGTCTAACTTATATACATAGAAGTTCTATTGTCCATATTGCACACGTTCCTCTGTAAAATTTTGACATAGGCTGTATTAGCCCAAATAAATTAAAGGGTCTTCAGCAGGTAACTACTCAACATGTGTTGTTTTCGCAGCCTACTCTTGATCTCCTACCTTTGGTAAAGCTCATGGAAGCAGAGACATGTGTTGACAGAGTCAGAGGCAAAGGAACGAAGGGCCTACCAATTATCAAGGAGAAACGGGTAAGTTGACTTTTACAGTTCCGTTTAGGTTCAAACAAAACAACAGGAAAAAGCTGGGTGTCTTCCTTGGAGTCTTTGGAATACGCCTCGGCTATAGTTTCCTGTCAAAATTGCACACCTGGGTGTCTTTACACTTTACAGTAACCCTAGTCTTGTTTGGTGAGATGCATGGGGTGCTTGAAAGGGCAAAAGGGACATTATTAATAATATTGGGACTAAATATTGTGTATTTGTTTTGAACATTTTAGTGTTTAAGATTCAAACATTCAATTCAACTTCAGGAATTAAACATGCTATTTTATACACTAAACACAAAAGAGTATAAGAATTAAATATCTACAATTGTTTAAAAAGTGTTACACTATAGTGTTTATTTTGATGTTAAAAAGCTACATATTTTGGTGAATAATGTAATGAGAAAACAACTATAGCAGTGATAAGCACTTTCAGGGTTAATTGGGGATACATGGAATGTAGATTTTTAATTTTTTTTTTTTTTTTTTTTTTTGGTCAACGTTTTCGTGAATATGTGAATGGTAGTATGTGCAATAGGTGTCTAACTATCTGGTGTTACTGCAGTAACTTAAAGTATATTTTTTCCTATTTTTTCTCCTTTTTTTTCGTTTTTGTTTTTTGCTCTCCTCCTTTAATATCTATGACTTGTTCTTTGACAATTGTATCTGTAAAAGCTGCGGTACTACTAGTATTTGAGTTTATGTGTGATATTTATTTTGTATGTACGAAAAATGGGTAATTTATGTACGACATTTATCTTGTATGTATGACAAATAGGTCAGTATTGACCTGTATTTAAATGTTAATAAAATTTTTACTTTCTTAGTTACGGAGCCTCCACCAGGATGAAGGCACTGGTATTGGCTGTGTTACTTAACCATCCGGGTATAGCACTTTTTCTACCAAACAAGAACAATTTTGGAGATATGTTTAGCATCTTTTATGTTTTAAAACTTAATGACTTTTTGCAGTTTGGTTTCTCGAGTGGTTATTTTCATAATGGAAGCTGATTTGGCCTTGAATCTGACGTCCATCCCGTCAGGTTTCTTGCTGCACCCTAGGGGGCAGCACAGGATCCCAGTTAATAGGAGTACACCCTGGACACACAACTGTGATTCAGCTGTAGTAATCATGCTAGAAATGACAGTTGTGGTATTCTCATTTTATTTTCTTTTTTTATGTCTGTTGGTCAAAACAGACATTCTTCTTTCCTATGAATTCATTTTGTCTTCTCTTTCTTTACAAGCGGATTTGTTCGATTTTTTTTTTTTATTTGAAAATTATTATACTACATGTAGTACGTACAAACTCCAAACTTGGCATCATTATACCTCCATACATAAAAGTCCAGGCTTTTAATAAAGAGGGGCGACAGCTTTGAAAATTATGCAAATTAGAGGCATTTGAAAATTTAAATCTTGAATATCTTCAAAATTATTATAGGAAGAGATGTGATTCCAACTTTAACTCATAAGCTTGTGTTGTAGGCGCATCCAATAAACCACAAACAATGGCACTTCAAAAGTTTAAATGTTACATATCTTCAACTATTATAGGTAGAGGTGTCATTCCAACTTCAATATGTTTTTTGCTATAGGCATATCCACTGGCAATGAACCACAAAGGTTGTAGACTTTTGTTAATTAGGGGCATCTTGAGACGTTTAAATGTTGAATATTTTCACTTATTGCAGGTCAAGTTGTCATTTAAACTTCAATTCAGGGTTGTACTGCAGGCACATTCAGGGAACCATGAACAAAAGTAGTAGAATTTTATACCTATTAAGGGGACTTGAAAAATTTAAATGTTGAATATCAATCTTTAAATTGATCTACATGTATTATGCATAGATGTGCCATTCAACTTCACATCCTAGGTCTGTCCATCATCAGTTTTGCCCAGAGCTAAGCACTCGGATGCCACAAAAACTAGAATATCTGAACAAATAATAAATCTATTATTGAATCATTAAATACAGTTTAAAAATTTGGCCTTTTTGCAGGATTAGAATTGAATCTAAATAAAACTGAAGGATTATGGTTTGGTAAAGGTAAAAAGAAAAGGGAGAAAATAGGTGATATACAGTGGCCTGATAAGCCAGTTAAAGCTCTTGGCGTTTATTTCGGTTATGACAAAAACCAGTGTCAGAATTAAAATTGGCAAAAACAGCTTGAAAAACTAGCAGAAATTCTTAAAAGTTGGAAAAAAGGAAATTAACTATTTTCGGAAAAGCATTAGTAATCAAAGTTTTAGCCTTATCCCGACTGATATTTAATGCATCAGTGCTGCCTATACTATCCGATATAATTGCTAAAATTAACAAAATAATTTATGAGTATCTATGGGACAGTAAAAGAGACAAGATAAAAAGAAAAACCCTTAATGGTGACTATGAACAAGGTGGCACAGGAATGGCAGAGTTTAAAAGTCTCTTTGAATCATTGCAAGTAAAATTGCGTCAAAGATTGGTATTGCCAGAGAAACAAACATGGAAAGAATTGTCTACTTTTTGGTTAAATTCTCTTGGGCAAAACTTTCTTATTTTCAAAATGAATATAAATAACATTGGTCAAGTATATAAAAAACATTTTTTGCCTGCCTTCTATGAACAGGTGGTGAATACTTGGTTAAAAATTAGAGGAGTTAAAAATACTAAAAGTATGTCTGATATAAGGAAAGAAATTATCTGGGGAAATAGACTAATATTGTTTAAAAAGAAACCAATCATCTTTCTTCATTGGATAGAAGATGGTATTATATATGTAAATGACTTGTTAAATGAAGAAGGTAAATTTAATCAAAATGACCTATATAAAAAACTTAACGAAAAAGCAAATTGGTTATCAGAAATTAGTATATTGTTACAAGCCCTTCCGAAAAAATGGAAAGAATTCCTTAATTCTGATTCATGTCAAAATATTCCTGTACACATCAATTTCATGGTAAAAAATCCTCAAAAATCTGTAGATTTCGAAGATATTAAGAGCAATCTGTTTTATGAAATTTTAGTGCAAAGAAAGTTCAAGAAATCACATATTGAAAACATGTGGAGCAACAAACTAAACAAAAAGAAGTATATTTGGAAATATGTTTGGCTATTTGTCCACAAAGGTCGAATTGAAAACAAAATAAAACAATTCAAATACAAACTTCTACATTGCATTCTTCCATTTGGAGGATTATTACACAAATGGAAAATTAAGGAAACCGCTAATTGTTTGTTCTGTGATAAATTAGATAATTACAAGCATATGTACAGTAAAAGTAATCGTTTGATTTTCTTTTGGACTAAGGTAAAACAAGCTTTTTTAAGCATGGGAATAAGTAACATAGAAATATCATTAGAAACTCTGATTTTTGGTTATGAAATTAGAGAGACTATTATTGGGTAAATAGAATACTGTCATTATGTTATTTCATTATTTTCAAAAGTTATTGTATGGCAACAGAAAAGAAGGTAGACATTTATTTGTTGTTTAAAAAAGAAATTAACTATGAAGTCCAAGTTATGGAATCAATGGACAAAGAGGTTCCTTTGAAAATATCAAAATTTGTTGATTATTTGTAACTATCATGTTGGACTGCCAACAACATGATACAAATGGAAGACAAAAATGAAAAGAAAAAATATGGTTGAGAAAAAAAAAATCTCTGAACAGTGTGGCCCGATCTCTGATATGGAAATAATGCAAATTAGGAGAAACAATAGCAGACTTGTACATATTTGTGTTATACCAGGCATATATTTGTGTTATACCAGGCATACAACAGGCCATGATCTGTCATCAGAAGTCAATAAAATGTATATGCACATCACTAGGATTTGTTCAAACTCACGTTAGATGGAACACTTTCATACCCCCATACAGTCACCATTTTGTCATCAGTCCATGCTGTAGAATCAGCAGTGATCCATAAATGAACCAAAGTCGCAATAAAAAGTGTACTGAAGGGAAGTACATATAGCTAGTTTCTCACTACATGACCAAATCTTGTTTGCTTGTGGACACTTGACATTCTGTTTTATCCAGAATTCTTTCTGGCATTCCCTTTTTGCAAGAAGATTTTTTCCTGCCAAGAACTTTATTTTGCCACACTTTTTTGTCTATAAAATTTTCTGTCATGTCACTTTTCCAACTTTGAATTTGACTGTACAAGGTAACAACTTTCCTTTGTAGGCAAAGGGATTTACTATGAAGCAAATCTTCTTTTTTAATTTGCTACTCTAATTTTACACACATTAAACTCCAACTACACGACAAAATGTACTGTATGTATGTGGCAAAAAAGATCTTGTAGAGAAAATGTGAACTTGGTTTGAAAGATATTAGAAAATGAGATTTCTGGGACACCAAACCTCAGTGTGGTTAAATGCTGACACAAGAAGAATGACGCACTAGACAAGTGTGCTAAAGGACAAATAGATGCCTCCCAAGTCACAAATGTTGACATTACTGGGCACACACATAGTGCTCCACCCTTTTGAGGCTAATGTCAGTTTAATCCCTCTGGCTTCACTGAAATTTTCCCCAGCTGAATTTTGAGCGGAGAGGGCAAACATAAGAAGTGGTTAGGGGCAGCTCTTTCAATGTGTACAATAAACAAAAAAAAGGTAAATAAATACATGCATAAACATATTTTTAAATAACAACAAAAAACACTTCATTATTGTCAGTTGTTTATTGGTATGTAAATGTTCATGATGTAGAAAATACGCTCAACAGAAGGTCTTTTTTACCATCTGGTTGGCACATCATTTCATACAAAGACTGTAGACCTCGGATACATCTGGTACACTTGATCACATACTTACGCCACAAAATAGAATCAAGACACCTTGGAATGCACAGCTCATGATCATTATTTCCAGCCTCCCCCCCCCCCCCAAAAATGAAAATGGAGAATGTACAAAAGTCATGTATATGCAAAAATATCTACATTACTCCTTGAAAGTCATACCTTTTCCACACTATACATGTAGTCAATGGAAACTGTTGCCTTGCAAAACCTCACTATTGCAGCATTTTGTTAAGACACTGAAGTGAGCATTGCTGACAAGGCTCACCAAATTTGTCAATTCTCTTGTCCATTGGACAGGAGATTCCTAGAATTCACTTGTCCCTTTTTAAACTCTTTTTCCCTGCAATTAAATCCTTTCCTGTTGAAATGACAAAAAGCACCTTGATTAAATTGTCTGATTTAATGCTTTCCCTTACATTTCATGTTATTAGTGAAAAGCAATGTTGGCTAAGAACCACAAGTAAGGTCAATCATGATGGCATACCCCAGGTCAACAGTTTTCATATGGTCTGGTTGGCTCCACTGCACCCAACCCACATTAACCCTTTCCCCCTTGAATTGACACTTGAGTCAACAACTTTCCTTGGCATGAGTTGGGCACTAACTCATGCCAAGGAAAGTTGTTGACCTGGGGCATGTGATCTTGATAGGGCTCATCTACAATTCTCAGTCAAAATTGGTTTTCATTACTGCTGAAATGAGTTGAAAACGCTGAAGCAGACGACATTTGACCACCAGCCGGTTTTGGCCGGTTTGAGGGGGAAAGGGTTAAGGAAAGCTATTGACCTGTCTTATTCTGACTGGGAATGGGTTATATTGTCAATGGGACTTTGTTGTAGGACAAGCAGATAAGTGATTTGTCTGACTCCTGCAGTAGATTTACCAGCAAAAAAAAAATGTATGTAAACATGATAAATTAAAAATATAACTGTGAAATTTTACTTAAATGAGGCAGTGGTCTTCATAGCATAAGGACCTTTTCAAAATTATACACCATATGAGCATTTCTTATGCCTTCCAAATGACCCATGTACATGTATCTGATCATGATGATTAGTTACCATCACAGGAGATCATAAAAATAGTCTAGGCCCTGTCCTATTTCCCATATTGAAATTCCAGTCCCCAATTCTCGGGCTAAATCCAGTCGCACTTGGAGTGACTTCAGTGTAGGATACCACACAATATGATCACCAATACCAGTCCTAAACACACAAAATGAAAAAAAAACAAAGATGACACTATTAGATCTCTCTACATGTGTTGTTTATTGATCCTGATACAATGTAGTACCCAGCCCTGCTAATAAACAAATTTCTCAATATTAAATCATGCAGAAGAAAATATCCTCAGCAGTAAAAATTTTATGTTGAATACAGTAGTCAAGATGCTTTAAATCTGAGTCTCCACAACCAAATCCTGCATTCTGGCACAATTAGGTTTGTTAAGTTTCTCTGTGTATTAAATATTAAATATTAAATATAGATAATCATTCCTAAAACAGGTTAACATTCAAATGTTGCAAAAATAACTCCACTTTTGGTGTGTCAGGCAATGACTTCAATGAGTAATATGTGTTAATGGCCAATGTCACAAGGCCTAGGTGTCAACACTCCTAACCAAAGGGACTGGGAATTTCATTGTGTTCTATTAAAGATGAAGTTCTTGTTAAGAAAACGTACCAAAAGTTGACATTCATCATGACTTGATTGGGCCACAAAAATTGCATTGTGGGTTTCTCCCGAGACACATTTTAACCAAAATGGGTGAGGCGCAGTGAATTTGTTTTGTTTGTTTATTTTAACATTTTTACCAATACAGTGCATTTGCAAAAAATGGACAAAGTAAGACATACATGTAAATTAAAAAAAACTAGAACAGGCTGATTTTCCAACAGAAAATCAAATGTCTCCCTCTGTGCCCTTACTATTGCCCACCTTATTTTTATAAATATGCATACCGATTCCAATGATCTACAGATATGGTGAAGGTACACTCTTAATTGACATTTCAAAACACTGATTTTGACCATGTGACCTTCACAAATAGGTCAAGGTCATACATCTCGCAGTTACAACAAGGTCTTACAAAAGTCTTACATAGAAACATAATCACACAAAATGTCAACCTCTTTAAGACGAATCTTTCTCAAGTGCATCTGCAATGATTTTTACAAAGTGGCCATGTGACCTTGAAAATAGGTCAAGGTCACCCATCTACAATCCCAACCTAGTTGGTATTATGTTACATAAACATGCAAAATTCCAACCTCCTAAGTCAAATCCTTCCAGAGTTGCTGCATGCGTGTCAATTTTAGATGACATGCCCATGTGACCTTGAACAATATGTCAAGGTCACCCATCTGCTATCCCAAGCAAGATCATATTGAGAACATTTTCACATAAAATTTCAACTTCCAAAGTCAAATCTTCCTTGAGTTATCACGTCCACATTGATTTTAGACGAAATGCCCATGTGACCTTGAAAAATAGGTCAAGGTCATACATCTGCAGTCACAAGCAAAGTCTTATAAAAATCTTACATAGAAACATAATCACACAAAATGTCAACCTCATTAAGTCAAATCTTTCTCAAATGCATCTGCAATGATTTTTAAAAGTAGCCATGTGACCTTGAAAATAAGTCAAGGTCACCAATCTACAATCTCAACCTAGTTCATATTCTGGTACATAATCATGCAAAATTTCAACCTGTTAAGTCAAATCCTTGCGGAGTTATTGCATCCGTGTCAATTTTACATGACATGCCCATGTGACCTTGAATAATACGTCAAGGTCAACCATTTACAATCCCAACCTAGTTCATAACATAGTGCATAATAATGCAAAATTTCAACCTCTTAAATCAAATCCTTGCAGAGTTATTGCATCCGCGTCAATTTGATATGACATGCCCCTGTGACCTTGAAAAATAGGTCAAGGTCACCCATCTGCAATCCCAACCTAGTTCATATTATGGTACATAATCCTCCAAAATTTCAACCTCTTAAGTCAAATCCTTGCTGAGTTATTGCATCCGCGTCAATTTTACATGACATGCCCACGTGACCTTGAAAAATACGTCAAGGTAATACATCTGCAGTCATAAGCAAAGTCTTCCAAAAAAACTTACATAGAAACAGAATGGCACAAAATGTCAACCTCTTTAAGTCAAATCTTTCCCGAATGCATCTGCAATAATTTTTAAAAGTGGCCATGTGACCTTGAAAATAGGTCAAGGTCACCCACAAGGAGGAGGAGGAGAAGGAAGAAGAAGTAAAAACAATATGTCCCCCGTTGCACGGGGAGACATAAAAATAATAATAACGTCAAAGTTACACAAAGTTGTCATTTATTACTTTGCCTAAAGAAATAAAAAGGGTTAAGGCGGGGTATCAAACTGATGTAGCAGTACCCGAGAAACTTGCAATTATTTTGTTTTGCCTCTTTGTTATTTCTGTATTGCACATGGTTAAAGTAAGGGTACTAACTTTCATGAATTTGGCATTTACCATTTTTCTAGGATATTCAGTTTCATGAATTAGGGATCACATGTATGAAATGTCAGTATTTCTCATGTCATGTGATGTTTGATATTACTTTTGTCCCAAGCTTATGGAAAACATGAAATTACATGGCTTTACTGACAGTAACATCCACATGATCCAAGAGTATAACAATACTTACTTGTATCTAAAATTATGTTCCATAGACTTTTTATCCCACTGTATTTTTGGCTTTTGTTTTGTGAGTAACTCTATATATCTGCAACAGGAAAGGAACAGTTAGATACACATGTACCTCTTTTAGGGAAAATAAAACACAGCATAATATTTTCTTTTTAACACACAAACCTGACAAGTGCCTGGCAGCTCTGGGCCTCTTTGAAAATGTTCTTTCAGTATGAAGTCTGGAGGGCAGTTCAATGCATTTTGTCCCAGTTGGGCCTCATCAGGAACTGATTCAACATTCTTTAGCTTGTAGAGAGCTACGGGCCAATGGCCATTGCCACTGTTTGTTTACCCCAGTGTAACAAGTCCTTGGTAGCAGGAGTTACATCAAAGGCTGTTGTGAGAAGGGAGGCTATCCATGAGTCACATCAAGTGCAGGATGGTGATGTGTTTCAGAATAAAAGAAAATGGATTAAAAGTGCAATCACTCTTGTGAACCACATATTCTAGGAAAATGATTTTTCCTGGATTTAAACATACTTAGATGTGCTACGGACTAACAAACCACGGGTGGGGGTAGTGATTAACCCTTAAAGTGCTAATCACTGCTATAGTTGCTTTCTCATAACCATTAAACATAAAATGGTTAAAAGAGTCAAATTCCTCATGAAGATACCTTTCATTCAAATACCAGCAAGCCTTGTCTGAAGCAAAAAGTAGTCTTAGTCAACAGCTTTCCTCGGGACACTTTGCCCACAATGCGCGCAAAGTGTCCCGAGGAAAGCTGTTGACTCAATCTTAAATCAGCACTTTAAGGGTTGATATGCTGTGTAGAAAAAAAAACATTTGAGCCAGGTGTTAAGGGTACAAAAATTAACTCTTTAAGTGCCAAACTTTTGGCTAAGTCAACAGCTTTTCTCGGGGCCCATTGGGTGCAATGAGCGCAAAGAAAAGCTGTTGACAGCATATTTTCTCTGGAACTATAGGCATGCTGGTACTTGAATGAAAGGTCTTTTTATGAGGAATACGAATCTGACATCCCTCGTGATTGTTGAGACTAGTTTGACTTTAGTAGATAGACTTTAGACATGGTTGCCACTGAAGCAGTTAATTTTTCACTCTAGATAGAAGAATATAGTGGGACAAATAGACAACAAGACTGTAAATTTTAGGGTAAGACATGGCAAGTTTGTCTATTTTCCCATGATGTTGAGACCAAAAGGTTTCATCGTGCGTAACTGGTGGATTCAGGGTGTTCCCTCTTCAACCTGGGTCCTTCTGTGTTTTTCAGCTCAGGTGGGGTAGGGATATGCTGAAGAATCTGGATCTAAAAAGTGAGATGCTGGTGATTTTAGTTAGAGAAGTTACAAGTGTTATGAAAGCTATCTGTTCATGAAGTGGCCTCACTAAACTTGATTTTGCACATGAACAGTTTTATTTTGATAAACTGACACAAGAAAGTAACTGAAGAATCTTTAACCATGTCAGCTCCTAAATACATGTACTAGACTGTTATTGTCCAATTTCTAACCACACTTACAGGGTAAAATACAAAGGCAACAATGGATGGAACAATTTATCTCAAGCAGACACTGATTACTATATTAAGATCACAGAAGAGTAGGACATCAACAGAGTTATTTTACTCATCTGAGAGTCCTCCTTTCTGCCCCTTGTAAGAGCTCTTTATGGATATACTGTACATGTATATTCCTGTAGATTCAATGTAAAAACTTGGGAACTCAGTGGCACCAATGACAAAGAAATCCAGTAGGTCACACCTGATCTTCTTTCTTATCAATCTCTGACCTTCCTGCATGCAATTTTAGTGTCATCCTCATGTCGAATGTTCAGCTTTAGAAAAAATTTAAGTGGCAAATCTTACCACTCAACTTTAACCCCCTTGCTGCTCAAAATGCCCTAAAGTGCAACTGTTGTCTGCCTGTCCATTTTACCTGAAACTTGAGTTGCTGTATCAAAATTTTATTTGATTTTATAACAAATATTCTACAGAATCATATGCCTGAGTCAACAGCTTTCCTTGGCATGTACATTACACTCAAAGCATGTCAAGGAAAGTTGTTGGCTGTCCTTAATTGACCACAAAAAGATCAACAGGTTATGTGGTATCTTTTGGCCAAATTCTCCAGTTGTCGAGCAAAAGTTGCTGCTTTATCATATATATATCAACAGATAGAAATAGTTTTTATGTTTCTGAACAGAATATGACCAAATGCACCAAAGAAAGTTGTTGACCTGGGGCACAAAGTCACGAAGGAGAAATTTAACTGTTTCAGTGCAAAATTTTAGACTGAGTCAACAGCTTTTCATGGCACACATTGGGCACAATGCATCAATGCACACTGAGAAAAACTGTTGACCTGGGATACACTCTGTGGAACTATAGGCATGCTGGTACTTGAATCAAAGGTCCTTTTATAAGGGATACAAATCTGGGATCCTTATGATAAGTCAGACTAGTCTGACTTAAGTAGATCGAGTTAAGTCGTGATTGGCACTGAAAGAGTTAAGTGCAAACTATGAAGCAACCAACTTTGTTTATAGGGCATTTTCAAAGTACTTGAGTGGGGAAGCAAATGGGTAATTGTACTTTATGGAAGTTGTGAACAATTGTCATAAGCTTCCTATCACAGGTTTGCATGTCTAACAATTTTATGTAGCAGGTTTTTGGTTTTGCCAAACATTCAACACCATAGCAGGGTTCACCTTGCCAGTGCCATTACAGTGCTCTCTCTGTATAACACCCTTCATTACAAGGCTGTTTCTGATGTAACACGGTGTGTACCATGGCTCCCACTGAAATAGTTTTCCCATTACTTCTATGTTAAAAATCCCTCTGTTATAAGGCGGTTTTGCTGTAACAGGGTATGCCCTGTGGACCCCAACACCAGCGTTATAAAGAGCAGGGGCGTGGTCTTAATCCACGTCCCTGTAAAGAGGGAGCACTGTATATTCCTATTTTACTCACCAACGATGGTATATTTATGTACTTACTGGCTTCCTAAAATGGCTCCCCCTCCTCCAGGCACAAAGTCATTGCCATAAAAATTTAATCCCAGAAGAATTTTTTTTCTGATTGGTGACTGTTGATCAGGAACCAGATTATCCACACAGGCTCTCATCCAATGAAGTGGGCTGTTGGGCCCTGGACTGTGGATAGAAAAAAAATTGATAAGCACAATGACTTTATGGAATTTGATTATGAAGAGTCAGACGACAAACTGGCTAATGGAATCAATTTTCTTTTCTTATCCACAGGAAGGTCTTTACACGCACCACTTTGCAGCATGTTGAATCACACAAAGTTCTATACTGGTATTTATAAAGCTCAAATGAGAAATTCCTGACACTTATAAACCTTTGTTTTCAATTTAATATCAATCAACATGTTTTGCTTTGGGAAATGCCCAATTTATGTGGGTTAACATGAAATTATCACATATTTGTATTTGGGTCTTTTTGTCCAGAACCACTTCCTAAAGCTGAATTTTGTATTATATCCACATTACCTGCAAATATATGTTTGTGATATGTATCAACAAAATTGGAATACTTATTGTTAGACATATAGTCACAGTTTCCATTTGCTGCAATATCCTCAAGAGTAATATGTGGAGACGTTATGCCTTATGTGGCAGTTCTTGTCTCACATACAGTACTTTTTGATACACAAAGCAGTGAATTCACTTTAATGTAGTTAGTCTTTGAAAATGTCCTTTTTGTCATGCAGTAGCAATGCTCCGGTCTGCATGTCCATTTCTTTAAAATCTGATGCCCTTTCTGCTTCCTATTCAAATTTTACATGTGCCCTTTTAAATACATAAGCTCTGCCCTCTTCAAAAGCTGCAGAGACCGACACACAGGAACAACATAAAACCTGGCTTCATGTACTCACTTCATTGAGTGAGAATAGTCGTATGTCATGAGACTAAATGCGTCCACATTGGGTTCCATTGCAGCAAAATCCTCCTTGCTTATCATTCCTGGACTATTTCTGGAATTAAAATGTTAAGAGGTTGAACAAAATTATGACTGATCCTATAATCTTCAATTAAACTGCCTGCTGCTTTTTCAATTTTTTCACTTTTCCAGCATTTCTTCAAATGAGCTGTGGTCAAGTTCTTACAGACAGCCAAAATTACAGTTCTAAATTACATTTTTCCAGTATTTTTTCATATCTGGTCATGTACTTTAACCAGGCCAAAATTAAAATTTCAAGCATGACACATAGAAGTATTTTTTTCAGCTAAAAACAGGTATTAAAATCAATGCCATAAAAGTAATATGTAAGACAGCTTCACATGAGTCTCCTGGACACACATACATGTACCCTTTTGCTCCTACTTGCATACATAGTGTAACAGATATACTTGCCTGTGAATGACTTTTCTTGCAGGTTCCCAGTGAGAGATGCCTCATTAAGCTAGCTGGTGTATGCACCATGTTCATCCTATTAGGCCACACACACCCATTTTTCAGGAAAGAAGGCTTGATTTCCATTTCCATTCATAACATACATTTTCATGCTCGATCCTAGTCTATTGCCTGCTTTGTGGGGGTAGGGGTGGGGGTGGGTGGGTCTTTTACAGCCATATTATGCAATTTACTTTTCCAAAGGGCACTGTATACCTATTAGGATGAACATGGTATCATTGTGTGTGTGAAAACTAACTCTACTTTTATTTGAATAGTACAGGCTTATTTGCTGCTAAAACCATGGTAAAAGTACCACCAGGTGTCACTGCTCTTCACTTCCATAAAGCTATTGTCACTTGAAGCGACAACAGCGGTAAGGAAGTGTGTTTGCAGTTGGTTATACATGTATGTACACCAATGTATCTATAAAGCATTTTCATATACCCCTGTGACAATGGTGGAGGAATGACCATTATGATCTTTTTGTCAGCTGCATGGAAGGCTTCTCCAAGGTGACCGACAAAGTGGGCCAGCTCACTGAAATAAAAACATCACATCACTATTAAGCCTTAAAGGGCCAATCATGGCTATAGTCATTTTCTCACTGCCATTAAACATACAGTGGTTAAAAGATTCAAATTCCTCATGTGGATATCTTTCATTCCAGCAAGCCTAGTCTAAAGCAAAAGTAGTCTTAGTCACCAGCTTTCCTCTTAAACGGCTTAAGGGTTTAGCATGCATCAGTTTCATCCCTGCTTCAACCACTACCAACACAAAATAAACAACATGTACACTGCATGAATAATTCTGTTTGTTTTCATATTGTTGTGAATGTAAGAGTATAAGAGTCAAGAAAGAACAACAAGACTGTGACAGTCTTATGCTCAGCTGACCTTGCATCTATAGATGAAGTGGTCCTATGACCTTTGTAATCAGGCCATGGTCACCTTCCTTGAAGACTGCCATGCACAAAATCAAAGTACTGGCTCATTAGTCACAATCCTATCTCAAGTAGTCTACACTAAATTAAGGTCTAGGGATCCAGTGAAATGTCCCTCAGCAATTTTGAAGTAATTGGTTTGTGCAATAACTGAATTTTCAATTTAGCACTTCTTGTTTCCTTTAAACACAAGAAATGATACAAAATGTACAAATGTATATGCTGAGTATCATACTCTCTACAAAACAATGCATATTACATCAGTCTGTCTCTTTTCTATTTTTCCTTTTTTTAATTATCATCATCATCATCATCATCATCATCATCATCATCATCATCATCATCATCATCATCATCATCATTTTCTATTGTACATGGTATCATAGCTTGTTTGTCTGCACAGACAGATCAGTGACACTGTTGTCCACTGGGATTCAGGGCCTGAACTAACAACACCTTAAGAATTCAGAATGTTAATATTAATGAAAAACCGAGTCTACTCATGCAGGCAACACTTTGCTTGCACTGTGGACTCTTTTGTACCATGCATTTACACAGCCATCTACAGAACCGATTGCATTAAGCTTTACATAGACAGTATGTTACCCATTTAGATCATGAAATATCTGTAAGCTAAATTCAAATGGTCACGATTTTCCATTTTTAAAACTTATTTTGTAAAATACAACAGGAAATATCTTCAAAATACAGCTTGTCCCCCCCCCCCCCCTTTATTCTTTGCTCAGCTGCCATTATAGTTCATATTTTTGTCACAGGAGGCAGCACAGCACCTGTTCACAAGAGAGTGTGCAAAGAGGACCAAGGTACCCCATGCAGGTACTTGCGCCCAAAACTTATATGAAAAACCTTTATCCTAATCATGATTTGTAAGATCATGATACAATTAGTTTGACAAGATAAAGTTACTGAAATGTTATACTTTTGATTGTTTACATTGTGTTGGCTCCCAGATAAACTGTTTCATTTGGTATCAGTCAGTCATGGCTAAACCAGTGTGCCATTTGTGGGAAAAGATGAACTGATCAAAACATAATTTCCTTACGTTCTTCTGTGTCCGCCAAGCTGTGACCAAATCTCAATGACTGCTCCACTGAATTTATTTCCCTGCAAATAAAAATTATCGTTTTTTCTGTCATGAAATAAAATAAGTGTAAACCAAATGAAAATATGTTTAATTAACCTGCCCCCCTCCCCTCCTTCCCCACCCCCTCCCCATTAAACTGGTCAAATCTTGTCAACTTCAATCTTTTTAAACAATTTCAACAGTGATATATAAAAAAGTAGGTGGGTTAACCCTTTCTGCTTTGTACTGGCCAAAACCAGCTGGTGGTCAAATGTTGTCTGCTTCAGTATTTTCAACTAATTTCAACAGTTATGAAAAACAATTTAATTGAGAAATGTACAAGAGGCTTATCAAGATCACATGCCCCAGGTCATCAGCTTTCATTGGGATGTGTTGGGCACCCATACCAAGGAAAGTGGTTGACTCAGTCTTAATTCAAGGGGGAAAGGGTTAAATCACATAATCAAACTGACTGACCCACACTGAATTAACAGTTAATGCTGAAGTTGTTGACCTGGTCCAACCCTGGAGCTGGCACATCTTGAAAGAAAAGTCTTTTTTATGAGAAATATGAATCTGGATAAATTGCAAGTATTTTTTTTTTTTTTTTTTAAATTGCAAGTATGCTAGTGATGTTCCTTTAAAACTAGGGGCAAGAAAATTGCATTCCACATTCATTATTTATTTCTTCTAGCAAGGGGTCCTCATATTACTGATGCACGGTGCATACAAGTACTTCAGTCCATGTGAACAATGCATTTTAATTATGTTCCAGATCGGCCTCAATCCCTAAGATGCCCTTGCAAGGGAAAATTATTATGACTAATTATCAGATTCATTAGCATACGTAAACCTTAGGGAATAGAGCAGTGATTTTAGCTATACATGTACATGTACTTGAATTGGCCTTTAAAACACTGCAAGTAAGACTGGTAGAGTTATTAACTCATCCCACCCTAATGATGCCTTTTCCCACTAATATCTAAATGTCGTCTGCTAATTGAATTTTACTAATTTAGGGATTATTTTTCAAAAGTTTGGATGAAATTTCCATGGAAGATCATTCCAAATTATATGTCCATGGTCAACAGCTTTCCTTGGCACACTCTGGGGGCATTACGGCCAGAGCAGGCCAAGCAAGAGCTGTTGACTCGCTCTTCTATCAGGGTAGAATGAGTTAAAGATGTGTAACCGACATGACACATATTTCATACAGTACTGCTCACCTTTATGAACTTGACAATGGTGTTGATGCAATCTTCCATTACATCTTCACTGGAGAAAAGCATATGATAATCTGCACCTGTCCAGCCATCAAACAGGATACGAGGCACTGGAGGAGCAGAAATGAAAGACCTAAAGCCCAATGCACACATCTTTGGTTCAAACAGTTTGTACTTGATCATATGAAACAACATTATGCCAAATTCAACATTTCAAAAATGATTCAATAGCATGTGGCCAACAGATGAAGCCACCAGCATATGGAAACTAACTGCATGATCTGTCACTTCCTGTTAGCAAAAATTGACCAATCAGAGGAGCTAGGTTTGTTTATTCTACAGGTGGCTTCAGTTGCACTTGTTGGGTTACTTGGTGGAAGTGCTCTTGTGGCTTCAGTCCATCTGTTGCTCACATACTTAATCAATGATCATTGTAAAGAAACTACAGCAAAGAGTGTGTTCATTTCTAAATCAACAAAATATTTGATTCCTCAATTTTAATTTGATTGTACAGTGGAACCTCATTTGAGAGACTGCCCCAACGGCAGGTCAGCATGTGGTCTCTCAAAACAGGTGGTCTTCCATTAGAGGCACAACAATATGGAAAAGATAGCGCAGTGTTCTGAGACAGTGGTCTTAAAAAGATATGTGGTCTCTCATCAGAGAGGTCTCTCAAGAGAGGTAGCAATGTATAGGAGATTATCTAACTCAATATTTTACATGTTTTCTACTGCCAAAACACACCGGAAATTATCACCATGATCACAAACAGTATGCACCCCTTCATAACAAACATATTTGGGGATACGTGTACACACAGGTGTACATACATTTTAAAATCTTTGCACATATCGCAAGAAAAGGTTTGGAGGCACTGATACATGTACCTGTGTTGACCTTCTGACAGCTGAGTTCTAAGCTTTCTTTGGCTCACTGCAAGCACAAAAGGCTTAGGATGAGCTGAGTAAATCTACTCACTGATGGCATGCTCTTGCTGACAAAATAGAAGCAGATGACATTAACAAAATCAGATGCTTCCAGCTGAATCAAATGGGGAGAATGTTGCATGCTGATGCATCAATGTTAAGTCCTTCACATTAAACTCTTTCAGTGCCAAATTTGAGACTGAGTCAACAGCTTTTCTCAATACACATTAGGTGCAATGCCTTTCAAGAAAAGCTGCTGACCTGGGGTATTCTCTCTGGAACTATAGGCATACTGGTACTTGGAATGAAAGTTGTTTTTACAAGGAATGCGAATCTAGGATCCAAATGATAATTCAGACTAGTATGGCTTAAAGAGATTGAATTAAGACGTGACTGGCACTGAGAGAGTAAGTGAATGGTGCTAAATGAATCAGTAATTTTACCTATTTGAACAGTTCTGCCTCGTGTCACATCTTGGGTCCAGCCTTTGGTATATATGCAAGCAAAAAATGAAAATTAATATGTATGAAAATTAAACATTACTTTGGCAACATGATGATTTTTATATGATTTTCACAAAGCTTTCCAAAAAATGAAACCTCCCTAGTCCAGTCTACCTGTAACAAAGGAATGCACATTGGATTGTGATTGTTCACAATATAGCCATTTTTTAGTGGCTGTTACATGTATTTAGCTGGAAAAGTCCTCAATATAACAACAATCTCATTTAATGCTAGAAGGTTTTTATTAAGACACTGTCTGCTTTAAGCACTTTAAAATAAATGCCAGTATGTACATTGTCATGTCAAAAGTCTGCAAATTCCTCAAGTAATATCTTTTCAAGTAAGAACTAAAATTTCATGATCTTTAACATGGCACTAGAATTACCTCACATGACCAATATTTATAAATGCAGTTACAGGTAAAATCACATGATCAACCAAGCATAATTTACACATTAGAGCAGCCAACCACATCACATGAATTGCATCAAATGACCAGTATTTATGCTGCTACAGGTAACATTGATCAGCATGATTTATATAGTAAGGCTAAAGTGATGGCATTGTGTGGTAAACACCAGTAAAAGGCAATCAAATCTGCTATGATGGTCAACTTTTATCTCTCACTGATGTCTCATGTGCAGCCCGCCCTTTAGTTTTACCCCCATGGGTACATCAAAACTGTACATTATCTCAATGTGAGATGGTGAAATGTACCAATGAATGAACTTGTATTAATATAAATTTCAGGGTTCATTCTATGCTGTAAGCTGGGGTTTATTCCCCCAGATACTTTTGCCTTGGTAAGAATGTAGGCCTCCAAGGGTTAAGGCTGGTCTACATCTTTGTACTCTTCAGTGGGTCACACAAGTACAGGCTTGGTGCCGGGTGTCCACTGAGGGTAGGGAATGCAGAGGCTGAGATGGAAGTGATATGACCAATGTTAACATCACAGGTTTTCAAAGAAATTTAGTCATATTTGAGATGGGGTTAGATTTTAGGTGCAACTAATTCTAATTTTGGCATTCCTTATTGATGGGTATGTTCTTGAACTTACAAAACAAAGACATTTCCTGCCTCCGAAGTGACCAGCAGGAAATGAGTGGAAAAATTCCAAAACTTGCCCACATCTTTTGTAAACGTTTTAAATATTGAGAAATGCACATGTTGCATCAGTTGCATGCCAGCCTCCAAGAAGAAAACAGCAGCCGTAACATCTGGTAAGTGGTCTGAGAGACCAGCATATTCATTATTTGTGTGAAATCTTATATACGCGTACATTTTATAAGCGACAAAAAGTGTCACAGTGGCATATAGATACAGTGATTTCTATCTATTCTATTGATATTTCTTCAGTCTTGAAATGTAGAAATCATTTTTCCTGCTGTTGGTTAATTCTGTTTTCCTGTTTATGTATAAGTCATGTATATGTTTTATTTAATTGATACTAAACCTAGAAAGTCAGTTATGTTTTCTGTAAAACATAAGAGCATATGAATGTTGGGGATTTATTTTACACAAGAAAGTGGGACTAGATATATGTATCTATCAGTAGTGGCATATTAAAATAAGGATGGGTGATCATGACTTCGTGCAATATTGAACATACGTACGCTTTTGATTGACAGTGCACAGACATGTACAGAGCGTTACACTGCTGTGGCATGCTTTTGCCAGCCTGATGTAAGGCACACAGGGGTGAGAATATATATAATTTATATGAGCTTTAGTGTAAACATGGATAATACAGGGGTTTACTGATATTAAGCTGTCATTACCTGTATTGTTACTTGCATAGAACAAAGTTCGATTCGTGCCCACACTCATGCAGTTGTATGTGCAAAACCATGTTTATTATGGTTGACAATTTTTCATGTCTTAGGCAAATGGAATCAAATGCATTTAAGGATGTAACAAGTACAAATATTTACAAGTGTTTCACTAGTATTCAGGTAACTTAGAGTGTATACATGTATTCGTAATTAAGCATTGAAACATGGGTTGTATTGGTCATGGTTGTAACCTGCTTGGTTTACCATGTATCTTTTATTAGTGTGGATATGTTTGAACATGTATATGTAAACTGAAGGATTTTTAAGACACGTCGTTTTATTATGAATTAAATGTACCTACTTGGTAATTAATTCTTAAGAAAAGTACTTATGAGAAGTATATTCGTGTCTGTGTTGACCTTGTGTGTCATAAGTTGGAATTTGTAGTGGATGTAAACTGATGAAACATTTGAAGTATTTGAAACTGTTACATTGTGTTACATGAAGAGCTTCAGCTGATACACTTTTATTTTTATTTCAGGGTCTTGTTTTAGGGTCGTCTTTTAGGGCATTTTTGTTCACCTCTTTTCTGAAGTCTTTTCTGGGGTCCTTGTTGGGTCTTCCAGAAAGTGATGGATGAAAGGACAATATGAAATAAAGGTCGTTAAACGTCAATAAACTGGTGTTGTCATTAACCCTGCGTTACATCAATTCCAGGCTAACTATTTTTTTTCTGCTCTGCACTGGACCATAAACTTGGCTTTCATGGCCATGTTATGCAACACAACAATTATGCATCATACTTGTTTCACAAGTTAATATTCATTTTATCCTGTGTTAAATCAAGGAGGGTAGCGCTCTACCCTCCTTGGTTAAATTAATGGGACAGTTTACTTGTGATATACAATGTATACACATAAGTTTGGTATGTCATCATCATGACCATTGAAGTGTACAGGTGTCATGTTGAATTTATACCTACCTTTATCAATGTCATGGGTTCCATCTACGTAGAACATCCCACTTGGACGGCGCTTGACTTGCAGCCACACAGGAGAAACATACGTAAATTTGTTGCCAAAAATTTTGGCAATATCATACCCATGACTGTTCCACTGAAATAAATATGTAAACGGTTATTCCACTGCAGTATTTTTGAAAAGCTTATGATAACTGGTGATTAATACAAAACAGCAAATGCTTTAAACATGAACTTTGGATTGCAGGAAAAAAACACACTTTGAATTTCACTCAGAAATAGGCCTTGATGTTGTGAAGATGTCTGTAACTCACTGGTGTCACATAGGCAAGAGTTTCTCCTTCAAATTGCTTCATCTCTTTCTCCACCTCACAATAGGACCGGTGTTCTTTGGTGATATCTTTAGCTTTTGTTGCTTCAGTCACCAGTCCCCTTTGCAGAACATTCTGTGTTGACAACTTTGGTGCCTGCAAATGAAACACAGATCTATGAAACATGAACAACTTTGCTTCATGTCACCACACAATCTTCCTTTTAGTATCCCAAATACACAATAATTTTATCTTTGTTCAAAACAGCAAAATGAAAGTCTCCTTAAGGATCAGAATATGTTTAATTTATTTGTGTGAAAGGATGTGTTGACATAGGTGATCATGAGCTGTCAAATATACATGTTTATGTCTTTAGATAGGTGAGCTGTCACATATACATGTATATGTATTATACTTAAACTTAGTGGAGAGATTCTTGAACTCATGCATGTGAACATGCAACTGTCGCAACTGTGAAAACTGAAAAGGAAAATACTGCTAAAATAAGTTAGTTCAGTGTTTATATACACATTGTCTGTCAAATATAGCGTTTTAAACACAGCCAGTTATGATCTCATGATCTTGTCACATTAATGATCAGTCACTCTTGAGCATTTGCTTCCCGTAGGTTGTTCTCTCCTAAAAACATGGTTAAATTTTGATATGATTGTGTAATATATGGATGTACTGCAGGTGCAGAGCTCACAGGGCAAACAGAAAGTTGACCAGGAGAGAAGGTCTCACTTGTAGTTGTAAAGTACATGCAGTGCCATCTGACGAGGGAGAAATTATTGCTTTCCTTAAATGGCACTAACACTGGGCTATCCCCTGACCATGGTATTATTCATAGCTTTTTTCCTACAGGCAGTGGATATGACATGCAATGCACTGTAGGATTCCGCAACTTTCATT
The DNA here is from genome assembly GCA_964020975.1 of Hermodice carunculata. Lineage (NCBI taxonomy): Eukaryota > Metazoa > Annelida > Polychaeta > Eunicida > Amphinomidae > Hermodice > Hermodice carunculata. Next base: position 28,411,996 of record OZ026623.1, read on the forward strand.
TTTTTTTTTTTTTTAATTACTGAAGCATCATCAGCTGGTTATCAATAACTATTTACAACTGCAACCAAGGCCTTCACAGTTTCCTTCCGGTCAACTGTCTGTTTGCCCTACAAACTCTGTGTCTGCTGCACATCCATATAACATGATCACAATCAATTTTTACTTCAATTCCGGGACAAAACAACACGAGGAAAGGACTTTTCCGAGGCTAATAATCAATTAAATCTAACTTTAGTGAACACTCAACAAGAAGACAGTCTTCTTGTACAAGCTAGGGTTGTTCCAGGAGTCAATTGCGTATCATACTTGATGAAGGCAATGTCAAGTTTATAGCAGAATGATAACAGCATGTAAGCATTAAAGTAGCCAGTGGGAGTTACATGCAATACAGGTTTAACAATTGACCCTATCTGTGCTAAGGTGCAAACTGAGGCAACACCTTTTCCTAAGTTGTCTTCGTTGCACTGTGCGAAAAGTAGTTTAATGTGCACCAAGGCAGTCTCTTCATCTTGACCATTTTTTTCTGGAAATATACACATGCTGGCATTTGAATGAGAGGTCTTTTTACATGGAATTTGAATATGCTGGTCCTATAAACAACATAATAGTATAATTTTAGGATCCCAAATGGCAACACTTGACAGAGTCAGTTTCCATAAACGTGGACACATGCATAATCAAAGGGGTTGGTTGTCATTAGAATAAGTGAAAATATTCAAATGATCATGCTCAAATGCTGCTCTCTGGGGTACTAAATGGGTGAGCACACGACCTTTGTTGTCATGGGCATTGGCAGCACTAACAATGCGGGGTTAAAACGTACCTTGTTGACATCTTTGGGCTTTTTCTTTCCCTTTTTGTCACTCTTCGACAGGGTTGTTTCTGCTGGGTCCAGCATTATCACAGACAGCAGAAGAACAAAAACTGTCACATGGACCCTGTGGAAACCCTGTGTCCACATCTTGTGTCTGGAAAAATGAAACAGCATAGAGGGGTTAAAGGGTATTTCTGTGCAAGCACACCAGGCATTTTATTTTTCACACCAATGTACTCAAAGCGCTCTGATTTTCTGTACTTTGTATTAGCCATTATTTTGGAACTTCTTTAGTTTCTGTACTCTATAATGGGGCAAAATTATTTTCTGTACCATTGTACTGGACCCCCCCCCCCCCATCAAATTTGACTTACATGCAAGTGGGTTTCAATTGTAGACATGCAATGTAGAACTTATATTGTAGCTATAAACTGATCCATTCAGGTTTTTTTTGCAGAATCTGTACCATCAAGTCAGCCCTGAAATTAAAAAGTAAAATTTGAAGAAAGGTATGAATTAATCTTTTTTTTTTTAACGGAGTGACTATATGTCACGGTACAGTGTTCCCTAGCATAACCTGCTATTTTCATGGTCCTGTGACTGCAGATACATTTCTAGAGTCACGGTATCGTTCAGCCAGTCAGAGAAGCAGGCAGGCTTGTGAGGTAATTATGGTTCAGTTTAACTGCAATCGCATTGCGCTGCAATTGTTAACGAAGAAAGATGGGCAGTCATGGTGCTATCACCGACCATAGCTCAATGTGGTGCCATACACTCACTGAATCACTGCCATATTCATCAGATACCTCAAACATGTCAAATGTGCACCCATTTCTTCTCATGGTCCTCTGTCCTCATCTTCCCATGGACATGGTAAAGTTACATACAGTCTGGCTTGCTGCTAAAGAAATTTGAATCCACAGCATGTAACCTGTAATTCCATGGTGTTACAAATGTTAATTGTAGACCTTTGAGGTTTTCTGATTTGCCAGTTACCTTTTTGAAATCATGTTGGAATGTTGAAAAAAGAAATTAAACTTCACTTAGTCTCTACCTACATAAATTGCACATGTAGGCTTCACGACTGCAGCCTTTGCTGGGAGATCAATGGGCCCACCTGGGGTGAATCAGACTGTCCGAGGCAGAACTGAGAGTCAGATAGCATAAGGGAATGTAAGCTTGATCACAAGAAGTATTTGAGTATGAACTGCTGCATATCGAGTGTAAACTTGACAAAATACATAATTGGAGGGGTAATTACTGTTACTCTAGCATCCCGATCTGCAACAAGGGTACCGTGATGCTAGACTGCCAAACTGCTGTCATGGTACTGTGATTTTAGAACAGACTTCTGTCGCCACAGTACCGTGACAATAGCACCAGGTTAGTTTTGAACAGTAATAGTCACTTAATTATAAAAGGGTACATATCAGACATTTTTTTATGATCAGGAAACTCTTAATGGATCACATGCTGTGATCCTATTGGTTATGATGGTGCACGTGGCAGAGCTGAAAATAGTTTAATGACTTCAGATGGAAACCCCAGATGAGAGGAATTGTGATCTTGATTTATGGGCGTGGCCATATCGGTGGAACGTAACTTAGCTGAACCGTGATTTTGATTTCTGGGCGTGGCCAAATCTGTGGAACATAACTCCCATAGTTAAACTTGGAACTAGCAGTAAATTACGTTCCACCGATTACAAATCAAGATCACGATTCCGCTGATCTGGGGACTACATCTCACAGTTACTTATTGACACTTATTTATTCTTTTTCAAGGTTGTTTGTTGAAAATAAAAATCTTCAAACTGGACTTTCATGATGTAAACAGTAATTTTGAAAGAGTTGGCACCAATTGTGGACTTTTGCTTCATTCACTGTTTAGTTTCATGGACCTCAATGAAAGAAGATTACTGACCTTGTCCTTGGCCTTCGGCCTCAGTCAGTATTCTTCTTTCAGGTCCATAAAAGCTAACTCACCAGTGATATTATTAGCTCAAGTCCATAATTGTATATATCATTATATGCAATTGTTTGAATTTACAAAAGACTTTAGAAAAAGACTGAAGAACTCTAACATTATTATTATTATTATTATTATTATTATTATTATTATTATTATTATTATTATTATTATTATTCTTATTATTATTATTATTATTATTATTATTATTATTATTATTATTATCATATAGCCCTGATTCCCTATAACCCTGTTCAATGTTGTCAAGTTACAGTTCTCATCGCATAGCCTTAGACAGTTATTTATATAGACAAGAGGCAGATGAGACAGTGGATCATTGGCTGTTGTGTTGTGATGCATATAGAGATAAGAGAAGAATTTTTCAGAAGTGGCACAGGGAAGACTATGATAACAAGGGTCTAGAAGAGGTTCAGTGTTTAGAGGAAGAGGAACGTGTAGCATAGGTTTTAGGTTTGAAGGGTGGCTTTCTGGGAGGCAGGAAAGCTATAGGCACTAAAAGTGTACAGGACTACCTGGTAGGGTGCTTGGAGAAAAGAAATGAACTGATAGGGCTTGATAGCGACAGGGTAAATTAGAATTTGAGAGTGCAGGGAGGAGAGGGAAAGGTGGTAGCCCTCATAAGGGCTCCCATGGGGTCTCCCATGGACAATGCCTGGGCCTTAGAGGTGGGGATAGGGTGTATGAGAGAAGTTTTTTTTTTTTTTTTTTTTTTGGGGGGGGGGGTGGGGGTGGGGGTGGGGACTACAAGCAATGAGTTTTGGGGGATATATCCAGGACCAGGGGCCCACCTAGCCCCAAGGGACCTCCCCGCGCTCTGTAAGCTAACCACAAGCTTACAAAACGTGGGCAGGTCCCTTGGCTTGGGGCTAGGGCCCACCTAGCCCCAAGGGACCTCCCCTCGCTCTGTTAAGCTTGCGACTCGCAAGCTTAACAGAGCAAGGGCAGGTCCCTTGGCTTGGGGCTAGGGCCCACCACAGCTGTGAGAGAGTGTGTGGTGGACCCTTTGCCTCGACTGTGGTCCTGGAAAACATGGCAGCACCAGCTGATCATTAGGATAACCATGCCTCCCCCTCATATATTTTTCTTTACTTTCCTTCACTTTTTCCTAGGCCACCTGTGTCACACAGGACCGCAGCGCATATGCGGAGAGCCACAGTAATAACTATATAATAAGCCAATATTATAATAGTTAGGCCTTAGGGCCCATAGTTAGCATGGTTAGGCTTTGATGCTGATCATCAACATGATATCCCTGTGTCCCTTCTTTAAACTCTTCAACAGCAAGATTAAGCAACCTTCCCCCACCCCACCCGCTCCAGCTCAAATATTTGTTTACAACTGGTGAAGACCACTCTCACGGCATAGGGACAAAATCATGTTGACTCACACTCACAGTGACAGTGTCAGTGACTACCACATCAGGCCTAGTGCTGCCAGCACGAAACGGTGCCACCTGGAGTACCAAGGCCGCTTCAATCATATGAAATCGAAGACCGTCTATTGAATATGTTTAGTGATCCAAATTAAGACAAGCTTTCGAATTTTGCAGTGTCTGTGAATTGTATCAGGCGTAAAACAGAATGTTTCTTGGTGGGGGGGGGGGGGGAGGCGAGGAGGAAGGGAAGGAAGGTGTGTTTTGGTTGATATCAGGGGCCCAATGTCAAGGTTGGTGAAGCGGTGAAGCCGCATGGAAAAAAAAGAAAGACGTGCTACACGTACAGTGCAGTGTGCGAGTGCATTTTTTTCTGTCTGGAAACTGTTTTAAGGTAAAGAGCGAACTTTATTTCGTGCATGTGTGTCCATCAATTTCGCAGACAGAAGCAGCGACATGCTACCATTCAGAACTAAAACGGGTTACGGTTTATAATGAAATTAAAAATGTGCAATGGTGCTCCCTTGCTTGCTTGTAACTGTCGCACATGTGCCCATGTGGGAATTACAATGTGCCATATGTTTTAGTGATATACAAATAATGGTTCTGGCCTGGTGAAAAAAGTAATCAAACTGAATTTGAACATCATTTGAATATTTTGCACTAAACACTCCACTTACTTTACTGTCACCATGGAGCTACGAGAGAAGGAGGAAATCGCACGCATTGCCCTTCAAAGCATGTATGACTGAAACCACAGCAGTTTATTGGGGAAACAAAACTCTTGGTGCATTAACACTTATCCCTAGCCTATCATCATCACATACAGATCAGAAATGGGCATATACTTTTGATCTGTATTGTTACAAAATTTGGTATCACATGCATCTGTAAAGGCCGATATTAAAGGGTGTGTGTGTGTGTGTGGGTTAAACCACTGACCTATATAGATAGGTCCATGATTAACCCTTTCCCCCTCAAACCGGCCAAAACCGGCTGGTAGTCAAATGTCGTCTGCTTCAGTGTTTTCAACTAATTTCAATAGCTATGAAAAACAATTTGACTGAGAAATGTACATGAGACTTATCAAGATCACATGCCCCAGGTCAACAGCTTTCCTTGGCATGGGTTGGGCACTTAGTGCCCAACCCATGCTAAGGAAAGCTGTTGGCTCGGTCATAATTCAAGGGGGAAAGGGTTAAACTTGGAGGAATCACTGATCTTTAGCAGTTCCTTCAAGGTTAAGATATCAGGTCAATAATCAGAGGAAACATCTCCAGTTGAATCTATCCATCAACAATCCAGGGCATGGGGGATGATTTCCTATCCAAAGCAGCCAGTTAGGCCTATTTCTGGCAAAAAAGTGTTTGATTCAAAGGAATTAATTTTGTGATTCTGCATGTTTAGAATAGTTGTCATATATCAACATAAAATTTTTTTGCAAACATGCACTCCAAGAGGTCATATTATTTGCAAATACACCACCACCAGACATCATGCATCATTCCAACATGGCTGCACCATGTTAGAATTCTGAATGCCATCATGGGTCAGGCCCATGTATATGAAATTGCCATTAGATAAAAATGTGTGATTTGGCAAACGAAATTTGGTAAGCTTTTGCCAAATTAGCAAAGCTTAAGGATGTTTCAAAATTTATTCAAATTTTGGTGCATATATTAATTGAATTTACATTTGTTTGAGTATAAGTTCAAAACATGTTGCTCATGGTTTTGGCTAACATAATCAACATTTGACCAGCCTGAAGAGGTTTATTTTGCTTTAGCCAAATGGACTACAGTAAGAATTCCTAGTGCAAGCCCAGTTTATTATATCCGACTTAACCCTTTCCCCCTTAAATAAAAACTGAGTCAACAGCTTTCCTTGGCATGGGGCATGTGATCCTCATAGGGCTCATATCCAATTCTCAGTCAAAATTGTGTTTCATCACTGTTGAAATGAGTTGAAAACGCTGAAGCAGAAGACATTTGACCACCAGCCAGTTTTGGCCAGTTTAAGGGGCAAAGGGTTAATTTTACACCATAATTCTTGCAGTGTTTCGTTTATTTCACACGTTTGCTGTATAACATTCATTGTTGTAAAAAGATTGGAATTAAATACAAAGTGCCTTTATTGGATATTGAAATATCGCTGACTTCCTAGCTTTCATGACCAGTGTGTCTTGATTGATTTTGAAAGATAACCGTATGTAAATTCAGGACTATTCAATTGAGAACAACGATTGAAACAGTGGCAGAAAGCACACCATTTTGGTTCTCTAAACGTTCCCACAATTTACGTATTGCTCACTCAGTGCAAACATGCTGTTGATTTGTACCCTAAAAATGCACGAACTGAATTTTACAGTGCCATCTGTTGGGGAAAAAATGCACTGTCACAGACAGTGAAGTATATTACATGTACTTTGCACAGCTGCTTATACATCAGGAATTAGTACAGTGGTCCCCCTCTTATAAGGCCACCCCAAATGCAGCAAAAAGTGACCTTATGAGAGGGGTGGTCTCTCTTGAGGGGGAGAATATAATGGAAATACCATACTTTCTGCACCAGAATGCTGGCCTGTCAAGAGGGGTGGCCTCTGGTGAGAGGGGCCTTACAAGAGGGGGACCACTGTAATGGCCCACACCTTTGAAGTTTAATGGGGAACAACACACTTGCTGTACAAACATTGGCCATTGTTCTATTTGTTCCTGCATCCAGCTTGTCAGTCCATGGCTAGACTTAAATATTCCTTCATGGTATCAGTTACTGAGAGGCCAAAACAGCATCATGGTCACATGTGACATTCTCATCATCTGGCACATTGTGTTAACCTGAGACAAATTGGTAATTTACTTTTTCCATTTACTGTATACTCCATAAAAAGTTTGGCACTAAGACCTTTATTACAACAGTCTGTTATTTATGAAATGCTGGTTGGCTGTCTGTATGTTAGTGCACTGCAAATCTTCCTCTCCACACTGTAAATTGAGTGTTCCCACTGCTGATATAAGGACCAGAAACATCAAGCAGAAAACCACATACTTGAATGGCTGCCAAAATATTATGCTGAATAGTTCACAAGAAAAATGTCTTTTTCACGTGCTATGCAAGCTGTTGGATTTCATGTCGATAAAGTAAAAATGTATACATATCATTCCTTGTAATATATAGGTATTTCTTTTCTAAAAAGCAGCAGATCTGTAATTAACTGTGCAGGTCAGATGCTTGGATTCAAAATTTACATATTATTTCTTTAAATAACATTAATTACACTAAAACATGCAATCAATAACACACCAAAATTGCATGGCAGACAATTATATATATATATATATATGTATATATATTATAGCCCTGTCAACAATAAGAAAATATCGAGAATAGACACATTGACTATACAAGATTTTGCGTCGTGCATGCGTGTCCTAAATTCTTGCAATCTTCAAGCCTCAGTGGTTCACAGTTCTATGATAATGCTTTAACTTTGAGTGCATAACATGTACTTGAATCAAGTGTGCATGTCTATTTCCAGACAGGAAAAGAGTTTAAAAGTGAGTCTTTTACTGCTTGGCTGTCCTGCTTGTTGCTGGGGTCTTTAAGAGAGAGTGGGATTGCTCAAACATGGCGGATGAAGAAGAAAAGAGATTTGATGAAATCCAGAAGCTTCTGGAGTTTGAAAACAAGGTCGAAGCACAACTGGATGCAGTTTTGACACAGATGAACTGGACAAGAGATGACTTGATGAGGGATGTATGTACCTGAACTACTTCCATAATTCCCGTAAAGTTTTCAGCACCCAGGATGCTTTACAAAATTTAAAAATAAAAAATCCTTAATTAATTGTAAATGTAAACTCATGGATATATGCGTGATGGTAAAATTAACAATGTTTTGCAGAACAATGTATTTCAGAATTTTTGGAATCAGAAAGTTTCAAACGTTTACTCATGGATATATCAGTGATGGTAAAAATTTATTATGTTTTGCAGAACAATGTATTTCAGAATTGTTGGAATCAAAGTTTTAAACATTTACTCGTGGATATATGAGTGATGGTAAAAATTTATGTTTTGCAGAACAGTATTTCAGAATTGTTGGAATCAGAAAAGTGTAAATGTGAACTCCAGGATATATATGAGTGATGGTAAAAGTTACAATGTTTTGCAGAATAAATTATTTCAGAATGGTTGAAATCAGAAAATTTTAAACATAAAATCATGGATGAATGATGGTTAAAATTTACAGTGCTTCAAAGCAGAACAATGTATTTCAAAATTGTTGGAATCAGAAAATTGGGGTGCGCAAGGATATATAATGCAAATTGCCATTAATGTGTATTTGTCATGTTAGTAGGGAAGAAAGCATTTGCATAGGCCTAGATATATCTTTTATGTGCAGGAGTTAAATTTTACAAACTGTGAATGAAGCGGATGATCTTTTTTTTTAGTTTCATTGTTCATTGGTGGTGTTTTGTGTAGTTCCCCACAGCAGTCAGTAGGTCTGTTCAGTTTCATTTACAAAAACAAACACAACCCTCCCTCCCCCCCCCCCCCCCCCCCCCCAAGAAAAGTGGCCTGCTTGTGCCCCATTTACATGACTAGAACCTCTCTGGGTTGTGCCATTAAGCCGACGAAAGCCAAGCTGAAACAGAAAAGGCACTGGACAAATGAGGTGTGAATCACACCTGAGATCGGTTCCATTGCAAATTCACACTTGTTGCCAAATTCGTGAATTTAGCAAAAAGGCACTACTCAAATTATTTTTCTAATTATTAGTAAATATGGCTGAGCGAGACCGAATTGCAACGAAATATAATCTGTTCAGCAATTCAAAAGTCAACTGGTTTCGATGCTACTGCATCTTATCAGAGACTAAGATCAATGGCCCCCAGTACATGCATATTTACCAGAGTGTAAACATTCAAGTTGCTAATGTGAAAGGGAATGTTTGTTATACCAAAGACTTAAGACGTTCAAGAAGCAATGTGATAGGCTGTAATAGCCTATTACAAAATGTGTGGCTTGTTGTTAAGCAAGAACGGAAGCATGAGCCTGACATGAATGTGCTAAGTTTTTGAGAGCCCGGAGAGTACATGTATCAGGTACATGAAAAGTTGTGTATCTGTTGATAGCATAACGTTTCAATTCAGGAGAAACTGGCAGACATTGGTTCATGAACTCAGTGTTTCATGTTCAGGGATACTGTCATGGGTAGATGCACTCAGAAATAAAAATTTTAGCAAAATACTGGACACAAAATTCATCTACTCATGAGATTGAGACCAAACAGTTCTGTGGTACGCAGCTGGTGTATCCAACACATTTCTCTGGCAAGCCTCAACATGAGTGACTTTTCTAGGGCCAGAAATGTGCAAACCATATTCATCTTAATAAACGCACACTCCCTAATAAGAGCACCCATCCTCCTCCCCCCAATTTTTCCAAGAAATGACCCCCAAAATATCCCGTAGTTTTCAAGCAAGTGGCAGAATTTATTATGTCTCCCGGTGGAAGCCGGGGGACATATTGTTTTAGTGCCCGTTTCTTCCGCTTCTTCTTCTTCTTCTTCTTGTTGTTGTTGTTGTTGTTGTTGTTGTTGTTGTTGTTGTTGTTGTTGTTGTTCAGGTTCTTGGTTTCCGTGCGATAAGTCTTGAAGGACTTGACAGAATTTGATGAAACTTGGTAGGATTATGTATCTAGGCAAGACCTAGGTTGGGATTGTATTTGGGTGACCTTGACCAAATTTTCAAGGTCACAGGGTCACTTATGTGAAATTGGTTTCCGTGCGATAAGTCTTGAAGAACTTGATGGAATTTGATGAAACTTGGTAGGATTATGTATCTAGGCAAGACCTAGGTTGGGATTGTATTTGGGTGACCTTGACCAAATTTTCAAGGTCACAGGGTCACTTATGTGAAATTGGTTTCCGTGCGATAAGTCTTGAAGAACATAATGGAATTTGATGAAACTTGGTAGGATTATGTATCTAGGCAAGACCTAGGATTGGATTATATTTGGGTTACCTTGACCCAATTTTCAAGGTCACAGGGTCACTTGCGTGAAATTGGTTTCCGTGCGATAAGTCTTGAAGAACTTAATGGAATTTGGTGAAACTTGGTAGGATTATGTATCTAGGCAAGACCTAGGTTAGGATTGTATTTGGGCGACCTTGACCAAATTTTCAAGGTCACAGGGTCACTTATGTGAAATTGGTTTCCGTTCGCTAAGTCATGAAGAACAGTATAGAATTTGATGAAACCTGGTAGGATTATGTATCTTGGCAAGACCTAGGTTGAGATAGTATTTGGATGACCTTGAGCGAATTCTCAAGGTCACAGGGTCACTTATGTGAAATTGGTTTCTGTGCAATAAGTCTTGAAGAACTTAATGGAATTTGATGAAACTTGGTAGGATTATGTATCTTGGCAAGACCTAGGTTGGGATTGTATTTGGATGACCTTGACCTAATTTTCAAGGTCACAGGGTCATTTATGTGAAATTGGTTTCTCTGCAATAAGTCTTGAAGAACTTGATGAAAATTGCTAGAGTAATGTATCTAGGTGAGAGCTAAACTAGGATTGTAATTTTCAAGCAAACTTGGTCATTTGTAATTTGTTATCACTGTAGCTTATTCAGAGACGTAAGTGTTCGACCGGGAGACATTTGATTTTCTGTTGGAAAATCAGTCTGTTCTAGTTACATTTAGAATCTACATTTTTTTCAGCTTTTGTAGATGAAATTTTTTCATAGCGTACTGTGCGCTTACTAAGATGAATACTGTATACATGTGTGTTCGGAAATTTAAATGATCAGATCTGGGGATTCATGGGTAGGAAGCAGAAAATGCATTCCTACGGATTGAGTGTAATCCTTTCTCTTTATGATATCAAAAAGATTTGAAGCTTCAGTGGCAAAATTACCCCAAATATGCATTAGCATGGTCAGACAACAGACATTCATCTGTGAGTATGTTTCAGGAAATGTATACCCACAAGTATCTGTTCCTTTTGCAGAAAGGTCATTCTCTACTCCCACAGTAAGGGAAAGCTTTTGTTTAAGAACTATGTTGAAACAGTGTTGTTAATTTTGCTAAATTTTAAGTTTCCTATTGGTTGAAATTGAAAGTGCTTAGGATAATACTGATGTTTGTGAATCCATGTTTTGTCTTGCATTTACCATGTTTACTAAAAAAACTTAAGTGACCTATGAGCTTGCATTTCCCTGTGGTGACAGGCAAGTCCGGGACCACATTCACATACAATGACCTCTCTAATCAGATGAAGGTGAAAAAGTGTAATGCCGGGGTGGCTGTGTGAAAGAAGTGGATTTGATGATGGGTATAGATGTTCCTTGAAGAAAAATTCAAGTCTTTATCATATTTATGTACATCACCTTAAAAATTCCACTACTTGAGACAAGATCATGCAAGTTTACAAAAGTCAGAAGCCATATAATATGAGACGAAGATTTAATGGGAAACTTAACAGCAGTTTTGAAACCTCCTGTGAGTTTTTGGAACTTATTTTATTACACAGACAAAACTTGTACACTTTTTGGAAGATTTGTAATTTCTCATGAAGATTTTTTTTAAAGTTTTGTAAACTTATCCCTTCGACAAAACTCAGTGAATTTTTGACAGTGATGTATAATAGTCCAGTCACTATAATTACCATGTTCCACACTGACCAGTCACAGCATAGGATATTAAAGTTCTGATGAACACCAAATCAAATGCGGTGGGCACTTGATGATGGCTGTCTGTTCGCAAAAGTGCACTCTAGCTGTGTTGAAACCAACAGAGTCCACAATTACTCTGTGCTAACTTCACTCAATCAGAAATGGGCACACAGAGATCGTGGAGCCTGTGCTCAAACATTTCTGTAACAGGAGAGATAATTCAGGACAGTGACTCCTGAAATTTGCAGCACCTCACATGCTCAAAAGGTTTAACCGTTTCCCCCTTGAATTAAGACTGAGTCAACAGCTTTCCTGGGCATGGGTTGGGCACTAAGTGCCCATTCCATGCCGAGGAAAGCTGTTGACCTGGGTCATGTTATCTTCACAAGTCTCATCTTCAATTCTCAGTCAGATTGTTTTTCATTACTGTTGAAATCAGTTGAAAGCACTGAAGCAGACAACATTTGACCACCAGCCGGTTTTGGCCAGTTTAAGGGGGAAAGGGTTAAGAATCTTACCATTGGCCCTCTGGAGCTTGGGTCAACAGCTTTCCTCTATGCATTGTGGGTACAGTGCAGCCAAAGTGCACCAAGGAAAGCTGTTGATGGATAGCATTACATTCTTAATGTTTTGAAAAGAATTGACAACATCAGATGCTGGATGCTAGTTTTTAATGGGGAAAAATTTTCTAGCTGTTAGTGTTACATGGCCATTAGGTTGCTAAGGGTTAACGGATTTGGTGTTTGTTCAAGCATCATAGTGAACTGAAAGTGTAACTTGAAAAAATACACAATTGGATCATTATGAACAGCATTTTTTAAAACTGCAGTAGCCCCCTCACCCTTTTTTTGTCTCTTGTTTTTATTATTTGTGGTGAGAAAAAGGCAGACTTTTCACATGTGACAGCATATATTTGTTTCAAAATTACAGGACAAGTTGTTAGTGGAATGTCCCTTGGACAAAAATCACAGAATGCCTGCAGCGGCCTTGGAAAAGCACCTTCAGACCTGTCCACTTCTACAGGCAGGCTATACGAAAAAGGAAGTGGTAAGTTTACATTAAAAATTGTGCTTACACTAACAACACTCTCCCTATCAGAGCATTATTTAGGAGTTGTCCCACAGTGAAAACTCACTGTAATGACACCATTTGTTCCCCCAAGAAATGTGTCAGATAAATGAATCAAATAACAAGGAAAATAAACTTGTTCCCATTGAAATTTGTGTCATTATATTGAATATTTCAGATATCTGAGTGTTGTTATAACGAGGTTTCACTGTACCTTGTAGTTTGCATCCAAAGCTGACCAAACTTCACATTATCTCTGCTACTTCAGGTAAACAGGAGAAAACACATATATTGGTCTGTTTAACAAACAGTCATGTAGTGAGACTTCCAAGCATTGAATAATCACATTTTGGTGAAATAATGCCTTGGATCATGTCACATCAGGATGTGATTTATTGACATTTAATCAAAGTCCTGGGAAAAGTTGATGAAATAAGTAAAAGTCATTTTTTGTGAAATTTCCTCTCAGTCCATTATGCTATAGATGTAATTTATCATCGAAACATAAAGCTCAGATTTAAGATATGGTTAAAATTTCTGAGCAAGAATGGAATATTTAGATATGAAAAAATATGTCCAAAAAAGTATGTTTCTGTGTTGATGATTTAATTTTTAACAAATATGGTAATAATATTTTGCAGAGATTATGTATTTACTTGCAGGAGATGTTACCACCAAGTTCAAGCTTCTTTTACAAAAATTCCAGCACAGTTGTATCCTTGAACATAGGTAAGTGTATTATCATACTAGAATAGACAAACACCCTAAGGGATTGTGTACAAATAAAAACCTTTCCAAAATTCCAAAAAAACAATGGAATCTGATTAACCCCCTCCCTCCATGCCAATTCCAATATCACCAAATGTTTGGAAAACCAACATGTCAGCTGCTGCAGACATACATCTCAACCCATACATTCTTTCACCCATATAATGGAAAAACAACAGGTATGTGTCACTTTAATATATTCTTTTAACTCCTAGCACTATGCCAGTATCTGGTATCGCACACAGTGTGCCACCGGGCAGTCCTCTAATCGCTTGCGCAAGAGAGGACATGCTGGATTGAACGTGCCTGGGCGATTCGATCCTAGTGATCAACACAAAGTCGGTCAGAAATTACATGAGGTATAATTCTGTGCAATTTTTATTTCAATTTACCCCCTAAATTTTTTTTATGCTTTATGGGATGTCAAGCGTCTGGTCACCTTTTTTTTTTTTACCAACAAACACGGTCACGGGCCGTGCAACACAAGCGAGTGTGAACAGGCATGAGTCCGGGCATGGTTTTCCGTCATGTGCGTATACTTTTCCAGACCTTCGGTCATAAATTTCATTCCTCATTTGTTCTTTTATACAGATTTTTATCCTTTCAGACATTTTAATCAAATTAACGCAACAAACTTTGGATAAAAACATCGTGCCGTGACGTATCTGAGACAGCGATCGACAACACATCGTGTTTACGCAACTCTCAATCAGGCTTATCTTCGTCACTGTGCAGTGACGGAATCTGCGTATTTTCCTTGCCTTGCATATGGAATTTTCATTCCTGCCTTTATCTGTGTCTAGATCTGTTCCATCAAAGTCGTTTTGCAAAAGTATGATGTCAAAATTTCGCATCTTGGTCCTATAATCTTTGCGTGAATGCGACATGTTCACCTGCACAACAAATCGAACTTGACTCAAGCACATGGCAAACATTTCATTGGACGGTGATTTGCACGTGACCAATGAGAAACCAGGAAATGACCCAGCGCATTTATAATGAGGTTCGATTCTCATTCTGGGCGATTTTTGGAGGGATACCCCAGGAATATTTATTTCTTAGCCAATAAGAGAGCTTGTTTCATTTAGAGACGAAATTCTCAGGATTGCAGCGGTATGAAAAACAATAGCGGACGACGCAAAACATCGTGGCGGCAAAGGGGCAAAGTTACGAAGTTTTAGCGTAAATTTTGGGAGTTTTATCATTCAAAATGTCACGTAAAACGGGCAGTTGTTTCATTTTTATCCATATAATAAAAATATATTTCTTTTTATCTCAAAATCGAAATAGCCATCCGTAAATAATGAAGTTTGTCTACGACAAAATGCACACGCTTGACGGTAAATAAACATAACGGGCCGGTGGGAGGCTGTCGACGGTCGGCGTGCTGTGTTGGCAGGTATAACCGCCTACGGCGACAAACTATGTTCAGATACATGTCGAGTATGACCGCCGACGGCGTGCTAGGTGTATCCTCCAAAAACTACACCTCCTTATTAAAACAATATGTGAAAATTAAGTTGCATTGGAAAGGTTATGCAGACCATGCATGATCAGGCTGGTCTTTAAAAATGACCGCTACCGCTACCACATTATTACATCGATAATTTTGAAGCTTTCCAAAAAATTGGTGAAATTCCGATTTTGCCATTAACCCCCTCCCTCCATTCCGATGGTTTCTCGGAATTTTGGAAAGGTTTTTATTTGTACACGATCCCTAAGTCAGGGGTCACATTAAGGAGTTTTCAGTATGGGTCCGTTGGACCCATCTTTTTCCATCTTCAGGAAAAATAGTGGGTCCATGAACTGAATCGTTGCGTCCAGTCTGAAATTATGCAAACTGGACTTCATTTGATGTAATTTGATTAATTGATTTTATTTGGTATAATTAACTTATATCATAATAAATAAATAAAACATGCAGGTAACTTAAGGCTAGAAACGAACATAACATAGGGTCTGTATGCTCACGTAGGTAACTCATTAGGCCTATTATAAAATTTAAGATTGAATAAAAAGTTACCAATATGTAAAACTAAAAGGGTCTAAAAGTTGTTGACGGTACCAAGGATGGATTCAATCCACCCAGGAACCTGCTATTACGACTAAGTCTATAGCACAGCCCTGGTCTACCAAAAAATGGTTGTGAATGGGGCTTAACCCCTAGCACGCTGCCACTGTGCCAGTATGTGGGGTTGTACACCATGTGCCACCAGACAGTTTTTTTAACTCGCTTTCACAACAAGCGGCATGCATGATTGAACATGCCTGGGCTGTGTTATTTTGCGATTGATTCCACGTGATGAAATTGTCAGAAATTATATGATTTATATTTCTGTGCACTTTCTATTTCAATATACCTGAAAAAATTGATACCGTAGGCGGTGTCAAGAGTCTGATCTTAATTGCGGTCACTTTTTTCACCAAGCAACACGGTAGGCCTACAAGCCTTGCAACACAGAAGCGAGTGTACACAGCCTGTCACGGGCATGCACCCAGGCATGGCTTTTCGCTATACACTTTTCCAGCCTTCGATCATAAATTTTTTTAATTCCTAGCTTGTTCTGTCATACAGATTTGTTCCATTCAAACATTTCAATGAAATCAAAACAACCAAATTTTGTTTAAAAAACACCAATAACCATGTGAACCAACGGAGACAGTGATGAACAACATCGTGTTACACTGTTAGGCCGGCTAAATTATAATGTAAATTTTCGCTTTGTCCACGTGTAACCTTGCGATGACTAATCTGCGTATTTTCCTTGCCGTCCGTAATGAATTTTCACTCGTGCCTTTATCTGGGTCTAGATTTTTTCGATGGAAGTCTTCTTGGTGAAAATATGATTTGAAAATTTAACATCTTAGTCCAATAATCTTTGCGTAATACGACTTGTACCTTCCCAACATTGCGGACATGAGACAAGCACATGGGGAACAACGAATTTGATTGGACAGTGAGCGGCACGTGATCAAATCCACCCAACGAGGAGCCTGGAAGTGCTCTCAGCATTTATAATAAGGTGAAGTGACGTCCATCCATTCCCATACTGGCAAATTTTTGGAGGGATACCCCAGGAATATTTTTTCTTAGCAAATAAGAGAGCTTGTTACATAGAAAGACAAACATCAGAGGATTCCGTCAGTATAATAAATAATCATGAGATTGATAATGGTCGATACAAAACACCGTGACCGCTTGGGGTAATTTTTGCAGTTGTATCTTTCAAAAATGCATCGCGTTTTTGTGCGTGCGTCCACAGAGACGCAAAATGACGATGTTTTATTAATTTCCAGGCGTCATTTCTTTATTTTTTGCGTCTATGACGCAGGACGCAAGCTTAATATGACCCCTGCTAAGTGAAATACCACTGTCGTAGTTGTGTTCTGAGAAGCCAATTATCGGAGAGAGAATTGTGTCAAAAGCGCATGTTGATTCTCCCACCGCAGTTGCTTGTTACTTCCTATGATAACTACCCACTGTTGCAGGTAAGGGGATCAGCTTGGCTAGACATAGTCTTTCTTAAGACCCTTTGTTAGTGAATTTATTATAAAACAAAATTGCTAATGAATATATCATAAATAAATGAGGGGGTGGTCATAGTGCCAAGCTAGAACAAGCCAGACCGTGAAGCAGTCCGGGAGAGGAGTGAAGAAAGGGTCTTTTAATTTTCACAAAGTTGCAGTCGCATCTGTTCAGCGGCGCTGCTGTGCCGGTCGAAAAGCACACCGATCAGGCAACAGCCACCCAAAAACACGCAGGTCTACAGCCGGGCAACAGTGAGGGAGGACCATGGACTGGGCTGGCTTGTCTTGCTCGACACTATGACTGCCCCCTCATTTATTTATAATATTCATCAGCAGTTTTGTTTTATAACGAATTAACTAAGGAAAGGTCTTAAGAAAGACTAGGCTTGGCAGAGACCACAATATTTGAACACAATTATTCTTTTCATAAAAACTTTGGGCAGTTAGGAAATTTAACTCATTCCATACCATGGTCACAGGCCTTGGTCAGTGGTTTTGGCACTGCCTTTAGACTATAGGCATGTTGGTACTTGAACGAAAGCTCTTTCCATGAAGAGTTTAAATATGCAATTGTTGTCTTAAATCTAGGTAAATATATGTAAATGTCAGGGACTGGTATGGAATGAGTTAACCCAAATTTTGTCTGAAGTGTATACCAATATTTGCAATATTAGACAAGTCAAGTTTTCAGTTACTACTCACATAATGACTCAATGTAACATCCAAGAGAGAAAATATAGTATTCACTCAGGGAGCTAATCTGATGTTGTTTGTACCAAAGTGATAAGTAGTTGGCAATTCTGGATCTAAATTCCCCTTATAGATCTAAGGCAACACTAGCAAAATATTTGGAGTTTCAGACGAAACTCTACAAAACACCTGTTTTTTGATAGCGGATGGTCAAGCCCTCAGCTTTAACCCCACATACAGGGTCTCCTAGGACTCCTTAACCTCCATACTGAAGACAGACCAGCATGAGATATAGCTGGGCTGGTGCTAGGCATTAGCCAGTTAGTCACCAGCTAAAACAGGTGTGAACTGGCTAATACTTTTTGTCATCAATTAGCCAAACTGGCTAAAGGATGTTGCTCCTATGTATAAATGAAATTTAACACTTGTATTCACAACTAACATTGAAAGTTCCTTGATTTTGGAGCTTTCGAGGCTTATCCAAGCGTCTTCATCTGCCTGATGAGCTGTTGCATCATCTCATGACCCAGGTGTTATGGGGTCATGGGATTTAATGATCTCCCAGTATATTGCTAGGAGGTAGTGTTGGCCTCAGTCTCTGTTTAGGCTCGGCATTTCTTTGCACATGCATGCATAAATTAAGATTGAACATATGTAAAATGTGGCTACAAGTTCACAAGTTATTGCAAAATGATCATTATACCTAAATCTGGTTGTTTGTGGCAAATAAAATACTCTTGACTTTTTAAGCAAAAAAAAAATGGCTCATGCAATAAAATTCTTAAAGCTAACCCAAAGCAGCATCTCCAAAATTTAATTTGGCTAATTCCCAGTCTGGCTAATAAGTTTTCAGCCAAGTTAGCCAGACTGGCTAAAACAATAAATATTCTAGTGCCAGCCCAGATAGTGTCGGGGCTGTTTTTTGACTCGGGAAGAAAAAAGCAAAATATTCTAAATTAATGATTAATTCAATATTTGAAGCCATAGTACTTCAAATATCAAATCTGAGTATTATATCCATGACTTTTCACCAGGAATGCCTTAAATAGAGATAGTACCCGGAATCATAAACTTGTGAGTTTCAGTGAAAAACAAAGTACAGTGGAAACCACAAAAGTCTGTACAGTGGTCATTCCTTTAAGAAACTAGAATGGCATATTTAGTAAGTCACTTGTGCTATATTATTTCCCATGTTGCTGCCCCTGTAGTGAGAAACAACTATCCAGTGGTTGCTGGTGCTATTCACAAATTGACCAAATGCTGAATTTGTGTTTCTTCAAGATCGCTATAGAGCAAGTGTATATGTAGTCGTTTTATGCAAATAACATGGTTATTCTCATTATTTATGTCCAGATGAGCCCACTCAGGCGGCCATCTTGACCCGGGTAGCTGATCCATATGCAGGAGGTAAGATCTCACCTTTTCTCTAATGTCTGACAATATTTCGTCCCAGAATGTGTCATATCCCTGTACAAAAAATTTGGGTCTTTCTTATGTTAGTTGAAGGTTAAGCTGTTCCCAGACCAGTGTAGTGTTTGTATTTGGATAAAGAGATAAAGTTGAAAGAACATACATCAAATGAGAAAGAATCGCAGTCTTCCATGCCAATAAACATTTCAGTGGTTGCTGCAGCTTTTTAATAAGACAGGACACTTATATCTATAATGGAACATGTAAACATTGAAAAGGCAGCAAGAAGAACACTGAAAGTAATAGAAGTCTGAGTATGTCTGCAGTATGACAGAAAGGTGATCTTTGAAAGGTTAACCAAATAAGAGACAACTGGTTTACATGCATATATCTATAAATATACTGTACGTGAAACATCAAGTGTCAGTGTCACATAAACCACAAAAGTGTGCAAGTTGAGAGAGAAATCAGGAAAAAGTGAGAAGCCCATGGGCCTAATCCTCTGCTAACCTAAAATCTTATTTTCGTGCATAGAACATGTAGAATACATCAAAAAGAAAAATCAAGGGGCCAACTTTAAAATTGTTATGTTGACAAGCAGTTGTTTTCAGACAGACAGATGGAAGGACAGAGAGACATGATTGATCACGTAAGGTCTCTGACTTGTGGTCAGCAGACATGAAAAGGGCAGAGCAAAGAAAAAAAAGGGGGCAGGGTTAATCTATCCTCTATTTTCAGCTGCAGAGAACACTGAATTTCAAATGAAGCTGACACATATGTATTACCCTGCCCTGTTCCATATATCAACTTTCAGCCAGAGGTATCTATTGTAAAGGACAACCTATCTTAAGGGCTAAGGGTCATGGTTCCCTGTCTGATTTAGTTTAACTATTGTAATCAGAGGATTCAACTGGCATATTATGGGATGGGGGGGGGGGGGCACGGACTTACTAGGCTGTCCTGGTAACTGGTACCACTATGTGTATAGCCCTAGGTGATCCAAGCTAGCTTGAAACATGAAACTAGCGCCCATTCCCCATAAATCCTTTTGTTTCCCCCATGAAGAAAAGTCACAAATATCATGATGAAACATGTCAAATGTACTTTCGCTTCACAGAACGTTCTACTTCCTGCTAATGATGGCATATTTTTGTTTCAGCCTGAGGGTGAGTCAGCCGCCAACTCAATCACTGACCTCTTGTCAGGCCTGAGTTCAAATGTATCCTAACTTGGATATCCTTTTGCTGTGGTTGAATTCAGGGTTTAATCCTGTTGGGTGGGTGTCAGTTTAAGGCCAGGATGGAAGTCTAAGGAAAATAGTCTCTGCCTGACCAAGGAGGCGGAGATGTTTGCTTTGACTACTGTCCTGGTCTGAAACTGCCTGCCACCTGAAAAAAACTGGATTAAACCCCATTGTATTCAAGTAACATATTATTCCATGGATGTTTTCATGGTGTAGGCCAAGTAGAAGACAATTTATCTCTTGATTAAAGTAGTACCAGCAAGGAGCAGTTTCGAAGGGTGTAATCACATGGAACTGGGCCACAGCCTATTAATGTGGCAGCCCAGGAACCCCTCTGATTGGTCAGCAGGGCCAGATACATGTAACTTAAATCCATTCTATAGGAGATGCTCTCTTTTTTTGCTGAACATTGAAACGCATAGAAAAATGTATTTTGGACAAAGCCTTCAGCAGAAGTGCTACTAATGAACACATATATATGATCCTTTGGAACTTTGCACAGCATTTTATGCAAATGACCTGGTCTACCGTCTTGACCACAGGGTTTTCATTATGAAATCCCTCGTTTGATGTCGCGATGGTAAAAGAAGTTTGAAAGAATGTGCTATTAAAGCCAGCCATCAAAGGACAGTGATGGCAGTTATTCTCTCTGGAACTATCGGTATGCTGGTACTAGAATGAAAGGTCTTTTTACCAGGAATACGTATCTGAGATTCAGACTAGTTTGACTTAAGTAGATTGACTTAAGATGTGATTGGCACTGAAAGAGTGAACCTGTCCCCAAATAGCGAGCGTTGGAAAATTAGTGTAGTTCTGATTGAAATGCATGGAAAATTTGGACCAGTGCACGGTCAAGTTGACTAGTGTGCCACACGTTTCATTTTCTCTGACAAGTAAAAAGGCTTAATTTTGAACATGTGACGGCCATTGAAAAGTGGTACCATTGAGGTTTGGATGTATGTTCATTCTAGTTTTAGCACATGCCATGATGGAAACACAGGCACAAATTTTGAAAGAAACAAAAGCAATCTGCATTAGCATGACTGATATGATGCAGCACTACTTATTATAAGAACTTCACACATAGCACTGGACTCAATATGTTTCGATAGCAGGTGTTCATTTGAGACATGTATATGTATGATAGGAGTGGTTATTGAAGATTTGTGTATGTTAGAGGTGGCCATTACTTGAGATGGTCTTGATTTGAATGTATGGTGTTTTGATATGCATGTACATGTACTACATCACAGGAATATTAGGTATCGGCACATCAAAAAATGGCATCAAAAGTTTTAGTGGGGTCATTCTTTCAAGTGATAAAAACAAACACACATATTCCCACCCCCATCCTTTCTCTGAAGTTTCAGACTATTTAGGAAAACCGGTATGATGCAAGATAATCTACTAAAGTAGCATTGAAATATGTGAGAGAAATCTATGTACTATCTAGCGGCAGATAAAAAAAAAAATTACATTTTCAATGTTGTCATGACCTAAATTTGAGCTGAGATGACTCTTGTAAGACTTAAATATTTATTAAAGATCACTCATCATGCCTCCCCAGGACTGGTGTAGTCTCTGGTCAGTAGCTTTTTATATCTTTCTTGTGGCCTCACTTTACTGCAAAGCGGGCTTTTGGGGTGTTTTTTATTTGTTGATATTTAAATTTGGTGTATTTCCTAGCTGTTCAAGACAAGGACAAAATTTAAGCTCACAGTGCATTGATTGCGATTATGCACATGCAGCTATCTCTAGCTGTAAGTGGTAGGTGTCATGCTTATAGGCAAAGGGTTAATGTGTCCATTGTGTATAATCCCACTTAGACAAAAAACATTGGACTGATTGAGCAAAGGCTTCTTACGCATCCCCCATAAGGGGATGAGTATGGTATGTATGGTGTTGAGTCCTGTCATCTGTTGTCTCTGCCACCCTGTATTTTATTTTCCTTATATTTCTGTCCCCTCGTGACCTGTTGCCTCCAAATTTTGTACAGATAATCTATGGGTCGGGGAGATTTTTCCCATATAATATATAACCTTGAGGTCCAAGGTCAAGGTCAAGGCCTTGTTGAATTTTTCTGCTGACTCTGCAATTTTCACATATTGGCATACATGTATACCTTCTTAATGGTGCAAGGTAGGCCCAAGGTTACTATTAAACATTTATAGGAAAGTACGTATGGGCTGTCAATTTGTATGGTTTATTTCAAACCTGAGTGCCCTCGAAATGTCAAACTGCATACATTCCTGTTGATTACTATGCAAGTCAATGGGGATTACAATGCTAATTCACATTTTCTACTTCTCCAAAACAATTAGCCAGATTCACTTTAAACTTGGTGGGGATGTACATTGAGTAGGTATCTACCAACTATGTTCAAATGGTCATGCTCCAATGATTTTTGTATTTTTAATGTGTTTTTTTTTTTTTTTTTTTTTTCATTCCTATTGATTTCTATGTAAATCAATGAGGTCTACAATGGTAGTTCACATTTTGACTTCTTCAAAACTGTAAGCTAGATTCACTTGAATTTTTGGTGCAGATACTCCATATATTTTGGGATTTATTTCATATGATTGTGGATGATCTTCAGGTCAAGGTCACAGTGCCTTGCAAAATAAAATGGTTTCCATGCCACCTCTTCAGATGGGTTTGATTGAAGTCCATCAAACTTGGTCATTATATACCCAGGTGAGACTTCCCTTAAATTTGCTCAGAGGTGACCTTAAGGTCAAAGGTCAAGGCCAAACATTCTGTAGAAGAATGGTGGCCCTCTCAGAGGGTTGGCCTCTGGTGAGAGGTGCCTGCTATGGGGATGCATAATGTTTTTCGCACAAAAAAACACTTCTAGTTACATTTAATGGATAGTTCAACATTCTGAATATTTGAAAAAAAAAAATGATAGGAATTTAAGTTCCTTTGATATTAACCATCAGTATTTGATTCCAACTTGTTCACTGGCATTGTTTTTTTTTTTTTTTTGAAAGAAAGGTAATTCAATTCATAATTTTATATTTATACCCTTTAAAAAGCTTCACAGCTCACATGTAAGCTTTCAGAAACAAACATAACATACCGGTATATGTTGCATTAACTCTCAGTGCTGAGATTTTGACCTGGACCATTATTTTTGTTTCTCTGGAAAATGAAACATGCTGGTAATTGATGGGAGAGGGTCTTTTTTAGGAGAAATTTCATTCTGGAATCATTATAGTACATCAGACAAGTGCAAATTTTATTGTGAATGAATTAGCATGGAGGGTTAAATGTGGACATTGTTACAGGTGGAAGTGACAGCAGAAGAGATGTTCCTGTGACTCCGGAGAGAGCCATGACAGAACTGAGTCAAACAGAGAGACTGGCCATATATGATTACTGCATCAGCACAGCCAAAACTGCACAAAAACCTGTTACCATCTCTACAGATGAACTGATGCTGCTGACTAATGAGGATAGACAGACTCATGGTAGGATTCTGTCCTTGTCTTTCACAAAACTATCAGTAAACAGCATTTGTGCTATTATAATAAGCAGCTACATGTATATCATACTTGGATTTTTTAGCTTAGCTGATTTGTCAGTCAGCTGAGTTTGTGTAATGGTCCTCTGCCGTCTTCCATCCATCCATCCATCCATCCATCCATCCATCCATCCATCCATCCATCCATCCATCAACAATTCACATTTTTGACTTCTGGAAAACTGGAAGCCAGAATCACTTTAGACTTGATGGGATGTATCTTGAGTGGGTGTCCACCATGTATGTTCAAATGTTCACCTTTTGGTGATTTTTGAAATTTTTTATTGATATTTTTGGTTTTTGTTTGCTTCATTTTTTGGCAAAATCTTTTAAAATCTCATTAGAAAGCACTAGGTTAATTGCCTCAAAATTGCTTAGGGACTCTAATGGGGACCCACAGACCTTTATTTGATCAGGTGGTGCTGCAATTTTTATCTTCATTTTATTTATATTTGGGGGGGGGGTGATTTTGCTATATTTGACTTTTTTTCCAAAACTGTCTCACAGATTGTTCTGAAACTTGGTGGAATTGTAGCTTGTGGGAGGGTTGAACAAAGATGCTCAATAAATGGTGATGCTCATGTTTCCTGATTTTTAACAGGCTGTTAGGTAATACATGTATTCCTATTGATTACTATATGTGCATGGTAAGTCAATGGGAATTGCAGTTGAAATTAACACTATGTGCATGTCAAGTCAACTGAGCACACGGCTGCCACAGCTTATCAAAAAAAAACCTTTGTCATATTAGAAGGATCGTGTGTGAACACTTTGGATCCCCAGAAATTTATAACCTTAGGTGCTTAACGGTGTGTACAAGCATAAAAGCTTTTGACTTGGATAAGGTTAAAATATGTAGGTTCATCTGCAATATGATGAAAGTAGCACATACTTACATGCAGATACTGAAACTTAATGAACAATTATGACCTTTCTTTTACTTATCACCGCAGAAGATCGGCCAAAGAGTCATCTCGAGAAACTGGCGGAGATGAGAGACTACAAGCGGAGACGCCAATCATACCGTGCCAAAAATGTTCACATCACAAAAAAGTCACACACAGAGGTATTGCCACATCAGTCTAACCAGGGCACTTGCCTGTACTAAGCACAGAGACCCCAAATTTCAGATTTCATGTACCTAGAATGTTTTGCTCATGGTTTTCATTCGTAGTAAAAATATATTCCCAACTTTTCATTACTCATTGACCACACACATCACCTTTGTGCCAAAAAGTACTACAGAAGCTTCAGAGTAATTACTCATTTAACAAATGTTTTGGAATAGCTGGGCCTAAGCGCTGTTGTATTAACTCTCTAAGTGCCAAATTTTGGACCGAGTCAACAGCTTTTTTCTCAGCACACATTGCACAATGCACCCAGTGCTTGCCAAGAAAAGCTGTTGACCTTGGATATTTTCTCTGGAACTAGAGGCATGCTGGTATTTGAATGAAAGGTCTTTTTATGAGGAATACAAATCTGAGATCCTAATGATAATTCAGACTAGTTTAACTGTAGTAGATCAACTTAAGATGTGATTGGTATTGAAAGAGTTCAACATCACTCCCCTGATGTAGATGCTCAGCACAGAAGAAAATTACATGGAGAAAAGGCATATGGTACTCACACTCAGTCTATCATTTTGGAACGGCAATCAAACACATTGATTTCATATATAGTTTATATTCAGCCCACAGCGTATTTCTTGACTGACTTGCAGAAACATTTATCCAGGAGCTTTCTTGACAGCACATATTAAACATTTAAAAAACTGAACAGAAGTCTAACATGCCTGACAAAATGACCCGGATTTGAACAGGCTCTGATTGTGAATTGTTTTCAGTGGCTAGGACCAGCATGCTTTGTATGTAGAGTAAAAGTACGTGCAGATGATCCTGGGCAGTTTTTTAGATTCTCCAACAGTTGTATCTTTCATGTTGTCTTGTGTGGCTCAGTGGCTTAAAGTTTCTTTATTTTAAAGATCATCCGGGAGGTGATCAACAACCAGATGGAAGTGTTGACACAGATGTGTAAAGACGAGGAGGAAGTCAGAAAAACAGACAAAGACCAACACAGATCACGGAAAAGGTACTTTTTGTGAAAGCAATATTAGTTCCTTTCTCAATGTCAAATCTATTTAGTAGGATCGTGTTTTAGGGAGACGTCTCCCATTATTTCAAGCCTTTGAATAAGATTGACCTTTGAAAACTTGCTAATTGTGTCAGCTTTTGAAGGAGGTGTTTTCTGTTAACATAAAGGAGTTATTGCAAAAAGTAGGACAGTTGTCTGTGTGGGACTCAGGGTTCATACAGGTCCTTTAAAGTACTTGAATTTACTACATGCTTTTTCAAGGCCTCGAAAACCTTAAAAATCAGTCTTTTGAGTAAAAGTCATTGAGTTTTAAATGTCCACCAATACATCTTCGAACAGGTTAGCTCAATCCCCTTCTTCCCTCCCTCTCAGCCCCCCCCCCCCCCAAAAAAAGGGCAGCAAGACAAAAAAGAAAAAAGCTGGAAAGTCCTTGAATTTGGGGGAAAAAAACCTGGGAAAGTCCTTGACTCTGAAAGCTACCAAGCTGTATGAACCCAGTGGAGTAGATGTAGGATATGTAGAGTCCAGAGGTACATTGTAATATGCTGAGGCAGGCATTATCAACCTGACTCTTCCTGCAATCTTGTGTCATGCCAATAGACCACAAAGGGCAGGTGAAGCCATGTGGGAGATAAAAAACATGGCTTCTCTGATCAGATTTTGCCAACAAGAAGTGGTGTGTCATGCAATAGATTTCACTGTGTTAGTGGCTCCATCTAGTGGATATATGTTATTCATCAATCAGTTGTCCAAAACTTGCCCACAGAATGGTAATGAAATAACATTTCTTTACTGATAAGAGTCAAAAGATGACTTGGCCAGTAATTTGGATTCCAAAGCAATTTTCTGTCCGGGCATATAAAATTAAAACCATGCAAATAATGTCCCAACTTGAATGGCCCAGTCTTAGCTTCCCATTGAAAATATTCAGTGTACACTAGAGTTCAATTTCTTTTGAGGCTGCTCTTGATTTTTTTCCCTGTGAAATTAGGTCAAGGTCAGCTGAGAGAGAGTGGGAAGATCGCTCCAGTAGTCATCACAGAAGTGATGAGTCAAATGGTGAAAGACGGCACAAAAAACATGGAAGACATCGGAGTCGAGACAGGTTCGTTATGTTTGTCAAAAGTTTATCTCTGTTTCAGTTGAAAAAAAAAATTACAATATGAAGGAAGAAAAATAATTTTACACAAGAATTTGAACACTTGTGAAAATAATTTAACCCTTTCTATCTTAAAATGAGACCTAGACAGCAGCTTCTTGTCAGGGAGATTGGATGCTTTGTGCCCAACCTGTCCTATACTAAGGAAAGCTGTTGACCCGGACATGGTACTCTTCCTGATGGGGCCCATCTGTACTTCTCATTCAAACTGTTTTTTGTTAACACTAAAATTAACAAAAATCATTGAAATACATGTTTTACCTCCAGTTGATTTTGCCAGTGTAGATGAGAAAGGGTTATGGCAAACTAGTGAACAAGCCTTCAGCCTGAAAGATTGGTGAGATGAATTCATTCCCAGGGAAGAACATTAACTCTTTCACTGCCAATCACATCTTAAGTCAATCTACTAGAGTGAAAGTAATCTGAATTATCATAACCATCTCAGATTTGCATTCCTCCTACGAAGATCTTTCATTCAAGTATCAGCATCCCTCTAGTTCCAGAGAAAAATCCCAGATCAACAGCTTTTCTCGGCTAGTAGTGGGCACATTGTGCCCAATGCGTGCTGAGAAAAGCTGTTGCGCCCAATGTGTGTAGAGAAAAACTGTTGCCTCAGTCCAAAATTGGCATTTAAAGAGTTAACCTTATCCCACTGTTCAAGTAAAAGACCATTCAAAATGTTTGCAAACCAAAAATGTATGTAAAAACACTGAAAGTAGAAGAAATTTCACATGGGTTCTCTCAGTTGCCGTGAGTGATGATGATTTGAACATATCACACGATGGATTCCAATGATGTATTGATGTATGTTTTCAGAGATGAAGACATGGACAGGGGGTCAGACCGTGACAGATCTAAACACAAAAAGCACAAGAAACACAAACATCACAGAGACAGCCGCTGAACTTTTTGCAACTTACCAAGCATACCGTATGAGGACAGTATCAAAGACTGAAAGACCAATAATCGATTAAATAAAACAAATAATCCTGAATTAAAACTGTGGTGCCCTTAAACTATTATCATGTTTATTTTAACCATGATGCAGTGTTTGACTGATCAGTGCACATAAAGAACTTATTGGTGGAAGGTGCATTATTGTACACTCAACATTGATGGTAGTCTTCCTGACAAAACTGTTTTGGGGAGAAGTTACAGATGGCTCAGTGCTGGGAATATTTCTGTTTCATCCATTTGCAGCTGGATGGGTGTGAAACTGCCACTGTCCTGAATTCTCAAGAAAATGCATTTAAAATGTTGCACAATGTGACAAAGCCACTGTGGACTGGAGAATTGGAAACACCAGGACAGTTTTTATGATTAGAAGAGCTACATTTGTAACATCTGTTAACCTGATTAGAAAAAAATAAAAAGTTCCATATCAGGATACTTAAGGGTGTTATTTTGAAGACTGGTTCTTCTGTTCAGTTACTGAAAGGGACTTAAAAATCTCAACTACAATGATCAAAGATGCAGGAACAAATTAATTTTTTGATGGTGTACAGAAAAGGATGATGCATTGAAAACATTGGAAATTTGCAGGACCAATTAAATTTTCAAAGTTGACTAACCTTCTTTTTATACAAATGCTGCTTAGCCATGCACTTTTTTTTTCTTCTTCCAAAATTGATTTGCATTATCTTAATTTTGGTGAGTGAATTGCTTTGCTAATCCAGTTATTTTGTGCTTCATGTTTGCAACAGTAATGATAGTCCGGAACAAAAGTGACCTTGATATTTTGAAGTTCACAGGACCATCAGTCTGTGCATGTAAGGTCAGCTGAGCACAGGACTGTCACAGTCCTCTAGTTTGTCAGTAACTGTTGGCATGAAGTGCTGGGTTTAACTCTCTCAGAACTCTTCATGTAATATGGTACTACAAGCATTATGCACATCTGATGCTGTTTTGAAAAACTCAAAATTGCAAATCTGACGTGGTAAATCTAAACATGTGAATTGTGTCAACAGCAGCATTCATTTAACCATCCCCCCCCCCTAAATTAGCAACCCCAGAGGCTCCAGCCCAGTGTACTGGAAATCTGATCTATGCATGCAAGTACTCACAATACGCGACTGATATTCAACTCGCACACAATCAGATTTAAGTAAGTAAATAATATAGGAATTCAAAGAGGATAAAAGTCCTCTTTTCAATATTATATTTTTGGCACGATTTTACTGAGTTCTGCGAAAGAAATTAAACCTTAATGTACCCTGACTGGCCCACAGGGTTTATGTTTTGTACTGCTTAAAAAATTTGGGTTTCACTGACAGCAAGAAGGCACTGGTAAGCGCCCAGGCAGGTACCAGGATTCCCTGGAAGGCTCCTCAAAGGGCACCACAGGGCTCCCATATCATAGAACGGCAGAATAAATGCAATTTAAGCCTGCCCCCCCCCCCAAAAAAAAAAGAGAAGAAAAGTAGTGAACATGGTGAAATGAAATTGTATTGGAGTCTGGACTCCTGTGTGCAAAGTACACTGTGAGGTGATTTGATGCCCCATGATGGGCTTGTCAATGCATGTTCAGACTCGGATGTACATAATATGTATTTTAGGAGGGCCCTGTATAAATCTACCTTTGTGTTGTCCAGGTATTACCCTCGTTGAATAAAGATTTTACTTACTTAGAGACAGACTTGTCTTTGTGTGAGGTGACTCGTTTGACGAATCCAGAGAAACAGTGCAAATTTGCGGGTGCCTGTGATGGCTATCTGGAAAAAGCGTGGCACAGTAACATGGGCATGGCACGTTGCAGTACACATATGCATGGTACACAGATTTTGGGATCAAATACAATCAGGAAATACATGTACATTGTTTATATTACTTAAAAATTGACTTCCTGTCCCCATGGAAATGCATTTGGAATAAAATTTATGTGATAAGGACTCTAAATTTGCACCATGCCATTGTGTGGCATGTTATACTTTAAGTAGCTGCAGTTTAATGGACAAGTTCAAAAATGGGTCTGGATGAAAAATAAGCAAAATTCCAGTTTGCATGCAAGTAAAAGTGATTGGAAACCTCATCTTTGTGGGCAAAAAGTACTCTGTATTGAAAACCTCCAGTGGCAGTTATGAAAATGCACAATATGGCCAATGAACTCAGGCATACAATGAGTATAATTCCCTGTAACACACTCTGATGTACATGTTCTTCCTTCTTGAAGGAAGGAGATGGCACACTTAAAAAAAAAAAAGACTATACAAATTTACGCGGACTGATGCTTTCACTAACAAAACATGTAGTGATTATACATATAGTATTTCAAGTTACTCCAGATAAAGGCATATATTTATTGACATATCACATTGTCACGTGTATCTTTCCATTGCAGGGGTATTATTTACCCATGGTGAGCAGGCCTACTCTATATAAGCGTAAAATATTTGGCTGCCTCCCCCCCACCCCCACCCCCACCAGAGTGAACAAAAAACTTAAAGAAGACTTGTCCTGGTAGGTCAGCTAAGCTGGCAAGTCCATTATGTCCAGTACAACTTGCAATTTATCTGTTTTCATTTATTTCCCAAATCACAGTATTTTTTAAAACTTTAAATATACTCATTATGCCATGAAAAATCTTGCAGTAAATAGTCATGCTGAAAGGGGTTCTTTTCTTGTAGAGCATTTTAATTCATTTCTGAATGATGAGAGCATGATAAAGGTCACTGGTAATACAGATTGGAAGATCAAATGAGTTATTCTGTTGTGTCCATAGTCACACATTAAGCCTATATGTGTCTGCGTGTATGACACCACGACTACCCTCTCCACCATGTATGATTACTCTGTCCCCTTTACCACAGAAGGTGTGTCCGGCACGGTTGACTGGAGAGGTACCAAGTTTATACCACTGAATGTGTGGTTTAACAGTCATAAGGTACATTTCTCCCACTGGCTCTCTACTCCGGCCATCAAAAGTCTCTCCCCCATGAATAAAAACTGAAGCGCCACCGCTGATAGCTGCAAAATGTTTCCTCCCACAGGGAGGTTTTGCTGCAGGTGATAAATCTTTAATTTTTTCTGCCAATTTGTCCATAAGGGTTACTTTCGGGGAACCACCATTTTCTCTACTTTTGTAACCACGGTGTCCTGCAACAAGTTTATCACTTCTACCTCCAATTATGTAAAGATCAGACCCAATGACATGCGCAGAATGTCCTGATCGAGAATCCAAGCCCATTGGACAATCTCGCCACTGAAACACGCCCTTTTGGATATTGCCTGACAACATAAAGGCATTTCCAGCTCGCCGCTGTGTTCGTAAGCTTCCCTCTCTGCCGATAACAAGAATATCTCCATTGAAGAGGCGAGTTGCAGTGTGTGAACTCAAGCCAGCTCCAGCAGGGAAACCAGATACAGTAGGGGTCATCCAACAAAGCCCCACTGTGTCAAAAATATTGATGTCTCCCACTCTAGCTTTGCCGTCCCACCCTCCAATCAGCATCATATATCGGTCTTCTACTGGAACACAAGTATGATGGCTAAGAGCAGGAGAATTTGGCTCCCTGACCTCCTGCCATGTCAAATCGTCTAGGTCCATGCGGTAGAGTTTATTGAGGGGTGAAGTACTCCCTTTCTTGTCTATGCCACCATGAATGTAGAATGTATTACCAATGACACAACCAGCATGGTATGCTAGTGCAGGGCCACCTGGTGTCACAATTTCCCATTGCACAACTTGAACTGCCTTGGATGAAGCCATGTTCATCACCTGTAA
The DNA here is from genome assembly GCA_964020975.1 of Hermodice carunculata. Classification (NCBI taxonomy): domain Eukaryota; kingdom Metazoa; phylum Annelida; class Polychaeta; order Eunicida; family Amphinomidae; genus Hermodice; species Hermodice carunculata. The sequence continues at coordinate 28,444,050 of OZ026623.1, forward strand.
AATATCAATTATTTGTGCATACATGTAAGTGACCTTTTAACCAAAAAAAAAAAAAATCTTTTGAAAACAATGCTGAAATGCCATTGGACCATATTGCCATAGTTGCCTAGCAACAAGGCGAGACATTTTGGCGGGAATTGATATTCAAGTCCCATACTTAAGTTCTGTTCCAATACGCCCTAATCTAGACTATTGCAACACTGTTTGGACCAACTCAATGAGAGATTTAGATCTAACCAGACTTCAATGTGTTCAAAATCATGCCATGAGAATCATCCTTAACTGCCATCCAAGAACTCGCATCACGAATATACTGGATACCCTTCAGTGGAAAGGCACAGATACTCCATTATAACCTATGTATCTTTTTATCGAAAACAGTCAACAACGGTACCCCTCCAAACCTATCACATTTCTTCACCCCAATAACCCAAGTTCACTCATAGCCAGATCTTATACAGTGTACTGTGTTTTACATAAATTGCTTGGCCAATAAATCCCTGTAGGAGCTGTTTCCAGAGTTTGGAATTTGATCTCTCACCACATCTATAGTTTCAAGAAGAAACTGGCTCAACATGTGTACTATGTTGACCAATTTAATGGTGTTTTTCAAAGTGTCTTTCATTTTCATTACCTCTATATGAACCTTGTTTCTAATTCAATTTTGATTTAACTTCTATTGTTATTGTACTTGTTTATGCACCTCCATATTTCAATAGGTTTTTAATCTGACAATGGATTGCAAATAAAACTTCTATTTGTCACCTACTACAATGTATAAACATGGGACACAACAGGTTTGCAGCCACGTTTCCTGTGCTCAGTGAAGAAATTTTGAATTGAAGTGGAATTTTATCCAAATTTGAATGAAATGAATACAGAATGTGTCAGATGGACAGTAGTCCAAATCCTTGCACCTCGGATAGGTAAAGTGCCCTACCCCCTTGAATATTGCTAGAGGCCTGCCTGTTAAAACATTCAACACATGTATACCTTTGCTTTGCCTCTTAAGCAGCCACCAGACTTGCAGTTTTTTGGGTATTTTTTTATGATGTGGGCATTCCTCCAGCCAACCAAACAGCAAAGCCTGTGATGTTTGCTGTGAAGGCAAACTTGGGCTTAGGGTAACAGTGTCTTCGTATCCGCAATCAGCTGTATGATCAATATTGTTTATTGCTCAGTGGCACCAATGAGGTCATTTGGCCATTTTCACATTGAAGTGAGACATGCTGGTAATGTGTCCTAAGTTGTCACCCAGTCACAGACAGTTTCACTGGTAGGCCTGGAATCACATCAAGTGCATGACTTAAGAGCTGTGTGCATCATATGATCAAAGGTCTGCCAGTGATGCTGTCCAGGATTGAGTGATGCCACATGGACCTTCATAACCAATGGGATCACAGCAATCTTGAAAGAGTTTCCTGATCATAAAATAATTTTCATTTCAGACATGAGACCATCTATACAATAGAATATATAAATATATATATTTGAAACATGTATGTTAATCCACATTATTACACCGATTACACAAAAGTGCAAAAAAAGCATTTAACCTCTTGAAGACAAACACACTACAATCTTGTGTGTAACAGGAATTTCCTATACAATATCAAGATTTGGATGATAAAAGTGCCATGTCCAGAGAAAAGAAGGAAAGGTATAAAACAGAGGAAAATTACATGTGTACTCTTTTGGGGCCAAAATTTGCAATGAACTCAGCGTATCTGACAATCTGTAATTGGATTCCATATTTTGGTATTTTAGGAAGGTGGAGAAAGGGTCTGTCATAAGTGGGTAGAGAAAACGGCTCTATTACTTGTTGTGGTTGATATTAACAGATTTTAGGGCATTGTTTATGATGTTAATTGGACTTCAATGTCTTTCTCTAAGGAAAGCTAGATCATGCAACAAGTCCAGTACTTGAACCTTTAGGGGGTCATTGGCAGGTCTCCTGCACGCTCATGTGATCTCTAGAATAAGGGTTTCTTCTGGCCTTATTCCTATGGGCAGAAAATTGGTTACAACTTTAAGTTCAATTACCAGAGTGGGAGTGGATGTTAAAGCCCCCGTAGCTCTTACCCAGCTAACACAAAACGTTTCTAAAACTTTGTGCGAATGTGTCAGTAAGGTTATATTATGATATAACGTTATGACTACCTGATTACAATGTTAACCAACTACTTCTGTATGTTGTGTGAAAGTTATGGTTTGGAGACATACCACCTATGAGCCCTTCAAGCACAGGTTCATCCGTCAGATGGCATACCAAAAAGGTTCACCAATGGCTTTGCAAAATAATTAAGAATCTGGTAAGAAATTATGTGAAACTTTGAAAACTGATGATTGTTACTTTGGTTAAAAAATCATATACAATGGTAATATGGGTAATAAATTGCTGTGAACGATTTAAGGATTTTTTTAGGAGCAAGCTGCAAAAATGCTCTGTCATGGGCTGCAGCTCCGTCAGTCGTTCATTTCCCCTATAATTCAAATATGTGCGGCTGCTATTAAGCAACTGTGCAGGCATTCGCTTCAGATTGTTTATCAAGGTATGTATTGGTATTACTTTTTATTCAAATGTTTTGTTACACTGAAATAAGATTTGGGTGATCAGCAGCATGTTGAAAGCTTGCCATTTTCATAAATAGATGGACCTCTTTGTATGGGATCATATTTTTAGTGTTCGATATGGGATTGCTTGTGCATGAGGTTTTTGAACTGTTGAGTGCAAAAAGGGGATTTCAGTTTATCGCCATTAGTTTACTTTGGCATGTTTGTCATAAAGTACTGGGGTCAAGATATCAAACTTGTTAGAACATATAGATCATCTTGGAATGGGGACGAGATGAATGTTGAGGGAAAAGTCAGAGGAGATGCAATGAACAGAATATGCCAAGAATGCTGGGATCATGCCTTTTAATTTAGCCCCAGATTGGTTTGCATCAATGGTCATTTGCCCCCGCCAGAGGAGTGCACCATGTTGGGTTTTCTGACCCATCTTTATACTGCCCAAGCCGGTCCACTGAATACATGGACTAGGAAAGGAGGGCAGAAAGTTCATGCTGCCACATGCATCGACAGATTCTTTGGTCATTTAAGTAGACCGTGATAGCCTATTTTTTGTCCATTTGTGCAAACGTGTTAAAAAATACAATGTATTTATTAAAGTTATCACAGCTAATCCCGACAAATACACAAGAACTGATGTAATTGATCCATTTTACCCATCATTTGAACAAATAGGTTGTCCAACTAATTTCATACAAGCTGTCTCTACATCAGTCGAGCCATCTTCGGTCCATACAATACATATAAAGAGGACTGTGACAGTCCTGTGCTCAGCTGACATGTACATATACCCGTGTTATTTTATAAGATTTGTCGCCCAAAAAGAACAAAGGAATTCATGAAAAAATTCAAAAATCAATGGAGCGTGTCCATTTGAACAAATCTGCTAGAAACCCTCTAAGGCAAAATTGCTACTAAGTTTAAAGTCAATCTGCGAGATGGTTTCAGAGAAGAAGTCAAAACTGTGAATTAGCATTAGACTGCTGATTGACTTGCATAGTAATCAACAGGAAAGGTGCATTTACTGGTAACAACCCAAATTGAAAAAAATCGTGAACATGGTGAACAAATAAAAAAACTAAGCGTCCCTAGGAGTGTTCCTGTGTGATATCAAAGCAATGGGGTGAGCGGTTTCGGAGAAGATTTTTTAAGGTTTGCCCCCCTTAAAATCATAAAAAATACAAAATCAAACGGAGTGCGACCATTTGAGCAAACTTGGTAGAGACACACCCCAGGGACATTGGTCATTGCCATTAAGCTTGCAGTGAATCTGACTTTTCGGAGAAGAAGTCGAAATTGTAATTGTAATTGTGGACGGACGCAGGGAAGCACAGATGACAGACCATCCTAAAAGCTCAACTGACTAACAAGTCAGCTGCACTAAAAAACTGCAGCTTTCTGTAGTCTTGGGTGAAAATTTGGATAGGTTAAAAATTAGCATTCAGGCATTCAATTTTTTTATCCCTCCAAAATTTGACAATAATTTTTGGGATGAAAGTAGAAGAATCAAAGATGACAAAATAAGTATTTGCCATGCAAATGAAGCTTTTATAAATACAGTCATATTCCAGAATGTGGGACAGAACCTACATCTTAATTCAGCGTCCCTGCTGCAACGAGAGATTTCTTTCTTTGTTTTGCCATTAAATATGAATAAAATAGAAAAATATGAAGTGACAGGACATTCTCGTTCTTCCAAATTTTTGTACCTAGAGTTTTCGAAATACTGAAAATCAATTAAACCTGAGATTCTATAAGACGCTGTTCAACATACTATTCCTTCAACCTACATGTACTAAGAGCTTTTATTGCTGGTTCTCATCACATACGGAAAAACTTAGTAATTCTGCATGCTTACTGTACTTTTAATCTACTCTTGCTTATATTATATAAGCTAGTTTAGTTATCTCTATGTGACTTGTGTTAAGGGCATTTACACTTTTGTATTTGTGTGTTTTTGCCCAGAACCACTTCGTAGTAGTCATTACCCTATTCCACGGTCCGAACTCTTTACTCTCCATAAGCTAACCTGTCCCTGTCTTACCAATATACATATGGAAGTACTAGTGTCCATATTGCACACGTTCCTCAGTAAAATTTTGACATAGGCTGTATTAGCCCAAATAAATTAAAGGGTCTTCAGCGGGTAACTACTCAGAACATGTTTCGGAGCCTATTACCCATACATGTCTCTCTGAGTAGCGGCTCTTTGTCTAAGCTAAATATTCAGCAAAGACAACTCACATAATAATGAATAAATATGAACATGGCAAATGATGAATTAGCTAAATGTGTGAAGTTTTGTTTACAAATGCAGAGCTTCATTATGAAAGAAAAATACCTGTCAAACAAACCATAATTACCAAATTTGTATAGTACAGTTTCAGATAAGAACAATATGACTTACCCTTGAACCAACATGTACCCTTTCTAGCCAGATAGCTTATCCTAGTTAAACCACCCGCCAGTGTATAACTGAAGGGAAAACAAGCTCGGGCATTATATTCAGCCCCAGTGATTGTAAAATAAACAGTTGCAGCTAGACCACCTGTACAAACCAAGGGAAATCCTAACAAGGACTGCCACAATGGACATCCTGCACCAGAAATGTAAAACAAACTCAATGATGACATTTACTCCTCACTTTGAAAGTCTACAAACAATTAAGCTCTATTTCACTGCCAACCCTGAGTCAATATCTCAACGTAATGTATCAGGTTTGTGACACTTGAAAAATACTGCCACTTTTGTAATTTTTTAATATTGAGTAAATGTGCATTTAGGCATGTCAGCAAAGAAGGAAAGTCATTAGCATTTATGTCAAAAACATGTTACCAAAACAATTTTTCTTAACAGGATTTTAAGTACAATTAGGCAAACATGTAACTGTCGTAGGCCGCTGCTTGCTACCGATAGGCCCAGGGCGTTTAACCCGACAGAAAACATGTAAGCCTAAAATGTCTGAAAGTGAATACTAAAACAGAATGATGCCAAAAGACAAAGTTAATTAGCAAAACAGACAAGTCTAAAAACTGTAAATTATTGTAGCCAAACTTTCTAATGATCTTTGGATATTAACAGCAAAATTTTTATAGCGCAAGTCAGAAAAGAACAAAAGTCATTTGTATTCAAGTCAAGAGAATGCAATGAAAATATAATATTTCTAAACCAGATATCAAGTGCAATTGGGCAAGCTTGTAACTGTCATAGGCCGCTATTTGCTACCGATAGCCCCTGGGGGTTTAACCTAACAGAAAACAAGCTAGCCTAAAATGTCTGAAAGGTGAACATTAAAACAGAATGATGCCAAAATATAAAATTAAGTAGCAAAACAGGTAAGTCTAAAATCTCTAAAATTATTGAAGTCAAACTTTCTAACCATCTCCAGATATTTACAGCAAAATTTTTTGAAATATTTGATCACTTTAAACACCAAATAATTTGTCCTCCCAGTGAGCACATTTTATTTGACTGCGACAACATAATGATTCTAGTTATCTCATTCAAGTTGGTTCATTAAACATTTTGTTTCTCATTCACAACATTCAAATCTACACAGTGTAATTCTAAAATTTTAGTGAGCTCTGTTTCCTAAACCTGAGATGCCAATGAATCGTAAGGATTATACATGTATATGAAAGTATGAACAGATCATAGATATACCTCCAGACAGTAAATTTAATTTGAAAGCGGCATTAATAGGCCAAGCTGTTTAATTTTTTGTTCCAATGTTTTATTTTATTCTATTTTCCAATTTATCTATTCGCTAGGGGGTCGATCGACTCCCCTCCCCCCCAGCCCCCTGGATCTGTTGGTGATGTGAATACATGTATATATAAACCAAAACGGGATCAACACATACAACATGCGTTCAAGAATTATACCAAATTGCATGACATTGAAATCAACAATGAAACCAAATTGCACAACATTGAAAACAACAATAACATAGACATTATACGCATCAGCGATAATTTTGCTGGGGAATTGTCATTTGCATGCATATTTACATTGCAAAATATTTCCTGGCAGGGCATATTGTGGTCACATTATTGGGCGTTGGTGAAGCTACTGTCAAATTATTACTGCCCCTTGTATGTCTTTATGATTTGAAATATATACGTGTGTTTGTGAACTTTACTCTGCTAGTACCTTGTTTATGTCAACATATTTTTATAATCATTGCAGAAGGCTAAGGAGACTTCTGAAGACGCCACCAATGAGAATGGCCCACATGATCAAGAGCCACAGTAAAGGCAAATTATGAGTCGATTTGGACAAGCTATCTACAATAATAAGAACGAGGGTTATGTACAGAAATAAAAACCAATGAAGCACCCCTGTCCACGTTTTGTTATGTTTGAATGTGTTTGGAAGTTTTTATTTTTATGTTGTTTCAATGTTGTACGGAAGTTATCATGTTGGACAACAAAGTTGTGACAAGGTTGCTTGAGCGTTGTGACAATGTTGCTGAAATGTTGTGACAACATTGTTGGAGTTGTTGAAACATTATAACAATGTTACGTTGGAATATAATGTCAGATAGCAACTTTTTCACAAAGTTAAAAAAAAACATACTGGCATACACATTTACGTTGTCACAACTAGAGCTTGTCTGTGTTCTCTTTACACTTTCTGCATGAGGTTGGAGTTTCCAGTGCAACATACAGGGTATATGTCCTTGAATCTAGCACTTTTCGTCGAAATCAACATCGTCGGAGGCCAACTTTGCCGAAGGTAAAATCTGGTTGAAAAGTAATCTCGTCACTACACAATTTTGTCGATAGTCATCTTCATCACAATGTAACATCGGCGAAATCAACTTGGTCGAAAATCAAAGTGATCAAAGTGCTGTTTGGTCGAAAAGTAACTTCATTGTGAGGCCATTTCGCTCTAAAATTGGTAGTGAAACGGGTGCCAGGTGAATGGGTCCGGTGAATGTTGGTGGCCGTATAATGATCATGTGACTGAACACAACCTGCCAACTTTTTACACTCGTTCGGTTAAAAAAATATCTAAACTGCCACCAAATTCAGCCATGCTGACTGGTAAACGGTAGAGAGCAGACTGAAACCCCCCCCCCCCAAAAAAAAAAAAACCATGGAAAACAGATAATGTATGCAGGCAAACTTTATTCACAGTTTGATATCCACCCATTAAAATTCTGGCCCCCATAGTCGCACACGCGACCAATTGTCTTTTCGGTCAAACCGAATGAACTTTCGTCGAAGTTGATAGCGACAAGATGAACTTTGGCTGAAGTTGATCGCGACCAGTTTGACCAGACGGCCAAATTGATTTCGACATATTGTCATCATGGCCATTCAGACAGTCGACAATTTTAACCTCCGACGAAGTGAATATACGGCGAAGTTGATTTCGACGAATTGTCCAATAACCTATGTCCTTTCCAAATAAGGATGTACGGGAGCCTTGTAGAGATGGAGACCTCATTCAATGGAAGACCCATGTAACAATTCAGTGATTCTGTTTAGAATGCGAAGGGCTATAGTACTGGCAACTACCAGTGCTACTGTCACCAGTTTTCCAGGTCAACCAGTTTTTTGGTGGCCCCTTTACTTACTATAGCACTTTGCAAGGGTATGTGTGAACCACAGGCTTATGTCGTATGAAAATATTTGTACTCCGGGAGCATCGATGTTTCTTCTGGAGCGTATATTGTAGCATAAGCATCGATGCTGCCGGAGTACAAATATTTTCAGACGCCTGTGGTCTGAACAATTCCTAACATTACAAGTACATTTTCTTGTCTCAGTTTTTTTGCAGCTTTTCAGGAATAACCACCAAACTTGTGCACGATATAGGCCTACAGATCCAATGCAGGTCACTAAGTTTAAATATGTTTAATGTGAAAAGCTGTCAGCGAATATTTAAGGCTTAGTGAACGTGGGGTAGAATTTTACAAAGCCGTAACTGTAAAATATACCTGGGCGAAAATAAAGTCTGTTTACAGATTCACCAAGCCAACGCGTCCGCATGGTGCGTCCATCTTGAATTGCCCGGATGACAAAGGTCTTTTCCCGGCATGCTTCAGCACATTGTCACAGGTGCGCGGGTGTACTGTTGCGAACAAGTCGCTTCGGGGACAAAAAGCCTTTGAAACACTTATGTAAGTTATATGTATAGTCATTTGTGCAAATACTATTGCTGAGGGGCTTTTATCTTACAAAACTTGGCTGTCAGAACTTTATTTAGGTGCTGTTTCCGATTGCGACCAATCTCACCCAAAATGGCGGGTGAGATTGCTTGATTGTGCCAAACATTCAAGAGCTGAAAATGACACATTTGAGCGCCAGGATTGTGCTAAGGATATGGGTGGCTGGGTGGGGTAATTTTGACCTCAACTTTTTTGGAGTGGCAGTTAACTTCTTATTTGATTTTATTCATTTTATTGTATATTATTTTAGATACAAGTGTGTTTACTGCTTTAATTCATAGAGCAGTGCAGATAATACATAATGCTATCTTTATTGTCAATTTAATATTATTGTTTTTAGCCAATAACCACCAAATCTTTATTATTCTGTAAAATGACTTTTGAATTATGATCAGAAATGTTTAACAGTGTTTCTTGGTCTTGCCAACCACCAGGACGCATCTTTTGTAAAGGTATATTCAAACCTACGTTTAATATTATTATTGCCAGATCAAGTGAAGCACTTTCCTTCTCTTCCTGAAACGAGTTTTAAATTTGTGTGTGCCGAGCAAGGCAGACACTGCCAGTGGCACGATGCCAAACTCGCCATAAACTCATACTTCAAAGGTGTCAACCCACAAAGACGCGTGACCTGGAGGCTTGAAGGGTGGGTGGGCAGAGAGTTCATGAAGTCAAAGTAAATAGTAAATTTTGCTTGAAAATCCCTGTCATTTTAAGACCTTTTTGAGTCTCCAATGCGGGCGACTCCCGGTGGAAGTTGTACTTTTTCAATGGGGGCATTGTCAAATTTGTGTTGCATTTTTGAAATAATGTTGGTGCATATAAAAGGAAGGGGGGGGGGGGGGTCTTGATACACTGGTACAGAAAATAAAATTGACCAGCACACAGTACAGGAAATAATTTTTCTCCAATACGCAGTACAGAAAATAAGACATCCGCAATATACATTTTCATATTTGAGATGGTTATACAGCCTGTAAGAACAAAGATGCCACAGACTTTTACATATTTCAATCTGAATTCTTACAAATTTACGTGAAACTTGTACCTCCTTGTCTTTCTCCTCAAATTTGAACCGCTTAGACAAAAGGATTTTTTTTTCAAGCAGAAATCAAACTATCTGAATTCATGTCAAATCCTGAAAAGTAGCATCTCTGAAAGGATGAAACAATACAAAATGGTAACTGATATGACATTTATTGAAAGTTCATTCCTCTCTTATACTTTGTTCACTCTTACCCAAAATAATTGATTAGATTAGATTAGATAATTACGGCTTGATAGGAAATATTATTCCATATAAGCCGCTCACAGTTCATTACACAATTGTCATATTGGGTTTAAGAGGATGATCTAGTGCTCTATAAGTATACAAAACTGGATGGTCCTAAAATGTGAATCTAACTTATTTTTAAATGTTAATATGTCAGGAGCATGTACAATGTCACTCGGTAATGTATTCCACCAGTCTGAAATCCTTTGACCAAAGAAATATTTACGAACATTCAAAATGTTTCTTATTTTTAAGAGTCTCAATGAGTGACCTCTAGATCTTGCATTTTCCAGGAAGGGTGGGAAGCAGGTATCCAGATCATAGTACTGTATTCCCCATGTGTGTACTTGTAAGCACAAATGAGGCCACCTCTTAATTTCCTGTAAACCAGAGTAGGCAATTTGAGTGTTCTCATCCTGTCCTCATATGATAAATCACTTAAACCTGGTACCCTCTTGGTCGCTCTTCTCTGGACAGATTCAATCAACTCAACCAGTCCCCACTTCCATGGAGACCATATAGGTGCAGCATATTCCAGATGTGAACGAATCATACATTTATAAAGAGGTAGGAAGGTTTCCTCATTGATATATTCAAAGGATCGCCACAAAAGACCGGTTATTTAATTAGCCTTTTTCACAATGATATGATCATCAAATGACAAATCCTTACTGATTAACACCCTAATCTTTCTCAGCGACTGATTCAGCTAGATTAATATTTCTATCTGAAGAAGTCATTTCATATTGATAGTCAGGATGGTTATTTCCTAATCTCAAAACTGTACATTTTGGAGGTTGAAAAGTGAGTTGCCTTTGTTTTTCCCATAGTTGTAAACGCTTTACGTCATTCTGAAGCTCCATACCATCAGTAATGTTAATTGCAGGTTTGAACATTTTTATTAATTGGTAGGTCCTGTTGTAACTATTTCAATTTCACAGCTCCTTAGTGTCACTGTATAAACTGAATCAGAATGTCACTCTGAGGCAAACTAATAGCTCATACTTCAAATATTCTAATTCACTTGTCTCACCTAATCAGATATCATTCTCAGACAAAAAAATCTTGAACTTCAAATTAATTCAATTTTCTAAACTGAATGAGAATGTCACATGTAAGATGCAAATTTTGTATATATGTACAAGCAACTCTAACCTACGCAATTATTTTCAACTGTCAAGTGTTTTTTTTTTAAGCTAGCAAGCAAACTTATTGACAAAGGTTTACAGTTTCAATAATGATTGTGATTGGCCCTAGATTGAGTGTTCATCTTGAAGGTAATTTGAAGCTGTAGGCTCACAATTTTTTTACTTTCAAGATTCTTGTATGAGACAAAATCATAATATTATCATGATAATATTATTTAGTTGACTACACAAATCATTGGTACATGTGAAGTCCATCAGAAAAGGCCAAATTCCTGTTGACTACATTCCTACAGCTCAAGTACATCAGAAAATGCCCTATTTACAGCTGACTACATTGTTACACCTGAAGTTGATCACAAAATGTCATTTTTACAGTTGGCAACATGAGACATCATTACAACTGATTCTGAAGTCAGAAAAGTGTCATATGTACAGTTTACAGCATTGAACACTCTTACATCTGAATTCCATCACATTAACAGTTTACTACCTCAAACACTCATATCTGATGTCCATCGTAATATATTATATTTACAGTCCATTATAAAATGTCACATTTACATCTAACGAAAGGAAAGCAGTTCGGTAAAGCCAGTTAGGCAAACTGTGAATAATGTTGACTTTGCTGCGAGTAAACTTTTTTTTTTTCATTTTTTTAGTACGGGTATGAATATTACATGTGTTACTGGTACACTGTACGCATAATAAATTTTGATCAGTACGGAGTACATGGTTTGCTGTCACTACGCTATAGGGTGAATAACTTTTTCTCTCTACGCTGTACGAAAAATTAAAAAAGCCCCAGTACGGAGTATGGGCAACCCCTTTCCGACCCTGATAAAATTAAAGCAATACAATGTACTCCACATTCCATCAGCATAATTTCCCATAAAGACCTATTGGTTTGATGAGGGAATTAGGTGAACATATGGCCACCTATGGTATTAAATGTTTGGCATTTATGGGGGTTTTTTGCAACTTGAAGTTGGCCTTCATTCATTTCCTTCATTTTCAGTTTTGAAATTGCCATGTGGAATGAACCTGAATTGCAAAAAAATTAATGCCTAAATATTTTTTGCAACAGAAAGAGGGAAGCACTTTTCCAAGCAGCTGAATCATTATATAGCAAATTCACAAGCCTGAACAGCCAAATCAAAATTGTTTACCCTGTCACAGCAGAAAAAGAGATTCAAGATTCATTTATTCCAACAATACAGAATATAGTGTTTGTGTGAAGACGCTAATACATTGAGTGAAAACCATCTAGTGTTGGTATTGTTGAGGAGACTGTCCTTAAGGCTTTTATGGCCATAGAGGTTAAAATATTATATGTAAGTATATTGGGATGTTTCAGTGGTATATAAGAGTTGTGTTTTATTTCATAGAAATGACAACTTTAGAGCTAATTACCTGTATTACTGGTGACCAGTATTACATTGAGAAACTTTTTGGGTTCCAAATAAATTTGTTATGAACAATAACCTGTAAACATTCACTGTCTGCAAGTAAAACAGTTTGCTAGCTGATGCCTTTCATTATAATGGTTGATAATATTTCGCTTAACTGTTCTCTTGCATGTATACAAATCTATTCTGGTTATCTCTCTCAACAAACTTAATAGGAGGACATCAGAAATAATCAGATCAGTATTTTTAAACCTAGTGCAGTTCCTAGTAATCTTTCAGCTCAGCTGACTTGTCAGTCAGCTGAGCTTATTTTATGGTCCTTCTACAACAATTCATATTTTCAACTTCTTCTCCAGAACTGATTCACTTCAAACTTAGTGGGGATGTGTCTTGGGTGGATCTCTACAAATTTGTTCAAATGGTCATGCTCCAGTGATTTTTTGATTTTTTTATGGTTCTTTTTTTTTGGGGGGGGCATATCTTAAAAATCTTCCTTCTCCTTAATCGCTCACCCAATTGCTTTAATATCGCACAGGGGTACTCCAGGGGACTACTAGTTCTTAATTTTGTTCACCAGGTGGCTCTGGCATTTTTGGTCTAATTTTTATTATTTTTTGCGTGTTTTTTTGACTTCTTCTCCAGAACCGTCTCTCAGATTAAGCTGAAACTTAGTGGATATGTTCCTTGTGGAAGGGTTAAACAAAGTTGTTCACTAGGTGGCACTGCTATGGGTTCCTGATTTTCAATGATTTTTTCAATTCGGGTATTTATCAGGCAATGCAGCTTTCCTATTGATTACTATGTAAGTCAATGGGCATTCTAATGCTAATTCGGATTTTTGACTTTTTCTCCAAAAGCGTCATCCAGATTGACGTCAAACTTTGTGGCAATGTACCTTGGGTGCGTTTCTACCAGGTGAGGTCAAATGATCACGCTCCATTGATTTTTTTTTCTTTTTTTGGGACAAATCTTACAAAATATTCTCCACAACTGCTCACCCAATTGCATTGATATTACATAAGAACACTCCTAGGGACCCATAGTTCTTAATTTGTACTCCAGATGGAGAGCACTGCAATTTTTTTCTTAATCTTTTTATCAATTTTTGTGTTTTTGTTACTTGTGACTTCTTCTCCAGAACCGTCTCTCAAATTAAGTTGAAACTTTGGGGATATGTTTCTTGTGAAAGGGTCAAGCAAAGATGTTCACTAGGTAGCACCTCTGTGAATTCCTGATTTTTAACGATTTTTTTATTTCAATTTGGTTACCATTTGTTAGATGCACCTTTTCTATCCTTTATTATGCAAGTCAATGGGCATTCTAATGATTCTAATGGTAATTCACATTTTGGACTTCTCTGAAGAAACTGTCAGTCAGATTCACTTCAAACTTGGTGACGATGTACCTTGGGTGGGTCTCTACCACATTTCTTCAAATGGTCATGTTCCAGTGAACTTTTTATTTTTTATAAGTTTTTTTAAAATCTTTGAAGATAAAGTTTTAGTAGGAAAGTTTAACATGGGAATTACTTGTAATGGTTATAACTTAAATAATTTTGGCCAGATTTGTGCCAAACTTGGTAGGGATATACCTTTCATAAGTGGCTGCTTATTTGTGTAAATGGTCATGGTCCAGTGATGTTTGGACCTTGACCTCATTCCCAAGGTCACAGGACAACTGACACAAAATCTACTGTTTGATAACTTGAGATCTGTTTTGAGTATTACCTTTATGTTGCACATGTTGAAGTTTCTATATGAAGGTCATGCTCAGACACTACATGAATGACCTTGACCTCATTTCTGGGGTAACAGTGCAACATACATGAATTTTACTCTTCACTCTAAACTTGAGAACTACTTGAACTGGGACCTTGATGTTGCACATGTTAGTGCTCTTCTATAAAGGTCAGACTTACTCAGTACATGGGTGACCTTGATCATATCCCATGTTCACAGAGCTGCAAGTGTGATGAATGTCTAGGTCAGCTGAGCATGGGGTGTTCACACAGCCCTCTTGTTTTGTTCGTTCTTGTAACAATTGTTATGTGAGGTCTCAAGTGTTGTATATTTGTAATTTGATCTCCTCTATATATACTGGGGGCACAAATGTTTCTTATGGTCAGGTCAACCCGATTTGCTAAATTGAAGTGAAAATATGAAAGTAATAAGGTAGTTGATTATTGTGAAATTTATAGTAAATTTTCAAAGATGAAAAATGAAATAAATTTTTAATTTTTACTAATATGTTTTTTAAAATGGGATCCGTATGTGCATTATATTTGGTTTTAACTACCCTTCAAGCTGCTTGTTTCTGCACTTTTTGCAACCTATTTAAGTTACCAAAGCCCAATAATGTTATCCCTTAAGTAAGATGAGATTCTAAAAGACTTCTATAAATCAGAACCAGAATATTAGTGGGAAGATTGTTTTTCATTTTTTTTTTAAAGTTCCACTTATTTGTGATATTTTGTCTGCAAGTTCATTAATATGTTGATTCCAGGTTAGACGAGTCACTGTCAAAGAGTGCCGTCCACCCAAAAACTTCATTTGTGAGACTAGAGTTATAGGAGTTCCACATATCTGGTTACCGCTAGGAATTTCCTTGTGTAATAGGGTGTTCTGCTAAAAATGGAAAATCATATATTTGGTTTTATCTTAATTTAATGAAAGCTTTTTAACTTCAAGGCAGTCCCATATTTTGTTCAGCTCTCCATTTATCACTTCAAGGTTTTCTGCAGATGAATTGAGACTATTTGGTGTGAACAGTGGGCATGAAAGGTTTCTTTCATCTGCAAAGGTAATAATGTTGAAGTTTGAAGACCATGATATATCATTTACACAAATGATGAATAACAAAGGTTCAAGAATTGACCTTTGAGTAACCCCTGATGTTGTGTGTAGTAATAGGAAAGTTTCATCCTCCAATTCAACAAACTGTTTCCAATTTGATGGATAGCTTTTGAACCAGCTTAATTCTTTTTTGTTTTTTATACCATAATGTCTTAATTTGGTTTATAAAATGTCACGATCTATGGTATCAAAAGGTTTGAAAAGTTCTAGAAAAATTGCTAGAGAAATCTGATTCTTATCTAGGTGTTCATATAATCTGTCAGTAAACTCTAATAATGCCAATTCTGTAGAATGTTCTTTACGAAATCAATACTGATGTTTATAAAATAAGTCATTTTTGATTAAGTATCTATATAACTGATTATTTACAATCTTTGTAAGTTGTTGAAATTGTAGGTAATAATGAAATTAGCCTATAATTGTTTATATCATGGCCATCTCCTTTTTTGTAACTGGTATGACCCTTGCAACTTTAAGGTTGTCTGGAAAGACCTTGCTGGACCTAAGGTGTTTAAGTTGAATGACTGATGTGTGATGTAAGAGAGGATGGAGGTAACAGGTAATGTCACACAGTACAGTCATTTGCCATGTGCCACCACAAGCAGGGTTTTCAGATAATCGTTAAATGGAATTTCCCCATCATCACTAAATTTTTATGCTAGTGATGGTCCAGTTTTTACAAAAATTATTAAAACATGACACTATTTCTTTGGTCTCTGCAAGTTTTTTTCCCTCATGCAGAAAATAATTAGGTAGGCTTTTATTCCCTTTCCTGTATTTGATCCCCTCATTTATAGTTTCCTAGGTCCTTTTTATATCTTTTTTACAATTATTGAACTTATCAAAATAGTATGTTTGCTTAGCTTCTCAAATTTATCTCAGTAAAATTGTATTATAAGTCCCAAATTAGTCTTTAATGCTTTAGAGTTTGGAAAGTCATCTGAAGTTGAGTGTAATTCTTTGTATAGTTTATCTCTGGACTTGATTGAGCACAATAGACTTGTATGCAGGCATGTATTTTTGCTGTGTTTGTATTTTTAAATCGGACCTTTTTTGTAGTGAAATGGGTCGAGTATGTCTTGTTAAATTTCTCACTGAATTGTCTATATGTTACATTAGGATCAGTGTTTATGTTATGATAGAAAAAATTCTTGCCAGTTGACTGATTCTAGTTCATCGAGAAAATCTTTGGTTGTCTTAGCCTTGTTTCAATAAGTTATAATATATTCGTCGTGTGGTAGACTGTTTTTATTCTGTACATCAATGGAGATAGAAGGTACACACTGGTCTGATATTTTGCTGTATAACATACCAGATGTTATTTCATGGAAGATAAAGACAGAGAATGTTCAGAGCGAGCTGACTTCATTCTTCATTTTCCTTTTGAACAGATTTGTGATAAATTGGTCTGGACCTTTAGTCCCTTGTACCATGTGTACCTGAGACATAACATGTGCTTCAGTGTTTCAACTAATTTCAACAGTTATGAAAAACAATTTTGACTGAGAATTGTAGATGAGACCTATCAAGATCACATGCCCCAGGTCAACAGCTTTCCTTGGCCAACCCATGCCAAGGAAAGCTGTTGACTGAGTCTTAATTCAAGGGGGAAAGGGTTAAGCAAAGTATAGTGGTACTGCTGCATGTGACCACTGCTGTGAAGAGACCGCATGCTGTTTGTGGCCACATTTCTGGAGTTGCACAATTAAATTTTTTGAGTAAATCCTGCTGTAAAAGGCCACCTGTTGTGTGTGACCACTTTTTCCTGGTGGGATAGGGGTGGGTCACATATAGCAGGTACTATTATAACCTGAAAAGGTAGTCTTTCAAGCATGTGGTCTCATTGGAATGGTCTCTTTAAGACAGGTTTGACTGTAATTGTGTTTTTGATGTACAGCTTAATGTCAGCTTAATTTCATTTGTGAAGGTGGGTTTAAAGTTTCCTAAGTCCAGCATGGCTGGTATCTGCAGAACTGTTTGTGCTAGCTAGATAACAAAATTTGGGTGAGTTGACAGCCCAGTCTATGAAAAGAGTCAAGTTGACAGGTATCGTTGAGCTCATGCTCATTTAACAGAGCATTGTCACATGGGAGTGGTCAGTGGGCTGTCAGCCACAGGCCAAGTGCGGCTGCCATTGAGACTTTGAAACATATGAAATAAATTCTTATTTAGTGACTTGAGCAAAAACTCTAACAGCAGTCACGGGGGGGGGGGGGGGGGGGCAAACACTTTCACAATTTCCAGATTTTTTAGTGTGTTTTTTCTCCATTTTAGATTGGAGTCTAAATGGCATCTGCTGTCACAGTGAACTCCAGCCACCAGTCCACTGATCCATCAGTCCTGGACTCTGGGAACCAGTCTGTGGATTGCGCCATCTTGGATTCTGGTAGTCAGCCCACTGACCACTCCATCCTGAGAACTCCCATACAGATAGATATGGAAAGTGCTCTCCAGGTAAGGAGAATGTAGTCAGTGTTTTTGAAATTATATAACAGATTTAGGCCAACTGTGGTACACATTTAGTCCACTTTGACTGGTAGATCTTTAACTTTGCTACTAAATAAGTGAAACTTGTTTTGAGAAACTGCCTTAGGGCAGGCCAAAAAGTGGTCACATAAGGCAGGTGGTCTCTCAATGGAGGTGCAATAACATGCAAAAAATAGCAAAAGGGACTTCGAAAATATGGTCTGAAAAGGCAGGTGGCCTTTCAATACAGTGGTCTCTCAAAACAGGTTCCACTGTATAGCCAATGGAGAAGTTTGACTTAAAACTACATGAAGCAGGCATTCAGCCAAACGCGAGTCATGGGCCCAAGACTCTGCATGTTTATTCCGAAATGACAGAAAGATGCACCACATTTATTGCCAATTTTATGAAGGACTACACATTAAAAGCATCTCAAATCCACAGATTATGGTTGATTGATACACTAAAATTGAAACTCTGTAGCTGGAAATGATAACAAAAGCTACAGGTGTATGTACTTGTAACATTGTATTCTGTTAAAGGTATGCTTATTGATAAACTATTTCTAAATCAAACTTGCCTTTGTTGCAGTGATAGGAACGGTTCCTCTGCAACTGTATTTCATTATACTTAGGTTTTAAAACTGAAAATAGGCAGCTTAACCATTATAATGGGATTGTACAAACAGAGAAGAGCTGAAAAGTCTCACTGAAGTTACCAGATCAGGCAGTGCTTCTCAGTGGAATGTTCGAAAAGTAATATGTTTATTGGGTACACATATTTATGAAAATTATGCACCATGTAAATGGGCCTTATTGAACTATTCTACTAGAAAAACATATAGGAATGTTACTATAATGTCTGTGGTGCAATAATCTTCACTTGAGGTAGGAATATAGACATAGTTATGGGAATTTACCTATAGAGCCCTAAAGTTCAATAAGGCCATGTAAATCTCATGATAGTTGCATATATGGGGTATAGGTTTACTGTAATGTACATAACGTTCTTTTTTTGTTGCATTTCAGGTGACCAAATGTGTTCAGTCAGGAACCAAGGAAGTTCGAGATCTGTTGCTATATGAGTGTGAGCTGATATTTGAGTGCAAGGTGTGTCTCAGTCTATTTCGAGCACTGCCTAACTTTCTGGCCCACAAACGTGTGTATTGTAAACAGCTGCACAGAGAAGAGGTGACACCTGGTGGCAATGAGAATCAGTCCAAAGATCAATCAACTGGGGCTCAGTCCCAACAGCCAAGTGGTGGCAACACACCAGCTGAGGAACAAGCATTATTCAGTGTTGTTGGAGAGACTACAGTAGAAAGAGGGAATGCCAGTAGCTCCATACAAGTCGTAGCAGATGAAGACGTTCTGGAGGCATCATCAGTACTAGAGCAGATGAAACAAGGAAGGTTTCAATTTGGAAAGATCCACACCCGGGCCGCTGAAAGAACAGAACGAAAACAAGGAAAAAAGAATGTGAATTTGTCATCAGTGGAAGGAACCACAGACATAGCCAATGAAGATGAGACTGAGAAAGATGCAGATGACCAAGATGAAGAGGAGGAAGAGGAGGCAGAAAACGAGGATGCAGCAACTGATGTGCCAGTGCGTATGACTTTACGCTCACAGTCCCATTCACCGAGCACCAGCCACTCCTCAGTGGCTCTCAAGTTGTCACAGCGATCAGACTGTGACATCAACACCCTGACTTGTCTCAAATGTAAAGCGAGCTATGCATCGATTAAAACACTCAACTTTCATATGACATCACTCCACTCAGAGAAACGCAGGTTCTACCCTTGTATGTTCTGTGACAATGTTTTTGTTCAGCTATGGGGTGTTACAAGACACATTAATCGAGCACATGACAAGACAAAAGATGAAGTTGCAAGACTTACCAACACATTAAAGGGAATGGCTTACTATAAACCAATAGAGGAACTGGGTGAATATGTCAATCCACGTCGACCCGTCCCAGGCAGCTTCCCATCAATCAAGAGGGATAATTTGGCCAAGTCCGTGCGTAAAGCAGGAGGTGCCAGAGGTAGGAAGGAAAAAGTGACACAAATAAGATTCAGTCCAAGTATTACCCTGCACAGGTGTCGAACCTGTAATAAGGCTTTCAGAAAGAAAGAATCATTGGATAGCCATTCAGTGGGATGTACAGGGAATAACCCTGAGACCAGGGACCAACCAGTAACAAGGTCGTCAGCTGAACGGGGCAGGGTGGTCAGGAAAATAAAATTCAGTCCAACTTTCCAGCTGCACAAATGTTCAACCTGCGACAAAGTATTTGGAAAGGAAGAATTGCTGTGCAAACACATCCCAGAATGCACTGGCACAACCAGCAATACCATGACAGTTATAGATGTAGAGGAAGATGACGTTGAACAGGTTGAATACATAGAGGAGGCCAATCAGGATGCAGAGAGAACAGAGTATGACTTTGATGACGAAGGTAGAACCCTTCAACATGGAAATAGCAATACTGGTGAAACCAAGGGATTCCAGTCAGAATTTGATGCTTCGTATTACATCGATGAGAACAAGCTTATGTGCTTGAAATGTAACAAATCTTTTGGATGTATATCCAATCTCAATCGTCATGCTGTCCGCCATCTTGGGTGGAGGAGATTCAAATGCAAGATTTGTAAGTTCACCGGCTATAACAGATCAGAGTGCAAGAGCCATTTAAAGAGAGTCCATCGACCACAGCTGAAGCAGGATATTAATGACCTGTCCATGTACATTATGGATCTGGATAAAGATAAAATGACAAAACAGCTGGTCTCCACCCCGCGCTGTGAGATGGATGACAGTAGGAGAAAGCAGCGCAAACAGACTGGTCCTGGTTTACTCAAGAAGCCATATAAACCAGTCAGGGTTCTGCAAAAGGTCAAGAATCAGACACCAGAGAGTCCGCGTAGGGCAGGAACTCAGACAACGAACCAAAAAAGACAAGAAAAAAGCACATTTAATATTTCCACTCGCAGAACTCCCCGAACGTATGACACGCAGCCTTATCAGAGAGACGATGGAATGTCTTCACTGAAAACTCGTTCAGGGTCCTATCCTAAACCTGCACTGGTCAAGAAAAGAAGAAACAGTGGGTCAGAATCCAGTGACGAGGACGATGAGGAGGAAGCGGCAGAAGTCCAGGAGGTTACCGTCAATGAAGAGGATGGTGTTGTAACACTGTACGGAGACCACT
Source organism: Hermodice carunculata (assembly GCA_964020975.1). Lineage (NCBI taxonomy): Eukaryota > Metazoa > Annelida > Polychaeta > Eunicida > Amphinomidae > Hermodice > Hermodice carunculata. The sequence goes on from OZ026623.1 coordinate 28,465,157, forward strand.
CAGTTGATGGCACTGAGCAGTCACAAGTTGTCATCTTCATGATGGACTCAGAAAGCGGTGCAACAGTGACTCAGCTGGGCACGGTGGTGCCAGTGTCAGTAGCTGGACAAGAGATTCCAGTGCAGGCTATGCAAGGTAGTGGCAAAGAAATTAAATCAGAGGGTCCAAGCCAGCCACAAAATATTTACACATTTGAAAAGAACAGCTGCACCATGGAAACGTTTGTTGAAGACACTCCATCAGAGAGTACTTTGGTGAGTCAAGGGACAGATCCTTTGAGTATCGAAGGGGAACGTGAGACCATTTTACAGCTGATTGGAGAGGATCAGGCCACTGATCCTATGCAGTACATAAACAGGGAGGTAAGGATACAAAACACACAGAACTAATGCTTAGGCAACCTGTTAAAAAAACATCTCCAGATAGGCCATTGAACAGTGGACCGGGTAGATGCACAATGGAGCAAGGAGTCCTAAGTGAATTGTTAGAGAGCACCGCAGGTCTAACATGATCACCTGACAACATCTGACATGTCATACCTTAAATCAGGAGATGTTAGGTGATGCCTCTTGGCAAGCGGTGCCCGTCTGGTGAAATATTCTGGGCTTTATACCATTGGCATTGATTTCTAGCTTTTGTGCCATGATGCTTGAATCTGCTCACTGAGTGGTCATCGTTATGTAGTCAGGTGGACATGTAAATCCACGAGTCAGCATGCCATAGAAACAACCCTCAAACTTGCAGTGTGGACTATTCAAAAAAAGTTACTGTATGAAAAGAAACAAGATCAATGGCATTGTTTACCACCATGTGTTCATATTTTCATTTTGTGTCAAGTGTGTTCAAAGTTTGTTTTAAGTGACGTAACTAGATTTAGATTTAACATGGGAATACAGCTGCGTAAGGATTTTTGGGGGGGGGGGGGGAGGGCGAGGGGGGTTTGCTCAAGGAATGCTGCAATTGCATGTAGCCAATGTGGCTGAAATGACAATAAACTGTTTAGGCAAATGCTGATTATGTTAGCCAAAACCATGAGCCAATTACAATTTGGTTTCAAGTTATGCTCAATGAATGTGCATAATTAAATAAATTACCATTAATTTAATTCTGCTTAAAAACTGAATAAATTATGAAATGTTTTTATTCGATTTGGCTAAAGCTTACAAAATTTTGGTCCCTGAATCACTTTTAGCCACAGGCTATTGGGCTAATGGACAGTGCTGGCATAGTGCTTCTTGGGGAAGAGTGGGGGCACATGTATGATCCAGATGTTGCTTATATAGTAACAGCAAATAGTACAGATTTATACCAGTGAACAAAAATTTAAATACCATATGCTACTAGAGAGTTCTGAGAGCTACATGAAATGCAGACCAGGTATGTGTCCAAAGCCAACAATGTAGGCCAACTGATCATCTCAGCTGTGCATGCTGAAAATCTTCCAAATCGCTCACCGCTTTGATATCACACAGGAACATTCCCAGGGACTCGCTTTGATATCACACAGGAACACTCCTAGTTCTTAATTTGTTCAGCAGGTGGCCCTGCATTTTTTTCTATTTTTTATGATTTTTTGTGTGTTTTCACTATTTTTCGACTTCTTCCCAGGACTGTCATACAGATTAACTGAAACCTTGTGGATATGTTCCTTGTGGAAGGGTCAAAGTTGTTCACTAGAGGACACTGCTGTGGGATTCCTGATTTTTAATGATTTTTTCAATTTGGGTACTTATCGGTAAATTCACCTTTCCTATTGATCACTATGCAAGTCAATGGGCATTCTAATCCTAATTCACATTTTCACATTTTTCTCCAAAACCGCTAACCAGATTGACTTCAAACTGGGTGGCGATGTACCTTGGGTGGGTCTCTACCATGTTTGTACAAATGGTGACGCTCAATTGATTTTTGTATGTTTCATGAATTTTTTTGTTCTTTTTTGGAAAATCTTATATCTTCTCGGAAACCACTCACCCAATTGCTTTGATATTACACAGGAACATTTCCAGGGACTCCTAGTTCTTAATTTGTCCATCAGGTGGCACTGCAATTTTTATTTCATTTTTTAATGATTTTTTGTGGGGTTTTTTCCACTATTTTCAACTTCTTTAGAACTATCACCGAGATTAAGCTGAAACTTTGCCGATATGTTCCTTGTAGAGGAGTCAAACAAATTTGTTCACTGCTGTGGATTCCTGATCAATTCAGGTACTTATTGGTAAACGTACATTTCTTATTGATTACTTTGTAAGTCAATGGGCATTCTAATGCTAATTCACATTTTTTACTTTTTCTCCAAAACAGTGAACCAGATTGACTTTAAACTTGATGGCAATGTACCTTGGGTGGGTCTCCACCAAGTTTGTTAAAATGGTCATGCTCCAGTGATTTATGGATTTTGTATGAATTTTTTTGTTCTTTTTGGGGGAAAATCTTAACAAATCTTCTCTAACATCGATCACCTAATTGCTTTGATACGACACAGGAACACCCCCAGGGACTCCTAGTCCTTAATTTGTTCACCAGGTGGAGCTGCAAATTTTAGTCCTGCTGAGTTGCTGGTCAGGCTCTGCGTTTAGGAATAAATGGACTACTAAATGACAGATGCACTAAGCTTAAAAGCTCAACACAGGTCTATTCAGTTGCAACCTTTATTTGGGGGGACGAGCTGGTGTCAGCTGAGTACAGGCTGTTCACGCAGCCCTCTAGTTTTGTTTTGTTTTTACCGAATGAAATGGCTAATTCAGAAAAGTGATAAAAAAGGAGATATTTCCTTCTGGTTACCAGCTAACTTAACAAGTTTAATGATGAAAGGTTACCACCTAGGTTGAATATCCTCCTGTGTCAAATCTGCCAGTAACTAGCTGTAGTGAAATTGCTACCCGGTAAATCACCATGTTGCATTACGAAAACGCCTGCAAAGTCCCAAAATATTTATTCCAAGTATAATGTTTGTGAAATAAAATTCAGAAACAAGACCAGCAGAGTTTGCTTTGCAGGTAAGTCTTTGTCTAGGGAAGGAACCAGAAGTTAAAAAGTTTGCCAGCCCAGCTGGTCTGAAGGCTGATACGATTTTAACAGATGGTATAGGATTGTATGCTGGTGCCGTGAGTGGCGATCTACTGTGGCAGTGAGTTTCAAGTTAGATCCAGGACAAAAGAGTCCAGTCCAACCACACTGAGACAGAGAGGAAGGGGTTGCAGGATGAGCCAAGAGAAAGGGGACACAAGTGCATGGCAAATTGCTTTCTTTGGGTTGGGTTCTGTATGGGCATATTTGATACCCGTGGTCAATATTAATGCTTTCAGCACAAAGTTGGAAATTGAATTAACAGCTTTCCTCAGCAAGGTATGGGTTCATTGCATTTTGTCTGGGGAACCTATGACCTGGACCTTTGCTTTTTTCTTTGAAAATACATATGTAGACATGCATGTTCAAGAGAAGACAAAAGTCTGATTAAGAATTTAATGTCAGTTCATTTCTATGCCTAGAGAAGGTGCGGGTGTGTTGTTCGTTTGGAACCCATGTTTTGTAATATGTTCACATGCTAGAGCAAGAGCACAGAAGTGATTAAATATTGAGGAAGAATTATCCACAGTTGTCATGCTAAAAGGAGGATATGTTAATAGAAGATTTCAGATGAACTGAAAATATATCCATGTAGTGTCTCTTTATTTTTCAATTATAATAACAAAATCAATGTATGTTGGCTTAAAGACTACTGGTTTTTGTTAAGGCATATCTATACTACTATATACTGTAAAATCCAAAATTGTCACACAGGTGTTTATGAAATACTGAGTGTAGGAGACATATTACACAGTGAAAATGATGGTTTGTCCCAGTGCTGCTCAAAAATCAATACTGAGGACTTGTGCAGTGCCATCTGTAGAAGTTACCTCAGGAAAGAAGTCCTATTAAATAGATTTGTCTGAAAGTTAAATGCTGCAGGTAAAACATTGGTCTAATTCTGTCAAAAGTTGGGGTGATACCACGTGATGCTGTGTAGGACAAATAAGGTTATATAGTGCACTTATACATACATACATACATACATACATACATACATACATACATACATACATACATGTATATGTAAATGGGTGTGTGTGGATTTTATGGGAGTGGATACATATTATGTAGCTTTGCTAAACTACGAAATTTTCTAGAGAATTAGAAGCTTTTTTTACACTTTTGCGCTTTGGAAGGCACAGCATTTTCTGGTTAGGAAAGAAAGAGCATCTGGCCAGATTTTATTCAAATTTGGCACAAAGATCTATTCAAGGCAAAGAGGAGCACAGCAGATTACTGGCACTTTAACTGGTTTGCAGTAAACAAAGTATTATCTGATGGCCTTGACGCTATCATTATGCATTTTAAAATAATTTATAAGGAATGTTTCAAACATAAATTCCATTTTTTGACAGTTACAAGAAAATGAATGGTGCGGATCAATTGTGAACATGTTATATTTTTATAAGGCTTGTGCTGTATGAGGTTGACCTTGCTGTAAGATGAAAAATTTATGTTTTTAATAAGACTCTTACTTCAACCATTCAATAGTATGATGTTAACCCTTTTCCTTTTAAATTATGATGGAGTCAACAGCATTTCTTGGGGTTGGGGGTAGGTGCTAAAGCACCTAACCTGTGCCAAGGAAGACTGTTGACCTGGGTCATGTTATCTTGGTAGGTATCATCGACAATTCTCAAAGTTTTTAATTTTTTTGGCACACTAAAGGGAAGAGGGTTAAAATCCTCATAGGTTATTTTATTTTGCATTGCCAGGGAAGTCGTGAATGATAGAGCTGAATTAGTGGCACCAATGCAAAGACTGCTGATTTTAGATGAGGTGTGATGGTACTTGTGTGAAAGGTTTTTTACGAAGGATTTGAATATGCAATTGTAAATATACAGAAATCAGGGACTTGTACGCAAAGATTCAATGAAAGTTGGACTGAAGATACTAAGTCTTTTCTCTAAATTAAAATAATAACCCAGGAATTATTCCAACCACAAGATGTTTGACTGACTTGCAGCTCAGCTGTCTCTTGGTAACTCATGTTGTGATGAAGTAAGTTACATTCACATTGAAGTGTGTGAAGTGGAATGATCCAATGACATTCAAGATATTTAGTTATGGATGATGATGAACTGCGTGGAGTGTGGTAGTTGTCCCAGTTGATGTATGGATGCTGTGCATTATATCAACGCATTACAGCAGATGTTTAGATCCATCATGATGCTTGTATGATCAAATGTTACTTGCAGGATAAAAAACAGTTTATATAATCATAATTTTCTTGTTATTATTATGTATGCCATAAAAAATTGCTGTTCAATAGAGATATAAAACAAGAGGGCTGTGTGAACAGCCCGTGCCTCAGCTGATCTTGACATTCATCACACTTGCAGCTCTATGAACTTGGGAAAGGATCAAGGACACCATGTTCTGAGTAAGTCTGAACTTTATTGAAGAACACTTACATGTGCAACATCAAAGTTCAAGTAGTTCTCAAGTTATAATGAAGAGTAAAATTCATGTATGTTGCACTGTGACCCCACAAATGAGGTCAAGGTCATTCATGTACCTCAGCATGACCTTCATACAGAATAATTAACATGTGTAGCTAACTCAAAACAGATCTCAAGTTATCAAGTAAACAGTAAATTTCGTGTCAGTTGTCCTGACATTAGAATGCCCATTGACTTGCATAGTAATCAATAGGAAAGCTGCATTGAACGATAAGTACCTGAATTGAAAATCCTTAAAAATCAGGAATCCAAAGCAGTGCCACCTAGTAAACAACTGTTTGACCCTTCCACAACATATCCATCACACTTCAGCTTAATCTGAGGGATGGTTCTGAGAACAAGTGAAAAACAGCAAAACCATACAAAAAATTCATAAAAAAATTGGAGCGCCACCTGGTGAACAAATTGGAAACTAGGTGTCCCCGGGAGTGTCTATGTATGATATCAAAGCAATTGGGTGAGCGGTTTCAGAGAAGAATTTTGAAGGTTTGCCCCAAAAAAGAACAAAAAAATTCATAAAAAATCCAAAAATCAATAGAGCGTGACCAATTAAACACACTTGGTATAGATCCACCCAAGGCACATCCCCACCACGTTTGAAGTAAATCTGGTCAATATTATTAAAGTTATGACCATTACAAGAAATTCCCATGTTAAACTTTCCTATTAAAACTTTTGTAGAGATTTTTGAAAAAAAATCATAAAAAAAATCCAAATTCACTGGAACATGACCATTGGAACAAACTTGGTAGACACCCACCCAAGGTACATTGCCACCAAGTTTGAAGTTAATCTGGATGAATGTTTTGGAGAAGAAGTCAAAAATGTAAATTAGCATTAGAATGCCCATTCACTTACATGGTAATCAATAGGAAAGGTGCATTTACCACAAAGGAGCCAAATTGAAAAAATCATTAAAAATCAACAATCCGCAGCATTCCCACATAGTGAACAACTTTGTTTGGCCCTTCCATAAGGAACATATCCACCACGTGTAAGCTTAATCTGAGTGACGGTTCTGGAGAAGAAGTCGAAAATAGCTATAACACACAAAAATTCATAAAAAAAATTAGATAAAAACTGCAGCGCCACCTGGTGAACAAATTAACAACAAGGAGTCCCTAGATGTCTTCCTGTGTGATATCAAAGCAATTGGGTAAGCAGTTTCGGAGAAGATTTTTTAAGATTTGTCAAAAAAAAAAAGAACAAAAAAATTCATTAAAAATCCAAAAATCACTGGAGCATGAACATTTGAACAAAATTGGTAGAAACCCACCCAAGGTACATTGCCACCAAGTTTGAAGTTAATCTGCATGACGGTTTTGGAGAAGAAGTCGAAAATGTGAATTAGCATTAGAATGCCCATTGACTTCCATAGTAATCAATAGGAAAGCTGCATTGACCGACAAGTACCAGAATTGAAAAAAATCGTTAAAAATCAGGAATTCGCAGCATTCCCACATAGTGAACACCTTTGTTTGACCCTTCTACAAGGAACATATCCACCACGTTTCAGCTTAATCTGAGTGACAGTTCTGGAGAAGAAGTCGAAAATAGCTATATCACACAAAAATTCATAAAAAAATAGGGAAAAAATTGCAGCGCCACCTGGTGAACAAATTAAGAACTACGAGTCCCAGGGAGTGTTCCTGTGTGATATCAAAGCAATTGGGTGAGCGGTTTTAGAGAAGAAGATTTTTTAAGATTTACCCAAAAAAGAACAAAAAAATTCATTAAAAATCCAAAAATCACTGGACCGTGACCATTTGAACAAAATTGGTAGAGACCCACCCAAGGCACATCTCCACAAAGTTTAAAGTGAATCTGCTTGACAGTTTTTGAGAAGAAGTCGAAAATATGAATTGTGGACGATGGACCCTCAAAAAACCTCAGCTGACTGACAAGTCAGCTGAGGTAAAAAATGGAATTTACTCTGGAGGAAATTGGTCCCATTGAGTTTTCAATCGTACCAAGGAGTCTACAAGCCTCCATGATCAAACATAAATGTTGTTTGTGCAACATGACACGTAGAGGTGGAGGAGGGGAGCAGACTATGAATGTCCAGTGCTGCCACCTAGGAGTCTGTGTGGTCAGTGGATTGCTCTGAATGGTCATCTATTTTCACAGGGCATCCTTGTACAGCAGAATGTACTGTTAACCCTTGAAGTGCTAATTCCTAGATAGTATCAATGGCTTTCTGTCCTTTCTCAGGATCCACTCAAAGTAAACATCCTGATTCTTGAAAAAGAGGAGTCTATATGAGGAACTGGGAGGTGAGATCATTAAAATATAAATTCAGAGAGGTATGATGAATGTTGGGACCATCTTTTAAACCAGTCTGTCTACAAAGACCACTCCATTGAGAGACCAATTGCCTTGAAAGGCCACCTTTCCAGGATACTTTGCTTGCTACCCTTCATATTATTTATACTTCCAATGAAAAGTCCAAGATGTAGTCATCTTGTGAAGTCGTCTTTGCACAAAGATAGATACATCATTATGAACAAAGAAATGCAACAGAATTGTACATTGCATTTATTGCTTCAAGATATACACCACAGTTGCTTTATGTAAACGGCCACAGCTTGACAGCACACAATTGTATAAAGCTGTACATATATATATATATCACATGCATTATTCCACTATATACACATACAATAAGGTTTGCACACTTGGGTTGGCTTGCTCTATTGTGTACAGCATCCGGATCCTTTAAGCAAATCTGATGCTGACACAAATACGTTACTTGCTGAATCCTACCTGGAACCTGCCATAAATATGTTCATGATCACACGGAGATGCACTCATTGCCTGCGATATGAAATCATTAACAATCAATGAGTAACATTCTGCAGGTGATCTCTTGACCATTTGATGATGCTCTAATTAATTTTTTTTTTTTTCACTCAAAAATTGACTCAAACTGTCATCACCAAAAGGCATTCATACATTAGCAAACAGCAATTTCCAAGGTTTGGTTGTGATCTGAAACTTGTATGAGCAGTTTTACAGTCTAGGTATTAAGTCTTCAGAAGGACTACTCCAATGAAAACCAGGAAACTTGTGTGACATACTGTACTTCTCCCAATCAAGCATCACTCTACTGTAAATTGCTTTATTTTCATGTGTTTAAAATTTCACGGTTTTTATATTTTTAACATTTCACTGAGGTTTTAATTTCACTAGCTTGGACAAAATTCCTATTTGTACAATGGTAAAAAACTATTTCACTGTGTTTTTATTTTCACAGTTTTGTGCCATCAGTGAAATTAGCGAAAATAATACAGCAAAATTAAAGCAATGTTCAGTATTTGTCTTTTTTTTGGGGGGGGGGGAGGAAACAAAACAGGTATTTTTATGTGTGATGTCACCTCTTCTGTATGTTAACAGTTTACCTTTCACATGTTTTCACAAGAGAGATCACAATTTGATTGCTAATCAGGATGATCTTTCAAAAGACTGGCCATGTTGATCCTCTGCCAACTGCCTTTGTTTTTGTGAACAATCATTTCCTTTGAACTTTTCTGGAAGCTAAAGCATAATTTGCCAGGCAATGCTAAAAAACAGTACCTTTTACATTAAAACTAGGTATACAGGGAAATCCATCCAAATGTGAACTTCTCATTTAACCCTTAAACTGCTAATCACTGCTATATTTCCCTTCTCCTTAATGTTAAACATATAATGGTTAAAAGATTCAAATTCCTCATGAAGATACCTTTCATTCAAATACCAGAAAGCCTAGTCTAAAGCAAAAAGTAGTCTTAGTCAACAGCTTTCCTCATCATGAGGAAAGCTGTTGACTCAATCTTAAATCAGCACTTTAAGGGTTAATTACAGCTGAACAGAAAAAAAAGTCTTGTTTTTATAGACAATTTAAACTGACATGCACATCTATACTGAAAGTGCCACACACACAAATCTGTATAAATTTAGCTCTCAATCTTTGTGTACCTTTAAATTAAGCAAGGTTGATCCACTTTACTTATGACTTCTACATGCTGCATTGAGAACAATAAACAGTATGGGTCCATTTGGGATTAAGTCGTTTTGGATGACAAAAACATTACAAATATAGGGTGAAATAATTTACTAGGTCTGCCCAATGAAGTGGCTGCACTCTTCCTGTACCTTTAAATTAAGCAAGGTTCGTCCATTTTACTTATGACTAATACATACTGCATTGAGAACAATAAACACTATGGGTCCATTTGGGATTAAATCGTCTTGGATGACAAAAACATTACAAATATAGAGTGAAATAAGTCACTGGGTCTACCCAATGAAGTGGCTGCACTCTAGCAATTTAAGACACCAGATAACAGCACTTGGAGTGTTCATTTGCATAAATGAAAGTTTCAGAGGGATTTATTGATGTGCAAGTAAGAATTTCAAGTGCTGCCCTCTGGTGTGCTTAAAGCATCTTGTTTCCACATGTGGAGGTGAATCTTGATTTCAGATAACCTTCACCTTTGAGTACACGTACATGGCATTTGAGATTTTTGTTCCCTATACTTACGGCAAGTCTACCTTCAGGACTTTTTAATGCATTTCGTTGCCTACACTGGTTCCATGTCACACAGATATTTAGCGTAAACTTGCCATTCACAGGAAAGGATCCCGTGGCTAGATTTTTCCATGAATTATCATTGGCCCCATAGGTCACATCAAAAGTTGTACAGATCACGCTCCCTGTATGACAGCATAATGCACTGCCTTGTTTTAAAATTATGTGTTCAGTAATACGAAATGTGCCTCAATTTTTCTTTAAAAAAAAAAAGTGGCCCACAGATGGCAACATTTTCTGTATCAATACTCATTCTAGCTGATCATGACTTGGTCGTCTGGCTTGTGCTTATGTTGTCATCCCTTCAAAGGGGGGAAATATTGCATTTTGGTTACTGAGGAACATACAACTGTCCACAATGGCCAAAGCAGCACCTTTAAAAACTACATATAAAATCCAAGTCTGTATGACACTTGCCTGCCAGATGGGAGGCAAATTTTTCAATCAGTGACCACTAACATGCAGCTTTCTGTCACTTGGAACAAATGCAGAGCTATCATCACAGGAAACAATCACACCTGTCTTGTATCTCTTATAGAGGTGAATATAGCAATGGTGTGAAGTGACCTGTCAATGGAGGTTGATTTTCTCTTCTTTTTTTTTTCCCCCTCCACTTGGAGATGCATGATAGGCCTCCTAACTCAGGAAGGGCCATAAACAGACATTCCAGTATTTCTGTGCCCATTCCCCATCTCCCCTTGATTACCAGTGCATTCCAAATAATCAGTAGCAGACAATATGATATATGCATATTAACATCCCACCAAAATCCAGAGACTCCAACCCTCCCGTTTTCAGCGGGGGATCTCCCCTTTTTTGCCCTTTGTCCAAATTCTCACGTTCTCCCGCTTAGAATATGTTTTCTCCTGCCCAGATAAAAAAATGCACGAGGTAAAAAAAAAAATCATCAAAGTACACCATTTTAGCTCCTTTTTTTTCAAAATTTTTCACCTCAGGAGGGGTTGCTGCCCTCCCAGACCCATCCCCCAGCGCAGTCACTGCACTCCGTCACATCTCCAGTTTCAATAGTAGTCCAGGAGGGAGAATCTCCAGTTTGTATGAAGCTGTGGGTTGGAGTCTCGGAAAATCTCTGACCCTGTCTCTGGGTAACAATGACCAACATGTGCCATGTGTATTGATGGATATGCTAAGACTTGTAATAGCCCACTTATTCCAAACAGATGATGATTCCTTCTTGTTTATAGAATGTGACCGAGTTTTGAGAACCAAATAATTTCCAGTTGCTACTTTTTGCAAGAGTAACACATTTTGCCCTGTTTGATATTGGGATCTGGCCCTTCACACAGGTATTTTCTTGTTGAATGACACAAACCAAAGCAGTACTTCAGATAATATGAAAGTCCCATATTGCACACATTTAAAAAAAATAAATAAAACAAAAAAATAACTGACACCATCACAGTTAAAATAGATTGTGGATGCTGCCTATAGTGCATGTTTGACTGTAACAGTGACTTGGGTGGGGAGTGGGGGGGGGGCTGCTAAAAAAGGCTTGATTTTATAAATACTAATTGCCTACCCACTGAATATTTGGTCAGCCTCTATGGTCAGGTTTATTAAGTATATAATCACACTGCCTTGACAGAAACAAAAGCAACGTCTTCCTAAATCTGTTTGACGAATACGACTCCCACCTCCCTACTGATTGAAATGTTCTGACAGTGAAGTGCCAGCACTCTGTAAGCATGGCTGGCTGTGAACACAAAGCACCAGGTCTGGGCAGCTGTCATTCAGTGATCTTTAAAAGCAATTGCAGAAACACTGCATTCACTGCCACGATGATGCAGTTACCATGCACAAATTTCTAAACAACCAACTACGCTATTGCCAGCAGAATAAACCGCAGCATTACCTGTCAAACAAACCAATACTTGTTTTCTCCATTATGTAAATAATTTTTGTATGCCCTGTGCACTTTCTTTTGGTCGTAAGAATATAATGGCACAAGGGTTCAAAACAAATATACACATAATATTTTATGACTTGAGTTTATTTACAACCAACATAGGGTAGCTGAAGGACTGATCACACAGCTATATCCACTTGGATAAATATACGTAAAGAGTGAAATATTATTTGCAAAAATTTACATACTTTCTACAGTATAAACCTTGAATACATCACATCCTCCCATCAATTGTCTCCAAGACTGCACGTCAGTCCAATATACCCATACAGACCATCAACCTTATGACAATGAATCACACACTGCTGTATACAGTTGTACAGACGAAACTTTCATCTCCCTCATGTATAAAAGTAGACTTCGAATTGTGCGTTTACTTTGCATTCAGACATTTTTCCAATCGAACTTGGCTAGAGATGTGTATTCCCATTGGCTTGCATGTTAAATCAACCTCAAATTTACAGACTACTTGGCTGCAAGAATAAAATTTATGTGAACATTTCACCTGTGTGCATAATTTTACCACACAAATTTTGCTGTTTCTGCAATGAGTGGTTTTAAAGTTATTAATCTGTAAATTACAATGAAAAGTAATGGGAATACACAACTCTCGCCCTGAATGACTGAAACACCCTCTACAGGAGAACAGTGGAGGCTTCTGTCCTTGCTCTCCCCTGTTGGACTTGGCCATGATGGAATGTATACCCCCTTTTTTTCACATGAGGAAATTTTTACCACAGACACTTTGACTGCGTTTTTGTCCCACAAATTTAATATCAGTGTCCATATACACAAGAGGGAACAAACCTGCAGCAAAGTGAGAAATTTCATTATGGGCAGTGAAGAGCAACTTTTTTTAAAAAATCCTGTTGTTTTACGTTTGACTGATGCACAAATATGACCTTGGAATGGTAACAACTGCTCTATGCTTAATAGGACAATGTGTGGACTTTCTGAAACAAGGATCAGTAGAGAGCTGTGTACTTGTAACTGGGTTTGCACCTGTGCATGTAAAAAGCCTGCAAGAAGTGACTAGAATGTCAGGCTTTCTGCCAGAGTTAAATTTTAGGGTACTCAAATACATCATATTCTAAAGTAAAAAGTCTAAAAATAAAGACTTTATGGGGAATTTTGGGATATATATACACAATATTTTATTTTGGGGCCAAAATTTTAGGGTAAGCAAAAGTATCCTTAGTTTTTTTAGGGTATGCTTTTTTACCCTCTGGTGGAAACCCTGAATATACAATCTGAATAAGAGTGTGGGCAATTTTCTCATGGTGGAGGGTGGGGTGTGTGTGTGTGGGGGGGAGGGGGGGGGAATAGTCCAGCCCCTCCCCCAAATTTTCTGTACATAATCACACTACTGGTCCAAAACAAATTAATAATTAATGTGCCATATCTGCCCTAGCATGAGAGTGCATGCTCTCCTATTTTATGTGGTATATGCAAAAATTTCACATACAGAAAGGAAACTGGCTCAGCATTTGAAAATCATGCTTTTTTTTTTTCACTGGTGTCTGCACTATGTGTCAAAAAGTGCTTAAAATAAACATGAAATCACCTCAAATTATTGACTTTTGTAGTTGTCAGACACCAGTTATCTTGGGGAAAAAGTGGTTGGGCCCTTTATGAAGTCTGTTGCAGAAAGGACAATATGATACATAAAGTTCTCTACAGCAGTGTGGGCTAAATCTTACACTACAACCCCTGTGTCTGTTTCCTTGCTTTTACAAGCTTCTACTTTCTGTTCCTTCTGACCTAAAAGCTGTTTAAATACATTGATCATATAAGTGTTGTGATTTTTAAATTCTTTCTTTCATCTTTTTATTGTGCCATTGTAAAACAATTCATCCATAATTGTTGAATTTTCATCCAAAGACCAAATACTAATATCCATGTAACTTGATCGCAAGCCTTGAATATATCTGTCTGTTGGTCTTCCCACTTCTTGCAGCCAATTCAAGATCACAACTTGCACATAACTGTTCTTTCTGACAAAGTATTTTCCCATCCCCTTGTGTGCACTTTCCATGCTGAACACGTGGTTTGAGGGACATTCCACAGCTGTCTCATGGTTTTGGTTACCATATCTGCCACCAGGTGGCTTTATGCCTTTCCATCCTGGACTTCACCTGTGATCAGGTTATTCTGAACAGCTTCCTCTTCTAATGACTGCAGTTGCCTGAAACAGCAATATTCTGGTGTAAGTAAACTATGTGGACATTTGTAATAATAAAAAAGCATATATTAAGTGTCAGAAATTTATTTAACTGACAAATATCCAGTAAATTTGAGGAAACAAAACAGATTTTTCACATTACATTATTGTGAACATGCAGGCTGTGGAAGTCGTATCAAATGAACTAAAACACGATAAAATTGTGACACCTATTTTCATTAGGATTTGTAGAGTTATTTTTCTATCATTTCTCCATAGTAAAGTCCAGATGTTATGCCATGATTTTTTTTTAAAAATTCAAATTCCAATAAACTTAACATATTTTGAGCTGTAAAAAAACCCAGTTACTACATATACACTTGGTTTTTATACCAGAAAGATAGTCCTGTGTTTCATGGCTGCGATTGACCAGAACTTTATTTTTGACCAGGAAAACTTTCCACTTTGTTGTGTGTTTTGTTTTTCTCTTGTAAAAGATTCAAAATTCATGAAGCACTTTTTCCTGTATTTCATCACTCCAAGATCTAAACTTCTAAGGGTTCTTAAGGTTTGGCATTAAAGTTAAAACTTGGTAATGCCTAGACTGTAGAATATGCCCATGAAGACCTCTCTGTATAGACACCAGGCCCCTAAAACAACAACAACAACAACAACAACCACTATTGATGTCCTGTTGGTAGCGTTCTTGGATTTAGTAATCTGAAGTACGAACAATCGGATCCCCTGATAAAAGCTATCATGGCCAATCCCTAGTATAGACCTAATAGACTGCACTCTATACTGGTAGTCCCTATGTATCCCTAGTATGGACCTTATAGATTGTGCTCTATACTGGTAGTCCCTATATATCCCTAGTATGGACCTAATAGATTGCACTCTATACTGGTAGTCCCTATGTATCCCTAGCATGGACCTTATAGATTGTGCTCTATACTGGTAGTCCCTATATATCCCTAGTATGGACCTAATAGTTTGCACTCAATAGTGGTAGTCCCTACATATCCCTAGTATGGACCTAATAGAATACACTCTATACTGGTAGTCCCTATATATCCCTAGTATGGACCTAATAGTTTGCACTCTTTACTGGTAATCCCCATATATCCCTAGTATAGACCTAATAGTTTGCACTCTATACTGGTAATCCCCATATATCCCTAGTATAGACCTAATAGTTTGCACTCTATACTGGTAATCCCCATATATCCCTAGTATAGACCTAATAGATTACACTCTATACTGGTAGTCCCTATATATACTGACTTGCGTAGCTTTAGCACCCTGGCCTTGACCTCCTTGTCGTGTTCTTTGATGTGCATGATGTCTTGCCACAGTTGGTCTTGTGCTATCTGGTGTTTCTGCCATCTCTGGTACAGTCCTGACCACAGAGTCTGACACAAAGGGAGAAGATACAAAAAATTACAAAATTGTTTTCCTTTAAACATGTATCTGCACTCAAGGTATAGCTTTCACTTTCACTTAAGACAAAGCACCCATATTCATATTCTTCATGAAAGAGCTTTTGTGAAAATACTACCATGCCCAGTTTTACGTAAGTGGTTTCTGCATAGCTCCATTTTAAGTTAGTGGTTTCTGCATTGCCCCATTTTAAGTAAGTGGTTTCTGCATTGCCCCATTTTAAGTAAGTGGTTTCTGCATTGCCCCATTTTAAGTAAGTGGTTTCTGCATTGCCCCATTTTAAGTAAGTGGTTTCTGCATTGCCCTATTTTAGGTGAGTGGTTTCTGCATTGCCCTATTTTAAGTAAGTGGTTTCTGCATTGCCCTATTTTAAGTAAGGGGTTTCTGCATTGCCCTGTTTTAAGTTAGTGGTTTCTGCATTGCCCCATTTTAAGTAAGTGGTTTCTGCATTGCCTTGCCGGGCAAGTCTTGCTGTAGGTGCTGCAAAGTCACGTCATTTGTCAGTGTGTGCACAAAAAATAAGATACAAAGTGAATGAATAAGCAACACCTTATAGCATCCGAGTGTGAAATTGTCAAGTACAGCATGATGTGCAATGGTAACCCTTGTAGAGGGACACCCCAAACATGCCAAATGCAAGTCAAAAGTGACCTGATAAAAGGGGTGGTCTCTCCAGAGGGAGAATATGTAATGGAAATGTCATACTGTGTGCATAAGAATGGTGGTCCTTTAAGAGGGGTGACCTCTGGTGAGAGGGGCTTTATAAGAGGGGGACATCTGCACATAATTTATTTTATACTTATCTCAGATTCTATTCTAGTGGTTGGTTGATATAGAAGTCCAAAGTTAAATGAAACCATGCTGCAGGTGAAAATTTCAGTGTGCCCAGCTACCATGTGACAATTACATATCATGGAGCCATCTCCCAGAACTCTATGGGCAACACTTTGCTCACATTGCATATGTCGTGAAAACAGCTAAACCACATGTGAACCATACCCCATTTGTTCTAATTAACAAGCTTGCCGAGGAAACATTTTGGTAGAGTATACTTACAAGACTTTGGGGTGCCACGGACGGCCATAGAACAGCAGCGTTGGGTTCATACAAAGGGTTGAGATATTGCTGCAAGATTTCGGGTCTGTTTATGTAGGACCTGAAAGCAATGATTCAGTCATTTAGGTTAGAAGAGACCATTGTTACTGTCTTATCTGCTATTTTGCCTCTTATTAGCAATACACCTTGAACACCTTTCACATTATTTGCTCACACTTTATCGTTAAGATCTGACATGAGTCAGATTTAATAAGAATTAGTCCAACTGAGAATGAGAAGCCACCTCAAAGAGACACCAGCTGCTTTACAGGCAGCACTTACCAGCATCCTAGTGCAATTTATTCTTGGTGACTTCCACAGAGAGATCATCTGCCTGAAAAGACTACTTTTCGACCTGCTAGGGATGGTCCAAAACTGGCCACGTTATTAACCGTTTAAGTGCCGATTTAAGATTGAGTTAACAGCTTTCCTCAGGGCACTTTGTGCGCAGTGTCCTGAGGAAAGCTGTTGACTAAGACTACTTCTTGCTTTAGACTAGGCTTGCTGGTATTTGAATGAAAGGTATCTTCCATGAGGAATTTGAATCTTTTAACCATTATATGTTTGACGGTAACAAGAAAACAACTGCAGCAGTGATTAGCACTTTAAGGGTGAAGCAGGTGGTCTCTTAATGGAGGTCAAATAACATGTAAAAAATATTACTTCAAAGCGGTTAAATGTTCTCCAGGCAGGGGGTCTATCAAGGTAAGGGACTACAGTAGCAAAGTGTACCAAATTACTGTCAAGGCACTGAATTTTGTATTTTTTGCAAGCATGTGCGGACAAGAGATTAAACACTTGAACATCTGTAAAGGTGATAGGAAATTTGGAGAGTTAAATACAGTGTCCCGCTTTTACTGGCCCTGAGGACAGGCAGGTCTACAAGTGATCATTTACAGCAGATGGTTTCTGATTGAAGGTCAAAGAACATGGAATTGACAGCTTTTGAGATTTGATAATTGTGGTCTTAAATGGAAGACGGTTTTCCAATGCAGTGGTCTTTCAAAGGACAGACTATTGTTACCTGTGATTCAGGCAAATTCACAGAACAAAGTACATGAGAATACAATAGAGTGGTCCATGTCTTGAGAGACCACTCCAATGAGAGACAACCTGTTTTAGGACACTACAATTTGATCATACCAAGAGGTGGTCTTTCAAGACAGAGTTCACTGTTCTCTTCCACAACAGTGGAAGCTGCTTTCATAGACAGAGACTCCAACCTTCTCGACTTGGGCTGGAGATCTCCCGCATTATTATCATGAAAATCAATCAAATTTTACAACCTCCCACCTGATTGACAGTGCTCCCCATAGTAAGTGAATGGGGCTCCCACTCAGAGCAACAGTTCCCACAGTTACAGTGGTACCTGCTCAAAAGACCACCTATCATGAGAGACTACATTAGTTTTTTAAGACCACCCACACCAGACACTTGTTTCTTTATTAATGTAACTGCAATTAAAGACCACCTGCAATATGTGACCACTTTTATCTGGTAATAAGGGCAGTCATAAATAGCAGGTACCGCTGTATCTGGCAATAGGGGCAGTCATAAATAGCAGGTACTACTGTATCTGGCAATAGGGGCAGTCATAAATAGCAGGTACCACTGTATCTGACAATAGGGGCAGTCATAAATAGAAGGTACCACTGCATCTGGCAATAGGGGCAGTCATAAATAGCAGGTACCACTGCATCTGGCAATAGGGGCAGTCATAAATAGCAGGTACCACTGTATCTGGCAATAGGGGCAGTCATAAATAGCAGGTACCACTGTATCTCCCGTTTGCTGGGTTATGCAGGTTGGAGTCTCTGCATAGACCATTCCGATGAGAGACCACCTGCATATAAAGATCACCTCTTTAGGACATTTTACTCAGTATTTTTCATGTTATGTATACTTCTAATACCATGTGTGCCAATAGACAACAATTTAGCCACCCCTAGCGGTGGCCTTTCAAGACAGGTTTCACTGTACTGTATCAGAAAGTGTGGACTGAGAACAAATTTCTTACTGGCTACATACATGAGAGAGAGAGAGAGAGAGAGAGAGAGAGAGAGAGAGAGAGAGAGAGAGAGAGAGAGAGAGAGAGAGAGAGAGAGAGAGAGAGAGAGAGAGAGAGAGAGAGAGAGAGAGAGAGAGAGAGAGAGAGAGAGAGAGAGAGAGAGAGAGAGAGAGAGAGAGAGAGAGAGAGAGAGAGAGAGAGAGAGAGAGAGAGAGAGAGAGAGAGAGAGAGAGAGAGAGAGAGAACCAGCATACATAAGTTCAAACAAATTAGAATATGATTACAAGAAGTACACACCATAGAGAGACAGTCTTCTGGCCCAGCATACACTGAGACAACCAGCACACCAGTTCAAACAAATTAGAATATGATTACAAGAAGTCCACACCATAGAGAGACAGTCTTCTGACCCAGCTTACACTGAGACAACCAGCATACATGAGTTCAAACAAATTAAGATATGATTACAAGAAGTACACACCATAGAGAAACAGTCTTCTGGCCCAGCATACACTGAAGCAACCAGCATACATGAGTTCAAACAAATTAGAATATGATTACAAGAAGTACACACCATAGAGAGACAGTCTTCTGGCCCAGCTTACACCTTTTCCTCTCCATTTCGGAATTGCACAGAAAAGTTCCTGGAACAGATAACATCCAATATGTTAAAGCACTTCATTACCTTCACATATTTTTACTTGAAAGCAGTTAAGTTAAACAAGCAATAACAGAGATGTGTGTATTATAAAGTTCTGTGCAGCTGTTACATACTTTACATTAAAATATTGTTTTTTTTTTCTCAAAATATTTGGTTTTGATTTGTGCAAATTGTGTTCACAAGACAATCTTTCCTTACTTTGGCATTTGAAACTCTCAATTTAAACAATTTTTGCCAAAAATGACCTGAATGCACTCTGAAGTAAATAAAAACACTACTTGTCCTGACATGATTGCCTGATCTCATGAGTGCTTTTCAGCTCATAAATACCAGATTACAAGATAAAATTCAGAATCCTCTGTGGACTTGACAAATTACCAGTATCATTCTTGAAAAGTATAAACACAATACATATGACACCTGAACCATATCTACAGAGAATTTCTAATGGGTAAAATGTGCATATGCTTAGACTGTTGGGTGTCCCAGGGTTACCATTAGTTTGTAATTTCCACTTAACTCATTCACTCATAAAATCGATCTACTAAAGTCAGACTTGTCAGAATTATCATCAGGGTCTCAGATTTGCATTCCCGTTAAGAAGACCTTCATTCAAGTACCAGCATGCCTATAGTTCCAGAGAAAATATCCCACGTCAACAGCTTTTTTCGGCATGCATTGCACCCAATGCATGTCAAGAAAAACTGTTGACTCCATCCAAAATTTGGCACTTGAGGAGTTAACATAATCACCAAGATGCATGTATTTTCTTCAAGCACATACACATACAAAGATGTGGTTCTTGAACAACACTATCAATAATCAGTGCAGACAATAGCCCTTTGTAGTACTCACCAAATTGTGAAGCATATGCATGTTGGAATACAGTGATGAGAAAGTCTTCATTATACTCAAAGGAGCACGGAAACTGACGCCAAATCTGAAACATTTCAGATTCAAAATAAATTACAAAAACTGAGTATATCACCTAAGACAATACTTCCATTATACTTTTGCTGAATTATTCTGTTTACATCTTTATGTCTGGGTATATCTATAACTTGACAGCAGGGTTTCCACTGGAGGGTAATGACAGTAAAAAAAATACCCTTAAAGAAATTTGAGGGGTGGTTTACCTTTCCCAAGAAACTTCACATAGATTAATATTATGATTCCAAATGCACATTAGAACAATATGTGTAGAACCGAAAGTCATCCCACTCTTGGGACAGTGTCCAACAATTAAAAAGCTTCGTGGTGGGAATAGTGGACAAGTGTGAGTTGCCCTTTTTGGGAAATTACAGTTTGTAAAACATCATATTAATTTAATACATATCACATGCTCTTCAAAGCAATTTGAAGATGAAAATATAAAATTTATCAAACAAGTCGAGTCTGTGTCACTCTCAGAACAATGAATAGGAAAACCAATTGGGTATAAACAGGGAAGAGAGAGTTAATCTTGCGACAGTTATTCAAAGGAAACAGGGTTCCAACGGCAATTTGAGCCTTCCTGATACAGTGTTGCTTACCTGCCACACACAGTCTATAAACAAGAGGAACACTGGCGCCTCCTGTCTGTGTTTAGAGATGGCAAATGCCGACTTGGCACATCTGGACGCAAAAGGATGGCCTGCCTGTAACCACTCTCTTTCTATAAGTGCTTCAAACCTGCAAAAACAACATAATTGTGTACAATCAAGGTCACTATCTTTATTTCCACAAAGCCAAGTCTGGGGGGGCTTGGGGGGGGTTAAATCTTTTATCTTTTTTTTTCCTTTTTGCGGGTGGGGGTGCAGGGTGCAAGGCTAAAAGATACTCACACGTGATAGTGACACTGACCTTGGCCTAGATTGAAGTCACTATCTCTAAAGAAACTACTCTTACAGATATCTCTGTCTTCCAAAGTCGACTTCAAGAAAATTTCAACTTTTCCTTGTCCATGGTCACAACAATTACAAACATCATAAAATTCTGTGGTCAAATCTGAATGGTAGGCAGTTACATGGGCTTGCCGCAGATGTTCATCAACCAACAGACTGTGTCTCTGGAGAGAGTCAATGATGCTACTTGAGCCCACCATAGAAGAAACTTGACCCTTTCTTTCAGTAGGCCCAGTCCATATACTAATAGACCTCTATGACAAGCCCTTGCAACTGTCTGCTGCTTTAAAATTTCATGCCAGCTTTCCAGAAACACAGATACCTGCCCAAGAACATATTCTGAATTGTCCTCCTAGATCCCGAGACTAAAACATAGGTATTTTATTTGGTATAATGCACATGCAAACATTTTCACTTTGGCTTTGTCTGGTCGCAAACAGAAATTAACAAATAAATAAAGCTAGTGTACATCACTTGTACCAAACCACTATCATGACTATTAACATGTACTTGGGGGTTTTTTTGTTTTTTTTTACTTTTTTTTGTTTTTTTTGTTTTTTTGTTTTTTGTTTTTTGTTTTTTTTGTTTTTTTTGTTTTTTTTGTTTTTGTTTTTGTACACTCTCCGGACAATACCTACATTTAAAGAACATAAAAGATACACTTTTCTTTGGCCTGAAGTTTTATCTCGGGATTGTAAAATCTGAGTGTATTTGTTGTCTTGAATGCAAACTAGAACTGTTACACAAAATTCAATACAGTGGTGCCCATGTAAAAAAGGCCTGTCCTACAAAAGATCACCAACTGATCCTGTAAGCACACCAATTACACAATACTAACAAGTGGTCTTGCAGGATGACCATGGAAGTACATGTATATTAAAGTGATGATGGCATGGCTTCTCACCCTCTAACTGTCCTACAGTCGTGGTCCAGGATGATCTGAGCTAATGAGGTCACCTGTAGGGTGGAATCCATGCCCTCTGATCCATGCACCAGTACAGAGGCTCCTGCAAACAACAATCAACACTTACTGATTTCAAGTTTTCTTTAATGCTTATACACTGGTGCCAATACATGAACTCATTATGGTAATGATGTTAGACATGCTTTGGTACATAAATATAATAATTAGGTATCAAATCAGTGATGCCAACTGTCCTTAATCATTATCACCTACAATTTGAAAATTTGTCACTTTTGGCACTTATCCCACATCAGAATTTTGAAGTTTCTTCTTCACTTTTCACAATGCACTTAATATTTAATCACTTTAATATTGGAGTCGTGAAATGTCTCAACAGTTTGTTAACTATGTGCACACATGTACTAAACTACCCTGAACAGTGTACAAAAAAAAGTTCATCAAAAATTCAAGACAATGATGTTCATTTTGTGTTTTATTGTCCATATACACATGAACAATGACCAGTTCCGCATGCATCTTGTCCATATATCACATAGTTAACACAACTTACCTTCTTTATCTATACACTGAGCTGCCACACATGCACATGTGAGGACATCTTTCACGTGAGTCAGCCAGTTACTGGACTCCAACTTTGAAAGCCATTTGTCCATACTGGTGCTGGTGTCATAACAGGCTGCAAGAGCATTTAAGGTCAGAGGTCAAGGTCATTGCTTTGTCAAAACACTATATATAATTCTAAAACTACATATCCACCACCAAAAAATACAAATTATTAATTTTATCTTAACATGCTCCCCGTAAAAGTGTACTTACTATTCTGATTCCTGTTTGACAAATTCCTCTTTTAAACCTTTACTATTGGGCCTACAAAGGCCTTATAATTATGTGTAATATATTTTATGTGATTGTCACAGAATTTAAAAATGATCATATAGTTGTTAATACTTTTTAATATCCCTATCAAAATCAGTATTTTACAGAGTACACGTTACGTACAGAATTAACTATTTTCCCAAAGATCATTTTTTTCCCTATACACAGCTCCTTTGTTATGCACACTATCTTGTTACCTTTCTGTTGCAGGTACATCTGCAACACAACACATGAATTTCTCAGATGTACATGCAAAACAAGTTCAGATTAATTGTATGAACAAAGTGCCTGACACATACACTTGTGTACATATGAATGGACAAACTGTTTACAGCACAAGGTGATTTGTAGAAGCTGCCTGCAAAAAAATATGGCATTTCAAACAGATAATACATGACTCACCTTCAACCATTTTGATGAGAGACTCATGAAGTACTTGATAGCGTTCTATGGCTTGGTTAATTTTCCTCCACTGTGGATAATGTACCTCTGGCTCCACACCTCCCCCTAGTGGCAAACCACATTATTAAATATATGTGTATCTTAGCAGAGCATTATCAATTATACCTATTAGTGCCTGGGGCATTTAGAGTTTTTCTTTCGTTTTGTGTTTTGTTTTGTTTTTTTTTTTTTTCATAATTCGAGACTGAGGTTCAGACCAATGTTTTGAAGTTTAATACTCTGTTTTTGCATAATATACATAATAAATTTTAAATTGTTACATAGTTTTAGCATTTTCTGGGTCATAAAGAAGAAGGCGTGGTTAAGGGGCCAGAGGCTCTAAACAGGAATAACACGGTAATACCATACTTGATATATATCATAACTGTGTCTGATCACCAATGTATTTAAGAACTGATAATACTTTGAATTCAAATAATTCATACCAACTAATTAATTTGGTGTTTATTTTGACACTATATAAAGAGATGCTTATGTTAGAGCTACTATGTAGCAGTCAAGTGTACTGCAACCTTTTGCTATCTTATACACAAAGACAAGCAGTGTTATTATGCACTTAGATTCATCACCTTGTTACAAAACATATCTGGTGCAAACTTTCTGGTACAATACATATTATAACATTATGCAGATGATTAACAATTTCAAAATCTTTGTAACAGGTTGTATCACTGCCACGCCTGTAATATATGTACTGTAAAACTTAGCTTGCAAGGAAAAGTTGTGGAAGAACTCAATCAGCAGTCATGCAACAGCTGCTTAACCCTTTCAGTGCCAAATTTTGGACTGAGTCAATAGCTTTTCTCGGTGCACACTGGGCACTATGCGTGCTGGGAAAAGCTGTTGACCTTGGGTATTCTCTCTGGACTATAGGCATACTGGTACTTGAATGAAAGGTCTTTTACGAGGAATATGAATCTGGAATCCTAATGATAATTCAGATTTGTCTGACTTAAGTAGATCGACTTCAGACTTGATGGCCACTGAAAGAGTTAAAGTGGAACTGCAGTGTGACTTGGCCAGGCAAGGCCACACCCACTGACTTAACTTGGCATTTTGGTACTTGACTTAAGGTTCTTATAAGGAATCTGGACTTGAAATTCTCATTTAACTCCCATGACACAAGAACAGAAATCTGTCCCTGGTATTGAATGAGTGAACCATTGGAATATACAGAGAAAACTCATAATAATGACACCATCTGTTGCCTGAAAGTGGGTCACAAAACTGAGTTTGTCAGATAAATGAATCATTTAATAAAGAAAATTTACTTTTTGTGCCTTACAAGGAGTGTCACTAAGTGAATATGTCGGATAACTGAGTGTCATTGTAATGAGTTCTCACTGTATATCACTATTCATACTGATCTTCTTTACCTTTGGCAGTGGCTAGTTTGGACAATGATACAGATCGGGTGTCAAGGATATAGCCTCGTTTTCCTATACCCAGTGTGGCATTAAGTAGTCGTTCGTCTTCCTTGCATCTGCGGCCATTGGGCCCAGTGAGGGGCTGGCTACTCCGCAAGATCCCCATCTGTCAAAACAGTGTGCAACATATTCTTCTGACATCAGGTCACTGTTCTACAGTATCAAGGCTAAACTCCAGTTCTATCGTAATTGCCATTGTAATTTCATACCAACTAGACATACCTTCAATGCAAGCATTGACTAAAGGGTTCGCCATTTGTTCATCTTAGGTCATGGTGACACCAAAATCTAATCAGTTCATCTTGCCTGGTAATGTAAGCATATTGCCACATTTGAGCAAAATATGCTTTAATGAGAATGTGCACATCAGGACAGACTGACCAACAACCCAAAAACAGAAAGGGTCCCCCTACGGGGCGAACCCTTAATAAAACGACCAAGAAAGACCAGTGATGGGCAGAAAACTTAGGAGAAGACACCAGACCAGTTCCAAATCAAGCTATTCTCATCAGTGGAAGTTCGGGACACGGTGACCTGTTGCTTATATACACAGGGGTGACGTTGCTAACAACATTAGCTCAACATCATAAACGGTCGTACATTACGATGCACACTGAGCTATTTGTCAACTGTCAGAATTAACGGGTTGGTGTGACATGTCATAAATTTGAGGACGCCACAAGAGAAGTAACCAGTCCTTGGTTACCAGAAACACAGGTCATACTGTCCCAGGTATGCCTGATTTAGCCTTGATATGGAAATCACTGTCCCTTACAAGACTAGAAGGGAATGTATCTTATGTATCGGAATGATAGCAAATGTCAAGGAAACTCTGTGCTGTCCCTAAGTCAACTTGATTAAAGGTTGACTTGAGGCTCTGTGTTGGTAGATTGACTCAGAACATAAAATTTTAGCATAAAAGTTGGCAAGTGAGCATATTCTAGTAATTCCATACTTTTTTGGATTTTGAAAATCAAAACCTTAATTTTATTTTCTCAAGTTGTAACTTTTCATTTCAAAGTTACACCAAGCCGGAAAAGATGAATCAGCAACACTCTCTGAATAGTCACTAGGGGATGGCATCCTGGATCTCGAGGGATGCAGGGGTATTGCAAAGTGTCCAAAGGTATAGGGTGCTTAGCAACAATACCAACAGGAAGACCAAAAGTCTATGACTGAAATAAAGAACTGCGACACCTATTATTCCTGAAGAATAGGTGTCGCAGTTCTTTATTTCAGTCATAGACTTTTGGTTTTCCTGTTGGTACTGTTGCTATGCACCCTATACCTTCAAAGTTACAGAAAAGGAAGCTGCTGCCACACTTATATTGTCTTCCATTACTCTCAAAGAGTGTCTTCTAAAAGATTACCTTTGCCACATGCTGCTCCACTGTCCTCCCTCAAACTCAGCCTACTTTCTTGTGTTTTCCAGTGCCCTGTTACCCTATTTGCCTCATGCCCCCTCCCCCTACTCTGTTCTGCACCCCATATTTCACTCTCTCCATTGCCCCACAATCCCATTACTGCTCCATTGAAATATTTCCCTCGTGCACTGATCTGCCCAATTTAGCTCAAATTTCCTTGTGCTCCCCACACACTGTCACTTACACTGAAATTACACTTACCCATCATCCAGCAACTCCCTAATACTCTGTCACCACCTGTACAATCTTATCACTCACCTCATTTCCCTTGTTCTCCTAACTACCCTATCACTCAAACTACCCTGTCAATCAACCAATTTCCACATTGCTCTTCAATATTTTTACCATTTTAACCACCCAATCACTCACCCCATTTCCCTTATGGTAGTAGCTGAGTACTGGGAAGCGTCCGTGCTGTCTGAAAGCTGCCACGCGCACCAATGTTTCATCATCGATGCTTTTAGGAACGACCACAGCTTGAGGATAGGATGAACACACCTGCAAGATAAACACACACAACCACTTTAGCTGTCCCAGTCACACACCAATCTGCATTCTTCTCCCAGATACCAGGAAATCAACTGGCCTGATCATGCACACAAGGATTTTACATGTTTGACACCTACGACCTTGAAAAACTTATTAAGGTTACCAGAGTAAGTGTAAGCACATCCAGGGTCCTCAGTCTATGTTTGTGGCTTTAATTGTTCGGAAGATACAGCATTTACAAGGATTTTCTACGTTGATGCCTGTGACCTAGAAAAAGAGGGCAAGGTCACGAGGAATGAACTCATCCATGTTCCTCATATAATGCTTTGGCTGTGAACACTTGATCTTAATTTACATTGTGCACAGACGTGTGCACACACAGACACTATGTCAACAATATCCCTGCAGTTAAGTTATCCCAAGGGTAAAAATGACTGAAAAGTGATCTATTGCCCAAGCTTAGTGACTCACCCAAGGTGCATCCTCATCAAGTTTGAAGAGCACCTGGTCAACTACTTTGGAGAAAACTAACTGTATATGCTTGTATCCCTGGACTAAAAACACCAATATATATATAACTCTAATCGCTCAATATGAAATTTCAAAATTTATTAAAAAAGAAATACAAACAGTGCCACCTAGTGATCATTTTTGGCAAAGACCAAGTGAAGGAAATTTCCCACACAGTTTCAAAACAATTCAGCCCGTAGTTCTGCTGAAATTGCAAATAACACAAACAATCAGATTTTTTTTAATCCACAGCATCATTTGTTAAACAAATTAAAGTTTAGGGGTTTCAACAAGGGTTTCAATGCAATTTGAAAACAACTGACCATGTACTTTTGGATAGGATGCATTTTTCCAACTTTCTACAAAATTATAACAAAGACCTTCAAAACTTCCCAAATTCACCCCCCCCCCCCCTCAAAAAAAAAAAAAAAGAAAAAGACTGGTTGAACAACTTGGTAAAAGTTTTCACAAGATGTCCTTAACTCATTCCATACTATGGTCACAGGCCTTGGTCAGTGGTTCTGGCACTGCCTGGCAAGTCATGCTGCAGCTAACACACAGCAGCTACAGCATGACTTGCCAGGCAGTGCCAGAACCACTGACTTACGACTATAGGCATGTTGGTACTTGAACAAAGCTCTTTTCATGAATTTAAACATGCAACTGTCATCTTAAATCTAGGTATTAAAATGTACGGAAAAATCAGGGACTGGTATGGAATGAGTTAAACCAAGTTTGAAGAGGATCTGGGCACAGTTTTTGAGAAAATGTGAATTGTTGACAGATAACAGACAATGATGGACCACAAAACAATCTGTGCTGATTGAAAAGTCAGCTGAGCTAAGAGAAAAAAAACTTCTTGCCCTGACAGCAAATGGCACATATATTAATAAAGCTGGCTCACCTCAAAATTTTTATTTATGTAACTTAGCCTCCACTCTTCTGAATGACCAATCAGACGACTGAACTCTGACTCTGCCATAAATGCCTGCCACCCATCTTCAAGAATGGTGAACATTGCACGGTAGAAGAACGGGTAGGACAGAGTCACATCATCTGTAACATTAGAGTATGAGTCACATCATCTGTAACATTAGAGTATGAGTCACATCATCTGTAACATTAGAGTATGAGTCATATTATCTGTAACATTAGAGTATGAGTCATATTATCTGTAACATATACACTGTAGCACAAGTCACACATAGTATGAGGGTCACATCACCTGTAACATCACCTGTAACACAGAGTATGAGTCACATTACCTGTAACACAGCATGAGTCACATCATCTGTAACATGGTGTGAGTCACATTACCTGTAACATAGTATGAGTCACATCATCTGCAACATAGTATGAGTCATATCACCTGTAACATATAATACGAGTCACAGATACTTTGAGAGTCACATTACCAGTAACATATAGTATGAGTCACATTACCTGTAACATTATACAAAGGTATCCTGCTGTAACATACATGAAACAGTCAAATAATTCATAAGATTGTTATATAGGGCCTGTCTTCTAAAACACTGTAAATAAAACACACAATATTTACCATGTTTAATATACTACAAATGAAATTCACATGTAACATACACTGGACAGTCAAGTTATCTGTAACATTGTTCATGGTGACACATATTGTGTAACAATATACATGTACAAGACATTCACCTCTAGGCCTAACATAAATAAGACAGGAACAACATGAGGATTACACAAAAGACAGTCACATTACCTGTAACACCAACTGCCTTCAAAGCAGACCCAAACTCTGCGTTACATCTACTCCACTGGGGTCTGTCATTGTTCAACTCATTCCACCCTAATGACGCTTTTTTCCCGCCAATATCTAAATGTCATCTGCTAATTGTATTTTACTAATTTAGGGATTATTTTTCAAAATTTTGGATGTAACTTGCATGGAAGATCATTCCAAATTATATGCCCATGGTCAACAGCTTTCCTTGGTGCACTCTGGGTGCATTGTGGCCAGAGCGTGCCAACTAAAGCTGTTGACTCGGTCTCCTATCAGGGTGGAATGAGTTAACAAGGTCATTGTTTTTAGTGTTGGAAAAGTGGCTCAGTTTCTATTTGGCTGAGTTTGTTACCATCATAACATGCTGTAATACACTAAGGACCAGAGGCTGCTACTGGCTATGGTGATACAGTAAAACCTGTTTTGAGAGACCACTGTGATGAAAGATCGCCTGTTTTTTCAGACCATGTTTACTATGTCCCTTTTGCTATCTTTCCCATGTTATTATACCTCTATTGAGAGGCGATCTGCCTTATGTGATCACTTTTTGGCTTGCCCTAGGGGTGGACTCTCAAAACAGGTTTCACTGTAATTATCTTCCTGCTCAGGCTAGGGGCAGCATCACAGTTTTATTTCCCTTACCATAAGTAAAACCCAGTCAAAGAAGTGAAACCAAGTATAGTAGACACAACAAGGAATTTGGTCTGCTTTGGAGACAATAACATCAAATATGTTATGAATAAAATCAATATGTCATTTGCCAGTGTAGTATTATATGCACAATCGTGTCTTATCATCTCCGTAATATTACACATTGGGTCTATGATCAATATTTATACATGTTAAACAGGATGGCCAGAGATTTCAATTACAGGCTCAGTGATCAGTATGGCATTGGATCCTGTGGACACACTGCATCCAAACAAAAAGACTTAACTCATTCCATACCAGTCCCTGACTTTTCCGTCTATTTACCTAGATTTAAGATGACAGTTGCACATCTAAATTCTTCATGAAAAGAGCTTTCGTTCAAATACCAACATGCCTATGGTCTTAAGTCAGTGGTTATGGCACTGCCTGGCAAGTCATGCTGCAGCTGCAGCTGCCGCAAGGGCAGCTGCAGCATGACTTGCCAGGCAGTGCCAGAACTGCTGATAAATGCCTGTCACCATAGTAGTATGGAATGAGTTAAATAGAACCAGCTGCTTGCATATTGACAGGAGTAACAATAATGAGACAAGGGACAAATAACAGCGCTAAGTTTTTCTCCATATGCCATGTTGCTTACAGCATTCACATTTCACTAAATACATCAACGATTCTTTTCATGAATTAGATAATGGAGGTCCCTTTTCATAAGGCCACCCTGCACTGCACTTGAATAGTAATCACATTTTACGAGAGCGGTCTTTCTTGAGGGTGAGAATACAATAGAAATGGACACTTTCTTCATGAGGATAGTGATTCTATGAGTGAGATGCAGGTATGGTCAGAGGGGTCTTATTAGTGGGGCACCATAGTGCCCTGCGTATGGTCATAACCCCTCAAGGATTTTCTATTTTCCACTTTCAGCTGGCAGCCAGATGCTGAAAGTTGCTGGTTTCGAGATCCATCTGATGTACAGTTACATCCACTCCATATGCATACAATATAATCTCTCTACTGAGACCATCCACTGGACCCAAGAAACTATTTCTTACTACAGAATGCAAAAGTTAGAGAGCAACTGGACTGCAATGCAGACAGAGCACGAGGGAAGTGGTTTCCTCATGCAGAAGTCTTAACTCTTTTAGAGCCACATTTTTGACTATGTCAACAGCTTGCCTCACACCCACAGAGTGCTGAGAATAGCTGTTGACCTTGATTATTATATTTTGTGTAACTACAGGCATGCTGGTACTTGAATAAAAGGTCTTTTCACAAGGAATATGAATCTAACACCCTTATTACAATTCAGAGCACTTTTGTTTCAAACAGTTTGACTTTAGTCCCAGTTGGCACTGAAAGAGTTATTAGCAAGACACTCACCTATATTAGAAAGGGCTTCTATAGAATTGCCAATGTTGATACATTCCTCAGCCAGTGGTATTTCCAGCTGTAGTGTAGGAAAGTCTTTACACCTCAGGGTCAGTATGCCTGTGGAGCCTGTCAGCTTCTTCTCAACGCTATCGACATTCTTATGAAGAAGCTGCATCACCGCAAACACAAATTATATTTTATCACTGTATGTGTATTTATTTTAAACCAAAATATTTTTTTTATTTTCACATTTCATATGATTTTTCTGAGGTACCAATTTCATTCTTTCAGACAATGTTCATATTCAATTTACTGATCTGTCTTATGACAGTTTTCGACATGTTTTTATCTCAAGATTTTGTTAAAAGGAGAAATAAGAGAAAATAACACAAGGCCCAAGGGCCTGATACTCTGATGACCACAATCATCAAAAATCACTCCCTTACATGTATTCTCTCCACAACCTTGAAAAATTAATCAAGGTCACCCATATGATGCAATATCAAACTTCCACATGATACACATCTGTGGTACATTTGACAGGCTTGATTTGGCATCATTCACCTTATTCTTTATCAAGATATTGAATAAAATGTCTTGTTCTTAAGTGCTTAAATAGGCCAAGGTCACACAATCATTGAGTCATGGTGGCCCATAAAGTAGGCAACCAAGTAAACTTATATATATAATGTACTCAAATGCAATTTTGATCTGGAGGCTCAATTCTCTTTGCCGTTGATGTCCAAGCTACACCCTACCATTACAGAATCAACTCTTTCAACTTTACAGGTCTGGTGACCTAACAAAAATAGGACAAGGTCATTAATCTTACTTCATATGTTTTCATAGGACACGATCTATATATCCTTTAAATTTGACATGTCTAATTCAATTATTTTTAGAGATATGGAATTTTGCATCTTTCAAGTCATTTTAACCCATGATGTCTGGCAAAGTAAAGGTGGCGCCACTAGTATCATAAGCAACTGAGAATTTGACATCTTCTACAATCCCACTAAGTTTCATGAAGATCAAAAAAAAAAATTACGGATGCTGCACTGGTCACAAGATTTTCTTATTTTGACCTGTATATTACATAATACTACAGGTGGCCCCATCAACATTAATATCAATGTCGATTTTTATACACTTTATAAGTTCTATAAGTTATATGGGCCTAGCCAAAAAACTGGGGGGTGCAGAGCAAGATGACCCTATATTCCAACTGGCCATTTTACCTTGATCTTCAACCCGGACTAAAAAACTGTTTATTGTAAAAATGTGCATCCTGCATCCAGCTTTCCATACATGGTCTGTTTGTTCAAATAGGGTAATGACTTTTCAAGTTATTGAAGAAAAACAATAAACTTGGAAAAGCACCAAAGTCCATAATCTTTGGGTAAGGGTGACCCAAAAAGTAGATCTTCAAGTCAGTTTTATGTGTAACATAATCAAGAGCAATTTTGATATATGAAAGCTCAATTCTCTTTGCCATTGATGTTCAAGCCATTGCAAAATCACCTTTTTCACCTTCACAGGCATGGTGACCTAACAACAATAGATCAAGGTCACTGATATTAAAAAACATACTATAACTGGACATGGTTTACACATCCTATACATTTGGCATGTCTCATTCAATTACTTTAAAAGATAAGGAATTTCATATCTTTAAGCACATTTTGGCTCATAATTTCCGTCAAATTATAGGTGGCACCAATAGTATCTTATGCAACTGAGATTTTGACCTGCTCCCCAATCCCACTAAATTTCATGACGATCTATATCACACATTAAAGTTGCACCCCTAAATTGGCCACAGAGGGCAGCACAAAGGTATAATGTCTAATGACCAGCACTGTAGGATTTGGCTTGACCAGAGTGGTGGAATTTATGGCAGGCTCAAATCTGTTACATATAATTTTAATTCAGATTTTGCCTTCACAAAATAGAGTGATTTGAATAATTAATTTGGGGCATAATTTTTTTCCGGGGTGGTCGGAAATTAAAAGGTGATATTGGGTGCGGACAGGTGAAAATCCAACATGACTGCATTCAGGTGGGGCAAAGTCAAAAGTTTGGTGTTCATCATATATGTTAATGCCTCTTATTTTGTAAGGCAGACTTGAACTTAATCGGAGAGCATAGTCTACATTAAAGTTAAAGCTCTTACTCTCAGATATGCCAGGATGTGTTATAATGGCCGCCTATGGGAAATTCAATTTAGTGGTGCCACCTTAAGGATGCTAGAGTGGTCACTAGGTTTTCAAGTTTTGACCCATATATTACATAATACTGTAGGTGGTGCCACCAATGTCAAACTCAACGTAGGTTTTTCTGCACTTGATACGTCCCCAAAGTTATATATGGACAATACAGCAATATGGACAATAGAACTTCTATGTATATAAGTTAGACAGGGACAGGTTAGCTTATGGAGAGTAAAGAGTTCGGACTGCGGAATAGGGTAATGACTACTAGGAAGTGGTTTTGGACAAAAAGACACAAATACAAATATGGGGCTATCTTGAAAACTGTGGACTGTATCGTGCTCATAAGCCAAAAGTTTATGGATGGATCAACTGACAGAAGAACAGACAGACATAAGTCATACCATGAGCTCTGTGACCTTCCGTCAGCAAAG
Organism: Hermodice carunculata; assembly: GCA_964020975.1. NCBI lineage: Eukaryota > Metazoa > Annelida > Polychaeta > Eunicida > Amphinomidae > Hermodice > Hermodice carunculata. Next base: position 28,498,977 of record OZ026623.1, read on the forward strand.
CTAAAAATGACAACCATATAAGGCCAGTGTACACATGGTACACTAGGTGGAGCATACTCCTACCCTTTCGGACATTATCGAATTTCCCCATATCACTGTATAAATGATCACAGATTGCACCTATTAGTGGTTGAGTCCAAAATTAACCACAGAAAAATATCTGAAGCATAACTTCTTGCCCAGTCCAACAGAAAATAGTTCACACAGTTGTTACATATGGAGAATTCCAGAATTATTGCTAATTTTTACAAATCAGGATAAATATACAGAATTTTTTCTGGAAATGTGTGCAAAATAGCTGCTCACCCACAGTTCCTCCTTGTTATCTTTACGTGAGGACAAGATGAGGTGGTGGCCGGTGACACAGAGGGTGCCCTCTACTGGTGGCTGGAAAGGTCGATACAATGTCACCCCATCAATCTTTGGAGTCTGGATAAACTCCACAAACTCCATTTTGTGGAACTCTACTCTCCGCCTCTGAAAGTACATAAAATTTCCATGTCCATTTACATGTACTGTACTGTGAATCACCTGACAGCTCCTGACCAATCATATCTGGCAGCCAAGTGGTGCTCCCTGGTGGTTCCTGTGTCCCAGACTTATCCCATTATAAATGCATCTAGCACAAAAAACTGTATGCATGTGGGTATATTTCTGCCCTTGATCTTGTGAAGTTAATGCATAATATGATGTTGCTATCATATTGTCACACCTACTTAACTTCCCGGTACAAATGTGACAGTGCACTGGGACCAGCCTGGCCTGTAACATTGCCTTAACCCTTTCCCACTTAAACCGGCCAAAACTGGCTGGCGGTCAAATGTCGTCTGCTTCAGCATTTTCAACTGATTTCAGCAGCAATGAAAAACAATTTGACTGAGAATTGAAGATGAAACCTGTCAAGACAACAGGACCCAGGTCAACAGCTTTCCTTGGTATGGGTTGGGCACTTAGTCCAACCCATGCCGGGGAAAGCTGTTGACTCAGCCTCAATTCAAGGGGGAAAGGGTTAAAGGCACGTGGGCCACCTGCACACTCAGAAATATCTTTCATGGGCCAAATAAGGTTCGATGTAGAATTTTGGAAGACATTCCATCCATGACCAGGAACAATAAAATTGGTCTTTCATTATATTACCTGTGCATGTCGTTGCTTATAATACATTGTATATGATAATGAACACATCATTGATGTAAATCAAAGACACAAATATGCAAACCGGCACGTTTGTTGTTCCTGTGACCTTGGTGGAGAAAAAGTTAAGGTCATACCAGAAATTTTGATTCATGTGCAATGCGCGTAAAGTGTCCTGAGGAAAGCTGTTGACTTAGACTACTTTTTGCTTTAGACTAGGCTTACTGGTATTTGAATAAAAGGTATCTTATGAGGAATTTGAATCTTTTAACCATTATATGTTTAACAATAATGAGAAAACGACTATAGCAGTGATTAGCACTTTAAGGGTTAGTTATGAAAGGTGTTATATACATAGCCATAATATGCAGTAAGTAGGCATGTACCCAGAAGGAGGACAGCTACATATATACATGTACAGAGGAATCCTTTATCATCATTTTTAAATTATTACATGTACTCTCATATTTGTAGTCCTAACACCACCTCCAGGGATGCAGTGAGCAGGTTGCTGTAACACAAGCATAGATGCTGCTCCTGTGACCTTGAAAATAGGCCAAGGTCACCCAAAATGATAGATAAATTGGAATGTAATACAGTGTTTTGTGATGCAATTTATGGCCAGTTTTCCCTGGCTCTTACTTGTCGGTGACTTTGGCCTGTTGCATATGGTGGTCATATGAGGCTTGCATGCCATATATTTCAGCATTCTATTTCATATGGTTCTGCAGATATCAAGTTGAAAGGGAGGCCGACTGCCTTGATTATTGCTATGACCTCCTACACTACCTTCTGTGGCAATGGACAGTAAAGATTTCATGAATGCAGTTTATAACCCTGGGAATACTTCACTCCAATAACAATATTGTAGATCTATGGTAACTGACATGTGAATTGACGTCAAAATTACCATCACCTCACAGTAATGTTATTGATTTCTATGACACATCCCTCTTTGACATTCCCGTGAGCAGAAGTGTAGCTTTTATCACAGTGACAAGAAGAGATATATAAATAGCAACAGCACAATAGTATTATTATGAATGAAACTATTGTTCAATAACCATGATAACAGAATTTGTGTTTCTGGGACAGCCTATATTTGGGATGAGTGAAGATAGAGGTATTAGGGGCATCATGTAGACAGCCAAATGTGACCCCTGAACCATGCTGCAAAACTCTCAAGCCACTAAGTTGAACTTAAATACCCTAGGCTAAGGTCTTTAACTGCACACACATTACACAGAAGGACAACATAATCGGAGAGGTCACAATTAGCAGCTGTATGTGTATTTGGCTGGATACACAACCTAATACACAAAATGCTTGTGGGCTAGAGGCGTGTATTCCCATAGGATTCTATGTTAAAGTAACATTCAATACATTGTACAGTTTTGCAGCAAACATTATCAAATCTGCAGGTCTTGGAATATTTTACCTAATATTTATCCATTTACCACAAGACATTTTGTGTTTCTAGGTAGAGCAATTTTGAAGTAATACAGGTGCAAATAGGAAAGGCCAGAATTTGCTGTAAGGTGTGTATTTGCCTCAATACACAACTTAATACACAAACTTTTGGAGGGCTAGAGCTATGTATTCCCATTAGTTTGTACGTTAAAACAACCTTAAATAAACTAGTCCCTTATGTAGCTGTCCTTATATGATTTTTGTGAGGTATTTAGTTATGTATTTAGACTTACTGTCTCAAATTTGGTGTTTCTATGTGCAGTAGTTTTTAAGTTTTTAAGTTGCAAGTTACAATGTATGGTGCTGGGAATACACAACCCTAGCCCTCCACTGACTGCAGTGCCCTCTTTTAGGCAGTTCTTGAACCCTCTGTTCTTGTCCTTGCCTATTACAATGGAAACTACAGCAAGATGAAACATCATTATAATGACACTCAGATACCTGACATATTAAATATAATGACACAAATTTTCATGGGAAAAAGTTTTATATTTCTTTGTTACTTGATTCTTTTATCTGACATGTTCAGTTATCTGACATATTTCTTAGGAACAGATGGTGTCATTATAATGAGTTTTCACTCTAATTGAAATACACATACCCAGCCCACCTGCCTACAGAGCCCTCTACTGAAAACCCACATGGACCAGTTGATTTTGACCTTACATATTATTTGTGATTTGCAGTCATTGAGCACACTACTTTAGGTATAAATTACAGACAGTGTCACTAACACAGCTCCACAGCCTACTCAAACAGCCTGCAGCAACAAACTTTTAAATGTCAATGAATGCTAGATTATTAATTTATTCAAAATGTTCACATCATGGCTTCTTCAGTATAACTTGACTCTATACTTTCTGATTGACTGTAAAATTTTCATTACAGTGATATCTATGCTGTGATGTGGTCCCTGTCACCGGGGACCATGCCTACTGTACCAAAAATAGTGGTCTTAAAAGACAGGTGATATCTCATGACAGGCAGACTAACATGTATGCAAAGTACAGGATTTAGGGACAGGTAAAATGGTCTCTCATAAGACAATAGTCTCTTATGGGCTCTCTTGAACCAGGGACTACGGTAGTCTCTTATGGGCTCTCTTGAACCAGGGACTACTGTAGTCTCTTATGGGCTCTCTTGAACCAGGGACTACTGTAGTCTCTTATGGGCTCTCTTGAACCAGGGACTACTGTACAGACATGGATGTTGTAACTATGTACATATTGTGACATCCCATGGGTCATGTTGCATGCACTGCTGGCTGATGTGTCACTCTGAATGGATGACCCCTTGGTTGCTTTGTTCACACTGGTCACTCTCTGTCACCTTGCATGTATTGTTAACCCCACTCACTGCCAGGCTAACCAACCTTGCCTGCATTGTTAACCCCACTCCCTGCCAGGCTAATCAACCTTGCCTGCATTGCTAACTCCACTCCCTGCCAGGCTAACTACCCTTGCCTGCATTGTTAACCCCACTCCCTGTCAGGCTAACCAATCTTGCCTGCATTGTTAACCCCACTCCCTGCCAGGCTAATCAACCTTGCCTGCGTTGTTAACCCCACTCCCTGCCAGGCTAACTACCCTTGCCTGCATTGTTAACCCCACTCCCTGCCAGGCGAACCAGCCTTGCCTGCATTGTTAACCCCACTGCCTGCCAGGCTAACCAGCCTTGCCTGCATTGTTAACCTCACTCCCTGCCAGGCTTACCAATCTTGCCTGCATTGTTAACCCCACTCCCTGCCAGGCTAACCAGCCTTGCCTGCATTATTAACCCCACTGCCTGCCAGGTTAGCCAACCTTGCATGCATTGTGAACTTTGTGCAACAATATGCAGGACTAACGGTGAGTGTTACAGTGTCATGCATATCTGAGGTTCACGATCACTGAGATATCACTAATATTATCAGCTACATAAAGCTTATGAGTAATATGTGGTAAGTGCTCTAATATCAGGTCTATAATGCTCATGAATAAGTGCTGTGATATCAGGTATGTGAAATTTATTAGTGCTCTGATATCAGGTCTATAAAGCTCATGAGCACTGTGATATGAGGTATGTGAGGTTTACTAGTGCTCTGATTTCACGTCTATCAAGCTCAAGAATGAATACTGTGATTTGAGATATGTGACACTTATGAATGCTCTGATATCAGATCTATAAAGCTCATGAGCACTGTGATGTGAGGTATGTGAGGTTTATAAGTGCTCTGATATCAGGTCTATACAGCTCAAGAATGAACACACATGTACCGTGATATGAGGTATGTGAGGTTTACAAGTGCTCTGATATCGGGTCTATAAAGCTCATGAGCACTGTGATATGAGGTATGTGAGGTTTATAAGTGCTCTGATATCAGGTCTATAAAGCTCAAGAATGAACACACATGTACCGTGATATGAAGTATGTGAGGTTTACAAGTGCTCTGATATCGGGTCTATAAAGCTCATGAGCACTGTTATATGAGTTTTATGAGTGCTCCGATATCACATCTATAAATCTCATGAGCACTGTGATATGAAGTATGTGACGTTTATGAGTGCTGTAGTGAGAAATGTCTGAGATCTCTGAGCCCTCTGACATGTGTCTCCATACAAGACACATATACACACGGATGATGCTCATGACCAGAAACTATGTCAGCATGAAGACATTGGCTTCTTGTTCAGGCTTATTTCAACCCTTTCAATGCCAACTGCGACTCAAGCTGAACCACTTAAAACTAGAACAGTCGTCGCCGACAAGACTGCATACCCCCTGCTGGGATACTCATCAGTCTCTGCATGGAGATCACGGCATTGGCAGATTGATGTGGCTGGTGAATCAGGAGATATTTTGCTTGCAAGGATTCTGCTATGGACCCAAATTTACATGATTATTGCTTCTTACCAAAGGGTATGAATGGAAACTGTTACCTTGACCTACATAGCTCAAAGTCACCATTGCCTCATGACACACCATGTAGTGAAGGGGAATAAGCATTGAGAAGATATTATTATTCATGAAGGAGTTATGGTCCGGGCAGGAATTTGGCTACAGATGCCAGCTGTGACCTTGACCTATAAACCTCAAGGTCAATGTTGTTTCATGACACAACCTCAAGTGATAAAAACAGTAATGTACAGTTGGAGGAAGATCTATGATCTGCTCTTGCAGTGACGTGAATCCCACACATGAACGTGTCACACCATGCCAATGCTTCTTCACCATGCACTCCTCCCATTGTCACAAAATTTTTAAGCACACATACAAGGTTAGCAGCACTTTTGGAGTTCATTCTAGCTGAAATGCATATTTGATACCTGTTTTCAAGACTGTCTCTCCTAAATGACAACAGATCTTTTCCCTGACTGCCTTTTTGTGACACTGGTGTCTACTTGTCTGGTAAATTTACCTGCATTTTCAGCCCACCTGCAACATGAGGCAATTCCTCCTCGCAGTTCGGGGTGGTCTTGAATGTTGGGTAGCACTGTCAGGGGCTTCAAATCTCATGATAAAACATATCATCCACTCTTAGGTTACAAAAAAACTTGGATATTCTTATATCCCACTTTTGGGACAGCGTTCCCCATGTCAAACAAGTAGGGCTCCCACTTTAGCACAACTTTTCAGCAAAAAATTTCTGTTTTCTCAGTTGTGCTATTTTAAGCCTCCATACTGTATTAACAATTTTTATTGACACTGGTTTACAGCCATATCTATCTACGTGCCTCCATACAGAGGCTTATTCAGGCTTGAAGAAATCAATACATTTTTGAAATTCCTAGTGCAACCTGTTTGAGGACATATGGCTACAAATGTCTTGACTGCATACAACCTTGTGCCTGCACCACTCAAGCCAAACTGTAAACCATGCAGAGTTTGTACGCGTATGTATCTACCAGAGTGCGAGGACCAAGTGGGTACCAAGCCAATGAGCAACAAGCCTCACCACCACAGGAACAAGCATGTGTTTCAAACTCTGTCCCCGCAAATGCTGCCCCAGTGGAAAAACAGGAGCAGAGTCCACGTGTCACTGAAAATCGCCCACAGCGTTCCTTGAACAGGTTCAAGCATCCAAGTTTAACCGATGAACAGTGGGAGTCTGACACTTCTACCTCCAGTAAGTACAGGAAGTCACATGACTTCACATGGTCACATGACCAGTTTTTCACATCTATCTTAGAGTCAATATGAGTATACATACTGCTTGTATGATCACTACAAAAACTTTTTTTTTTAATAACTTCTGCTCATTCTCAGTGACTTGACAGAAGCCTCTGGTAGTGTTATGTCTAAATGTTCTCCAGCAAGCCAATCTACATTGTGATTACTGTTACAGTCATTCCTCTCATATCGGGCTAACAACTGTGAACCAGAAATGTGGTCTTATAATAGGGGTGTCCTCTCTTCAGGGGGAGGGGGATTAGAATGAAAATGCCATACTTAAAATACACTAGTACTTGCTGTATGTGACCACCCCTTCTTCCCAGAAAAAGTGGTCACATACAGCAGGTGATCTTTCACCACTGGTAACTTTAAAAAGATATTGACTCCTACAGCCTGAAAAAAGTGGCTGCAAATGTTCAGCAGGTGGTCTGTCATGGCAGTGGTCATATACAGCAGGTACCACTGTACATGGAACAAGTGGAGAGTTGGACTCTGTCGAGGAGATGGCCTCTTGTTAGGGTGGCCTTATAAGAGAGGGCTCACCGTATCCGTTGTTAGACTATAATATTCTAATGACCTCTGTGGCAGCTGGGGCATGACTTACCTGTCAATGCACAGATAACTGACTTACGACTTGGCATGCTCGTCCTTGACGGAAACCTTTCTTGTGTACAGAATTTCAGTTGTTTTCATCCTAATTAGCACCCTGTTTAATATTGGACATTCATACTAGCTTAATTAGCACCCGGTTTAATGTTGGACATTCATACTAGCTACGGTGCTGTTTAAATGACCCGTATCATTCTGCACATGCTACAAGGACGCGCATCTGTACTTGTATGTACAGGCAGATCCCTAGGTCTATATCAAACATGGCAAAATATGTTGCTGTTGGCAAAATGAGTAACTTGGACAAAATTAACTGTCGAAAATGCCATTTCATATGCTCCCCAAACATACATTGACCTTCACAGCCCACACAAAGGAGAACCATTGACTCGGTCCCACTGTGACCAGGAATCTGAATCAACATTATGTTCAATGTACAGTGGTACCTGCTGTATGTGGTCACCCCTTTTGCCAAGAAAAAGTGGCGACATACGGCAGTTGACCTGTCACTACAGGTAAATTTTACAAAAAAATTGACTCCTATGTCCTAGCCTAGTGACCACAAAAAGCAATGCAGCTGCTCATGGCAGTGGTTGCATACAGCAGGTACCACTCTACTATAAACTGTTACTCCTCCATATTGACCAGCAAGATAGCTTAAATCTAAATACACCAGTTGGTAATTAGAAGGCATATGCTATGTAATTCCTGTCTGCATGCAATTGGACCAAAGCATACACAGTACATGTGCCTGAGGTTGGTCATTTAAGGTTAGGTGATTATTGCATATGCATGTACAGTACAAATCGTTCCAATTTTACAGTCACGCACTTCTATTACAACACTGCAAAACAGCTGTTGCCCCTTCACTTCGCTCATGTGCCCCCAATGGTGGCTTCAGAAAGTTCTCCAGGTTGGTTAGCGGGTAAAACGGCTTAATAGACCAAGTTTCTATTCTAAACAGGCGTCTGCGACAGTTATTGTACATGTAAGTGTATTATGCACCATATGATTGAAATGTACTGAAATACATAAAACATGGAGATTAACAGATAAGGAAGATATACATATACAACTTTACCATATTCAAGCAAGGAAAGTGTACTTTATTCATATATATATACATATATATATATGAAGTGGTATATGTAACATTGGTTCCCACTGATAGTTAGATATTGGCATTGTGGTATTACCAGAGAAGGAGCATCAATGCTCTCACACTCAGAATATTATCATACGTCTGTGTTGTCTCAATCTTTAAACTCAAGTATTAATTCAAGCGGGAAAGGGTTAAATATGCATCTCTTACTTTTACACCAAGCTCTATGAAATGCACCTATTTTCTAAACGTTCTTTGCCCTGCCAATAACACATGTACAGCCTCACATACTGAAGGGGTCAGTGGTAGACAATAATGTTCGCATGACCGCTTGGACTGGATCAAAAGTCATGTGGGACAGCCTCATGGTCATTGCCATTTTGTAACCTTGATGCGTCTGGCAAGTAGTCACACCAATCTCCTGATTTTCACGATCAATGATCAACTGAGGTCAGTCAATCAATGATCAAACATATAATTGGTCTTTATCCTACAAAAGACCAAACTGCTGTTTCAGATGTATACCTTCCCACAGTTACACCCTGTGTAAGCTGCACATGGACTGATGCATGACAGAGGGACATTAACCCTTTCCCATTCAAATCACCCAAAAGTGTCCTGAAGTAAATCGTCATCTGCTTCAATGTTTTAAACTTCAATTTTACATTTATACAGCTTGGCAGCTTTCAAATTCAAGGACTCTTCTATTACTTTGGAGGACCTTTTTACCAAAATTCAAGGACTTTCCAACTTGATCAATTTTTCTTTTTTATGTCTTACTGTTCATTTTTGTTTTTGTTTTGTTTCTATAGTGGGAAGGGACGAATTGATCGAGCTGACCTAACTTTTGGAGGAAGGTGCATGAATGGGTATTCAAAATTCAAGGACTTTATTGCAAAGACCTTGATTTTCAAGGTTTCAAGGCCTTGAAAAAGCAGGTAGTAAATTCAAATACTTTCAAGGATTTCAAGGACCTGTATGAACCCTGTTTTATGTAAACAGATAAGTCTTTTCCCCAAGGATTGTACACAAGAGTGATCATGATGGCAGGTCAAAGGTCAACAGCTTTCCTCACTGTCACTTCTTAGGTACAACCAGCCCAATCCATGGTAAAGAAAGTTATTGACTCAGTCTTATTCTGACCAGGAAGGGGTTATACATTGAAAACTCATTATTATGAAACCATCTGTGTCAGATAACTGACTATGTCAGATAAATGAATCAAACAACAAAGAAGATGAACTTTGCCATTCAAAACTTGTGTCATTACATTGAATATGTCGGATATCTGAGTGCCATTATAATGAGGTTTCACTGTACATAAAACTACACAGAAAAAAAACTGAATTGTTCTATATTTGTACGTATAAAGACGCAGCAGTCTGTGAGCATGAAGCACGGAAATTGAGTGCATGTATGGTGATAGATGTGGCATTGTTGCGGGGTATGTGGAACTGTACTCCCATCCTAACCAGCAGGTTTCCTGCTGGTACTAGTGATGTACCGAGCATTTCACACTCAGGAAAGTGAGATCACATATTTCTCAAGACAGGGATCAATGTGCTATAATACAGGCCTACCACAGATCAAACTGGCTGGGCTTAAAATGTACCATTTTGCACGGTCAATCTACAGCTAGTATGTGCTCATACATGTACAAAGTCCTACCTTCTAAGCTTCTCTGAGCTTTGCAAGACAGTATTAGGAAGACTTTGGGAATCCGGGTGTGTGAATTCCCTTTTTTCCCTCAAAACTATTAAACTGAGTGTGCATCTCCTCTCTACTGTTCAAATTTGTTGAAATCTATGTGTTGTTTTTTTGTTTTTTTTTTGTTTTTTTTTTTGAGAAATTCAGTGTGCAAAACACACCTGTACACCTGGCTAGATAATGCACTTTTCTGCGCAGACTGCACTCATTCTGGACACAGTATGTGAAATTTATCACCGACTGTTACACGGACATACCGGGCAAAAATCCCCCCCTCCCCGGGGGCACATCAACACGAACCCTGTGATTTTACCCCCTCTTTTATAGATTTGCTGGTTGCTACAAACAGCAAAGAGCAGCTGGTTGCGCTGGCCAATCTGTATGAGTCGCTATTTGACACAGACACCGTATGTTGACATTGAGTTATTAGCATTGCATGCTCTCTACATGTGTATCAACATATACGCATTTGTTGTTTCCATGGCAACATGACAGGCCATGATTAATCGCGCACCTGAGGGCCCTGCTACAAGTTCCCCCTGAAAATACACAGCCTCTTTACTGTCTTCATCCAGACTTGAAACAAAGGATCCGGATTAAAAATCACAAGAATAAAAAATCAAATCAAAATAACACTTCCTGTTTTATTGATGGAAATTGAGCTGGGGTAGAAGGTTGGGTTATGACAAGTGAAAGTCAATTTATGCCCTGTCTTTTTCCTGCTAAAGGCAATGAAGTCTCTTAATCAATATCAGCAGGTTTGAACTGGCAAAAGGGAGTATGGACATTTTGCAGCAACTGTTTTGTGAAGAAACATAACAATTCACAAATATTATAATATTAATCACTGAAGCTTCTGTCCAAAAATCACCCGCTAAAACTTCCACAATTTAGGCTTTCAAAACAGACACTTATTTCTGAAAGGAGATATCAACATATAGGCTGTGTGCACTAAAAGTGGCCTTGAAGACAGGTGGTATGTCGCTGAAGTCGCCTTTCTTCCCACAGAGACTATCATACACTGTACCTGTGTATATCCACCTATGTCCTCTATGTGGCCTGGCATGTATATAATCTGTGACATTTAGGCCTATTATCACAGATAATATGATATAAAAATGTCAAAAAAACACACTCATATTAGAGTTTTCCCTGTTCACTTGTTCTGAACACATTTCTGAACTTGCAGTACGACGTGGCCGGCATCCGGCAGCAGCTTTGTGGTATTCAAGTGCATCAATACTCCAAACTCAAATAAAACTCAAAACAGATGTTGTATCTAAACTATCCTGTCCCAAAACTAATGCAGCAGACAGTTTTTGACTGGGGAGAGTAAGTCTGCCACTGAGGAAATTTCACAAACCAAAGAAGGATAACTCACGGCATCCATATGGCACGACAGCTGAGGTCCACCTGTTGAGTCGTTCTCAAGTCTACCTGTAGCCTATATCCACCAGCTCTGACACACTAGCGACATTCCCTGGACTTCCTCTGATAAGGCTATTTATAGAAATATGCCATCGATTGTTAGAGTTACAACCATGGAATTCCAAAGAAAATCGTCACCTGCATTTTCCATGTAAAGTGATGGATAGTTTGATTACAAGTAGCAAACCCCATCAATGTCTCTTAATTGATGGGCAGGTTGCTTCTATCTCCCCATTTAGCACAACCATGGATTTGTCAATCATTTCGACTTTTCCATACACTTCTCACCATCCACTGGATGCTTTTCTCACTTATTGACATTTTTCCTCTTCACTTTCTCCAGTTTGTAGACTTCTTCCAATTACACTTGTCATTGAGTCGAGTTCATTCTTGTGTCATGTTAACTCCTACTTGACTGGTCATGGGTCAGTTGCATTTGCTTTAAAAAAAGAACTGAATTACTACTTAACTCTTTCAGTGCCAAGCTTTGGACTGAGTCAACAGCTTTCCTGGGCATGCTACGGGTGCACCTGAAGCATGTTGAGGAAAGCTGTTAACTCATTCCACCCTGATAGAAGACTGAGTCAACAGCTTTCCTTGGCGCGCTCTGGGCGCAATGCGCCCAGAGCGCGCCAAGGAAAGCTGTTGACCATGGGCATATAATTTGGAATGATGTTCCATGCAAGTTTCATCCAAAATATTGAAAAATAATCCCTAAATTAGTAAAATACAATTAGCAGACGACATTTAGATATTAGCGGGAAAAAGCGTCATCAGGGTGGAATGAGTTAACCTGGACTATGACATTCTCTGAAACTATAGGCATGCTGGTATTTGAATGATATGTCCTTCAAAGAATATGAGTCTAGCATCCTCGTGATAAATCAGAGATCGACTTCAGTAGTTCGACTTTTGTCACAGTTGGCACTAAAAGGGTTAATTAATTTTGGCAACTGTACATTCCAACTCCTCATAAAGAATTTTTCACTAATGTATCAAAATATAGATCCTAAGGCACAGCATGTGATCAGCATCGCACTTAATTAATAGCTAACTGTTGTAACGACTGCTGAAATACGACTACAACATGCAAGGTCCCAACTTAACCCTTTCCATGTCAAATTGGTGAAAACCAGTTGGTGATCAAATGTCATCTGCTTCAATGTTTTTGACAAATTTCAACAGTAATGAAAAACATTTTAAATGAGAATAGTAGATAAGACCCATCAAGATAACATAAACCAGAGCAACATCTTTCATTGGCATGGGTTGGGCGATAAGCGTCCAACTGGTACCAAGGAAAGCTGAACATTACTCAGTCTCAATTTGACCGGCAATGGGATAAAAGATAAGAGTTAACCACTTCATTTCTCTTTTGCTCTCCATGCACACACAGAAACTTAAAATGAAGTGTTCACCTGCTCAAATGGCTCAGGTTAACATCAACTGGTTCAGGTTAGCTCTCAGCACAGGGCTTTGTACATGCCAAAAGGAGACTATTTTGTGCAACCTCCTGGCAGGAAGCCGGCCTTGGTCTGTACACTGTACTCCCACTACTTTCCATTGTAACTTGTACTTATACCACCTGAAAACCCCTACGTGTTAGACACATACAATTTCTCAGGACAATCTTTGTGCATAGTTAAAATACTTGTTTTGACACCTCAGCTGCAAAATAAGCCAAATTAGTGTCACATTGACCTTCAATCCAATGGGTATACATTTCAGCCTGCAAGAATTTTGTGTACATACTGGGTTGTGTATTAGACTCAATACACATAAATTGCTTATTGTGACTTCCATTTAATATACTTATAATGGAAAAACAAGCATTCTAGCACATAACTAGATTATTGTGAGACTGCAGTGGTAATAAATCCTATGAGAAGCCATCCTGTCTTGAGAGACCGTGTTCGGGGATGTTTCATCCAGTACTTTTCACGTTTTCTATACCTCCCAGGAGAGACCACCTGTTTTGGGAGACCAGTTTGATGATCCCTAAGGGTGACTTTCCAAGCCATGTGTTACAATTGCTTTATATTACTAGATATCTACATGCCTCAAGGATTCCCTCATGAATCACACCACGAAGTATTACATGTGTTATATCGATCCTTACTCTTCCCACATTGACTCCATTTACATGATTAAAATGAGAATATTTTTCATTACGTCATTGATTTTAATTTTGCCGACCCATGCAAATATATGAATATATACATATAAGTGGACCTTTGGCGGTATTCACAAAGAATTTTGATCTGACACCACATGAGGATCAAAATTAAACTCAACATGTTTTGTCCTGAATTACATAATCCTGGGTCCAATACTGTATTAACAATAATTCTAGTCTCAGCCAATCTATGTTTTTATGACTAATGTGCAAAATATGTGCTCAACATCTCAAGATTATAAATTGATCTTCACTTGATATAGATTCTAATCCAGATAGAACTCTTTCAGTGCCATTTGTCACTGAAGTTGAACTACTGACAACTAACTGCTCTGGATAATACTTCTAAAGGATACTAGATTCATGTTTCTTGTAAAAATATCTTTTGTTCAATTAGCGACATGCCTACAATCAAATAAAATATAGTAGTCCCAGTCAGCAGTGCACCAAGGAAAGCTGTTGACTCGGTCCAAAATATGGCACTGAAAGAGTTAAAGATCAAGTACTGGATCACATTAACATCAATTGCATAAAACCAAAATGTTAACCCTTACAGTGCTAATCATGGCTATAGTCATTTTCTCATTACCGTTAAACACATAATGGTTAAAGATCTATTCAAATACCTCATGAAGAAAACCTTTCATTCAAATACCAGCAAGCCTAGTCTAAAGCAAAAAGTATTCTTAGTCAACAGCTTTCCTCTGGGCACTTTGCACGCATTGCATGCAAAGTGCCTCGAGGATAGCTATTGACTCAGTCTTAAATCAGCACTTTAAGGGTTAATTGCAAAGTTCATACCATTCAGCCAGGAACATTTTGCACAACTTGAAGTAAATCAAAGATCACCCCCAAAATACCTTTACCAGGTATACAGAATACCTTTACAAGGTATACAGAATACCTTTACCAGGTATACAGAATACCTTTACCAGGTATACAGAATACCTTTACCAGGTATACAGAATACCTTTACCAAGTATACAGTCAGCAACCCTCCTCTGTGTACTTACAGCACAATGCAGCCTAATACACCAAGTACAGCTGTTAACCCTTAAAACACTGCTTTAACACTGAGACAATTACGCGCAGTGTCCTGAGGAAAGCTGTTGACTAAAACTACTTTTTGCTTGGGGGGGGAAACAAATATTTTAAATCAGAGATAAACTTGTCTGATTTGAAGATCATGACAACCTAAGTCTGTCATGGACAATCACACTTGTAACGTAAACACAATACACATGTCACATAACAACAAGCGTAACTCTGCATAGGTATAGGGGCTTCAGCAGTCTTCCTGATCACCCCTGACGAGTTGAACACATCAACAAAACTGGTGGGACACAGCCTCTCAACTTAACAGCCATTTAGCCTGTCTCAGCTCATTAATAAAATTACATTGCTGCTACTTTGCTTCCACCTTCTACTTTGACCCTTTCATCTCCTTTTTAACTTAAAAATGAAAACCTTGCAGGTTCGGCAGCCAGTTTGCTACATACAGATGCCAGGCATACAACTTACTGACTGTGCAGTGTGACATGGATAGTCGCCCTGTGACATCAGCACATGGGCACTGACTACAGTGTGACATGGAAAGTCGCCCTGTGACATCAGCATATGGGCACTGACAAGCGTGTGACCTAAAGGACAGATTACACAGAGCAAAGCAGGTCCTAATCTGTTAGGGGTTAGGGATGATATTTCATGTTTAACTCATTCCACCCTAATAATGCTTTTCCCCCTAATATCTAAATGTCATGCTAATTGTATTTTATTAATCTAGGGATTATTTTTACAAAATTTTGGATGAAACTTCCATAAAAGATCATTCCAAATTATATGCCCATGGTCAACAGCTTTCCTTGGCACGCTCTGGACGCATTGCGCTCAGAGCGCGTCAAGAAAAGCTATTCACTCGGTCTTCTATCATGGTGGAATGAGTTAACAGACCACTAGAGGTCTCTGGCTTCCAGCCAGCTAGAAAGTGGCCTGACAGTCAGCTAAGCAGACAAGAGACTGTTCAGTATTTCAATATTTTCATTATGAACCCCCACCCAGAAAAGTACTTTCTAACACCTTTAAACACATGTTTAACCTCCATTAAGTTGACAATGAAAGAGTAAAATAAACTACAAAAATAGGCATACGTTTGGTGTGCATGCAGAATTTTCCCTCCTTTGAAACAATGCCTGCTTTTTTTATAACTACATTTACCAGTCTTTAGTTCTATCTATTCAATGTTATTTGACCTCTATTGAGAGACCACCTGTTACATGTCAGAACTCTTTTGAGACAATGCCTGCTTATTTTTTAAAACCACACTTGTCAGTCAGTCCTTAGTTCTATCTATTGAATGTAATTTGACCTCTATTGAGAGACCACCTGTTACATGTGAGCACTCTTTGGTGGTCTCAGAAAGGAAGGGCTATAGAGTAGAAATACATCATGCTGTTTAATTGAAATAAAACATGGGTATTTCCACTCCTTTTTTACCGAGTATCCAGCAACAAATGTAAAAGGTATCTGTGATTCCATATTATAAATAACTTAGAGCAGAATTAAAAGTATTCACTACACAGACCTGCCAACCTTCAAAACTTAAAAAGCATAAAATGTGACCCCAAAAAGTCTACCATTAGCTGAGAAAGTGTACAATGTTAATCGTATGTTTACAACAGTGATTTTCAACTGAAGATGAGTTTTCTTGGTAATTTTTCATGTGTCTTAAATCACATTTGTTGCAAAATGTCTTAAAATGTATCCACAGCATTTTTGCCCCATGAATAAATCAAAACGGAAACTGTATCGCAAGAAACTCCATTATGATTTTTGTGGTGTCACAACACTGTATTATTGGTAAACATTTCACTATAATTTCTTCATTTTTTTTCCATGTTTATTGCACTTTACCTATATTGACTGCTTGAAAGCAAATATTGCTGGGCAAAAAAAAAATAAACTTACAAATTTTCCTTTAAAACTTACAGGTGTACCATGGAGGTGAAAAGTGTACATTGTAATATTAAATCTTACAAGTTGGCAGGTCTGCTACCACGTATGACGTACCACCCTCCCCTCCACCCCACCCCATCCCCAGCATACAGTGTGCCCATGTCTTGCACATAAGGCCATAAAAAATATAAATGTGTTTCCCCTAACAGACCAAAATTTTGGGGGGCAGGTTCATTGGCATAATTTTTTTTCTTTTAGTCTGACAAGTTGGGTGGGTCGGTATGTCTTCATTGTTAAATATTCCACAATTTTGGGTAGGTACGTGTAGGTAGGTGTTTCTATTTTTTTTTTGGGTCGGTAGTACGTTAACAGAGGGTCGGTAGAGGAGTTTAGAGATAGGTCGGTCCAGCTAGGGGAAACAAACATTTTTTTGGGGGGCCTAAGCATACGTGTACCAGTCAACACACCCTGACAAGAAAATGGGAGATACTTTTTGCTCTCATGGGGGAAATTTTATAAGTAACAATGAATACAGATATAAATAGATTTTTTCGAGGGAAGACTGCCCAAAATAAGCAATAAGCAATATTTACATTGAAGAGTCAAATAAAAATGGTCGAAAAGTGGGGGAATGCCATCAAATGGTGGGACTTGAGAGTTACATGTGACACATGTACAGTACCAACACCTGCTGTATAACAGGATAGGCTTATCACCTTATTGGTTCTGTATGGACAGCTGTTGTGTTGTGATGCTCTGTGACAACATTACGCCGAAGAATTTTTGTTAAATCTATGGGCAAAACTGTGCACTAAACTTGCGCTCAATAATGTCCTATTTTTACCACATGTATGAAAGGATAAAATCAGATTTTCTGAATGCAGCACCTGACTACAGGTGATTAAGACATAGCATTATCATTCTCTGCTTCAGAGGTACATGTACCACAAACCTGATGATTGCAAATCTCTGTACATAATCGCACAACATAAAATATGCATGAACTACCTGGTACACCTTGTCGATCGATCATCACAAGTGTGCTGTTAGTGTAATCTGGTGACTGTGATATCGTCCCTTTTGAGAAATTAGCTGGTACTTAGGACTGGCGAGTAAAGGCTTTTAAAACATCAGCTCTACCCAGCCTGTTATCCAGGGTATGAAATCTGAGTCTCTGAAATGTCAAGTTTATTGGGTTATTGTGTTTATCAGGGTGTCCACTTTCCACCTGATCCATCATATAAATCACATTGAATCTAGGCGGCATGTCCAAATCAAGATCACCTGTCAGAAAAGACACACATACACTCCCCCCCTCCCCCCCCCCCCCCGACAGGCACCATGACTCCCATAGTATTTTATTGAAAATACATTCATGCAATATGCAGATACACCCATCATGAAAGGCAGATAAACAGCATCCATTAACATGAGTCTCCAATGCTTGGACCCACAGAACTGTAGTGCCATCTGTTGACAAATACCAAAACTTTCATTCAGTATACCTTGTTCACCAATGTATGCGCAAGTTTCAGATTTTATGTAACTTCATCTATACTATCTCATCTTGAGGAATTTATTAAACATCTAAATTCCTGTCATGAAACTATCAAATTCACAGCACATTCTTCTCCCTCTGAGATTAACTTTCTTGACACCACAGTCAACATCGACGCGCGTACACTACCCTATATGTAAAACCTACAGATACACATACGTATCTTCACTATAGGTCTGCCCACCCCAAACATTCCATCAAATGGGGGCCGTATGGCCCGCTACTCAGAGTAAAACAGATCTGCTCAAAACCAGAGCATTTTGACACCAATGCAAACAAAATTCTCCAGTATTATGAGGCAAGAGATTACCCAATAGCTCCCTTGAGAGCAGCAAGAGTGAAAGTTTTACCTATAAGAAAGAGGCACACTTTATGCTCCTCAACCAACCACAAAAGATTCCAATCAAGAAAACTTTCTTTTGATCACCCAATCAAGAAAACTTCTTTTTGATCACCATGTTTAATACAGCACTGCCCCTCTTGAGACAAATCATCCAAAACAATTGCAGGATCCTGGAACCTTCTCGCTACTGGGAAATTCTACAGAACAAAGAGACAGTGTTTGGATTCAGACGTACGGAAAACATTCAAGATGTACTGGTCCACTCCAGGACCAGATATCACGATACATCTGATTCTTTTCCAGCCATCTCAGGCTCAAAGCATTGTAATGTTTGTGACAGAGCAAACTGCACATACTGCACCCACTTCTACAACTCAGGAGTGGTCAAGAGCACCCAGACAGGTAGGGCTTACTCAGCCCCACAAAGTGGATGTTGTGAGAGCTCCAACTTCATTTATCTCCTTACATAAACACAATGTAGCAAACAATATGCGGGGCAAATGAAATGCCCCCTTAGGGACCGTCTCCGTGAACACTTCCGTTACATCAGTAACAAAATCACGGACCAACCTCTTGGTAGACATTTCAGCAGAAAAGATCACAATGGACTAACCATTCAAGTCCAGATTCTTGAGTACATCTGCACTCCTCCCAATCTAGAATGCAGCAGGCTGTTGAGACTAGAGAGAGAGAAACACAGGATGCAACAACTACATTCCTTGGAGCCCTTCGGTCTGAATATCATGGGAAAGTGAGCACGCTTGCTCCGAATAATGCTAAATTTTTATTGTCGTTGCACATTTTCCCTTGATATTGGACCTTAGAAACTTCCCTAGTCATACACTGGTATGAGACAATGAGAATAACTAAACACTATGCCCCAGAAACTGTTTTAGTAACATTTCTTACCATTGTGGAACCACCCATATTAGGGCCCACATCACCCCACTATGTACAATGACTGATCCCACAGTCTATAGGATTCTCTTTCCATATTTGAGAGAGATTCCAGGTTCAAAGGCATTTTTGAACTTCTCTGATGAATGTGAATAACCAATCACAATCATGATGTCATACTCCTGACGTTATAAAGAATATAAGTAAAGACCTTAGTAATGGCAAAGTTACCGTGACGTATGTAAGATGTAAGTGGGCCGCAAAGCAGTTAGTCTCCAGTCCCTGATGAGATCCATCTTGATCGAAACCGGTTGGACTATAGCTCTTTGTACCTGGAGTCACCGAGACCCTTGCCCCGTCTTATTTGCTCGCTTATCTGTACAAAATTTTTGGCATTTTTTCTGAAGACAATCACATTCTAAAGTCCTTTAACTCATTCCATACTATGGTCGCAGGCCTTGGTCAGCTGTCCTTGTGGCAGCTGCAGCATGACTTGCCAGGCAGTGCCAGAACCACTGACTTAAGACCATAGGCATGTTGGTACTTGAACAAAAGCTCTTTTCATGAAGAATTTAAATATGCAATTGTCGTCTTAAATCTAGGTAAATATACAGAAAAATCAGGGACTGGTATGGAATGAGTTAAAACTGTAGTTGATGCAGTACAGTTTTATTTATTTTGTAGCTGAGACATCTGCTAATACTGTGATATTTTAATAATTATGAATTTATTTTTAAACATGACAAGGCCCAGCATAGATTCACTTCTATGCCTGGGGGCCTGTGCACACTGAATCTAGTTTGCCAGTTTGCTTGATAACATCTGGTAGTTTATGGTGTCAACATTAACACTGACTTCTAGAAGTGCATCAAGTAAGTTTGAACAACAGGGCTCAATATTTTCAGGTTGCTTATGAAGTGTGATCATTCTGACAATGGGCATTTCACACAGACAAACAAAACCCCAGGTGCACATCTTCATATATACTGATTAATTCTCCTGTAAAGTTTCATGATTGTGGGTCAAATAGTTTTGGCGATATGCATGATAAAAGTATCATGTTGGATGTGGCATGTATGAACAGATGGACAGACAGATGGATGGACAGACAAGGGCAAATCTATATGTCCCCCCCACCAATGTGATGGCGGAACAACAAAATTACTGTCAAGATAAAGCAGTTATATATGCATGTTATCCTCATATGGTTCATCAACAATCCTATCACAAAAAGTTTTAATCAAAGAAGGCATTTAAAGTGAAACACTGCAGCAAAACATTAACCATTTTCACGCCAGGCAGCTATGCTGCTTTTGGTAACTGACTGGGAAAGAGTTAACTGACATGATTTTTAGGCAGTTGAGTTTTAACTCATTCCACCCTGACAGAAGACCGAGTCAACAGCTTTCCTTGGCGTGCTCCAGGCGCAATGCCCCCAGAGCGTCATTAGGGTGGAATGAGTTAAAGCTGTTGACTGCCAACATAGCCACAACCCATCACCAGTTACCATCCCTATAGCCATCATCCATAATTACATACAAATGTTTGTTTACTGCATAACAGCAAATCATGTTATCACACATATATTCTGATAACACTAGCTATAAATGAGTATGTGATATTCACTCATTTTTATAAAATGCAAAATTTCGGGTGTTTAAGCTGTGACAGCTGAGCAAGGAGGTGGGGGGTGGGGGGAGATGCTGCTACACATACCGTCTACCTGGTATCAACAGCATCCAGGTGAGAGGGGACAACTGATAGATTCTTTCCAAAACATGGAACCTACGGGACAGAAAAAGTAAATTGGATCCTTCTTAATTTCTTAATGGTTGATATATTCTAATGATACTGATGGAGAATCCCATCTGAAACCCTGCAGTGCCATTGTTTAATTGTGTGCTGATAATCAATTGAGTGTATACTGAAACTTGTTGTTTTTTGTGCTCAGACAGGCACTTGATTGTGAAAATCAACTGCCAAAATTCCAATATTCCCAGCTGATTATTATTCTTGCATGGCATACAGAAGTACATAGGAAGGAAATTCAGCAGATCCTGTGTCGATAAAGGCCACTGAAAATATCCTATCTGTAGACTAGCCTCCTTAGTTCAGCTTTTCCTTTTTTTTCAGCTGGTGCAAAACTGTGATTAATCAATGAATGAAATAAGATAAACAAGTAAATAGGCTAACACTCTTTTCAAATGCGGTCAGCAGAGCTGAAAATGGGAAGTGACTGCAGTGCCACCTATTGGGCTGACTCAGTTATGACACAGAATGATTAGACTTAATATGTGCTTACTGCAGATCATTCATCATCTTTAATTTAGCTAGCTTTTCTTCCCTTATTTACCACCATATATGATACTGGCACTGATAATAATAAAATACTATGTTCCAATGTTCACCATCTGGCAGCTATGAAGCAAAGCAACACATGGACAGCTGTTTTTGAATTAGCTCTCAGTACATTCTCAACCATAAAAACAGCCAGATGGAACATGCAGATGATTTACCTATTGACTGACTCTGCCCTGTCTCCAAACAGATAGTGCTTCCAGCTCTGTTTAACCTGACTCAGTCAATGATTGGTCATCCTTGGTTGCCATGGTAACTGTCAGCAGCAAACTAGGGAGTCATGATTTCCACTTGTCCATGTAATAATGATTAACTGCCTAATTGGTATGTCATTCAGGTGGGAGGGTCCCCTTGCAGTTTTATTACCCTTGTTGTAAATATTGGAAGCAACTGAACAGACCATAAAGTGGAGTGTAATGTGAATTGCAAAACCATGAAAATTAAAACACATTGTAACAGTATTTTAACATTGCTCAAATAGGGACTATGTCCAAAAATAGTACTATTAAAAATGCAGTGAAATGTCAAAAATACAAAAAATATATATAAAAAAACATGAAAATCTAAAGTTAAACATGAAAGAAAGTGCAGCAATGTACAGTAAAAAGACACAGAGAGCTGAGTCTGCTTTGAAAGAAGGCACCCAGATGATGCACATACTCCCAGCCTTCTCAGCAGCTTTTTGTCATATATGTTCATTGCAGAAGAACTTAATCAACCAAAATAGTCAGACTGGCTGTTAAAAGCAGACATAAATTCAATATAATATTTACACAGTATTAACCCTTTCAGTGCCAAATTCTTGACTGAGTCAACAGCTTTTCTCAGTACGCATTGGGCACAATGCTCCCAATGTGCGACAAGAAAAACTGTTGACCTGGGGTATTCTCTCTGGAACTATAAGGCATACTGGTACTTGAATGAAAGGTCTTTTTACGAGGAATATGAATCTGTGATCCTGATGATAATTAGGACTAGTTTGACTTATGTTGATTGACTTGATTGGCACTGAAAGAGTTAAATGTATTTGGAATCTATCAGAATCTCAAAGTTGTTACAAAAAAACTTAAACAAACCAAAATTCACCCATGGCAGACAATTTGAATTTAAAATTCTCAAATACAAGAGTATAGGAAAATACAATGAAAACATTAAATACTTTTTTGAAAGAAAAAAAAAGAAACTGTGTTGCATTGTCATAACTGTTCTATTTTGCCATGGAGACATGATGCAGACTTGGCTTGGCTCTGTATCATGTTTGGCCCAGGTCTGACAGACACCACAAGGAGATAAAAGATACCATTCCAGGGTGCTTCCACCCAAGCCAGATGTACATTTCACAGGCTACCATCTCAACAGTCTCATCCATGGGTCCCAGTCCCAAAATGGCAGAGAACCCAAAGGTATCCGTGTAATTGGACAACCATGTCTGTGCAATAGCCCTGATCACTTATGTAATATTTATATCTCAGCTTTTCTGCACTCCTGGCATTCCAATTATAAATTAACTGATCATTGATCAGTTTTGAATAGCTGTCGTTGTACATAACTCTAGCCTGCCAGAAATTATTGTATAATACTGACTGTAATTTTGTTAATCATTGTTCATAGCAGAGGTCACCATGGCGATCAAAATATCCTGGCTTAGCTCTGCTATATTGCAAGTGAAGACATTTTGTGTACAGTTCTCATGGCCAAACAGTTCCTGCCTTAGCCTCTGTGCTTTGTATATGAATTCACCTGATCAATTTAAGATGCTTGCAGGATGTACTGTTAAAAGCTACTTTTACAGGATCAGGAAGGAAGAACTTGACTTGGAACATCCAGGTTAAAAACACTTCCTCTATGTCATTTATTCATGAGAATGGCTAATTCTAAAAATGTTGCTTTTTAAAGCCAAACTCTTTCTGTGGCTAGACATACATACATATATTTAAAATAGGAGAGGTCACAATTAGCATTATTGTATATGTATTTAGCTGAATACACAACTCAATACACAAAATTCTTGCAGGCTAGAGGTGTGTATTCCTTTAAGATTCTATGTTAAAGTAGCATTCAATATGTTACACATTTTTGCAGTCAAAGTTATCAAATTTACAAGGGCACTTGAACTAGATATGACCATTTCCCACAAGAAATTTTTTGTTTCTAGGTAAAGCAGTTTTAAAGTTACATAGGTGCAGAATACAATGGAAATACACATACCTAGCCTGCCTACAGAACCCTCTACTGAGAACCCACATGAACCAGTTGATCTTTACCTTCCCTATTACTCTCAAGTAACTCCAGTGAGGCATGTTCCTACCATATAGAACTCACACAGCACATATACACCTAGATAACAATGTTTCTCTTGTCCAGGCAGAAATGAACAGCCTGTTGCTCCTATCAACTGAAGAACATAAAGATATTTTGGTGACTGTTAACTTTTACAGTAACTTGATTGGATACACCATAAATGGAAGAATAATGCAGCTAATTTAGGCCCATTAATGTAGACTTTTTGCTTCTTAACTACTTAAAGCTCTGATATGGCAAATATGTAAGGCTGACAAGATAAGTGGTTTACCTGAGACATGAGTCTAATGGAAGTAAGTAAATAACACATAATGTAATGGGAAGGACAGATCTACCTGTTTGAGTGACTGTCCTTTTGAAAGCTGAAGCTTTAGAAGTTTCTTGTGTGATGTGGTTAAGTCAATAGACCCTTTCAGGACCCAAGAGGGCAGTACTTGAGAGTAATCATTTGCACAATTTTACTTATTTGCAAACCATAAATTCCTTTAAAGCTTTGTTAAGCAAGTACAGTAAATTTACATATTTCACTGTATTTATATTTTCACTTATTTCACTAACGACAGAGAATCAAGAAAGTAAAACCACTGCATGCCTGAAATGGAAACAAAAAGAAGACAATTCATTCACATGAAATCAAGTACCTTTACAATACCCAAATGAACATCATCTGGCGCTGTCAGGTTCCTGACATCTCTATATTGCAGTGTAAACTTGTCGGTTGTAACATTTAACCTGCTGTTAGAGAATCCAGTTTTGTGTATATACATGTATACACAAAAATTTGCCTCCAGACAACAATGGTGAAGTGCCACTTTGTGCTTCTTGCTGTTTTTAACAAAATTTTGTTGTTTCAATTTTATTTAAATGTTTGAATGAAACAAATCTGTATGGCAGTACAAGTTAGGAATGAAATTTATGATCGAAGGCCAGAAAAAATAAATGTACATCTACAGAATCATGCCCAGGAACGTGCCTGTGTGCACTCTCTTGTGTTGTACAGCCCGTGGTGTGTTGCTTGGACCTTGGTAAAAAAAAGGGACTGCACTTAAGATCAGACTCTAATTGATGAATAGCATTGGACTGAGTATCAAGTCAAATGACAAACACAAAAACATGGGCACATGTAAGCCTTTATTCAATTGTTTCATGAATCAATCCAAAATTAATACCAGAATTTCAGCAATCAATTATCGAGTTTGAGCTGTTGATCGATTATTTGTATCATCATCCCAGCACTAATATCAGTGTAAACATTGCAGCATGCACATGATGCCGGCCGATTAACGAAACAGTTTTTAAAAAGTTGTTACATTCATCGCAGAAGCTATAGGTTGCCCTACGGTTTCTGAAGTGCAATTAGACATCATGGCTTGCCTGGCGAAAGGGAATGATGTATTTGTGTACAAATCACTTGCTTATACTGCAGCACCATTTACACTGGACTAGGAGAAGGCACATTTGATAACTGATTGACCTGAAGCAGAAACAACAGTAAGAGTGGTGTCCCCACTGACTGCCTTCATGCAAGAACAAGTAAATTTCCTGAATAATACGGGATTGAAGGCTGCTTATATTGGCTCTCTGATATCAAGGCAGTTCATGAAGGTCGATATAATTTTACAGGTATTTGGTAGTCCTGAGTCTTTGCCTGGAAAATACAGAAAACTATTCACCAGCGACCCTACTTACGACAGGAAACTAGGGGATATATATATTGATAAAAGCCACTGCACACTGAAGTGGTAGGTATGTGTGTGCATTTACACAGACCCACACTCACAAAGTCCCAGAAAATATTTTCTTAAAATCGTCTTTGCCCTGAACTTCACACAAGACACACACACATAACCATCATATGCATGCTGCAATGTTTTCACCAACTTGTAGGCCACTGAAGGGTCAAACGATTACTTTGGTGAGCTCTTCATTGGCTAACACTAACAGAGAGTTTACCAGTTCATTTCTTAACCAGTATGTAGTGCCATTTTCAGCCAGCACTTGGAATGCTGTGGAAATTAAAAGTCCTTTACTCCACGAAAAATTACTGAAGAGGCCGGTATGGTGGCCTTGCTAGCTTTAGCGCAATGCTATGATCGCCCCAAAAGTAATGTATTTAAATATTATCATTACTATCAAAA
Organism: Hermodice carunculata; assembly: GCA_964020975.1. Taxonomy (NCBI): domain Eukaryota; kingdom Metazoa; phylum Annelida; class Polychaeta; order Eunicida; family Amphinomidae; genus Hermodice; species Hermodice carunculata. The sequence goes on from OZ026623.1 coordinate 28,525,302, forward strand.
ACAAATATAGCCCTATTTTGATCAGTGTAACAACTGATTGCAACTAACCAACTGAGAAAAGGACTTCAGGAAGTCTAATGTACATAACTTTCAGTCAGTTCCCTATAGTCCATACATGCTCTCTGCTCACCGTTTTAAAGCTAGAACCTCCTGTAAATACAACACATTTACTTGTATAATCCAACCCAAAATGACAACATTTTAATCCCTTCCCCCTTGAAATAAGGACTCAGTCTACAGCTTTCTTGGATGTGGGTTAGGCACCCACACCAAAGTGCACTGTTGACCTACAGCATGTTAGCTTGATATAAATCCTGTACAACTCTCCTCCAAATTGTCTTCATACTAGTTGAAATTAGTTAGGATCAATGAGGCGATAACATTTGACCACAGCCACTTTTTGCTGGTTAAAGAGATCAGGGGCTAAAAAGCAATAAAATCCACTTAAAGTATAGACCCATATCTTTTACATGGATCAGGGGCTAAAAAACAATAAAATCCACTTAAAGTATAGTCCCATATCTTTTACATGGATTGCGAAACAGGCCAAGCCTATATTAATCACTCTCCACGGCACAGATCGTGGCGTATACTTCCTATCTACATGTTTGGTGGAGGAAATCGAAGGACTCGGAGAAAACCACCGTGCACATTCAGAGTGGTAGGAACTCTTTCCACATGCTTCTCCGGTTGCTGTTGTTTAAAAATGCGGGCACTGTGAAATTATGAATACTGACCATACTAACAGGCCACATTGTATGTACATGACATCCACCATGCAGATGGAAGTTATAATTCTGAAAAGTCCATTTGATTTCAATTTTGCACATAAGAATATACCAAATTAAGATGCAACGTAGTACATAGTGTTGCTGTTCATAACACCACCAATGCCATCCATACAGACCAAAAAGTATGCACATCCACAACCTACATGTAATCTGAATTAAACAGATGCCACTCCTGTGTGTCATGCAATGATACCCAGAAAGCCACACAATGCAAAATGGCTCACTTGGAACTGGGATATAATGAAATTTTCTCCACAAATTAAACCAAATCTTTTCAGAATTATAATTTCTATTTAAGATCATCCCTACTGCAGCAAAAATTAGCTCTGTACTGCAAAAGGTCTGAAAGTGCAGGTAATATAAATGAGGAAGTATAATGAAGGGTTTTAAAACAGTAGTTTTAAAAGGTCATACACTATTCTAACAACAAATACCATCTGCATGGTGGATGTCATGTACATACAATGTGGCCTGTTAGTATGGTCAGTATTCATAATTTCATAGTGCCCGCATTTTTAAACAGCAAAACTATGTAGTTGTTGCACCTTAAATTATGATCCGTCCAAATTTGCAATCAATTGACAAATTTATGTTACTTGTGCCTATATCATTTTTTAATCATAACTGTCTCTCACCCACAAAAGAGAATTCAAGCTTCAAAGTGATTTGGTTGAAAGCACATGCATACGATGTAGAAGTAGTGCGATATGCTCAATCATGTCAATGTTGGAATTTGCTTGGAGTGAACATATTCCCACACTCAGCAGCTCTGTGTGAGAATCTGTACATGGTGTGCCTCTAATAGAATTGACAGCACAGTATGCAGGACTCGTACATGTTTTCCATATAGAGAATTTATTTTGGTACCACTTGTTCATAGTATAAAATGGAAGTAAACATATATTGACATGAGATCAATAATTCACTGTAGTGCAGCTGGCAAACTTATCTATGCTTTGTCACAATGCATCAAGCAATTTCAGAACTAGACATTTTAATGCATGGGTTTAAAGCCAATAACTTAGAACACTTATGAAGATTATGGTGAATCTTCATATTCTTACAATTACATTCTCAGATCCACACATCCCGAAAAATTAGCAAAAGGTGATAAACTAGGCCAGCTGGGCTTATTGACGTGGGCCATCATATTTCTAAAGATTTGTTAAAACTTGTGGTTAGAGAGTATGAAACTCATGTGTCAGGACCATCTGTGCCTTACAAATTTTTGATGACGGTAAGAATGTGATATTGTTATTTTGTCTTTCAAAGTTCAGGACTTCACATCAAGATTTTCCCCACAAAACTGAAGTCTTAGTAGGGTTGTTTTTTTTTAACGTATAGGAAACAGCAGTGGTGTTCACAGAGTGCATCAAGAATGACTTATGTACTTTAAATAACAATCACTGATACGTTCCTGGATCCAAGAATTGTTTAGATTCAAGTTGGAATTCTGAAACAGTTTGGTACCATAATATTTAAACTGTCTCCCTGTCACTATACTACTTGCTCTTATGCAGCACACCATTCCAACCATACTGTTTCAAATTGGGATCCCAATGGTAATACTGAACAGCACCAATTCTAAATTTGTGCAGATTCCAATACAGATTGGAATAGTGTCAATGCCAATGGCAATAGTGAATAGCTTAAAACAATGCATGCAGTGAGTTTGCTGACAGCAGACGAGTCATATGTGCAATGTGTATGACCGACAGTGTTGTCTAAGTCTTAATCTCCAAACATCAAAACTGGGTAAGTTGTCACTTGCAGTTTGGTTTACCAGTACTGCTAACCTACCTGGCCCCAGGAGATGCCACCAAGGATCAATTGGCATAGCACAGACAGGCTCTGACAGTCACAGATAGTATCCCCATTGATGTTGCGAGACTCCAGCATTGAGGAACCTACTGGATTCACAACACATTTGAGTTCTTGGCTTAGTCAGAGAAAACAGTAATTCAATACGTATCGATTTCACAGACGATTCAAATATTACAGTGGCAGAGTAGATTTGGAACCATGTCACCAGCAACCTAGTTCTGGGGTTCTGAGTTCTCAGATCCTTGAGATCTGGATTCACAATCATGTCAACACTGAAAACATAACTCACATATCATCGTCTGCCTGAGTGATCACAAACAACTTTTCAAATCCTGATATGCAAGCTAGTGTATACTCACCTTTAAGAACTTAACACAGCATCGAAAACACCGTTTGGCAGCCTAATTTTAATAATTAATTTCTGTAGTGTCGTTTCCTCTCACAATTGCAGGTGTCTTCTGCCACCACAACTGTCCCGCACCAAAAACGATATATTGCAAATGCTGCTGTCTGAACTGGTGCTACACACAACGCAGTTAGGTCACATGTTCCATCATGAGTTTTTGTTTGAGACTAAAGCGGTCAGTGCACGTGGCTCTGCCACGCCCATTTGCCGTTGAGAATTTTTCATGCGTGAGGAGGCAGTGAAATGGCATTACAGCTTTGTTGTGGATGAATTAATTTTTATTTCTGTCTTTCCAGTAGAATTTCCTTTTCCTGAGTAAGTTACAGCTATTATACAAAGAATTTAAATACTCAAAGAGAAAATTAACAACTAAATTAGGCATTGGGCATCTAATGGACAAGCTTTTGTCCCAGTTCCGTTCAGAGAATTTTTCATGAATGTCACAAACTTTGTTTAGGTAGTCATCTTGTCATGGCAATATGTATATATGCATATACAAGCAAACATACATACATACATACATACATACATACATACATACATACATACATATATATATATATATATATATATATATATATATATATATATATATATATTACATTACAAAAACAAAAGTACGGAAGAAAAGACAATGGAAGGAAATGGAAGGGAAAATGGGAAAATTAAACGCAGGGAGTGGAAGGACAGGAGAAGGAGAGATATGGGAAGGCAAAGGAAGGAAGGAATGAGGGAAGGAAGGGAGCAAACCATTGTGGACTTTACACTGAGTATCATTTAACACCCCACCCAATCCCCAAGGGAAGTTACCCCCTTTCACTGCTAAAGAATAGACCTACCCCATTGCACATAACATCACCCAAATTTTTTAGTAATGCATTTCACAATACAAATTGCATGCAAAGATGAAATTATTTATAATACAAGAAATTAAGTCCTTCTTGTGTATTTATGAAAAGCCTCTTTACCATTCATATTAACCCTTAAAGCGCTGATCTAAGACTGAGTCAACAGCTTTCCTTGGGGCACTTTGCATGCACAGTGCCCCAAGCAAAGCTGTTGACTAAGACTACTTTTTGTTTTAGACTAGGCTTGTGGGTATTTAAATGAAAGGTATCCTTGTGAGGAATTTAATCTTTTAACCACTACATGTGTATGTTTAGCGGTAATGAGAAAACGACTATAGCTGTGATTAGCACTTTAAGGGTTAAGCTATGTCCTGTGTCCATCTGTGATAGGTTTGAGGATGATAGACAACTAAAAAAGAATACTGGATACTATATAAATATTCTTTGTAATAAGGCATTTGATTCAAGTACCGGCATGCCTTTACTCCCACAGAATATGATAGTCCAGGTCAACAGCTTTCCTCGGTGTGCTTTGGGCACAAAAAAAAAAAAACAATGCTGATCGTCTCAGCTCAAAACGTGGCACTGAAGAATGGCGGACACGTCTACCTTATTTAACTTGTTCAAGTGTCTCTAATTAGCATAAATTAAAATTCTACAACTTTTGTCTGTGGTCCATTGGATGCGCCTAGAGAACAAACCTATGAATTAAACTTGGAATGGTACCTCTGCTTTAATAGTTTGTGAAGATATTAAAATTTCAAAAGGCCTGATTTGTATTAGGCAAAATGCAGCACCTTTGGTTCACGGTTCATTGGATGTGGGTATGTCACAAACCTATCCATAAACTGAAGTTGGATTGGCACTTCTATAGTACGTTTCAAACAGTTCAAGACTTGAATTCTGTGTAATTGCATAATTTGCAGGAATTAAAATCCTACAATTTTGGTTCATGATTCATTGGACGCGGCTGTGTCACAAACCAGTAAACTGAAGTTGGAATGGCACCTCTATCTTTAATAGTTTTGGAGACATTCAACATTTAAATTTTTCAATGCCCCTAATTATCATACTGTGAATACATTTACTTTCACGAGTTCTAATTTTGGCGGTTTTTGCAATTTGGACCTGTCACTGAAAGCTATATTTTAATATTTCTGTTGTAACCCCTAACTATGCCACCTTACAAATCTTTTTCACTGGGTCCTTAGTTTAGTGGTTTTGAAGCATTAGCAAAATAAGTGAAAATAAAAACACACAGAAATTAAATGAATTCTCGGTAATTTTAAAATTCTATAACTTTTGTTGACTATCCATCAGACTGGCAGGTGTCAAAAAGCCATGCCATGCGTGCAGCTTTGAATTTTGTGTCTATCTATGGTAGCTTTGAAGATATTGAGATTTTTGAAATTTAATTGCCCATAATTTGCGTAATTATGAACAGCATTAATATTCTAAACCAAGAGACAACCTCACTATTAGGTCAATCAACATGGCAAGTTTGGTGCTTTTTGGAACAAGAGTCTAAAGAATACATAAATAAAACTAGAAAAGAAGATTTGGCAGCACCAAAAGACAAAAATCTATAAAATAAGTACAATAACCTGGGTATTACATGGGTCAGGTCTTGTTAAAAAAATAAACAAAACAAAACAAAAACAAACAAACAAACAAACGAGCAAACAGAAACAAAAAACAAAAACAAAACGAAACAAAATAAAACAAACAAAAAATGTAACTCCAAAATACAATTGCTGTGGCCATCAGTACATTATCTGTGTTATATCAGACTTGCCTTCCAGCAAAATTTTGCTACGTTGGTGGAGTTATCCCTCAACATGACATGCTTAAATTTTGCCACTTGGACCCGGTTGCCATATATTTTCGTAGCCTGGTTTATAATCTGCTGTAAAAATTTCTTTGTAATCTCCTTGTAAAAGGCATAATTAAAAATAAAATGCATTTCATCTCCAATTTTACCGCTGCTTGATACATTACATTTAGTGTCACATCTATCTACATTTTCATTTCTGCCTTTTTTAATCTTCAACTTATGAGCCGGAATTTACATCTTTGTGAGTGGTCTTCCGATTGGAAAGTTTTGAATTGTGTTAAGGTATCCCTCATATTCTTCCGATTGGAAAGTTTTGAATTGTGTTAAGGTATCCTTCATATTAAAATATTTTCTGCAACATCCTAATGACATATACTTGGTTATTTGCTTCTGCTTTTGCATTCCAAACAAGGAAGAACTCGTTTCCCATTTTTGTTATCATATTTCCAACTAGTGAACTATCTTTGTGAGGTTCCCTAAGTTGCAGTGATTAATCAAATTATGTAACTTGTATACCCAAGATTATATACTTTGTTTGCCTGGTGACAGGCTTTCTTTGTATGCCAGGTTTAAGAAATGAATTTTCCTCACAGTCTTCAAATCTACACAAAATTTTTACCACATCTTTTATGGTATCATGACATAGGGGCTTTCTCCCTAGTTCACCATAAACTGCACAGTTACTTGCCTTGCGATGTACACGTACTGAGGATGTACTTATAATAACTTATGTGCAGCTTTTCTGCAACAAGGGATTCTGAGCCTGCTTCCAAGCGTTTAACGTGGCATATTTCTGTCATTCTTAATTTTACACAAGTCTAACCCCATATCTATGCCCCCATGTAGGCCTAATCAATTGATAAATCTTTTCAACATCATATACAGTTTCAGGCTCGTACCGCTCAAGCATTTTTGTTTAAACGATGCATTCAGACGTTTGTTACTCATATCATTAGCTGCATGGGAAAACGTCCCAGAGCTAGCCATTATAATGCCCAAATATGTATAAGAATCAACCGTTTCCAGCACGTTATCATTAAAAACAAACATGTTAACTGATTTATGTCCGGTTAGAGCAAAAAAAAAAAAAAAAGTCCACAGGTCCTTGCCCCTTACAGGAACCCATTTGTGTACATGCATTATCCCCCTACTATTCAGATAATTCATTGATTATTCAGAACTGTGCTAAAGATATTCCCAAGATAACTGCTTATTGTAATGCCTCTATAGTTATTGAAATCGCTTTTAGATTCAGACTTAAACAGTGACACCATACAACCTTCCAACCAGTTGGCCAGGTGCACCCCACTGCTTAATATTTAGTTGTACAACATTTGTAATGTATTCTTCATAATTGTGACACTGCATTTGATCATTTCATTAGTTATGCAATTTGAGACTAATCGCCTTGTTTTTCTTTAGCTGTGATTTTTTTACAACTTGTCATAATGTATCACCCACCAGCCAGCATCACCTCTATGACATAATTCATTTTGCAAATTATCTGCAGTTTCCAATTCATTTAAATTTTTCAAAAATTCTTTCGAATTCTTTTCCAATATTTCTAATGTCTTAACTAGGGCTTTTTTGTGGCTCAGCTTGGTACCACGACAAAATTTCACATATGCTTTCAGTTTACTGAAATAAAGTTTGCATGTACTTGGGTCGCCAGGACTGGCCCTCGTCTTCCTGGCCAGAGCATTAAACTGATTTATACTTTTATTGATTTGGCCAAAAAATGAAGAAAACAAGAGGACTGTGCGAAAGCTCATGCTCAGCTGGCCTAGAAATTCATCACACTGGTGGTTTGTAAATTTGGGATAGGAAAAAATAGGTGGACACTTGTCAAAGGTACATCCCTATCAGGTTCGACACAAATCTGGCCAAAATTTTTGAAGTTATAACCATTATAAGCAATTTTCATGTTAAACTTTCCAGTTAAAACTTTTAAAAAAAATCACTGGAGCATGACCATTTGAACAAACTTGGCAGAGACCCACACATGGTAGGGGAGATTAGGGAGAACTGGGTCACGGGTAAACGGAGACACCCCTCATATTTTTAATTTATAAAAACCAATCACATGTCTACTTACATCTATAGTTGGAACCTCTTGACCTCATTCTGGTGCCAGGAGACTTAAGCAGCTTGACGCCTACATGTGACTGGAAACATCTTTTCTTATTTCATCCCCCTAAAAGATTTTTTTAGCTTCTCACCATATTTTTATGTCTTTCTTGATGCATAGATTAAGAATTTATTCATTTTGGTTGTGGCAAGTATGTAAACACAACAATCTACAGCCAGAACAGCTGTCAGGAAGTTTGGCGTAGAAGGGGAGTTATCCACCATATTATATATAAAAAAAAATAATAAAATAAAAATGACCCATGGGGAGAAGTGGGTCACTCTGTCCAAGTTCTCCCCATTACTGTCCCAGTTCTCCCCTTGTGGTAAACTCATGTAGAAGTTTTAGAGAAAGTCACTAGTAATTTAGTTGTCCAAGTTCTTCCACCCCTTTGTCCCACTTTGCCCTGTGGGTGACCCATGTCTCCCCAGAATCGTCTTTTTGTTTTATGCTCCACAGTTCTATATGTGCATACAAGGTGGTGTGAAAGTAGTTTGCTTTTAAGCGAAGTGCCCCAACTTTCTTTTGGATTTTTACCACCACATGAATTTAATCTGTTGCATAGTAAGAACAAAAAAATCACACTCCTTTCGTAGTGTCCCACTTCTCTCTAGTCTCCCCTATTCCATGTTACCCTATGCTATGAAGTAGATGCAAAACTACTTCATTTAAAAATGAAGTAGTTTTGCATCTACATCACAGTATAGGGTAACATGGAATACAATATCACATACCTGGTAAACGCCCAAGGGCAAATTCAGTGAAGGCAAAGGCACTGGTTGTCAAAGTAAGAGTATCTGCATCTGCTGATAAAATCTTGTAATTACACGATAATATCATGTAATTACGAGATTTTATCTTGTTATTGGAACATTTTTATTTTGTAATTAAAAGGTTTTTTTTTTTTTTTTTTTTTTTTGGTTTTTTTTTTTTTTTTTGGTTTTTTTTTTTTTTTTTTTTTTTTTTTTTTTTTTTTTGAAGTTATACTGACACCACAGAACTTCCGCAGTGTTCCAATCTACGTTAAATTGAAATTCCAGCACAGGGCTCCGGTGAGTTGCGGTAGGCTTTGCTGCTTTGCTGCTTTGCTGCTTTGCTGGGTTGTGGTTGATTCATGGAAGTTCAGGTGGGTTTTGCCTTTTGGAGTTCATGTGACCGCGGTCCGAGCCGAGGCGTACTGGCCTAACTGGAAACAAAGGATTTACATCAGAAAAATGAAAATGTATAAATAATTGTTGTGTTTGTCTTGCCCTTTGATCGAGGGCAAGTAAAATACAACAATTATTGACACATTTCTATTTTTCTGATGCAATTCCCTGTGACTGGAAACACGGCACTATTTGAAACAATGAAAGGAAAGTGAAACAGCGAGTGAGATCGCACCTGAGAGCGAGGAAATAATACTCTCAATCAAAATTTTCACGCATGCGTTACTGCGACGCAAAGGCTTCACCAGGCTTCACAATAATAATTAAAGATATCAGTTTTGTCCGATGTGGTTGTATTCGGTTTAATCTTTTATCCTGTGCGAGAAGTTCTTAATTTTTATTAACTGCAACTTGAATTAACATTTCTATGTTTTACCAATATCAATGCCATTGTCAAAGATTCTTATGTCTGCGAATAATTACCGAATCATAGTCAAACCTTTTATTTGCTGCTGACTTTGTTGCTAGTCAAAACAAGATGGAGTACGAAGGAAGCGAGTACGAAGGTATTGGCACATTTTTATTCTCAAATTCCTCCCCAAATGCTTGTGTCTTTTCTTTTGTAAGCTTCAATGTGTAGAAATGATTGTCCGCTTATACAAAATAACAGGACTGTTTTTATCTTTAATGTATTTTAAGAATGTAATGAAACATGTAAACATCCTGTGGCTGTTCACACATTTGCTGGCATCAATCGAAGCCAGCGTAGGGAAGCAGCTTGGCTAAGCCCCGTGGAACGAAATGTAAAAGAAAAGGATTCAAAGTTTATAGCAGACACGTGTACTCAGTTTATAACAGTTAATGGCGTGTACAAGCACGTGTATTAAAAAAAATCAAGGAGTTTTGAACACTTGGAAACCTTCAATGAGGAAGAAAAGTTTGTAGATGCCTGTGGGAGTGTGGCTGTGCTGTGCACTTACTTCACCCATGCTTCACCAATGACAATGTTCTTGGCACGTCAGTCGCCGACCTGTAACTTGTTATTTGTTTCTTAAAGTCAGACACAGACAAGTTTTTTTTTTTTTTATACACAGTTGTTTATTTGTTACTTGTTACTTGTTACCTGATTGATGAAGCGCATTTGCCTTTGGTCTAGGTCTTTATCCATTAGAGACTGATTAGGGACGGTGCCTGATATGGCTTCTCAGCTAGGTCATTCCAATCGCTCACATACCTATTATTACAGGAAAAAAATTATAATTTATGCCCTTTGTAATTCATATGAAATGGGTATAACCCAGAAGAAGTGGGCAAAGCCATCCCATTGCCTAGTTCATTTGCACTTCAGCAGGCCGTTGATGTGCGATGCTACAATTGACCTAGCCACAAGTATGAGAAGCCAGTGTTGAATCTGGGTCCGCAACAGAAGGTCGACAGACAGGACATCGAAATGATTGAAAGTTGACACAGGAAAGTGTTGAACTGACACAAGTTTGAAATGACAAGTGGAAATGAAAAAAAGTCGACCAAATGTCGACATATTAGCATCTGTATTGACTTACAAAGTGATTGGCATTCTGCATAGTGGCAGCTACCAGGATGTCTTGGTCAGTGGTGGCAAGGCCTTTGCAGCAGCTGTTGTCGCATTGCCAGCAGTTTCTTGAACCCCTGGTTTGCTCCATTGTGTAAGAATAGCGACCCACTGACATTTTTTTTGGTTGCCTTTCTGTGACAGGAAAAAAGTTACAGGAGAGATTTCCGCTGATTCCGTCATATTGTAGATATACAAGAACAGAAAACGTGTGAAGTCATTGGGAGCAAACAACTTTATTGTACTTTAAATATTGTTTGTGTAAAAAACTACAGAGTCAACCTTTTGTGGTTTCAACCTTTTACTTCAACCTTTTGTCCATTCAACTTTTTGTCCTGTCAACCTATTGTCCAGACAACATTTTGTCCACTCGACTTTTTGTCATGCACCGGTTGAATCTCGTGGTTATGAAATGTGTACCCAGCAGGCCCTCTGACACATGTCAGCTTGTGTCATGTTAGATGAATCAAATTTCGCTTGGTCGCAGCATTGTCCTTTTACAGCATGTTTTGATTGGCCCAAAATTCCAGGCAAGAAAAGTCTATAGATATCCTTTTATGTCTTCAAAAAACAAAACAGTACAATATTCTTACATTGTTTTTTTATTGAAATTGAAGCAACTGATTAATTTATTATCTAATGTGTGTGTGTCGAGGGTGGGAGACCTATGTAAGTGTGAACTGTTGTAAATCAAGTCGCATTTGCAGAACAGTTCTCATGGTTTCTCTGAGGTGGCAAAGCTGACAACACTATTTGACTGTGAGTCACTTTCTTCACAACTTCTTATCCCTATACCGTAAAAATGAAAGCCTGCTATAACCAAATTTTTGGGAAACCAGGGAATGCAAGCCACGCTGGATAAGGCAAGTGTGCCTAACCCATCACGTGATTGTTGCTATTTTATGCGTTGCCTGTGACTGCACTAAGAGTGAGAAAGGAAGGGGGCATGCAGTGGTAGACACACTGTGTGGTCAAAGGCTGCATTCCCCATCTATTCAGTGCAAAATGCAATAAATTTAAGAAGAAAGTTGCATTGATGTATTTTGTACTTTCAAACAAAACAATTTGGCAGAAACCTAAGCTTTCAAGAGCTTACTGTAATATATTTCTTTCACATGAGTATGCTCTCAGCTAAGCCACAATCCATTCCCAAAAGCTAGCAATGCTGCGTTTGAGATTGGGAACTCCATAGCTTTCTCCTTCTGTCATCCCAGCATACCACACTGCGGAAGGCATTTTAACATGACATACACATGTGTAAGGCTATTGGCGAAACAGTTGATATAAACCATATCCATGCATAGTTGTGCATTTGCTTTATTTATTGTGCTATGTACTAGTTACAGTTACCCCCACATTTCTGAGCTGATTTGAGTGAATGGCCCCTGAGCTACCAGTAACTGAAATTGATTGTTGCAAAACCTTATATGCTTGTATTGTAGGAGGAATGTACTAGCAAGGTTTATATTATCTTGTCACAAGCTGCACTCGAGACAGGGTGACATGCCAAGATTGGTAGAGAAAATATATATTTTTAACATTGCCATTATACTGGAAATACTGGGCTTGTCAAAGATGAGTTGCACATTTTGTTCATTTGTCATAAATGCCATCTTTTCAGGGAAAAGTATTTCCCACAGATTATAAGCATGACAGCTGATGCTTATAATTTTAACCTTGTTTGATTCAAATCACCCAAAAGTGCCGGGATGTGTGTAGTCATCTGCCTTAAACTTTTCACTTAAATTTCTCATTACTAGAAAACATTGTTGTACATAATAGCTTTCTTTGGCAGGGGTTAGGTGCAATGTATTCAACCTGCACCCAGGAAAGTTATTGACTCAGTCATACTCTGATTGGTAATGGTTTATAAAATAATGCTTACAATGCTTGTAAACCTGTCCATATATGTTTTCAAATGTTTTCAGCTTTGCAGTTCAGAATCTCTGTAATTTTAAGATTGTATGGCTTCACAAATTTTTATTTATTACACATGTGAACCAAACAAAACTGTTGTGATAAAGGCAAGAGGCCTGAAATTACAGAAATAAAGTGCTATATGTGTATATGTTGTAATTTGCACATGGCATGCGAATACTTATACTGTTCACACTTGTAAGGTAAAATATTTTTTTTGCTTGTAAAGATTTTTGTAAATTTATATATCAACCTGCACAGCCTCAAGCATCACCTGTGAACCTTGTTTAAATTAAGTAGATCTATCTTTAGCAAAGGTGTTCATGCAAGAGCATCATATTCCAATATAAGCTGCACAATAATTTTGTGCTGCATCTCAACTTTCCTCAGCGGAAGTACAGTGAAACAACTTTATAATTCCAATGTGCTGACTAGCATTCAGGGTTCAAAATTAGTGGGTGTCTAGGTGCCCAGGGCAACTTTTATTCATGTGGGGCAAATGTATTTCCTAGGCTGGTTTCCCATCGGGCAACTTTCTATCTTCAGCAGAACATGTCATTTCCAACGATTGGGGCAACATTAAATTTCCTAGAATCTTCTTCATGTGGAAATGCCATTTTCATAGCAGTGACAAATATAGCTTTTCATTTATATTTTGCAACATTTTAAATATCGATGTCTTTTAATAAGATAGCAACAGTTCTCATGTGGTGAGAAACTAGGCAACTGTTTGTAGGTTTGGGCAACTTGTAAAAATGCTGTTGTTGTCCAGGGGCAACTTTCAAAAAAAAAGTTAATTTTGCCCCTGGTATTTTTTATATATTCTCAGTTGTGTTTCAAAAGATGTAGCCTAGGTCACTGAAAATGGTAATGCCCAAGTCGTGCTGAGTAACCCAGTCTACATGTTAGTGCAATTCATTTAGGGTATAAAGATATTGCACACTGTAAATTGCTCTTATTTCACGGTATTTCTATTTTTGTGTATTTCGCTGATGGCACAAAATCGTCAAAATAGAAATATTGTCAAATAGTAGGCTAATTTAACATTGATTTGATGGGAATTATGTTCAAGATTGTGAAATTAAAAATTCAGTGAGGTGCCTGAATTGTAAAAACTGTGAAAATTTATTCACGTGAAAGTAAATAATTTACACTTACTTTCTTAAATCTTGAAAACAAAACATTTTGTGGTATTTAACTGTAACAATTGTTGAGACCAAGTGGCAAGGCAATTTCGATCATCTTGAAGGACACAATCAGTATGATGCCTCTGTACAGTATAGCTTTGTATCATCAGCCATCAGCAAACATTTTAGCAGTTGATGAAACTAAATCAGGCAAATCATGAACATATAGGAACATTATTAGACCAATTATTAAGCCTTGAGGGACTTGGCTGATAATATTTTGCCAGGAGGATAAATTGTTCCAGTGTCCAATTCTCTGCATCTGTGGAAGAAGTCAGTTAGCCAGTTTGGTACTTTATCCTGATGACTGTATGTGGTATGGGTATCAATAGAAATTTGCAAGATCTAAATAAATTGTATCTATTTGAGTTGATTTGTCTTGGCTGTCATAGAAGTTGAATGATACAAGACCATTGCCTCAGAAAGCCACTTTAGTTGCAGTGGGTGGTACCATTTACTAGTGTCATACTTAAAACCTCACCGTGAATTTCCCTTTGCATCAGTGTAACAAGTTGGTGAGTGAGGGCTGCAGGGCAGTACATGTAGTTGTTTTGAGATGGACATGGTTCTTTCTTGTACAGCTCTAGGTGTCACATTAGCATCCTTCTAGTCCTGTGGAACTCCACTTGACTGTTATAATTCATTGTCTGTAGTAATTAGTTCCTGGACCCAGGCTTAACCCAATTGCTTGAGCATATTTATTTTGTAAATTTCATATGCTGTTGTTAACAGTAACCCAAGCTCTGTTAATATGTCTTATTTGTTACTGAAAGCCCCAGCTGTTATTTCTTACCTCCTTTTTCATCTATTAATAATAACCCTTGGTGTACAAAAATACTCTGTGATTAATTATCTTTGGATTGGCATAATTCATTTCCACCCACACATTAGTGATCATTTGTTGAGAAGCATTATTTTTCACTTTACAGTCTAGATTTTTTTTTTTTTTCAAGTGAAGTGCCAGCTTATAAGGTGAGATAATTATCCTTTATAGCTTAGCCACTGATGAGTCCTGTTATGGATGTAACCGGTCTGGCCCAAATCTGCATGAACAGGCAATTTCCATCCCCAGACACTTGCCTAGTCTTTTTAATACAGTCTAGAGTAGAGTTGGTAATGCCTACTAAGACCAAATACACCATGGGCATGTGCATTATTTCCTACAATGTGGGTTCCTTCACAGGTTAAGAGAATAAATTGTCATTGATGGTAGCAGTAAATAATCCTTTATTGTACATAAGATGGTCATGGGTTCCTGACATCTATTCCTCATTTTAAAATCTCCCAGATACCGCAGTGTCTCCATTAACCTCCAAATGGGGGTATATTACCCTTTCAAAACCTGAAGTATCCTCTGAGAAAATTGTTAAGAGTCCCAAGTCAATTCACAATCTTGAACATCACTTGATAGCCATATCTAGTCAATCACAAGTACATGTACATGTCTGGTTTGTTGTGGTTTAAGGAAATAGATTCTAATGTGCAAATATCGGGAGCACTGAAGCTGCAAGTTTTCCATGGGCAATATTCATGATTATTCATAAAATAGTTCTGTCTAGTGCATATACTTACAGGGTTTTATGGTTTCTTTACATTTTCCCCCTTTAGATCACAGGGAGACCATTTTGGTTTTGAGGCCTTGTTTCTTTCAAATTTTTCTAAGTCTCCATACATGTACAGTAAAACCTGTAAAACCGAACACCTCCGACTACCGAACACCTCTCACTTCCGAACACTTTTTTTCGGTCCCAAATGATTTACATGTTATTTAATAGGAGACCTGGGTGTTCAAACCTGTCACTACCGAACACCTCTCACTTATGAACACCGAACACCTGATTTGGGTCCCAAACCCCAAAATGAACCTGTCACTACCGAACACTCTCATGATATTTTGTAATACCAGCAGTTAAGTAACATCAGGAAGTCTTTCATACACAAAAATTTAGTAGTTTTGAACATAAATCTGTAAATCTATTTAATTTGTGTGCTCTTTTTGTTTGTTTGTTTGTTTGAATTGTCATTGTACAAAGTTTGAATTAAAAATATGTTGACCAGAATAAACCCCATAACAGTAGATTCTTCTTCCCCCTGGCTAATGTACTCATTTATCTTACTTAGACTCATGTGGATTGACTTTGACATGTTTATGTTGACTGAGTATTCCTTTTAAGTGAACAAAAACATTTCTGATTCCAGCTATTCTAAGCAGGGACAGGATTAAACACCTCTAGGTATCATTCAGGCATTATACTCAGCTCTGTCTCTAATTGAATAGGTCTGACATGTTCCTTGTTCACTGATTATTTCTTCAAAGTGATCAGGGTATGGTGTCCATTGCAGCTTTTTTTAGGTGTTCTAAAGACCCTTGACTGTTAACAACCAGGCCTGAAACACATTCCGGGTACATGTATGTAGTCATATTCCCTACCCTAATTACCAACCCTCCGACTACCGAACACCTCTGACTACCGAACACTTTTGCTGGGTCCCCAAAGTGTTCGGTAGTGACAGGTTTTACTGTACATGTTTTTTTTTTGTTTTTTGAGCAGTTACCCTCAGTGGCAGTTGGCATGATGTTACATGTATTAGATTTTTTATTGAGAACTTTCTTCTTGTCTTGAACTATTTTGAAGACTTTATATTGGTGATTGACAAGTATATATACTTGATTCCCTTGAGCTTCAGTTCCTGTTGCTCCATTGGGTGCAGTTACGGAAGCCTGCGGAACTTCACTGTGGCTGTGGGTTGGGGACATCCACCTTGTTACCACTCTTGACTTAATTAGCACCCCAAGTGGGTGCCTGGAGTCAATGTTGTTCCTGCATCCAGTATAATGCAAGATATTAGACAACTTTTTTTCCTGATGCCTGTTTCTGCTGTTTCTTTTGAAGGTCCTCTCATGATCAAATTTTGAACTGTTTTTGTTTTCTATCTAGCCTCAGTCGGTCAGTGCTTACAATTACTAGCAGTTCATTAACCTGCATGTAACTTGCGATGTCTTCAACTAAGCCAACCAGGTTACTTCCCAGAATTTGGACTTTTGCGCTTAGTGTTATGGAAGTGACCAACATGCAAGCATTAGCCTGGCATCAATAACATGTAGCAGGGCAAAAGGTCATGAATATTGTGTGGAAAGTACTATTTTTTTAAATGAAGAAAATCAGCGTGTCAGAAAATAATTGTGAGAATACCTGAATACAAGTACATATCAGAAGCTCTGCTAATCTTTGTACGGGCCGTCATTTTGGGACTTTCTGATTGTCTGTACATTGTGCTCAGGCAGAAAATTATTCCTGTACAATTGTACTAAGACTATGCCCCCACCCTCCTCCCCCCCCCCCCAAAAAAAAGACAAACAAAAAAACAAAAACAAAAGCCCAACCCCTCATAAATATATGCAAGCTTGCATTGAATCTATTGACTGAATTGAAACCAATATCATGATAAACAAGGCCATGCAATCATATTGCTTCACGATTTAAGTCCCCCATCAGAGGTCAATTGTATCTTACACTGTAAGAAGTAAAGTTGAAGCAAACATTTCCTGTGAGGTGGGTCAAAGGTCAAGGTCGCATTTACTTAATTTTAGTGTGTGACACACTGCTATCCCAAGAAGCGTTCACAAAGCAAATTTGGTATCTCTAATTCCTACAGTAGCAATACACAAGCATTTTCTATGACAGGGTCAAAGGTTGAGGTAGCCCGGCCAGTATACAATATACCACTATCCCAAAGAATATTCATATTTATAAAAAGTTTGGTATCTGTAAATATTACGATGTAGGAAATGTAGGATGCGAACGTATAATCCCTCCAGGCAGGGACTGCATTGACCATGTGCTGATTAGCCAAATGCCAATGCCTTTTGACTTTGGCTAAAGAAATGTGTAAATGGCTAATGTGTGTACATACATACTTACATACATACATACTTACATACATACATTCATTCATTCATTTATTTATTTATTTATTTATTGCTAAGATATTTTCAAATGTATTACTAAAGATCCATAACAGAATCTGGTAATTATGCATTTATTTTTTCCAAGTTTGCCCATCTGATTTTTGAAGTCTATATAGGTCTGTTTGTGCTATGGGTTCAGTGCAGGACTGAAAACAAACAAGCATTTTTGATTATGATGTAGCATGTGGGGCTGAGGCTTGTCACAAAGGACTTACAGTATTCATGAAACTCTCACAAACTCTCAATCCTGTAGTCTGACTAGCTTTCCCATTTTTTTTTCCTGTGATGACTCACTGAACCAAGTTCCCTTCTTGACATAAGCATGGTAAAAGGAAGGGGTATGCATTGCTACAGGGAGTTTTCCTATGATGAGTCATCAACCTCAGAATGCTATACAGAATGCATTCCGTGTGTAAAACAGTTTGGCCCCTGGCCCCCAGGAACAGAATTTGTACTTGATGGAGCTCTGCTTGACACAGCATTTAAACTGCTGTACATTGCTTTATTTTCGCCTGTGTAAATTTTCACGGTTTATGCATTTGAAGCCTTTCACTGAAACTTTAAATTCACTATTATGGACATAATTCCTGTTAACTATAAGTTAAAATATTTTTTCACTGTTGTTTCATTTTCGTGGTTTTGTGCTATCAGCAAAATAAGCAAAAATAAGAATACAGGGAAAGAAAGTCAATCTACAGTATGTATATTATCGCAAACCTAATGTTGCTATGCACACATGTGCTTGTTCCAGAAAGCGAACAGAAAACTGTAGAAGTTTTCTTTCGATAACATGTACAGTGGTCCCCCTCTAAAAAGGCCACCCCAAGTGCACCAGAAATGTGTCTTTATAAGAGGGGTGGCCTCTCTTGAGGGGGAGTATATTATGGAAATCCCATACTTGCTGCTTGGAGAAGTAGCCTTTCTGGAGGAGGTGGTCTCTGTTCGGGGGGGGGGGGGGGGGGCTTATAAGAGGGGGACCACTGTACATGTATTTTTACTATTATTATTATTATTTTATTGAACCTCCGTGAACAGAGAAATTTATTAAAAGTACATTCATATGAGTGCATTGAAATGATAAAGACAGATAAAATATGCCATGCAGAAAGTAAAATAACTGCTGAAGTATGTAAAATGAATGATACAAAACAGTCAGATCAGAGTACAAAACCAACAGAGCTGATGGTTGCTGAGACCATCGACATTGGTCCATCTGGTAATTATTAAAGCAGCACAACTGTGACCAGAAATCCAAGAGTTAGACCAGAGGGGGATGGTTTGTGGTGAGCAGCATACATGTAGGTCTATTGGGAGCACCTGGTGGCCTTATAAATGGGATGGCCTGTTGAACACGGTGAAGGGGTGGGTGGGGGAGTGTGACTGTTTAGGTTACATGACCACACATGTACATTATTGTTGTCAAACATTTAACTCTTTCAGTGCCAATCACATCTAAAGTCAATCTACCTAAGTCAGACAAGTCTGAATTATCATTAAGATCCCAGATTTGTATTCCTTTTAAAAAGGCCTTTTATTCAAGTACCAGTATGCCTATGGTTCCAGAGAGAATATCCCAGGTCAACAGCTTTTCTTGGTGCACATTGGGCACTGAGAAAAGCTGTTGAATCATTGCAAAATTTGGCACTGGAAGGGTTAATATAAAATTTTAATTGAACCTCCCCCCATAATTAACCCATTCAGTGCTAAGCTGGAGACTGAGTCAACAGCTTTCTTCATGCTTTTAACAGCACATCCAGGCTAGCTATTGATCTGAGCCATCTTTCTTTTCTCAGGGAAATGTAGGCTTGTTGATACTTGAATCGAAGGTCTTACAAGGAATTCATGTGAATGTGGAATCAATTTAATAATGCAGAGTAACTACCTTTGTAGGCCTACATGATTATCACAGATGGATTTTCGACTTAATTCCACAGTTTCCTACAATCAGGTTGGACTCTTATGCCATACGTCAGAAATTTCCTGAATGTGTGAACACTGTACAGTGGACTACGTTTTAACCCTTTCCCATTCAAATCACCCAGAAGTCAGGATATAAATTGACATCTGCCTTAAAATTTTTACTTAAAATTCTTGTAACTAGAAAACATTTTACTTCAGTTGACAAGTCAGCTGAGGTTATAGTATGGTCCGTCGTCTGTCCATCTGTAATTCACATTTTCAACCATATTCTTCTCCAAAACCGTCAGCTAGATTCGCTTCAAACTTGGTGGAAATTTATCTTGCTTGAGTCTCTGCTAAGTTTGTTCAAATGGTAATATATCATGGACTTCAATTTTTACCTCAGCTGAGGTTTTGTGAGGGTCCGTCGTCCGTCCGTCGTCCGTCCGTCCGTCGTCCACAATTCACATTTTCAACTTCTTCTCAAAAACTGTCAGCCAGATCCACTTCAAACTTGGTGGAGATGTGCCTTGGGTGGGTCTCTACCAAGTTTGTTCAAGTGGTCACGGTCCAGTGATTTTTGGATTTTTAATAATTCCTGATTTTTTAAGGATTTTCAATTCGGGTACTTATCGTTCAATGCAGCTTTCCTATTGATTACTATGTAAGTCAATGGGCAATCTAATGCTAATTCACAGGACAACTGACACAAAATTTACTGTTTACTTGATAACTTGAGATCTGTTTTGAGTTAGCTACACATGTTAATTATTCTGGATGAAGGTCATGCTGAGACAGTACATGAATGACCTTGACCTCGTTTGTGGGGTCACAGTGCAACATACATGAATTTTACTCTTCATTATAACTTGAGAACTACTTGAACTTTGATGTTGCACATGTAAGTGTTCTTCTATAAAGGTCAGACTTACTCAGAACATGGTGTCCTTGATCCTTTCCCAAGTTCATAGAGCTGCAAGTGTGATGAATGTCAAGATCAGCTGAGGCACGGGCTGTTCACACAGCCCTCTTGTTTATTTTTGTTTATTTTTTTCACAGAATCTTAGAAAATCGTCCCCTAAACCACTAAGACAATTGCTTTGAAATTGTATAGAGACACTGTGGGTATCCCGAGACGTTAATTTGTTCAAGATGTGGCGTTGCAATTTTTTTTTTTTTTTTTAATTAATGAATATTTGTGTGTTAAGGCTAATTTTTACTTCTTCTCCAAAACCATCACTGAGATTGTTTTGCAACTTAGTGAATATGTAGCTTGTAGGAGGGGTAAACAAAGATGTTAACTAGGTAGTGATATTATTGATCCCTGAATTTTAACAAGTTTTTCAGTTTGGGTACGTGTTGGGGATTGCAATGGAAATTCACATTTTCAACTTCTCCAAAACTGTCAACGATTCACTGCAAACTTGGTGGAATGTACCTTAAGGGTTCTCTACCAGGTTTGTTCAAATGGTTTAATTTTCTGGCAAAATCATAAGAAAATCAACTGAAACTACTCAACCAATTGCTTTGAAATTGCATAGGGACACTTCTGGAAAGACCTCAGACCTTAATTAGTCTAACAGATGGTGCTGCACTTTTTCTATATTTTTTTTTTTTTACAAATTTTTGTGTGTTTTCTCCATTTTTGACTTCAACATGACCATTACTCAGATTGTTCTGAAACTTGGTGGAAATGTAGCTTACAGTTGGGAGAATGTCAAAATCAAAATTGTTCACTATGTGGTGATACTCTAGATCCCTAATTTTCATTATTTTTTTCTAATTTGCATACCTGTCAGTTAATGCAAGCATTCCTGTTGATTACCATATAAGTTAATGGGGATTGCAATGAAAACTCACATTTTTTTAGTTCCTCTTCAACATCCTTATCCCCTGGACTTATTATGGGTTGAATGTCAAGGTCAGCTGAAGACGGGCTCTTCACACAACCCTCTAGTTTCTGAGCTTTGTGTGTAAGACCATTTATGATGGCATGCGCCTGGTCAATAGCTTTCCTTGGTGTGGGTTGGGCTGAATACGCCCATCCCATTATGTTTTGTGACTACGGAACGGCCGGGTCTCAAACCAGCAACCTTGGACACCAGTCACCCAGCCAAAAATGCCATTATGGGAAACACACAAGGAAAGCTATTGACTCAGTCATATTCTGACCAAGAATGGATTAAAACGGTCCCACACCACTGAGGTATTTTCATGTTATCATGGAGAGTAAAGCAGCCTAACATTTGTTTTGTGTTGATGTTGCAGCCTTCAGCAGTACCTCCACACAAGAACTGGAGCCATGTAATTACTGTGGCAGGAGCTTTAATCCAGACTCTTTGGTAAGTTTTCTATTGAAAAATACAGTCATTTATTGGACCCCAAAATGCACCAGGCTTACTATGAACATGTTCTAAAATATTGTATGCCCAGCAGAACACTAACTGCTCGTAGTGATAATTTATTTTGTAAAGTATAAATCAACATTGTACTCTGAAAGGCTGTATACATTAAACAGTCGGGCTGATGAAAGTAAGCTTGGTTTCTGAACATGTTTAAGCTTTACCAGTGAGGTAAACATTGCATTGTTAAGGTTAGTTCTTGCTCTTAATCCAGTACTGCTAGACTACCACTTCTAGGCAATTTTTTTGCTGTGTTTACAAATCACTAGGAACACCATTCAGTGGCGTATGGCACATTTTGGCGGCAGAGGGCGGGGGATGGGAGCTGTGGGCATTACTTGGCTTGCTCGGCAACAATCGCCACACATCGCCGCCCAAATTTTAAGTCTTGGCAGGAATGGGCAGAGACTTTCTTCACCGCTTACTGCTGCCCATCCCTGCTGAGAAACTCCAGGAGTCCAGGGAGCATTTATGATTTCATTTCAGAAATACATGGAGGCTAGGTGATAAAGACCAATGTTTATGTCCACATAGATATTATATATATAACATTAACTTTTATTTTCCTCCCATTTTATTAACTAATTCTTGCATTTGTTCACTTAGCTTACATATGAAACAAATAGATGCTCCCTGGGGCTGCCTCTGAGTTTCTCAGCGGCAGTGGGCGGCGATCGCCAGCAACCACCGCCCGTCGCTGCAAACCGCCGCCAAAATGTGCCATATGCCGCCAAATGGTGTTTGTAGTGAATGTAATGCATTCTATTTGCATTGAGTATGAGAGAGTATATACATATATATATAAATATATATATATATATATATATATATATATATATATATATATATATATATATATATATATATAATTGCTAATTACCCTTTTCCTTCCCAAGTGTGGTATTTTTCTTTGCCATGGGTGGAAAGTACATATGTATAATGAAGCAGGAACCATTCATTGGTTACATTTAACTTTTTCAGTGCCACATTTTTGACTGAGTTGACAGCTTTCTTTGGCACACTGTGGGCACAATGCACCCAAAGTTTGCTGCATAAAGCTGTTGAACTGGGCTGTTCTGTGTAACTACGAGCATGTTGGTACTTGAATGAAAGGTCTTTTTTAAACAAGGATTGTGCATGTGTTACCCTTATTATAATGTAGAGCTGTTCATTTAAAAGTACTTCAACTTTAGTCACAGTTGTCACTGAAAGAGTTAAAAACAGATTGAACATGTTGAATGCACCCCTACTGCATGCAGCTTTAACATCTGGCACATATGCATCCTTTTCACAGTGTTTCACACTTCTTAAAATACACAAGTCCTTCATCATGCAAATACATGCTAACGAAACTAACCAGTGGGGTTTTTACTTTTTCTGACAGTGTCTCAGTTTGTCAAATGAAAATACATTTTCTTGAAACAGACTGTGAAATTTCGTTTCACGTTTTTCACAATTTGTGTGGACTTTCATTCAAATGTGTGCAGGATATAGACAACAGTGTCCCTTACACGCCTACATAACAATGTATAAACATGAACATGTTTAGCCAACATGTATAGCAATACTGTAAATTGCTTTATTTTTGCATGGTTAAATTTTCATGGGTTTTGTATTTTTGATATTTCAATGTAGGTATAATTTCATTATTTTGAACATAATTCCTGTCCAAACAATGTTAAAATACTGTTTCACTGTGTTTTTATTTTCATGTTTTTGTGCCAGCAGAAAAGTATGTGAATTAAAATAATAATACAGTGAAATTAAAGCAATTTACAGCAGTACTGGCTGGGGATGATGGTGCCATTGAAGTTTCTATCCATACAACTATCTGCACGGTGGTTTTTCTAGTAAAAAATAACTTTTTTTCTTATTAAAAAAAAAAAATGGGGAATGGGCATATGCAGCTGATGGGCATTTGACCCTACATGCTGCCTGTCTTAGCAGTTCAAAAATTAAGTATATAGAGTCGGACAGACCAGAAATGCATGTTGGACATATTCCATACTCGAAGTAAATATATTAAGCATACTAAGTGTGACAGATCTTAAACTATTTCATCCATCTGTGTATTGAAAGGCTAGAATGCATGTTACATACAGACATACTTTGTATCATGTTTATTTGTGTTCTATGACAGTAACCAAGGGTGGAGATGTAGTGTCTATAGATAAAGTCGTACTCGGGAAGAGCTGTCTTTGTGTACCCGGGATATTTATGGGCAGTGTTTACTGTTACATACTGGAGTTTGTTGACCTATATGATCACTGTTGTCTGTCTTATGGTTATTTAAACATAGGACACAGTTATAAAAGGAGTGTCTTCTACAGCCCAGACAATGCACCCCACCCTCACCCACCCTGACCCCAAAAAATGGCTAAGCTTACTGACGTGAATAAAAGATCTTTACTCAAAGAGTTTGAATATGTTACAAACCTCATTTTAAATCTCAGTTGATGTGAAAATTGTGGACTATTATAGACAAAGTTTAACTATGAGTGGAGTTTGTTGACCTAAAATGATCACCACAGTGCTTGTGATAAGGATATCAGAACATGACTTATAGGTTTCCTGTTGATAATATGGCTGCCAACAAATTGAGCACAATGAGACCTAATTAGTTCAGAGCTTAATACCAGCAGCTTACAAAGACTGGTCTCATTATATATATTGACATCAACAAGGAACTTGCTTTCTGTGGAGTGCGTATTTTGATCCCATCAACTCTTGAGGGTCATCAGGATAGAAGAACAAAAGGCAGATTACCCTGTTAATTAGTGTCAGGTCTATTTACATATATACTGGTCAATGTCATCAAACTTACCACTTTTTAGGTCAGAATTGATCCATATAAATGACACAATATTTGGTTCAAAATGTACATTTTACATGCCGTGGTTGCATATAATATTGTGAGTGATCTTTAGATTAGATTGATACATGTATACATACATGTACATTATGTTATACATAAAAATTGTGCTCATGTATGCATGCATGCATACATGCATTCGTACATACATACATACATACATACATACCGTATTCATCCTCATAGTAGCACACTGTGCCAGTGCAAAGATTTGCCGGATCTTGCAGTGTTTTCGTGGGACTATAGACTTGCACAAGTCCCTGGTGCATGTCCCTATTTTCCCATCCCGCGGTCCCACCCAGAAGTGCGATACATTTCCCCCTCCACAATGTTAACTGTATAATATTATGCCAACTAAACGGTGTTATTAAGTAGATCCTAATGTTATTTTATGTTGTTGTTTTTTTTAACTGGTCGACACTGCCGCCCTGCCGGTTTCAACAGTAGCAGCTATTGAGTCCTAGTCAGTTCTAATCCCATTATCATTGTGATGAGGCTGAGCGGAAAGTGGTCTTCGATGAATGCATGTTTAATCACTGGCCACTCAAGCGAGACAAAGCTGACCGTCTCCCTCCGGTTGCCGACACCAGGGACTTGTTAAACTTGCAAACCTGTGTGAACCCAATTGCATTAGTACCGGTCCGCGCATTTTTCTTGGTTAGCATCAAGAACGATGGTTCCTCTTTAATTTTTTCTAAAGATCGGTTGTGTGTTATAATTGTCATTAAATTATAGTGGTAGAGCTTGTTGCTGCAGTAAATAGTCCATAAACACCCTTTGTCGCAGTTACTGACAAACTGTCAACATGATAAACACAAGCGGCAGAGGTATTTTCACCCGAGCCATGCTTACCTGCGGCTGGCATATTTTACTCTCTTTTCGTGAAAAAATTGGACGCTCTGCTCTATTGTACGCATAGCCGGGTACAGTGGTAGTATGTTATCATTCTGACCAATTTACAGCGTTAAATTTTGTTTCTTGCTTTAATAAATTGTCCGTAATCGTCACTTGTGTTCACACAAATGTCACCCATCTTTCAAGCCAGACTTCACAACACGAGGCAGCGAGTACTACCGAACAAAACAGCGGTAGAAAAACTTTTTGATTGGACAGCAAACACCATGTGATTGATTCTGGGCCCCTGTAGTTTCCCACTAATATAACAACGCATCTGTTTGAAATAGAAGCAGTTTTGAAGGGGTTTCCCCTAAAATAGTTTTGTTTCAGCCAATGGGAGAGCTTGTTGTTAAAATAAACAAGGTTCTGAGCATTCCAACGATATAAACAACATGGTGCGGAGATAAAAAAAAAAGATTGAGATTGAGACAATGAAATCACCCTATTTTTGCGCAGTTTTGCAAAGTTACATCATTCAAATTATCGCAAGCAACAGCCCGATCATTGATTTAAATCATCGTAGAAGGAAAATGTTCATTTTAACGCAAAATCGAAATAGCCATCGGCAAGAACTGATGTTTTTTTACCTGCATGTGAATAAACAACAGTCAACGCAAGGAATTTGAGACGGCCTTGAATCGGTCACGTGCTTGACTGCTCATGAATAATTCATAGCAGCGACAAGCCGGCAAGCTTTACAAGTCTCACTGGATGCCCTCCGCCTGACGCGATGCACTGCAATTAATCCTTCGTTACACAGTAGTTCAATTAACAGCCTGTGAAGAGGGGTGCATTATGACCGCTCGCTTGTCTGTGTGATAAGAAACACAGTGCAGACCGCCCGGCGCTAATCATCTGGAGTCAATGTTATCTGGTTATAGACACGTTCCACGCCAATTAGCTAGGTAACTTGAAGGGCCTACCTGTATTGTAACAGAATAAGGCTATGACGTGTGTTTACTTAAAAATTTGTTTTGCAATGAATTTCATTTTAAATAAAATATGGAAGACAGTCCAGTGAGACTTGAGCAAGTCTAGCGGGACTATGGAATGAGTGCTTTTCTTGATTGAAGGTTTTGAAAGCTATACAGTTCATGAAGGTGTTGAATAAACATTAATATACTGCACTGACATTTAATTTTCATTTGGAAGTGCCATCTTTGCTAAATTACAGGAAAAATCTTGATTTTGAATTTAGACCACTTGGATTGAAGTGGGGGGCGTGCTTCTATTAGGGCATGTGCTACTATTAGGATGAATACAGTACATGTATATACAATTACGCATGTACTGCACAGGCCTACGTATATATGCATAACATTTCTAGTAATGCATATCACTGAAGACATCAATTTGGTACATAGCCCACTATAGTACTACTTTACATTGGTCATCTATCAGCCCACCAAAATATAACATTAGGTATGTCACTATCTGTTGGCCTGGTTTTTCATCTATATGCCTGCTGAACCATCTATCAGCCCTCCTGTATAACAGCTCTCACTGACGTTATATCAGCAGAGCAGTTTTCAATTCACTCAGGTCATTTCTATCTGTATCAAGTCATATTTTAAGATTGCCTTTCTTGTGGTCCTGAAGGGAATTTGTTCACTAAAGTGTACTAATATTTTAAGACTGTCTGCAATATCAGTCTTCTCTTTGCATAAAGTACAGAGCAAAGTATACTGAATAGGTGGTCAGTCAAGCCAGCCGGACTGTTCAGACAGGTGGACTGTTGAGACAGGCAGACTGTCAAGACAGGCGGACTGTTGAGACAGGAGGACTGTCAAGACAGGAGGACTGTCAAGACATGCAGACTGTCGAGACAGACAGACTGTCAAGACAGGTGGACTAACCAAGCTGAAAGGCCTGAAATTGACATACTCAGTTACCAGCCAAGCTTGCTATGACACTAAAAAAAATCCACAAGCCAACTTCATTTTTCACTTGTTTCTGAAACAATACACCAGATCCACTACAAACTTTGTGTTCATGTACTTTGGGATGGTCTCAGTAAAACTGAGTCATAAGTATCTGGGTCAGTCATTATAAAATACTATCAATAGAAGGCCTGCATATTAATTTTCCGCCACAACTGCATTCGTGGTTGTCTTAGTAACCATAGTCTCGCCTGGCGAGATACGGGCCACTGCCTTGGAGTGGAGCAGGATATTACTACCGCTAATAGTTTGGAAATAAAGAACACTTAGTGCAGGTAGATGGAAAATTGTTCTTGTGACCAATTTAAGAAGCATTCAATAAATAAAACTTTGGTTCAGTGGTACCTGTTGTATGGACCCACTGCTGTGAGCAGCCGTGTGGCTTTTTTGAGATTACTAAGCTCAGACATAGGAGTCCATTTCTTTGTAAAATTTACCTGTGGTGACAGGTCACCTGCTGTATGTGGCCTCTTTTTCTTGGCACAAAGGGTGGCCACATACAGCAGATACCACTGTATTTGTAAACTTAAATTTCCTGAAAGGACACTAATTTTGTGAGAAAGGGGTATCTAGCCCTGTCTGTGACAGTGATATGCTAATAATGTGTCCTCCATGATTGACAGGCCTGAGCCCCATGCCTTTTGACAGGAAATAAATACAGTAAAACCTCTCTAAGGGAAAACCTCCGTACACCGAACACCTCCGTATACCGAACACCTCTCTTTACTGAACACCATTTCTCGGTCCCCAAATATATACTTTCAATGTTATCAAACCTCCCTGTACCAAACACCTCACTATACTGAACATTTTTTTCCGGTCCCAAGGGTGTTCAGTATAGGGAGGTTTTACTGTATGCATTTCTGGTATTCAAAGTTAACCTTTTCAGTGCCAAATTTTGGACTGAGTCAACAGCTTTTCTTGGCGTGCATTGGGCGCATGCGCATCAAGAAAAGCTGTCTACCTGGGTATTCTCTCTGGAACTATAGGCATTCTGGTACTTGAATGAGAGGTCTTTTTACGAGGAATAGGAATCTGGGATCCTTATAATAAGTTGGACTTGTCTGACTTAAGTAGATCAACTTTAGACGTGATTGGCACTGAAAGAGTTGAGATACCTTTAGCTCTGCTCATCCAGGGATGTGGATTTTTCCACATCCCTGGCTCATCTTAGTAGCTGAAGTTAGTTCAAGCTGAAGCTCAGCTCAGTTCAGGCTGGAACAGTACTCATGTTGTGTTGAATCTCTCTGGATCAAGAGGGTCTGACTGTCCACATTGCCCACCTTTTTGTATTAAATGTGCTGTTTATATGTGTATTACAGGCTCGCCATGAGAGAATCTGTCAGAAATCTTCTCAGAAGAAGCGGAAGGTATTTGATATGACAAAACAACGAGCAGAGGGAACCGACATCAAGGTATCAAAAAATCGCCCCAAACCAGGGCAACCAGCGCCAGTGAGTACAACAAAAGACAGCAATGTAGGTGACAGCTTTGCTAGAGTGGGGTCATGTACATTGACATAACACCATGACTGCTACTGCACAAATTGATACATGGATTCAGATACTCAAACAACATTTTTATGACAAAAAGGTTGTCCAAAACTGTAGCAAGCCAAGGAAATCCTAAGCCAAGCCTCCTGTGATTGGGGTGATGATTGTGCGTATGACTCATCACACAGTTACGGCACTGCACCTGTTGCTTGGTGGGTCCTGCTTGTCCTTCATGTGGGTAGGGCTATGAGAAGTATCAACCCTATTATCCTTGGGTATTTAATTAGTTTTACCAATTTTTTGGTGTCTGCATAGCAGCCTGAGATATTGTAGTTGTGGACAGGCATTTAGAATATATGAAATCACCTAACAGATAACTAATAAATATTACCGGCTTCAGATCTACAAGTATTTCCATGTTCAATTCACAAGCTGCAATGATCATGATAATGGCTTGACTATCTAGAATGTATCCAACTTATCGCAAAGTACAGTACCACAAAATGATGCTCAGCAATCCTGGTGATAGAAACAGGTACTAGACATTTCGTCAAACACTTATTATTTGTCGATCAAGATATAAAGAGGCCGAATGGTTGTCCTACAATATAAAAATTACCATGGCAGTTGTCCAGTACAGGTAACAAAATGCAATTAGACCATTTTTACATGGTATCTGCATGCAATGCAATTCATTTTGCAGAATTTGATACAATTTTAGTAGATATTCTACAGGATATCAGGAAATGTGGAATTTGTATAACTAGGTAGTAAAAATGGGAAAACACAAGGAAAATAATGTAATATTGCAGTAAATAAGAGTCATGCTCTGATCACAGAAAGGGCAATAAATTACATATGACCCCTCCATTTGCCCAGTCTAAATGGTAGTTACATGTATATTACCTATTTTACCTTATTTTCTTGCCACCCCTCCTTCTTTTGACTGCTGTGCCGTCCAGATCATATTAGTGATTTGCATTCATAAAGCGGCAGACTGGACAGCTGTCCAATTGGATAGCAATATTGTCGTGAGTATTAAACAGGTCATAAACAGATTGGTTTGTGATCCCGACTTGATTGATATTTAAGTGGGGAGACTCTCCTCTGCAAAGGGTTACACAGAGAAACATGTTTCATTTGCCCAGTCTGGTTCCCATGGCCAGTGAATCAGACAAGCATGTCACATACTGTGACAACTGGCATTATAATTCAGTCTTGCTAACAGTACCCTGGGAGCCAATATATGATTGATGCCATAACTGTTGGGTCACAATACAGTTGCATTGTTTATACCCATCACAACATTAGTCTGCCCTCTGAAAGGTTGACAGATCTAATGCACCATTCAGTTTTTGTTTAATGATGCAGCAGAGAAAATTACATTAAACTTTAGGAACAACATAAAGTTCTACACGCTATCAGTTCGATACACTTTTTATTCCCATTAACATGTATATGTCGAAAGCCTTTTCCTTGTAAAGGTTTAAACACATGCCTTGTGGATAGAGTCCACTCTGTGCATAGTAACCACAATGTCATTCTCATTCTAGTGAAGCCCTGATTTTCTGAGACATCACCTCAACTCATCAAATGGAACAATTAACCCTTAAAGTGCTGATTTAAAATTGAGTCAACAGCTTTCCCTTGGGACACTTTGTACGCAATGTGTGCAGTGTCCTGAGGAAAGCTGTTGACTAAGACTACTTTTTGCTTTAGACTAGGCTTACTTGTATCTGAATGAAAGGTATCTTCATGGGGAATTTGAATCTTTCAACCATTCTATTTTAACAGTAGCGAGAAAATGACTTTAGCCGTGATTAGCACTTTGAGGGACAACTGGTATTCTCAGTGTGTGTCAGGATACACATTTACCATGATGTTTAGCTAGCAATGGTACACATCTATATAAGCAGCAGGACACAATGATCCCAACTGCCACTGATGAGTATCACTTGATACGAAACCGGTCTGGCTTTTTCTCCTTGTTTGGTTACCAAGTCCCTGGTCTTGCCAAGTCTTGTACATTAAAATAATAAATAAAATAATTACATATTACACCACTCCTAAGGGACATCTGGTACCCAATCTGTGAGCTTAGATTTATTCAAGTGCCAGGTGGCTCCACTTGTTAGGAGCCAAGTACTAAGCCCAAGTTACCAGTGGTGCCATCTGCAACATACATCCTCTATTGCAAA
Source organism: Hermodice carunculata (assembly GCA_964020975.1). Taxonomy (NCBI): domain Eukaryota; kingdom Metazoa; phylum Annelida; class Polychaeta; order Eunicida; family Amphinomidae; genus Hermodice; species Hermodice carunculata. Next base: position 28,556,647 of record OZ026623.1, read on the forward strand.
TCTGTGGGCAAAATTGTTGGGGCACTAACTGAGATGTGCAAATTTTTTTAACATAATTGGTATAAAAGTCAGATGGCACCAAAAGCAATGACAATTAAAATTTTGTCTGTGTGTGTGTGTGTGTGTGGGGAGGGGGGGTTGCTTATTGTAATAGCTGTGCAGACATTCATGGTGTTACATTGGTATACATTGCTTTGCTTACTTACCTCACAATATATTTTTCTTTCCAGTGCTGCCAGTCGTCCAGAATAATCCTGGACATTCTGCCTTTTGGGCCTGCCCTGCTTGGCCTGGTGTCCTTAACTCTTCATGGCTCAAATCACCCCCAAAATGCATGGATACAAATTGTTGTCTGCTTTTATATTTTTGCTTTAATTTCATATTAATAGAAACATGTTTGTGGAATATTTTAGATAAGACTTTTTGTGATGGCATGCCCCAGGTCAATGGCTTTGCTGAGTGTGCATGGGGTTCATAGCACTCACCCCATGCTGAGGAAAGGGTTAAATTGGTGGTGGAAATGTGGGGGCTGAGGAGCAAAGTAAAGTAACATAGGTGTTAACGTCAAAATGTTTTGAACTGGGACATCCTTCTAAAAGGTGCTTGAAAACTTAAGAAAATCGGCATCCAAAAGTTTCCCTCCAAAATTGCCTTATTTTACAACTTCTGGAGTCTCCAAAGTGGCAGACTTCTGCCAAAATTAGGAGAGTTGACTGATAGTTAGCAAAATGGCCCACAGAATTAAAAGTTCATGTGCCCCTTGTTGCACCAATCCATGCATTATTTGAAAAAAAATGTTGCAGAGAGACTATGTATATATATGTACAATCGCGGCAGCTGCCTGTAGCCCTCTGCTTGAAATTGGCTGACTTGATTGGGAGGTATGGTGTTAAAACATAAATGAACTTTTTATCTGTGTTACGTCCACCTACAAGGAGGCTGTCTGTATTGTGTAATGCTTGTGTAACTAGGACATTGGCATGTTCTGGGGACAGTCAAATGAGCAGAAAGTCCCAATGACATTTCATTTAAATCAATCATAAAATAATGTCAACTGAACCTTTTGTTGCAAAATGGTCAACTCATTAACCATAATTATTTTGACATATTCAGTTATTCAATTTTTTTTATTTCCCTGTCAGTCATTGCTTTAATTGTAAATTCTGACATTTACTTGTAAAAATCAGAGTTTAAGCGATAATTATGTAGTTGCATTTGTTTTTTATTTGTGCAAGTCTTGTAATTGATCATATGTTTACGCATATATCTTATTACATATATGTGATTGGTCCAACGTATGTCACATTTATGACCCTTTTGTGTTAACTCAACAGAAAGAACCAACCAAAAAGTCAAATTGGCGAGCCAAGCATGAAGAATTTATCAGTGCCATTAGAGCTGCCAGAGGGGTCCAGAAAGCCATAAATGAGGGTGGTCCGCTACCACCTCCTCCACCCCCTACCGTTAACCCAGGTAAGTGACAACCCTCCTTCCCCACCCTCTCTGTCATCAAGCCATGTATGTGACATCACTATAAGATTGTCACATCCATCAATCTAGGTTAGTGACAACCTTTATTGGCCCAGCATCTCTGCTGTAAGCACACTAATCTACCCTCTATACCATCAATCCAAGTAAGTGGCAACCCCACCAATCCACCCTCTATACCATCAATCCAGGTAAGTGGCAACCCCACCAATCCACCCTCTATACCATCAATCCAAGTAAGTGGCAACCCCACCAATCCATCCTCTATACCATCAATCCAGGTAAGTGGCAACCCCACCAATCCACCCTCTATACCATCAATCCAAGTAAGTGGCAACTGCATTAATCCACCCTCTATACCATCAATCCAAGTAAGTGGCAACTGCACCAATCCACCCTCTATACCATCAATCCAAGTAAGTGGCACTTCCACCAATCCACCTTCTTTACCATCAATCCAAGTAAGTGGCAACCCCACCAATCCACCCTCTTTACCATCAATCCAAGTAAGTGGCAACTCCACCAATCCACCCTCTATACCATCAATCCAAGTAAGTGGCAACCCCACCAATCCACCCTCTTTACCATCAATCCAAGTAAGTGGCAACTCCACCAATCCACCCTCTATACCATCAATCCAAGTAAGTGGCTACCACACCAATCCACCCTCTATACCATCAATACAAGTAAGTGGCAACTGCACCAATCCACCCTCTATACCATCAATCCAAGTAAGTGGCAACCACACCAATCCACCCTCTATACCATCAATCCAAGTAAGTGGCAACTGCACCAATCCACCCTCTATACCATCAATCCAAGTAAGTGGCTACCACACCAATCCACCCTCTATACCATCAATACAAGTAAGTGGCAACTGCACCAATCCACCCTCTATACCATCAATCCAAGTAAGTGGCTACCACACCAATCCACCCTCTATACCATCAATACAAGTAAGTGGCAACTGCACCAATCCACCCTCTATACCATCAATCCAAGTAAGTGGCTACCACACCAATCCACCCTCTATACCATCAATACAAGTAAGTGGCAACTGCACCAATCCACCCTCTATACCATCAATCCAAGTAAGTGGCTACCACACCAATCCACCCTCTATACCATCAATCCAAGTAAGTGGCAACTGCACCAATCCACCCTCTATACCATCAATACAAGTAAGTGGCAACTGCACCAATCCACCCTCTATACCATCAATCCAAGTAAGTGGCTACCACACCAATCCACCCTCTATACCATCAATCCAAGTAAGTGGCAGCTGCACCAATCCACCCTCTATACCATCAATCCAAGTAAGTGGCAACTCCACCAATCCACCCTCTATACCATCAATACAAGTAAGTGGCAACCCCACCAATCCACCCTCTATACCATCAATCCAAGTAAGTGGCAACTCCACCAATCCACCCTCTATACCATCAATCCAAGTAAGTGGCTACCACACCAATCCACCCTCTATACCATCAATCCAAGTAAGTTGCAGCTGCACCAATCCACCCTCTATACCATCAATCCAAGTAAGTGGCAACTGCACCAATCCACCCTCTATACCATCAATCCAAGTAAGTGGCTACCACACCAATCCACCCTCTATACCATCAATCAAAGTAAGTGGCAACCCCACCAATCCACCCTCTTTACCATCAATCCAAGTGGCAACCCCACCAATCTACCCTCTTTACCATCAATCCAAGTAAGTGGCAACTGCACCAATCCACCCTCTATACCATCAATCCAAGCAAGTGGCAACCCCACCAATCCACCCTCTATAACATCAATCCAAGTATAAGTGGCAACCCCACCAATCCACCCTCTTTACCGTTGATCCAAGTAAGTGGCAACCCCATCAATCCACCCTCTATACCATCAATCCAAGTAAGTGGTAACCTCACCAGCCAACTGTCTCTACTGTCGGTCCGGTTAAGTGGCAACTCTACCAATCTACTCTTTCTATTATTAGACCAGGTAAGTGGCAACTACGGCAACCCAGTCTTCCTATGAATCATTTAGTTGGCAACCCCAGCAGTCCATTGTCTCTGCTATTTTCCTGCTGAGGCATTGAACCCATCAGCTTATTCTCAACCATGCACTTTGGTGAGTGCAAACTCAGCGATCCCCAACCGCTAACCTAGATGCAAATGACATCCCCCACCCTGCCAGCCTGTCTGAGTGACAAGTGACAGCCTTACCCTCACAACAGCCAAGGTGAGTGAGAATTAGCCACTGTGCCTATGTGTATGGACCATCAAGCCAGATATAAGTGACAAGCCGTTGCAGCCCAAGCCCTCGCCCTGTTATAGAGGGATTTCAGTGGGACCACAGGTAACAGGACATTTGACATGTAATTTCCAAAAGTGTTCTTTAAAATCATTTTCTACAGCCTCAATGTTTGAAACCCTCTAGGGACATTATCAACAGCTTTCCTTGACACACTCTGGGTGTAATGTGCTCAGGGTGTGCCAAGGATAGCTGTTGACTGATAGGAGGTCTTTACATTAGCTGGGATCCTGTGCTGCCACCCCGGCCACAGCAAGAAACTTAACAGGAAGGCGGACAGACACATGTATTAAGCTGAACCAGGTGAGCTTGTATGATAAAAGTAACAACTCGAGAAAGTGGAAATCTCAAGAAAAGTCATTTACTAAGTTTTAAAATATTCAAAATTTAGAAACTTGCATTAAGTTGGTAGAAATACATGTAGTGTTATTGCCAAGTGGTTAAGTTACAGAACTGGTATCCTCACCATGACAGCAGCATTGTTTGGTTGCCTAACAACTGAGAGGATCAGACTAGGTCTGCAGTTAATATGGTTAAATATGACTACAGAAAAACCTATGGTATGTGACCACCTGTTTTGCCATAAAAAGTTGTTACATACAACAGGGGGTCTTTCACTGCAGGTAAATCTGCAAAGAGATTGACTCCTGTGTCTCAGAAATGTGCCCACAAAGAGCAGCTGGTATCTCCTGGCAGTGGTCTTATACAGCACTGTACACTTTGTTGCCTGTATGTCATTCTGGATCAGAATTGAAGCAGACATCACATCTGACCATTTTGTGTAGTTTTTAATGGGAAACAATTGCATACCAGTAAATCAGTGTTCAGATCCGGGGGATTGACATTAACAAACAGAAGATGGTATGGACTACAATATCCTCAAAAGTGTTTGGAACATGGTGTGTCCTCCAAAAGGAAATGTTTGTCAGAAACAGGGTAACAGTTACAGAATTGTCAACCAGGACCAGAACACATTATCACTATACATGGTTTTGTCTTCATTGTCTGTTCTGTGCAACTGTCATTATGTTTGTACAAGAAGAGTGGAAGATATAGAACTAAATTGATCAATCAGGACTGATTGAATTCTTGTGGTGTGGAAAAGAGAAGTTTAGAACTGAGTCAACAGCTCTCATCTTGGAACCTGCTTGATGCATGGAACTGGAAGTATGGACAGGAAAGCTGTTCACCTGAACCAACATTTGTTTTCTCTAGTAGTATAGCTATGCTGGAACTTAAATGAAATGTCTTTTTATGTGGATCTTTGAAATGGAACCGTTATAGTACATTATATCATGAGCATAAGTTTAGTTGTTACTATATTGAAGGAGTTGCCTACAAAGCAGATCCAAACTGTGTATTTGTCGACTCAGCTGGGGTCTGCCCTTCTTTGACAATGTCACTGTTGTAGCATTGGAGAAGTGACTCATTTTCTAATTGGAAGAGAATGGTTACTATGGTAACAGGCTTTAGTACACTGTAGACCAGAGGCTGCTGCAGATCTAGGCGATAATGATGGACTTCCTGACTGGTGTCTCAGTCTAGGGGGAGGGTCACGGTATAGTTTTGTTTCCCTGACTATAAATAAAATCCTGTCAAACAAGGGCAGACCAAGTGTAGTAACATGGAACATGGTCTGCTCTGCAGGCAGTAGGAGACATTCATATTTAACTGTGATCCTGCTCACTTCCCGTGTTGCCAGGGCAACAGACAGATGCGTCCACCATGATCAGGGCAGATTTGTATTATATACTACATAAACACCATAAATAACACCTTTTCAAGCACAAGAGAGCTCATTTCTAATCAATTTAGGCATCATTTATGTTTCAAATATATGTTAAAACATTTTCTTAAGATTATTAAAGTGTGTGTGTCAACACACACTTTTCTGTTTTCCTTAAATTCTTTCTTTCTTTCTTTCTTTCTTTCTTTCTTTCTTCTTTACCAGCAAATTTGTCCGACACTTTTCTCGAACACTATTATTCATAGAAACTCCAAACTTGGCATGATTGTACCTCCATACAAGAACTTTGACCATTTTATACAGATGAATGAAGATCTTTAAAATTATGCAAATTATGGGCATTTGAAATTTTAAATATTGAATATTTTCAAAAATATAAGAGATAGATATGTCATTCCAACTTCTACTGGGGGGGGGGGGTGTTCTTGACCATTGTGCATCCAAAGAATTTGAAACAAAAGTTGTAGCAATTTCAATTATGCTTTTTAGCAGCATTTGAAATTTCAAACTTGAATATCTTCAAAACTATTATAGGCAGAGATGCCATTTTAACTTCTACTAGGGGGACATTGACCATTGCGCATCTAATGAATCTACAGCAAAAGTTGTAATAATTTAAATTATGCTAATTAGCAGCATTCGAAATTTTTGAAAACTTGAATATCTTCAAAAGTATTATAGATGGAGATGTCATTCCAACTTCTACTAGAAGGTTGTTGACCATTGCACTAGTAATGAATCTAAAATAAAAGTTGTAGCAATTTAAATTATGCTAATTAGTAGTATTCGAAATTTTCAATCTTGAATATCTTCAACACTATAATAGATAGAAATGTCATTCCAACTTCTACTAGGGGGTTGTTGACCATTGCGCACCTAATGAATTAAAAATAAAAGTTGTAGCAATTCAAATTATGCTAAATAGCACCACTAGAAATTTTAAATCTTGAATAACTTTAAAGCTATAATAGATAGAGATGCCATTCCAACTTCTACTCCTGTGTTATGGAATAGTTGTACATTGCCATACCAATATGCTTTGAAGACACACACACTGATTTGCTATGCAGCAAATCATCTTTCCTAGTTATGTGTTCTTTTTGTTTATTTTATTGAGAAAGTATTTTTTACCATGCTAAATATATGGATCTGCCCTGATGCAGGTGGCTCCCTCTTTTGCTCAATAGCTGTTAGAGTAGGACTCCATTTGAATATAAATACATCCTATTGAAGGAGTTGCAATTTAAATATCAAGATCATCTCAGAAAGAAAACAAAAACAAAAAACTGGCTCACAGTTGAAAGCGTCACTGTTCTGCCTCTCTGGTGTTGTCATTTCAGATTATGTACAGTTGAAAGTGTCACTGTTCTATCTCCGTTGTCATTTCAGATTACGTGCAGTGTCCACACTGTGGCCGACGTTTCAACGAGACAGCGGCCCAGAGACACATCAGCTTCTGTAAAGAGCAGAAGGCACGACTTCCCAACAAAAAAACAGTGGATGCCACAGCCAAGCAGAGAGCAGCTGCCAGGACACAAGTAAGGCATCTTTGTGGACAGACACAGTCTTTTTGTGTGCTGTACCAATGAAGAGAATATTTGTGACACAAGTTACGGTACGGTATTCCTCCCGATAAGCGCCCAGGTTATTTACCAAGTTACGACGTAATAAGCCTTTAATTTAGAACCATGCTTTGAACGTATTCATGAATGCTGTGAAAAAAAAAATTAAATGCATTTTTTTGTGTGTGTGTGTGTGTGTGTGTAAGTTTTGATCATTCACATTCTGAGGAAGTGAGAAGGGGTCCTTGTAAGACAAGGATTATTATTGGGAGGAATCCAGTATTTTATAATTTTCGCAAAGTGAGAGTGAGGATAAAAGGAAAAAGAAAGACGCAAAGGAAAAACACACAAAGTTTGGCTCAAACACAGTCAAATGGAGATCTGTTTTTGTGCTCCCTTTCTACTAGATTTAATAAATGCAACCACCTTTTCCATGAATGTGTGTGTCTTTTATATTTGTGTGCAGGCTATAACTTTATGCTTTGACAAAATTATGCGAAACATGACACACATGGGTATATGGTTCCAAGGATGTGTCATGACACAGAACTAGGCCACTAGATCAACTTTCTGGGTCATGCTAGCTGCAGGCCCGCATACTTGAAGCAGTCTGGAATTACATTTTTTATTTGTTTTTGGAAAATAAGCCAAATCAGCAAAAGTTAAAATACTTCGGGAACCGCCCCAAATATTGTGCTCAATGTGTCACCAGCATGGTGCTCTTTGGGTCGAGTGCATGATGCTTTATGTATCACAGACTTGATTCTGTGTGCAAAAGTATTAGGCATTTGTTTATAGCAACCCTCCATGAGTCCTTGATGTCAAATTGGACAGAAGTGAGCTGTTGACCAGAATTTTGACATGGTTCAAACAACCAGCACAGCTGTGCTTATAGGGTATCTTATGTGAACTTGCAATTTTGAGTAGCTGTTCAACAGTCCCAATGTAATGGATAACCAGTGATTGTCACACACTGATAAATAAGTAAACTTTCACAGGGTGATGTATGTTAATAGATATCTGTTTCACTGATGGAGTACCAATGCCACCGTTTGACTAGAATCAGGTGCATGAACTGCATATGTCACTTAGTGTGTGGTCATCAAGGCCTGGTCTTGAGATATTTTACAGTTAAGTGTGTAAATTTTTTAGATTTTTCTTTCTTTCTTTCCTTTTTTTTTTTGTGCATTTAAGTGAAGTTTCTATTTCACTATGTTTGGCATAGTCCCCGATGTTAAAATACTATTTTACGGTGTTTTTTCTTACCTTTATTGTTAAATCATAAGCAAAATAAGGGGAAAATAAACATGTAGCAAAATGAAGTGAATTTACAGTAATTGCCTTTAATATGCATCATATTCTCCCAATGAGCACCTTCCTCAAAGAAATACCCCACCACTCAGCTAGGATTAGAAAGAGTGAAAAAGAAGGATGTATATTCTAACCATCTTTTTATCCCACAGTACAAGCCACCAAAACTGAAAAGTAAATCGGGAGTAACCAGCCCAACCGGCTCTGCTGGTGGTGGTTTTGGCCGGACAACGAGTGGCAGCACTACCAATGGCAGTGCGAGGGCACCTGGCGCTGGTGGTTCGTCAAGAATACCTGGTGGAAGAACAGGTAGATACTCACAACTTTACATTGCATTCTTAGGTCATAAAATACAGGAAAACATTTTATTTTGAAAGAAAACCTCACAGCAGACTATTATTTGTTTTATTATTAATTTTATATTTATTTTGTTTTGCATTTTTTTTCTTTTTTTTTTTTTTATTACAGTAATCTTGAAAGAACTTGTACAATCAAAAATGCAACTAATAGGGACATTTATACATTGATGTCATAATCCCATATATACTGGAATCTATGAAGCTAGTACATGTACAATCAATTCCCTTTTTGCTGCTACTGCCTGTTTTATGACCTACAGAATGTTAAAATGACTTTAATGTTCTAATTTGGGTACCATTAATATAAAAAATGCTAAAGTGTATTATAATATTAGAAAATACAACATACTTTCATTCACATGCAGAAAATTCCGTAAATACCATGGGTGCTTAATAGGCCTAATACGGTAAATTAAATCTGTTTTAGGGGCAGCAAGACCAACAGCAACTAGGACGGTAAATGGAACGCCACCTCGTGGTGGGGGCTTTTCACAGACAAATGGCTCCGCAGGAAGATACCAGGTACAACCTGCCCTGTAAATATAACAAATAGGACCCTTATGACTGGCAGTGTGGTAGAACTATAAACTTGATGCTATTGAATTGAATATCACCTCTGTGCCACTCTGCAGTCCGTTCATGTGTTAGAGCATTCTCTATGACACATTCTGAAGCACATTAAAACACCTTCTGGAGAAGAAGTGGTTCATCTTTCCTCTCACTCGTGGTTCCATGGATGAAGGAGAGTCGTTTCTTGATCACATGTATCATTCTGCACTTAGCAAGAAAACAATACAAAAAAAAACAAACCAGATAGATAGATAGATAGACAGACAGACAGACAGACTAAATGTTACAAAGTACATGTATTATTGGCAGATGACCCTGTTTATGGACCCATGGCCTGTTTGACAGCACTGGCCCAGAAAGGGTACTGTACTTATAGTCAAATAAAACAAGTGATTGATATGAATGTGACGCTATTTCTTTTTGTCACATCTTTTGAGCCAGTTCCCGGCTTCATGCATTTTTTTTTTTTTTTTATTGTGCATGAGTTGGCCATCGTGGCCCGTGCCAGTTTGGCATCCAATTGAGGCAGCAGACAACAGCCAGTACATAGAGAATTACACTTCATGCGTCTCCCTCGCTCATTTTCAGGCCAGCAGATATGGTGATGACTGTGAAGATGGCTCCTCCACGCCCCAGTCTGGGCGGGTGCTTAGGACGGGGCGTACACAGGAGACCTATAGTGAAGCGCGGCAGTTGTCAGCCAAGCAGAGGGCGGGGATGCCCAAAAGGTACCCTAGTAATGACTCGCTTCATAGGGTCGGCTACAACAGGTGCTTATCATGCTTTATATAGATGTACTTGAGCCACTTGGGGGCAGCACTGGTCAAGAGGGGTCACCTGACATCTCCTCACTGCTGACATCTGCAGAAGGTGTGAAGGGATCCATCATTACTTGTGACTCTTGCTGGCGACTCAAGTCATTTAGGCTTATCCCATTGTAAAAGTGCAGGGCGTTTATGGAGTACATACAATGTATGTTTTATGTTCTGGATTACAAATTTAATATTGACCTCCTCTCCTGTCAGAAGCCATGCATTCTGACATATATCCACAATTCATCATATAGCCATGCAAAATACATTTCAATTATGGGAAACAAAAGTTTCAAAAGCCTTGCAATGAGAAACTTCACCTGGAGAGAGATTATATTTGGACAAAATATTTACTGTGTTAAAAAATGTGACCAAATTTGATGCCCAGGTACTTTTACAGGTGGGATCTATCTATAATAATTAGATGGCTTACTATGATTACATATTAAAGTTTGCTTGCATAAAAATCAGAAAATAATGCATGTAGAGTTGCACATATTTTTTTTTCCATAATTATTACTGTTTAAGTTTAAGGTAGTTTTTCTTGATTAGAAATACTCTTTCAGTAATATGAAGCAGAAAGATAGTTCTAAAGGCTGAAGTTATGTTTTTAAAGTGCAGATACATACACTCAGTTCAAGAGCATAGGAAAAACATTCAGGAAATTGCTTAAAATTGCACGTGCTTTATTGTGGAGGTGACGGTGGCTTTTTTGGGGAAAGTCATGATACGTGTTGGTGTCAGTTGTACGTGTGGCTTTTGTAGACGGGAAGAAGAACATGCGTGAGTTATAAACTGATAACAACTCTTTTATATCAGCACTCATTAACCCCTAATATACACACAAACTTATTTCACACAGTAGGCCTGGCCCATTCTAAAAGAACAAGATAGCGTAATGAATTATTCATAATGGATTTCGTTTAGGCACCAATGTGTCCAGTTGGAGTCAACAGTTTTTAGTTGTGGGGAAAGTCTGGCTATGGAAAAGCTGTGACCACTGTCTCAATCACAGTACAGTAGTCCCTCATTTGAGAGATCGCCCTTAGTGCCACCCAAAAAGCGGTCACATAAAGCAGGTGGTCTATCAAAGGAGGTATAAATAATATGAAAAGTGCTACATCGGGACCTGACAATTGTGGTCTCTCAAAGGAGGTGGTCTCCCAAAGGAGTGGTCTTTCAAAGGAGGGACTACTGTAGTATGAATGGCTTTGAAGAGGCTCGAATAAGCCCACAAATAATCATCAATGTCTTGGCCTTGAAGCAAAATATTTTGCCAGACTTTAGCCTTGGAACAAAAGTAAAATCTTTCTGACCATAAAGGCAATGTATAGAGATCTAAGACAAGACTGGTCTCCCCATAAATATTTGGATTCAGTGAAAAGACATCAAAAACAGAATTATTCTCACTGTAAAGACTTTATCATAATGATACAGTGCAAAGAGATGAAAGGTATGCTATGCAGATCCATATAAGAAATCATGCTATGCAGATCCATGGAACAAAACATGCTATGCAGATCCGTATAACAAAGCATGCTATGCAGATCCATGTAACAGGGCATGCTATGCAGATCCATATAACCCATATTTGAAAGTAGTGAGCAAAATTTCAAGAACCTCAGCAATCTTGTGTTTTGTTTTCTGTCATATTAACTGATGGCTATGCTTTGTAGAGTGGACCATTTATGACCTAATTAACATTTGATGACACTAACTGGTGACATCACTTTGTTTAATGGACACCGTACAATCTTATTAACTAGTGAGGACACTGCATTAAATAGACAATTTTCTGTACTGCCATTTAGACAAGTGTGTTACCCATTCACATGACTTATTTTTGTGTGCTTTGTATTTGCTTTGCTTGCAGTGACGATGCTTCTGAGTAAGTAATCACTGTTGGTTACCATGGTTACAGATTTGAGGCGAAATAGCACCGATTTGACTTTACTGTGTGGGAGATCTGACCATAGGAAATTTGAGGGCAACATTCATTTATGAAAACACTTTATTTGAATTTTTGCACAGAAAATGCCTAAACAGTGTCTGTGCTCAAGTCTGTGAGCAAACTGTAAAGATTTATTGAACTGAAAACAGGAATTATATCAATTTTTGTATGGTAAAGAAAGAAAGAAAAGATTCTTTCCTGTAAACTCTATCTTGCATTATGTACAGTGATTGTGTCAGTGAAACTTTCATCACATAGTCACACCCAAAACGGCATCAAATGGTTATATGCCGAGATATACACTCCCACCTGCTATAGTCAAAATCAAATATTGCACAATGGTTTAATGTATTGTTTTCTAATTTTTATAATCATGGATTGTGATACCAAGAAACTAAACTAATCAGACTAAAAAAATCTGCACAATTGTACACTTTCTTTCACTTCTCTTTTTTTTTTTTTTGCACTTAAGCTTAGTTTAGTTCTACAGTGAAGTATATTTATTATTATGACATATGTCGATGTGATTAAGAGAAGGAGAATTTATGTGAAACCCAGAGTAATAAATTTGTTGTTGCACAATGCAACAAAATGCCAGCTTAGGGAACTTCAAGATTGTACATTGTAAAGTCAACATGGACATAATTGCTTGAAGTCGAATTAATATTTATCCACTGCCTGACTAAACTATTCTACCTCTTCTGGGTTATAGGTGTGAGTTTGTTGATGGAAACAGTCAGATTGTTTTACATGAATAATGTTTTGGTCAACTGTTGGACATTTTGAACCCTTAAAGTGCTGATTTAAGATTGAGTCAACAGCTTTCCTCGTGGCACTTTGTGCGCGCATTGTGCGCACAAAGTGCCACGAGGCAAGCTGTTGACTAAGACTACTGTTTGCATTAGACTGTACTTGCTGGTATTTGAATGAACAGTATCTTCATGAGGAGTTTTAATGTTTTAACCATTATATGTTTAACGTAATGAGAAAAAGGCTGTAGCAGTGATGAGCACTTTAAGGGGTAACTCCTTTCCACTCAAATCAGCCAATAGCTCCTGGATGTGAAGTGCTGTCTCCTACAGTTTGAACTTTTTGTCATTAGAAAATATGTTGATTAAGAATTTTAAGGAATTCCTATCAGGATGTGTACAGGTCAATAGCTTTCCTTGGCATGGGTTGGGGCAATGTGCCAAGGAAAGCTGTTGACTCAGTTTTATTCAGACCAGGAAAGGATTAACATTTGCTTGTTAACTGATATCTTCACTTTATGCTACAATAAATTAAGTGTTATACATAGTACTCACTGCTTAGTAGGTTGTTTGCTAGAAACATGTCGGGGAAAGGGCTTTAACCAGAGGATTTCATTGCATATTTGATCAAGCTGGCAATTCTCCAGACATGTTCACTTCATCAAAGTTGGTGTTTCTAAACAACAAATCTTGAGTAAAAGCTAAAATAAAGAACCACTGGTAGTATTAATGGATATCCCATGGCCATAAGAGTAGGGTGTATACATTGCTAGGATATGAGGAAAGGGCAGGAAACTCTTGCAAAAGTATTGGCTGAGTGTGTTCTATGTGTATACATGTATTCAATCATGGATAGCTATCAACATCCTCTGCACATTAATTTTTGATAACAGTGAGAGTATTTCAGCCTGAAAGAAAATCACAGATTTCCAGCTGATAACTACCAGAACACATATCAGAGCCTCAATACTTTGATGTGTACCTTTGATAGTGGTTCTTTGTCTCAGCTTAATATATAATCAAGGCATCTCAAATGATAAAAGATATTAAGATGTGAAAGTGGAATGGAAGTAATAGGTAAAACATGCACAGGTATGTACTGGTTAATGGAAGGGTTGTAAAACTGTACATCTTTATGGTCATTTCTGTATGTTGCAGCCCCAGATACACCAACTACACTCCATCTCCCCCAGCATCTGGCAGGAACAGACCACCATCTGGTAAAAATTCCCACAATGCTGTTGGCTTAGAATCTGATGTGGACCAATATTTTACTCCAAAGAGAATCGGCAGTGCTGCTAAATTCTGTCATGAATGCGGAACAAAATATCCAGTATCTAACGCTAAGTTCTGTTGTGAGTGTGGCATCAGGCGAGTGTTTATAAACTGAACAAATGTGGCACTGGTACTTTTGAACCAAATTTTATGACTTGTGCATTTCTTATGAAGGGAACAATTTTATGAGGACGATTAATGCTTTGATGGGATGTAATAATGGAAGACTTGAATTTCTAAGGGGTGTCACCAGTGAAATCACCTGAAACCTTCTTTCATAACTGATTGGTTAAAAGGTGATTAAGTTATTTCACTTGACCAGTGGTGCCCTCTAGTGATAAAAGTGTTGTTGCTTATTGCATTAATCTCCACTGGTGGCAACAATTTGTAGCAGTTGTTGAACAAGGAGATAATGCAAGCTATGTCAGCTCTGTCATGTAGATTGAGGGCTATTCAAAGTGGAGCTGAAATCAGTTTATGTTACAGGGTGAAGAAATCCTTAAAAAACATAGATGCTTATCTCATATTTGGCTGGGATACCAGTAAATGATCTGACATAAATGGAATATGAACAGTTTTGAGAGAGGTCCGGAAAAAGTCTGGTCTCATTTCCAGGTGGAAAGAAATAATAATAGATGTGAAGTTTCACTTGTCGGTGCCCAGTAGAACTGGTGTACCTTGTGACTTAATGGCATAGATATGACTGGGCTCACTTTAACTATGCCTTAGTGTGCATGTAAACTGCATAATTGACCGAGTTTAATTATTTTAGCAGTTCTGAATCACAACCGACCAATGACCTTTGCTCACAACTGCAGCATTAAATGTCACATATATTTGTTCGTGCTCCTTATTTACCATTTTGCTACAACTTTAGAAGGTGGTTGCTAAAATCCAGATTGGGCAATCAGTTTGATTTTCAGATTTCGTGTGCTTGAACCTGTCAATATGTATGGCTGTGAGGTTAACAAATCACACTGGCATCAGATACTCAGCTCCTAAGCTCTACCAAGGCAAAAGATTCTGATAATTACAACTGCATGTAGCTGTGAAGAATGTGTTCCTTGGCAACAGACAGAAGATGATATAAGCAAGATGTCAATTACTGTGATTGGGACAAACCATAAACTATAACTTTTGGTTTGTGTCAGTTTTCGAGCAGGCTGTGACTCCTACAAGTTTATTAAGTAGAAAAAATGAGACTTGCATACACACAGCCAAGTGGTCAAAAGGCCCTGGTCAAGGTTTGAGGTACCATGGGAAAATGTCAACAAACTTGATGTTATTCTGCATACGGTCCAACCCTGAAGCTTGTCGGAATTGTGTGTGTGAGAGACAGTAAGCATGCAGGTGGAGCCACCGGTGGCAGGCCCACAATTCTCCCAGTGCAACCTTTGCACGACTGTGTGCTATCTCAGTATTACATATTGACTCCAACAGCTACAGCATGCATTTTATGCTTAATATTGTTTACACCATTGGTCACCATGCAGTGCCATTTGGTTGCCATGGAGGGATTGTACCTGTTTACCATGGTTACCATGAAGGCTAACTTGTTGCCATGTAATACCTATTTCTCACCTCACACATGGGAGAGTACTTCCTTGTCATACTGCAGGGATTTCCATAGCCCTACTTTTAGCACAGCTGTGGCTTGTATTTCTGTACATGCATGGTTTTCACACATTTTCGATTCTATGGAATATCACCTTTGCAGTCCAAGGGGTCATTGTTGGTACAAGGTGTGGAGATGTGGAAAATAGGTCAGGTCTAAGTATGGAGGAGGTTTTGAGTCATGGCATTCCTGGTTGTATGATGTCCATGATTATTCTTTCCTTCGTTCTTGTCTTTCACTGCACAATGTTTCTTTTGTTCCTCCATAAATTACACATTCTTGTTATTCACAGAATAATGTAGGATGAGTCAACATTCATGCAGAGACCAACATTATTTGAATTAATCAGATTATACGATGTATCAGAGGTGCCAAGTGGCCCAACATATAAAACGGGTGCTCACGCTGAAAAATGTTGCAAAAAGCGGGAGTCCTATTATATTATAATGGAGGAAACAGGTAAAAAAGCGGGAGATAGACAAATTTAGGTGATTTATGTCATTAGAAAAACGGAAGATCTCCTGCCAAATCGGGAGACTTGGCACCTCTGGATGTATTAATGTGTAGACAGGTGACATCTGTGCATGTGAATAGGAGGTATTCATATTAACTGGGATCCTGTGCTGCCACCTAGGCCATGGCAAGGAACTTGACAGGAAGATGGGCAGATTCATGTATCAAAAGGGAACTTCTGTGATAAAAGTAACAACTCAAGAAATAAAAAATCTTCAGAAAAATCATTCACTGAATTTTTTAAAAAACATACAAGATGCTTAATATGTTTAGAAAGTTTAATTTGCCAGAAAAAGTGTTATTTCTAGATGGTTAAGTAACCGGGACAAGTCCTACTATCATGGCAGAGGCATAATTCCATTGCCTGGTAACAGAAGAGCCAGAACAGGTCCGCAGTGAACATAATTAAATACGAATAACTTCTGTTAAGTAGATCTGCAGCCTGGTAACAATGTCTTGAGAAAACAAGAAGGAAGCAGGAAGGAAGTAGAATAATTTAAGCAGAAGTCTGATGTCAAAATATTTTGCTTCACAGCTGCATCAGAATGTGAACACTATTTCTCACCATCACAATAGTTTTGAAAGAAAGCACTTTTGCAAAAATGATGTGGACAGAGATGTGTACATGTATATACTGGCTGGTACACAATTTATTTACATGGGCTTACTATGATAATACTCCTATTTTGTGCAATTTTATCACTGTTATTGCCAGTGTTTGCATAATGTGAAGACTGAGTCTAAGGGTGCTATCTGTACAACCTGACCCAATACAAGTTGCGTTTTATTTGTTGCTGTAGATAATGTCTAAAATATGGTGGAAAAGTGTGACTTTTACTCAATTTTCTTATCAAGGGGCTCCTAAGAGTAGCCCTCGTGATGAACGTCCTTGTGATAATATGCCTCACTTTGCCTACTTAAGAAGCCATAGGTGATGAAGCTGCATGCCCTCTTGTAAAGGGTGTGTCTGCCAGGCAAACCTTGGTGTGCTGACCAGGCAAACCCATGCATTGCATGGACTAGTGTAGCATAATGGTGAAGCATGTTTTTCCAGGCAAAACCTGTGAATTATGCATGAAATGGATCAGTATTGTAATACGATGAAAAAGTATGTGAAAATGCTGATTTTTTTTTCAGTAAGCATAGTACTGCTGATGTATTATATCTTTTAAGCACCCCTGCCTTCTTCTTAGGCACCCACCCAATTTGCTGACTTAATAAAATCTTGGATAATGCAGAATATTATCCTATTGACCATTATGTATGTTATATATGTATCTTCAACTGTAATACATATGCTAAATAAGATTTACAATTAAAGCTCACGCGTTGAATTTCCTAAGTGGTGTGGGTGCTTAAGTGGGAAAAGATGGTTATACACATTTTATGTTTTGGAAACAGTTGTGTATTGAGGTAGAGCATAGGAGTGATATCATGTATACAATATTAGTGTGAACAATCAAATTGAGGCAGTTCTTAATGTTTATTGGTTGATAAAGTATTCTGTGCCTCTTTCAAGCCTGTGATAGCATTGTTATGTAATGTAGTGCAAAAGAAATGTATATGTATTTGCGTCTCAGTTTGAACTTATTTTCGTTTTACAAACTTGTCTGAAGCTTGAAATGTGATCTTAATCAAATTCTATTGATAGAATTGTGTATATTTTGATTTTAATCTATTTTTGTGCATCAGCAAATCAAAGAGCTTGATATTAGCCTGAGAGGTAAAGTAGCAATGTTAATGACATGATGTATATATTAGGATTTAAGTCAAATAGCAGAGCTGATACAATAGGGATACAGTTTATACATGGCTTAGTTGGTTCTATCATAATATTGATAGTTGTAGACTAGGTAGAAGCTGCACTGAAACCTCATCATAACGACACATTACCTGTTCTCTGCAAATGTCTCCACTGTCTGAATATGTCATAGATGAGTTAAATAGCACAGGAATATTCGACTTAAAGAGTCCATCGAAACTTGCACCATTAAGTGAATATGTTACATGTCTGAGCATCATTATAATGAGTTTTCAGTGTAGCAGTAAACAAACAGTTCAGTATATATATATATATATATATATATATATATATATATATATATATATATATATATATATTAGGTACCACTGTCTATTGTATACAGGTAAAAGGAGCATTGAGCAACTTGAGCAAATAATTATGTAATTTATAAATTATGAATGTCACCTTCAAGGACAATTTATGTATACAGTAACAACTGGCACTCCTATGCCTAGAATGCTTACATTTATTTATGAAATCCATTTTAAGGAGAAGGGGTGAATGGGATTTGGCCACTTTAACTTACAGTCCATGGAATCCCCACCATATGGACAAGACACAAGTATTTTGTTAATGCTCAAAATGAGGCCACACGTTAATAAATGGTGGGTTCCATTTATAGCTTCCTGTGCCAGCAAAGTGTAAATGTCCGGGGACATCAGACACTCTATGGTGTGTAGCTTCTCCAACATGACAATTATGAATTATGGAAACTATACCTTTGCATTTAACTCATTCCACCCTGATGATGCTTTTTCCCGCTATTATCTAAATGTCGTCTGCTAATTGTGTTTTACTAATTTAGGGATTATTTTTCAACATTTTGGATGAAACTTGCATGGAAGATCATTCCAAATTATATGCCCATGGTCAACAGCTTTCCTTGGCGCGCTCTGGGCGCATTGCGCCCAGAGCGCGCCAAGAAAAGCTGTTGACTCAGTCTTCTATCAGGGTGGAATGAGTTAACAGGCTCTAGCATTCACTTATGCAGATTGAACTGCTCCCATAATTCATTGTCCACCTTTTCAGATCATGCAGGATCCCCCTGGCCCCGAGAAGAAAACAAAGCAAAAACTTTTTCCTCCAATCCTTTTTTTTTTTCATTTTTGTCCTTGTTATTGGATAGCTGGAGCATAACTTTACTTTAGGACGAGGGGTGTAGAGGGGAATGTCCAAAAAGCAGTTTTGCATGTGTTTAAAATGACCAAAGGAGCCATGGCTTTGTGCTGTATATTATGTATCCTGTAACAATGGCAATGTCAAAGCCATTTAAATCAACAGAATTATGGTTTATTCCGGGTGGCCAAACGTACATGTCTTGTGTCTTGACAATGAACCTCAAAAGTCTCTCACTGAAGCAGTAAACATGTCACTGCCTACGTCAGAGTGAGGTTTGTGGATCAGAGTAGAAGTATGTTTTTTTCATATGCATAATACAGTGATAATACACTCCCTTATAATAGATACAAACTTTTTTTTTGGGGGGGGAGGTAGTTATCTTTATTGCACTATTCTTATGTGATTAATATGCAGTGGTACTCCTGTAAAAAGACCACCCTTAGCTCAGAGTAGCCACATGGGGGGTGGCCTTTCGAAAGGGGATACAATTTACAGTAAAAAAAAAAACTCTCTTGAAAGCCCATTTCACATCAAAGTACACAGCAACATATCCAGCAAGAGACCTGATAAGACAGAGTATAAAATTGTCTTTTAACTTGTTATTGCCAGCTGCAACAAAATTTGATGTGCTCTGAATGGGGAAGGTACACAGGGAAGAATGTCATGACACACCACTTCCTGTTGGAAACAACCAACCAATAAATAGTACAAGCTAATTTTGTCTATCTCCCAGATGGCAGCATCTGTAACAGTAAGATACCAGGTATAATTACCTGGTGCTGCCGTCTCTGTGTAACTGTCCCATTGGTGTAGCGATACTGGATTCATGTTAATCCTTGTAAGCTGATCTTTCACTGAAGTACCAGCGTGCCTTCAGTTAAAAAGAGGAGAGACCATAAGAATGGTCCAGGTCAACAGCTTTCCTTGGCATGCTTTGGCTGCAAAGTGCACCAAGGAAAGTTGTTAATTCAGCCAAAACGTGGTCATGAAAGAGTTAAGGGAGTGTGGTCTCATACAATGGTCACATAGAATGTCTTTGTAAGACAATGGCAAAAACTGAATTTTTTTAACCCCAGTTTCAGACTGATATTTTAAGCAGCATGGTCTCATCAAATGGTCTTTATATTCTTTCACTGATAACTGCAACTGAAGTCCACCCACTTAACATGAACTGTTCTGAATTATGTTAAGGGTGCCAGATTCATGTTTCTTGTTAAAAGACCTTTCATTGAAGTACCAGCATGCCTGAAGTTACATCCCATAATAGTCCAGGTCAACAGGTTTCCTTCATGTGCTTTTGTCACCAAGGAAAGCTGTTGACTCAGTCCCAAATTTGGCATTGAAAGAGTTACAGCCGGAAGCCCTTGCAAAATTTGGACCACGGTAATAAATAGGTAATGTATGTTTTCTGCATTGGATAACTTTGTAGTTTGATGTTGGGTGGCTTTGGGCAAAAGATGTCTTATTACAGGGAGATCACTGTGTTTAGACACGAGACACACTTTAGAGTGAACCAAATATGTTACAATGACTGAATGTTACAAACGAAAAGGTGGTTGTAGGTGAGCAAGTGATGCATGCAATTGTAACAATTGCCCGCAAATTGACAGACTGTCTTCAGATATTTTTTTTTTCATCTGTCTTTAGATATTATCAGTAAATAAATAAATAAATCTACATTATCTGTAGTTTTCTTATTTTTGTCATGTTCTACTTGTCCAGTCTGTCCACTAGTAACTCATGACATGCCTGTAGATGGACAAATTTATGTCTGAGCATGTTTTGGAGACATGAATCAAGCTAGTTCTTTATTGGCCAAGACAGTTTTTAAATACAGGTCACTAATTTAAAAGTGCTCGTTCTAACTATAGGTGTACTTTTGGACCCTTGTAAATACAGGACTCCCATCATGCAATGTTTGTAACATTGCTGTACCGCCCCCCCCCCCTTGCCAACAGGCACAGACCTCTCAATCCGCACAATAATTAATTTAATGTGTTTTTATACCTATCATATTGGTTCCAATAATTACCACCATTGGTGCTACCAGGACTCCTGAACTTTTGCCTGCATAAAGTTCCTGTTATGGGTTATTGATGCATATGAATGCAAGATGAGATGTAATGACCATCATACAAAAAAGACATAATGGCTAATGCCTTAAAGCCACTCAGCTGCCCACAAAGGGGATATGGTTCTCCTGATATTGTGTGCAAGAATTCTGGTGACCTTCAAACTTAATGACCCTTACAAGGGTGATAATCTGTGAAAGTTTCATGTCCTACCAATTTTGGTTCTGATATTGTGTGCAAAAAATTCATAGATACCTTGGTGACCTTAAAATTGGGTCAGGGCCATTGTCCTTCAAACTTGATGTAAACTTCAAAAAGGGTAATCAACTAAAAAAGTTTCATTATCCCAGCTTATCGGGTTCCTTTACAAGGGTGATTATCTAAATGTTTCATGATCCTAGGAATTTTGGTTCTGATACTGCGTGCTAGAAATGCATAGAGAATTGACCTTTGTGACCTTGAAAATTTGGGTCAAGGTCATAGTATTGTTCAAACTTGACGTAAACTTCAAAAAGGGTGATCAACTAAGAAAGCTTCATGATCCCAACTTATCTGGTTTTGAAATAGTGTGCAAGAAGGGACACATTGACGCACAGATGGATTCACACACAGATGCAGGCAATAGCAAGACCCCCTTGGCCTATATGGGACGTGTGGCCAAACAATTATTTCATGAAATGCATGCCCTCTGAAACCTACAGAAAGTATGTCAAAGTCATACATATTATGCAATATCAAAGTTCCATAAATGATTAATAATTGCGGCATAATATTTGGTAATGTTAGCCTTATTTCTTCTCAACATGTTGAATTGAGTGTCCTTTTCTACAGTACTTAATGACTTGAAATTCAAAACATGTCAAGGTCACTCATAAATTTGCAAAATTTGACTTTTTAGCTAACACATAATTAGTATAAATTTTGTAGTCAATTTTTTGTCACAAAAATTAATATAATGTTTTTTTTGATATTTGTGATTGTCCAGTAGCACCACCATTACTTCACATGAAACAAGAATCTTGCATTTTAAATCTTCCTGTAATGGTACATAGACATATAATCACAAGTTCAGATGTTGTGACCATCACAAAAAAATTCTTATATCCCAATGCATTCCCTCCATGATCTTGAGAAAGTAGGTCAAAGTTATCAAATTTAGGTAGTTGCGGCCATCTTACATCTGGTACACATTTGTGGTATATTTGATATCGTGAGCTGTATTCTTTCTCAAAATACTGAACTTAAGCTTCACTTACGAAGTCTTAACTACCATATTCTTTCTCAAAATGCTGAATGTTAGTGTCATTTACGAAGTCTTAATTGACCTTGAAAATGAACACGGGTTACCTAAAATGTCAAATTTTGACCGTTGGCCTCACACATATTTGGTGTACATTTTGTAATTCTGTCTCAATTTATTATTACAATAATGAGTTTAATAGTTTTTGATACCTATGATGTTATTCCAACAATTACCGCCAGTGGTGGCACCATGTCATCCCATCTCAGACTTTTGTCAGTTTAATATTTTTGGTCTGGTATATGGATGTGTGTCCACAAATTCAGATGTAATGACCATCACCAGAAAATCATTTCCTGAAATCTGTTCCTCTGTGAGCCTGAGAAAGTAGATCACAAATATTATATAGTATTTGACTTCCACATGATGCACATTTCTTGTACGTTTGGTGAAATTAGCCTAATAATTTGTTAAGGTCAGGTAAGGCACCAAAAACCTTTGTCAGGCCGATTTTGAGATTTTATCGTTTTTTTACAAGATGAATGTCCTTTCTATAAGTTGTCAAAATTTCAAGCTTTTAACTAAAGTAAAAATATGAGAAAAATGCCAAGTCACACAGGCATTTGGACATCTGAACGTCCATGTGTCATTATTTTGGATTTCAGCCACCAAACGGAACAATGCCACCCATCAGTCACACTTAACAGTCTGTCACGTGGCCACAGGTAGCAACGGCCCATGGCTAAAGGTGAGTAGTATCACGGTGGCACTGCGAAATCAGGTGGCATGCTGAAAGTATGTTTGGGGGCAAAGATGCAAACATATCATAGCCTTAGTGGTTTACTTTATAATTGTCTTGCTTACTTTGCATTCTAATGAAGGGAGACTTTAAATGTTCAGGAGGAGCGGGAATCGTCAGACAGTGTCCCTTGAAAGGCCATGTCGCGATGGATTACCCCAGTGGTTCTGCGCACCAAAGACAGGTGTGGAAAAAAACAAAAAACAAAAAAACAAAAACAAAAACAAAAACAAAACAAAACAAAAACAAAACAAAACAAACAAACAAAAATGGCACTTGAATCAACAATACCCACGTACACAATAAATTTTTATCGAAACTCAGGGATGAGAAACTAAAAGTACAAATAAACACATCGAAAAAAGCATAAACGTGAACATAAGAGAAAACACAAAATAGAGATACAAAACTCAGGTTGGACAGAGAAATGAAACTCATTCAGAAAATAAGTACAAAACAATGACAAGCTAACTGAGTAAAGTGTACAGACAAGTCTAAGAAGTTAACTACATAAAGTATACAGATAGGAGTAAATACAATAAAACATTATCCCTAAAAACGGGATGAAGAGGTAGGGGGCGGAAGACCAAACCCACCATCCGTCCGTTGGCCGCCCCGACCGAAGCAAGACAACAGATCTTTGGTTGCCAGGCTTGAGATCCCGTGGCCAAAAGGGCCGCCTCCATGACGCCACGCTTTGAAGCCAGATTGCTGCTGTCGCCGTTTAACAGATCGTTGAATAATGTTTTCCGTACTACTTTATTCATGTGATTGGCCAACAATTGATTGACAACCCACCAAATGTTAAGTGACGATGTTTACTACGTTTTGTATAAATATCAGCTCAACTTGAGCAAACGGTATTGTTTCAAAGGCAAATGATCAACATCAGAGGCCTTGGAAGCTTGTTTTCTCAAAAAGGATAACAGGATGAGAACCCCATCTAAGAATGGTTATTCCAAGAAAACTGCTGCGTGAAATTTAATCCTGTTAACGGCATTTGATTCTGAAATGTCTGAACTGCAAAAACGATTCAGTGATTTTCAAAAATTTGCTTCGTTCTTTTTCTATAAAATAAAGAAAATGAACATCCTGGAAATCAAAAGGAAAATTGAAACGTCAGACCTTGAAGATGGACAACAGAAAAACTAAACCAAACATAAAAAATCGCAGGATCGTTTTTTGTTACCAATATGTCAGAATTAAGATGCAAGTTTGATTATGATTTTATCACAAATAATTGGTGACATATCGACATTTATGGGGTGGATGCTTTACGGTCAACTTTCGATTGTTTATTCAACAATTAACATCACAGACACTCAAATACGGGACATATAAATTCTGTAGAGTATGACGATTACACATATACATGATTTGTTATCCTAACGCAAATACATTTTGAGCTAGGATTGATTTAAGTGGGATTTACTTTTAGTTTAGTTTTTTAATCAAAAAGGTTGATAAAGTCTGTGAAATGGTTGTTAACCATTAGAGAAAGGTTTAAAAGTGTTTAAAAGGGTTTTAATGCATTAAGAGAAAATGGTTTAGAAAGTGCTAGAAATGGGTTTGAAAAAGGTTTGCCTTTCACTAAAAAGGCTGGGAAAAGGTTGATGCGTTTGGTCACTATTAAGTTTAATGCGGGCTTAACTGTAAGTAATCTCTTTATAAGCTGTGCGACCTGCTGTCAGCATAGCTAAATATAAGGACAAGAGGCCCATGGGTCTAAATTAAGCTCTGGTGGCACCGGTACCATGGCTATATTGCACCTCTTCATTTCGAAGTTGCGACTCCTCAAGTGGCTTCTGATATATAAAGCTTATATATGTTTAGTGTATAAAATGTCCACCAGATGGCACTTTGCTCTAAATGTAATCATTGCTCACTTTTGCAATTCCTGTGATGGATATTGTTGCATGTACCAATGCAACAATGAGTGTGTCCTTAACTTTATGTCCTCAGTGACTTTGGGACAGATCAAGGTCACCCAGATCATGTAAAACAGGAGCCCCGGTATGTGTGGTGCTGTGCTGACATTGTCACTAATGTCCAAGTTACATCCTGCCATTACAAAATAACATTTTTGTCAGCTTGTCAGGCATGATGACCTCGATAACATTGGTCAAGATCACTGATATTATATAAAATTCTAGTTTTTGACATGGTTCATATATCCTATAAATTTGGCAAGTCTAACCCAATTACTTTTCAAGATATGGAATTTGATATCTTAAGACACATTTTGGCTCATAATTTCCATCAAATTATAGGTGGCGCCACAAGTATCATTCGCAACTTACATTTTGACCTCCTTCACAATCCCACCAAATTCGGTGAATATCTGCCGAAAATTAAAGATGCTACAAATTTCACAAGATTTTATTTGACTCCTATATTGCATAATATTGTTGGTAGCACCATCAATATTGAAATGGACCTAGATTTTTATACACCCTATAAGTCCTGAAAGTTATATTGGGCTAACTTAAAAACTATGGATGGTATTGCGCTAATGAGCAAACAATTATGGACAGATGGACAGACGGATGGACAGGCATGAGTGGCAGCATAAGCTCTGCTGCCTTTGGTCAGCAGAGCTAAAAACTGTAGCACCACCTACTGAACAAATTAGGCTTCAAAAGTGTCCCTGTGTAATTTCACAGCAATTGGTAGCTTTGCAGATTTTTGAAAAAGATTTTGCCCTAAAGTGAACAAGAGGATTGCGACAGTCCTGTGCTCAACTGCCATGTACATATATCCTTGTAATTTTTTAAAGATTTGCCCCAAAAAAGAACAAAGGAATTCATAAAAAATCCTAAAATCAATGGGGCGAGTCCATTTGAACAAATCTCCAAGAGATCCACCCAACATACATTGCCCCCAAGTTTGAAGTCAATCTAACTGACGGTTTTGGAGGAAAATCAGAAATGTAAATTAGCATTAGAATGCCCATTGACTTACATAATAATCAATACGAAAGTTGTATTTACCGACAAGTACAAGAATTGAAAAAAACGTTATAAAAATCAGGAATGCTCAGCATTGCCTCCTAGTGAACAACTTTGTTTGGCCCTTCCACATAGAGCACATCAACCAAGTTTCATCTTAATCTGAGTGACGTTTCTGGAGAAAAAGTCAAAAATAGCAATAATTCACCTAAAATTATAAAAAGCATAGCAAAAAAATTGCAGCGACACCTGGTGAACAAATTCAGAATTAGGAGTCCCCAGGAGTATTCCTGTGTGATATCAAAGCAACCAGGTAAGCTGGTTCAGTGAAGATTTTTTTTTCAATTTGCCAAAAAGAACAAAAACAATCCTTAAAAAATCTAAAAATCAATGGAGCATGACCATTTGAACAAACATGCAAGAGACCTAAACAAGGCACATTGCTGCCAAGTTTGAAGAAGTCAATCTGACTGACTGTTTTGCAGAAGTAATAAATGTGAATTAGCATCAGAATGCCCATTGACTTGATACATTGTAATCACTAGGAAAGGTGCATTTACTGACAATTACCCGAATTGAAAAAAAAAAAATGGTTAAACAAGAGGCCTATGGGCCTAATGCTCTGCTGGCATCTTGGCTATATTGCACCTGTTTATTTCAAAGCTGTGAGTCCTCAAGTGGCTTCTGAACATATTATGCTTAATGTAAAAATTGTCCACCAGATGGCACTTCACTCCACGTGTAATCATAGCTTATTTGTGCAAGTCCTGTGATGAATATTGTTGCATGTGCTAAGACAACAATGAATGATTCCTTAACTTTATGTCCTCAGTGACATTGGGACAGAAGATCAAGGACACCCAGATTATATAATACAAGTAACTCCTGAAAGTTATATTGGGCTAACTTGAAAACTGTGGACAGTATCGTGCTAATGAGCAGAAGTTTATGGACGTCTCCAGTACGATACACTCATGTAGAAAAACATGACACATATTCATAAATATCAAACCCAACAGACAGACAGATATGAGTGGTTGCATAAGCACTCCGACCTTTGGTCAGCAGAGCTAAAAGCAGGAATCCACAGCATTGCCTTCGAGTGAACAACTTTGTTTGTCCGTTCCACAAGGAACATATCCACCAAGTTTCAGCTTATTTTGAGTAATGGTTCTGGAGAAGAAGTAAAAAATAGCTGTAACACAGAAAAGAAAATAGAAAGAAGAGGATCATAATGATCCTGTGCTCAGCTGACATGCATCTGCTTATTTTTAAAAATTTACCGAAAAATTTATGCAAAAATCAATGCAGTGTGACCATTTAAATAAAATATGTAGAGACCTATCAAAGGTACATTTCTACAAAGTGTGACATAAATATGGCGAAAATTATCTAAGTTTTTTCCATTACAAGAAATCTCCATGTCCAGGTTTTGTAACTTTTTTTTTTTTTCATTTTGTACTTTTTCAAAAAATGAATGAAAAAATGAACCGAGTCAACCTTTTGAAGAACTTTGTTTGACCCTTCTACAAGGAACATATCCACCAAGTTTCAGCTTCATCTGAGTGACGGTTTTGGAAAAGGAGCCGAAAATAACAAAAACACAAAAAATAAAAAAAGATGGAAAAAAATTGCAGCACCACCTGGTGAACAAATTCTGAACTAAGAGCTCCCAGGAGTGTCCCTGTGAGATATCAAAGCAACTGGGTGAGCGGTTTCTGAGAAGATATTTTAAGATTTGCCCAAAGAAGGTTACAGACCATAGTTGTGATTGGCTGGTTGCGCATCCCAACGGAGATAGTCCGTAATTGTGAAAAAACTGTTTTTTCAGCATGCTGTAGCTTCTGTTTAAATAAAGTTAGCTAAGTCAGATTTGCTGCATCACAGAGTTGCTTCATTGGTGCTCATATAGGTGCACTGTCTTCCAGGACAGGTGGGAACTTTATGGTGGAGAAGGACAATAATGTGACCCTGGCAAGAGCACAGTTCATACACCTGTATAAAGCTGACATCCAGGTGTGGTTTCGTATTTCAATTATCACAAATTAACGAGCTGGGAATCATATGACAAAAATCCATCCATGTTTTTCTGACATTTTTATCTGTTAAATGCCCTTCACAGAATTTTAAAATACCAAAATGCTGTTTTTTAGACTGAAAAATGCTAATATGAAAAATAGAAGGATTTATAACTGTAGTCTGTGGCCAGAAAGAAAAAAAATCATAAAAAATCAAAAATCACTGGAGCATGACCATTTGAACAAACTAAGTAGACACCAATCCATGGTACATCCCCACCAAATTTGAAGTAAATCTGGCTTACGGTTTTTCAGGAGAAGTCGAAAATGTAAATTGTGGACGATGACGGACGGACAGACGACGGACCCTCAAAAAAGCTCAGCTAACTGACTAGTCAGCAGAGCTAAAAATGTGAATTAGCTTTAGAATGTCCATTGACTTGCATAGAAATCAATAGGAAAGCTGCATTGACCACCAAGTACCTGAATTGAAAAAATTGTTAAAAATCAGGAATCCACAGCAGTGCCACCTAGTGAACAACTCTTTTTGACCCTTCTACAAGGAACACATCCACCATGTTTCAGCTTAATCTGAGTGACAATTCAGGAAATAGCAAAAACACACAAAAAATAATAGAAAAATAGCAAAAAATTGCAGTGCCACCCGGTGAACAAATTAAGAACTAAGAGTCCCTGGCAGTGTCCCTGTGGGATATCAAAGCAATTGGGTGGGTGGTTTTGGAGAAAAAGATTTTGTTAGAATTGCCCCAAAAAGAACAAAAAAATTCATAAAAAAATCCAAAAATCCCTGGAGGGTGAACATTTGAACAAACTTGGTAGAGACTCACCCAGGGTACATCCCCACCAAGTTTGAAGTCAATCAGGATGAAAATTTTGGAGAAGAAGTCAAAAATGTGAATCAGCATTAGAATGTCCATTGACTTCCATAGTAATCAATAGGAAAGCTGCATTGACGGACAAGTACCTGAATTGAAAAAATTGTTAAAAAACAGGAATCCACCTCAGTGCCACGTAGTGAACAACTTTGTTTGACCCTTCTACAAGGAACATATCCACCAAGTTTCAGCTTAATCTGAGTGACGCTTTTGGAGAAGAAGTCGAAAATAGCTATTTTTTAAGATTTGTCAAAAAAACCCCCCAAAAAATCATTAAAAATAAAAAAATCACTGGACTGTGACCATTTGAACAAACCTGGCAGAAACCCACCTAAGGTACATTGTTACCAAGTTTGAAGTTAATCTGGATTAAGGTTTTGGAGAAAAAGTCAAAAATGTGAAATAGCATTAGAATGCTCATTCACTTCCATAGTAATCAATAGGAAAGCTGCATTGACCGACAAGTACCCGAATTGAAATAATCGTTAAAAATCAGGAATCTGCAGCATTCCCACATAGTGAACAGCTTTGTTTGACCCTTCTACAAGGAACATATCCACCATGTTTCAGCTTAATCTGAGTGACGCTTTTGGAGAAGAAGTCGAAAATAGCTATACACAGGAAAATTCATAAAAAATTAGAAAAAAATTGCAGCGCCACCTGGTGAACAAATTAAGAACTAGGAGTCCCAGGGAGTGTTCCTGTGTGATATCAAAGCAATTGGGTGAGCGGTTTCGGAGAAGATTTTTTAAGATTTTCTGAAAAAAAGAACAAAAAAATTCATTTAAAATCCAAGAATCACTGGACTGTGACCATTTGAACAAACTTGGTAGACACCCACCCAAGGCACATCCCCACCAAGTTTAAAGTAGATCTGACAGACGGTTTCGGAGAAGTCGAAAATGTGAATTGTTGACGGAAGACGGACAGACAGACAGACGGAGGACCATAAGATAAGCTCAGCTGACTGACAAATCCAAAAATCACAGGAGCATGACCACTTGAACAAACTTGGTACAAACCCACCCAAGGTTCACTGACACAAAGTTTGAATTGAATCTGGCAGTGCGTTTTGGAGATGTCAATTGTTGACGACAGACCAAGTACCACAAGATAAGCTCAGCTACGGACAAGTCAGCTGAGCTCAAAAAATCTAAAAATTACTGGAGAACGACATATTTGAACAAACTTGGTAGAGAACCACCCAAGGTAACAAGTTTGAAGTGAATCTGGCCAACAATTTTTGAGATTTCGAAAAATGTGAACTGTTGAGGGACAGATAGAGAATCAGAAGTTGCGTTTACTGACAAGTCAACTGAGCTGCAAAAAAATCCTTACAACTCTGAAAAGTTCAGGGGTGATTCAACATTTTAGCTTCTAATAAACACTTCCATTATGCACGGGGGGGGGGGGGAGGGATCAATTGGAACTTATCTTTTTAATAATGATGTAAGAATTTTGGTTATGTTGACTCATATTTTATGTTATGTAGGAATATATATATATTTTTTTAATCATTTTTACTAATTTGGGGGAGGGTGATTACAAAATTTACTACTCTGTGTACATATTCAAAAATGATGAAAATGTTGAACCACCCTTAATGAAAGACTGAAGTCCTCAAATGTAGAATAATGAATTTATTCTTTCCATTAACATTGAGCTGCATATTACACAATATTGGACACTGCCAGTGTCAGAAATACACTTTTGTCACAGGTATCTACCAAACGTCACTATTTACATCAATCCCCGCCTCCCCCCCCCCCCCATCACAACTTCAAATTTTTATTCACAATCTTAACCTCCTCCCAACATAATACAGGATCTTCTCCTGACTGTGCCAAGGCATCTACGAGGACTTGCTGCAGACAGAATTATCTATTAGAACCGAGACAGAACTTGTTCCACAAAGCCTTGTGCTGAAAAACTTTATACATATACAACATCTAACTGTTCACATGAACTCAATAAATCCAGTCTGGGACCAATGCTGTAAGTACTAGCCATTCTGATGGTGTTTTGCTCTTTAGTGCAGATGTGAAATAAAAAACATATATGTCATGATTGGACATAATTGTTACACACAAGAAACACTTTTTTTCATGAAAAAAAAAAAGCAACCCCTACCATGTACTCTAAATTTTTCTGAGAGGCTGATGATATGATGTGATATATCAAAGACACACATCACATAGAGGGACCCTGGCTGTACCAATCTCTCACTGAATTTGGATACCATATCAACATGATCAATGAATTTCAATGCTGTAACTTAACCCATCCTGGTCATATTATGACAGTCAATAGCTTTCCTTGGCATGGGATGGGTGCATTGCACCCATCCCATGCCAAGGAAAGCTATTGACCTGGGGTGTGCCATCAGGAGTGATTTTACACACAGATCTCAGCAAAACGTTTTTTTTAGTAACGAGAAAGTCAAAATGGTAAGGCAGACACTTTACATTTGGTCACTTTTGGCCACAAAAAGGGGAACTTTTTATCGGTTTGAACAAGACCGAGTCAACAGGTTTCCTTCATGAGGTTGCAGGAAAATTGTTGACTTGGGACACTGTATCCTGATAAGTCCTATTCATAATGACTTCAATGATAACCAATTTTTGGGAAAACCAACACTTCATTCTGTCATGCACCCACAGATGAGAGCACTTGTGCCCATTCAAGTGTTTTTCCCTGAACTTCGAGCAAAAACACTGAAATAATAAGGAACATTTTGCACATTACATCCAAGAAGGAAAGGAACAGTGCACTTGACAGGCATGCAAAGTGTTCAGCATACCTGGAGCAAATATGTTGGATCCAAAGTATGACGCAATTCCTCTTACCTTTAGGCACCAGTGTGTTTTTCATGTTCTTCTTTCCATACCTGAGCATACTCATCGTGGTCAAAATGAATTCATAAAAGTGAGCTCTTGTTTATTTTGGTTCACAAAATTCTCAGTCCCAACAGTATTACCGAAGCTTTTAACTCGTTCGTTGTCAATTTTCACAGAAGTCGATGTGCTCCGATTCAACATAGTGGTACCAGTTTCATACTCTTTGCATATCAGACTTGCGTTCAAGTACCAGCATGCAACAGTTGCAGTGGCTAAAAGAGCAGTCACAGTCAACAGCTTTCCTCAGCACGCAATGTGCCCAAAGTGCACCAAGGAAAGCTGACGACTGGACGAACCTTGTCACTGAAAGAGTTAAACCTGAATACATTCTGCAATGTTTTCTTGGCTCTGTCAATGCCAACGGCAACTAAAGTCGAAGTACTTCAGATGATCTTATTGGAATTAACAGATGGATACTGTATTAATATTCTTTTTAACGAGGCCTTTGATTCAAGTACTAGCATGCTTATGGTCCAACAGAATTTAATGGCGGAGGTCACCACTTTCTTCCGCATGTTTTTGGGTGCATTGTGCCCCATGCGCACCGAAGAAAGGTGAAGACTCAGTCCAAACTTGCACTGAGAAAGTTAAATGAAAACTACTCAATCAAGACATGACAAAACTACTCAATCATGAGACAAGACAAAACTGTACTTGATCTTAATGCAAATGAAGACAAAACTGCACCTGACAATGAGATAAATTTAGGACAAAACTGTAAACGATGTTCACATGGAGGCCGACTTGTAAGACCCTTATGACTAACTAAAGACAATCCTCTAAATATGATGTGGCCTTAAATGACATCTGGTGATACAAAATACTGCATCATCCCCAAACTGCACCCAGACGAATCATCAGCTTGGTCATGACAGCAACATCGCAACCAACATGTGGCCAGCAAAATGCTGGACACCCCCCACCACTTTTGTACCTTTCTGCTAAAAGGGATAATGGAAGTACATGTATGTTCTCCTGTGTTTGACTGGATTCATCATCAATGCTAATTCCACTCGTTATTTAACACTTAAGCACTTCACAGATGAACAAAAATAAGGATAAAATTCAACAATGTAAACCAATCACTGCAGCCAGTCATGTAAAATTGCACAAACATGAACCAAACAATGAACCTTTTAATTAATATTCACTTACATGCAACAAAGGAACAAGGGTTGCCGAGACATTCAGGTGTAGAATTATTGAGAACTGTTACTTGAGTGCAATGAAGGATACAGACTGTCTACAAGTGATTCACTCGACCAAAAGTATAAAAATATGCGTGCATTGAAAATTATATACAGAATTAAAACCTCCTCACAAAAACCGCCCTTGTATTTTTCGTTTTAACTTCCATTGTTATTGTTATTATTATTATTGCGACTCTCAAAAAGTGGTATCATTTGAGCTATGTATATGCGTACACATAACATGGCAAAATACTGGAGGATGTGTCATGGAAAATAGCTGAGCTCAAGACGAGTGGTCTCTAAAGCTGGGGACACCTAATATTGAGGACAGCTTTTACTACATGTATCAGTTATCATAACGTCCCGTTCCACAACAATATGAAGACCGGAACACAAACCTTTCTGGACTGGCAGTTTTACAGGTTGTCTATGGCTATGTGCTTATCATAGAGTACCACAATTCATGACGTGCTTCAGGGATAAGAAGGATTTTTTCTTTGCAGAAAACTCTGAAATGAGCTGGAAAAACACTCAAATTTACGTGTCCCCCAACAAAGAAAAGTACTGGTATGTTCACTTTAAAAAAAAACAAACAAAAAAAAAAAAACAAAAAAAAACAACCCCCCCCCTGAAAATCAGCTGATCAGCTGACCACTCCCATCCCTGATGCTTATAATAGAGTACAATAACTTTGGACATGTTCTAATCATAGAGAACAACAACTTGAAACTTTTACAAATAATAGAGTACCGGAGCTTTGACATGTCCTAATCATAGAGTACCAGAACCCCAAACATGGGCTTATCACAGAGTACCACAACTTTGACATGTGCTGATTATAGAGTACCAGAACTTAAGACATGGGCTTATCACAGAGACCCAGAACTCCAACATGTGCTAATGAAAGAGTACCAGAACTTTGTATATATAATGCTATTATCAGAAGTTTTGCCACCCTGATCATAGAGTACTTATAATTCAAACATAGGTTTGTTTTAGAGTACGAGCTAGTATGTCACATGTACATATGTAAATGTGCTTATTGTTTAAACATATATTGTTTGCAAAAATCTGAAAACAAAAATGCTTATAATATAGAGTACTTTTTTTTTCAGCCTCTTCAGCCATCTAAGTAGGTTTTCCTTATTTGGAAATTCCTATATTTTCAAAAGTCTTTTGGAAAAAACGTTATATCCACCAAGGATATTTACGTTTAGCCACCTCACGACGTAAACAATAGAATGTGTTTTACGTAACAACAAAGATGGCTATATACATATATCAACAGGCAAACGCAGCTTTTTCAACAGTCCCTGATGAGGTGCAGCGACACCGAAACTAGTTGAACAAGCCTCCAGATACTTTAGGCTCTAGAATCGTCTTTTAGCTTATAATATAGAGTACTTGTACCAGCAATTTGGATATGTGCATGCTTATCATGTCCAGTACCAGAATTTTGGACAATCTAAGCGGATACTTCTTGGCGATCTTAAACTGTTTGGCTACTGAATGCAGCATCCCAAAAACTCAAAGGACTCTCTGTTAATTTCACCTCTCACACTGGTGAACTCCTGACAGGCCAGTGACCCCAGAACACAAAGGAACAGGTCACAGGTCACAGAGTGACGCCTGCCTGCTATTCTGTTCTGGTCTATTTTCTGCCACCAATCCTTGGGTTTTACATTTTGGGTCTCTATTGGGGACATATTTTACCCCTTCCTGTACCGAATCGTATGCCCCAGGTCAACAGCTTTCCTTGGCATGTGCTGGGCACCAAGGAAAGCTGTTGACTCAGTCTTACAGTGACTACGAAAGGGTAAGCCAGAACCCTGCACAGCAAGACTTTCCCAACAATGTTATCAATTTTATTAAACTCATATTCCACCCAAAGGACACTTTTTTTCCCGCTAATATCTAAATGTCGTCTGCTAATTCTAGCTTACTAATTTAGGGATTATTCTTCAAAATTTTGAATGAATCTTGCATGGAAGATCATTTCAAATTATATGCCCATGGTCAACAGCTTTCCTTGGCGCACCCTGGGCGCAATGCGCCCAGTGTGCCACAATGAAAGCTGTTGACTTGTGCGCCCAGAGTGTGCCAAGGAAAGCTGTTGACTTGTGCGCCCAGAGTGTGCCAAGGAAAGCTGTTGACTTGTGCGCCCAGAGTGCGCCAAGCTGTTGACTTGGTCCCAAAGTCTCAGGGTATCTCCCTGCTGCATAAGCATGTATTCCAAGGAAATACAATTTTCATAGCTCTTACATTTTCAGCACAAATTTAAGACAATATTGTTTCAATAAGATGTTTATGTTTATAGTCTGGAAGCAGAAGTGAAACACATGAAAGTGACACCAGATGTTAGTAAAATTTAAAGTTAAGCTGCAATATCTTACATTACTACAACCTATTTCAAGACACCTGGGTCAAAGAGTGTTTTATAGTTAATATGTTAAAAAACTCTACTTTGAGGGAAGAAAGAATCTCCACGACACTCTTCAAAATGGTTGAAAGATTGCAGACATCTGTGACATGTTACTGTAAGAGATATTCAAGCTTGCAGGGCTCCTTTTTTTTTTCCAAAAGTTTTAAGCTGGTTAGTGGCAGCAGCTGAGCCCCTTATAGCAATTAAAATGAGTACAGGTGCTGGTAACCATCACTGGGGCATGAGTACTTCACTAAAAAAATGCTAACTTTCATCAATACAAAATGCTGCATGTTTAATGAAAATGAAAAAAAATTCTGCCACGGTCTTTCATGGCTGTCATCCAATGTCCCTCACCCATGAGAAGTGCTGGCCACAGGCTTGAAGTACAGGAACCATAACATTATGTTCATGGTCTGCTGAAAAATATCACCATCCAACCACACTGCTCCTGTATCTTCAGTGCTGCCATCTATCATTTGAATAGCAAACTAGAGCCAATACTGCATTTTGTGATGGATTGGACTTGTATTACTTCACGACAAGGCCGTCAATGCAACACAAAATGTTAAGGAATAAGGCTCCAATGTTTCATCTACACAAAGAACTCAAAACACACACAAACATACTGTCAGCACACAGAAAGGTTTGCTATGCAGTTTGGAGTCAATGTGGTTGCCATTTGAAGGCCAAAAAGATAAAAGTACCAGGTCTGTTGGACAAGTGCCAACTTTGATAACATAATTTTCCTTTTCTTTTCTTATTTTATTTTTAAAGCTTCAAGACTGAAAAGACCACTTTCTATTTGTGAAATCTGAACAAAAGAAAAAGATCTTTTCAACTCTGTATAAACATTTAAATTAAAATCTTCTTCAACAACAATCAATTTAAAACTGACTGATAAATGTCACCAAACTTGTGTCTGACATATACCTTTGTCAGTTGATGATAATTCATTCCGACCTTACTAAAAATGAAGCAGTGGATTGGATTAATTTATGTCAAGACAGAATATATAACTTGCAGGTAAATTTTACTACTATTGGACATATTCACAGATTTCAGCACTTCTGAGACAATACTCTATCTTTGAAGCATACTTGCATTTGAAGGAATTTGTTGGTTTCATCAATGGTTGATATTCATTTGTTGCAAGATTTCAGTTCATAACAAACACCTAGAAATATTAACACTTGCTCTGCCAACTTGAAATGTCCTACATTTTTGTTTCACTGTTCCAGCTTCCCGTATTCCTTCTTTCCAGCAGAACTTTTTTTCCTCTTCAAGCACTATGTGTAAATATATTTACTTCTGAGTCTGTAAATTTCCATGGTTTTTCAAAAGTTCACAAGTTAGCAGAGTAATATACATGTATAAAACAACAAAAACTATGTACTTCTGAAATATTTCCATTTATGTAGAGACCCCGATATTGAAATGTGAACTTTAACACAAAATCAATTGGTTTTGAGCAGGCTACAAAAAGGAAACTCAACAGTCTCAAAAATTTCATGCGATCTTCACTGCATGGATTCACTTTAATGCACAAAACATCCAAAAATA
Source organism: Hermodice carunculata (assembly GCA_964020975.1). Lineage (NCBI taxonomy): Eukaryota > Metazoa > Annelida > Polychaeta > Eunicida > Amphinomidae > Hermodice > Hermodice carunculata. Next base: position 28,593,868 of record OZ026623.1, read on the forward strand.
AAGCAATCTTTATCTACACAATTGTGAAAGACATTTCAAACTAGGTTTGAATGCTAGAGAACATTTCGACAATTTGTTTTATTAATGGTTGGTAATCCTCTGTCACAAGATTTCACTGTTCATGGCAAACACCAAGAAATATGAATGCATGCTCTATCAACTTCAAAGGTCCTTTACTTTCATCTCAATGTTCAAGCTACCCGCCTTCCTAAAGAAAACTTTTCCTTGAAGTACTGCTATGTATAAATTCCTTTGCTTTTGGGTCTGTAAATTTTCAGGTTTTTTCAGAAGCTGACAAATTCGCGGAGTTTATAAAAAAGTTGACAAATTCGCGGAGTTACAAATTAGCAATTTAAAACAAAAATGATGGAGTTCTTAAATATTGTCTATTATACAGAAATCCTCACAATGAAATTTCAAACAAAAATGATGGAGTTCTTAAATACTGTCTATTATACAGAAACCCTCACAATGAAATGTGAACTTTACACAAAAATAATTGGTTCTGACAAGGTTATAAAAGAAAACTCAACAGTTCCAGAATTTCACGGTATTTTAAATAATTCATGGATTTAATTTAAGCATAAAACACGCAAAAATAAAACCATCTTTATCCAAGCAATTGTGAAAGACATTTCAAACCTGGCTTCAATACTAAACAACTGTTACAAGTCAACAGCATGTTGTTTGTCCAATACTATAACAATCTAAAAAGTCAACGAATTAAACATGAAGCCAACTTCATAACAAAGTTTGTACACACAGTTTTACTGCATTACTCTTTAAAAATAGTAACACAAAGTACACCTTTTGCAAATACTGTACAGAATTAATTCTGGTAACCAAGGTTAATGAACTAAGAAAATAATTAACCATTAATCAGGTGACGAAAGATACTTGCACAACTTAGCTTACTATTATCAACACGCCCAGCTTTGTCTATCCCATCCTTTATGCCAATTACATAACATAGTACATACCACACTCTATTTCATTAGCTGCTCAAAAAATAACAAATTATGTACTGTCAATATCTAGTATGACTTCACAATTTTCCTGATGAACTGCTGAGCGCAAGGTTCTCAAATGTAAATTTGTTAACACTTCATTTTATATTAGGATATTTAACAGCTTGGATCAGTGGTTTTAGCAATGCTGGGCTGGAGTGCAATTCACACAAATACGCTGACCTACTGGCTTCAATCTAGCATGCAATCAGTGATACGCAAGGCAAATATGTGTCACAGCATTGGGCTCCTTGCACTGTGAATGACAGTCACCAAAAAACTTACAGCAAAAAAAAAACAAAAAAAAAACTTAGTCATAAACTATATATGCATTTTTTTTTTTTACTTTAAGTATACATGTGCTCCTGGGAGGGGAAGAGGTTGGGCCACAGACTGGGCCGGCAGTGATGAGCAACCAGCGTGATGGCGCATGCTTCGGTTTTCCAATCCATATGACAATGTCAATGAAGGCATAAATGGCTGATGGGGGCACATACATGAATTACCAATTTCTAATGGAAGCTTACATTAGTTACTTCTCTGTTGTAATTAAAAGGTGTGCGATCAGGTATACTGACTGGTGCATCCATAACCGAATGTTGATGGGAGCATATATTATCCACTGCTGATGCCACCACACATTATCCAATGCTGCAAGAAGCACACAAATATTCACTTTTTGGGGGGAGCATACATTATCCACAGATGATGGGAGCATCCATTATTCATTTCTCTGTTGTACTTGAAGGTTTATTATCTGCTTCATCATCAGAATACTTGTCATGAACCCACTCTCTCTCTGGACTGAAACCTGTAACATAAATCAACAGAATATAGGTAACTACAAAATTGTGCATAAGAATGTTCCTTATATAGACTGCCAGCCTCTTCACTGATTTAATTTCATTTTTGAACCAGTCACTCCACTATCCACAGGCAAGTCAAAACTTTGAGGAATAACAAAATTTAAAGTGCAGACATTTTTTTGCCTGACATGCAACTTTACAGAGCAGAAGATGAATCTTGCCAGCTGTTCATTTTATCAAGTCTCTGAAGATGCATTGTAGATGGGACCCATTAATTCTGCAGTCAATAATTTTTTAAAACAATTAATCTACAATTATACACAAAAACACAAGCTTTACTTATCAAGAAAGAAACTTCTTTGACACAAGTTAGAGCCAGACATTATCATCTAAGTAACAGGACACGTCTAGAAGGTTTAAATCATTACAAGATATTATTGCTTAAAAGACGTAATGTGCCACTTGGAAGATTTATCTCATTAGCCAGAAGATATTAAATGACCCTCTTTGCCAGTGGTACCACCTAGTCACACAAATTTGATCTTATTTCTTCATGCCACCTAATATTAATATCAACTTACCACCATATCCATATCCATATCCCCTGCCACGACCTCTACCTCGGTAATAGCCTCGACCCCTTCCCGACTGATATCCATAATAGCCTCGTGATCGCCCACGGAACCTGCCACGACCCCTGTTCCTTTGCCAGTAGTCCTCCTCATCTCGATTGTCATGCTGCCAAAAACAGGATACCAAATTTGACATCACTATCCCTTTGCAGCGCTCGCTATGCACAGCTGGGAAAAATCGTGTATGAAATTTCAACAAAACTAATTTACAGTTTGTGTTAAATTAGTAAGGCATTATGATGTACACTGTGCATTTGTCTTCAAAACAAAGACAGGGTCCTAGTCAATTGATGCGTAGCTCTTACTGGCTCTGCTGACTGTAGGTTACAGAGCTAACACAATCACTCAGGTCTGTCCGTCCCTCTGCAAACTTTTGTTTGTGGATGCAATACAGTCCAGTTTTCAAGTTTGCCCTACATAATTTTCAGGACTTATCAAGTTTGTGAAAATCTAAGTTAAGTTCCATATTTGTGGCACCACCTACAGCATTACATAATATATGGGCCAAGATGTCAACATTTTGAAAATGCTATTTTTCAAACAATTTGTAATAAATTGTCATGAAACTTGGCAGGAATGTAAATCTGGCTAAGAGAGGGAAATACATTAAAATTATTGAAAGATATGGACCAAAATATGTTGAAAAGACATTAAAATCAACATGCTCAGAGAGAATAAGGCTGATAATACCAAATGTGCCACAGATGTGTATAGTTTTATAACATGGAAGACCTTGACATACTTTCAAGGTCAAGAAGGACATACATTTCACAAAATGATTTTTTTGTTATGCTCATTACATTTGATCTTGTGCACAAATCAATATAACACAACAGGAATATTTTACAGACAAAAGTCTATGACAGGTGCAGTTATGGTGGTATAAATTAGAACTGGCATCATAGGTATTAAAAGTACATTCATCTCATTATCTTGATTATAAGCTGTGATGGAACTTCTTCATATCCACCAAATATACAGTAGGTGAATGATAAAATTCAGTGAAATTTTGAGTGACCTTGAGTCATTTCACAAGGCATTACTAATGCTGCACTTTTACTAAATCCTTAAAGATTTAAGGATGTAGTTAATGACGCTAAATTTTATACGTAGAAAAAATATGGAGGCTAACAATACCAAATTTAACACAAATGTGCATCACATATAGAAGATTAATATTGCATTATTTGGGTGACCTTGACCTGCTTTCTCAATGTCATAGAGAGCATACATTTCACAAAATAACGTTTTTGTTATGGTCATTACGTCTAACTTGTGCACATGTATCAATATACCATAGCAGGAATATTATACAGACAAAAGTCTATGGCGTGTGAAGTCATGGTGGCTGCACTGGTGGTATTAAGTGGAACTACAGGCTGACTCGCGTTGTTAAAGTTTGTGCGAAAAAGCCTTGTACTTTAATACGCATTTGAGAAAAAGATTTTCCCCCATGCACCTGTTTAAGGACCCCATGCCCCTGATCATTTTCGCACATTCTTGCAAAAACATAGTGCGAATTGCTACTTTTAAGGAAACAAAAGTTTCAGATTAAAATTGTACACAGACAGTTCTGCACAGATCCATAAACTAGAACAGTGTGCTTTCACATGCAACTTTTTGGACTGGTCATTGTGCCCACATCATGATTCTGTTCCATTTTCCCCTACAATGAGAACAAGCTGGAGGTTGATTCACTGCATGTATGCTCCCCAGTACTGTGGTTGCAATGCACAGTACTCTACCCCTGTACTCCTATTGTCTTCCATTCCAGGATCACTCAGAATTGTTCATATTCAGGAAATGAATACATTCAATCAATGCATAAGCTGCAGACACCACTGAATTGATAATTGGAAGTTTGGCCGGCCATTGGCCTTGTGGTTGCCATGACAATAACATTTGTGATCAAAGCTGGAATGCAGGTTGATTCGTAGATTAGATAATCTGAACCTGTACTATACAAATTAAGTAATTATGGTTTGTTTGACAGATATTCATATTTCATAATGAAGCTCTGCATTTATAAGCAAAACTTCACGTATTTAGCTAATTCATCATTTGCCATGTTCATATTTATTCATTATCATGTGGGTGGTCTTTGCTGAATATTTAGCTTGGACAAGGATCCGCTACTCAGAGAGACCTGTACGGGTAATAGGCTCCGAAACATGTTGAGTAGTTACCTGCTGAGGACCCTTTAATTTATTTGGGCTGATATAGCCTATGTCAAAATTTTACAGAGGAACGTGTGCAATATGGACAATAGTAATTCCATATGTATATAGGTTAGACAGGGACAGGTTAGCTTATGGAGACTAAAGAGTTCGGACTGCGGAATAGGGTAATGACTACTAGGAAGTGGTTCTCGGCAAAAAGACACAAATACAAATAAGCTCTACTTCAGGACACCCTGTGCAAACAAGCTGGTTATTCCTTCAAGCTTAATATCATCCACAGATCATGCTGGAAGTTTAGAAGCCTGACTTCATGGATCAAACTGCAGCTTGTGCAACTGGCCAAGGTGTCATTAAGGCTTGGTACCCACCTCAAAGTACCCAGCTCCTCTTGGGATCATTTCAGGCTTATCCTTCCACTCCTCATACTTGTATTTATCTGTAACATTGAAAGAAAACTGGGTCAGTTAAACTACATCTACCTCCCGCAGTTGTATCACTACCATGTCAAAATAAGCCGGTTTTGTTTCATTTGCTTTCAACACTGGTAAATTAACCCTTTCCCCTTGAATTAACACTGAGTCAACAATTTTCCTTGGCATGGGTTAGGCACTTAATGCCCAACCCAAGGAAAGCTGTTGACCTGGAGCACATGATCTTGATAGGTCTCATCTGCAATTCTCAGTCAAATTGTTTTTCATTACTGTTGAAATTAGTTGAAAACACCGCAGCAGACAATATTTGACCAGCAGCCAGTTTTTTTCCGGTTTAAGGGGGGTAAGGTTGTATTCCTCCTAATAAAGACCCCTGCTCTAATAAGGCACCACATCCCCTTGGAATTTAAATGATCAAAAATCAAACAAAATATTCTACATTGAATGATTTTTTTTTCACAGTATCTTACCTACAATATGCAAAGGATGGTTCCAAATCAAGGGCATACAACATTTCAATTCTGTGCACCCTGGCCACCAATAGGGAGGTACACAGTAAATGTATATCAAGCAACCAATCACACAGCGCCACATGCATTACAATTCAGAGAATATCTGCATAATGCCTGTCATCTGCCTCTTGTATGCAAAGCAGACCAAGTTTCATGTCAAATCAAATGGAAAATAAATGAAGCTTGGGTCTGTTTAGCAGGTAAACCTGTCTTGTGGTTTTGCATGCTCTTTATTCAACATGGGAGCTTGAGTGACTTGACTGGAAGGAACGAGGTTATGCCAGAAATTGAGAACACTGAGGCAGAGATATGCTTGCCACCCGGCTGCTCAGGATATTACAGTAACAGCCAAGTAAAGCTGAGAAAAACACTGAAATGGGTCTGTCCTGCCACTCTGGCTTTTGAAGGACTCCTTTTCTCATATTTTTATTAAGACTGTAATTCCCTGTCTCAATATTAGTGCCATATCCACCTCAGTTTTGCAGTACATATACAACAGTTTACACTGAGGCAACAAATTGAGAAACTAGTGGCTCTCGGAGATCGAAGCCTGTGACCAACACAGTGACACCTGCTATCAACCCTATCCCCCTTGAATTGACACTTGAGTCAACAACTTTCCTTGGCATGAGTTGGGCACTAACTGCCCATCTCATGCCAAGGAAAGTTGTTGACCTCGGGCATGCGATCTTGATAGGGCTCATCTACAATTCTCAGTGAAAATTGTTTTCCATTACTGTTAAAATTAGTTGAAAACACTCAAGCAGACGACATTTGACCACCAGCCGGTTTTGGCCAGTTTCAGGGGGAAAGGGTTAAAGGCCGCCGCCCAGGACAGACCACTCTGAACCCACATCTGATTATAGTGAAACACCATTATAATGACACCATCTGTTCCTTGCAAAGTGTGTCAGATATCTGAATATGTCAGTTAAATGAGTCACATCACAAATAAATTTGAATTCTAAGTCTCCAAACACTTGTGTTGTTATGTAAATATGCAGGATATCTGAGTTTCATTATGAGATTGCACCATATATTTCTTTTTAAAAGTTACAAGCATTTTAAAATCCATCTGCAACACAGACCACCTTTAGGCTGGCAGTAAAGGTGGTCTTAAAATACCATGTACAGTGAAACCTCCCTATACCGAACACCCTTGGGACCGCAAAAAAAGTGTTCAGTATAGTGAGGTGTTTGGCATAGGGAGGTTTGATAGGATTGAAAGTATATATTTGGGACCGATAAATGGTGTTCAGTATAGAGAGGTGTTAGGTATATGGAGGTGTTCGGTTAGAGAGGTTTTACTGTACTAAGAAATATTTCTACATAATTTTGTCAACAAGACTGCTGTATTCTGCAGATATTCTGTACAAAACAATTGTAATTTACCATAGTTCTATAGACTTCCTTGTGTAATTTATTTGCACAATGTAATTTTCCTCAGGTGTATCATTCTTGCTCATTTTACTCAAGCAACACCATGTTTTATACCTTCACTTAAAAAGTCATATATACGAAGACACATGCAAAATAAACAGGCATGAATGCTGCATTGGAAAATCTTGATCAGATATTTTCCGAATAGAAGTTTGTGTGTGCATTGTCACTCTCTGATTAACCATCAAAGACTGGAATTATTAAACACAGCTTTCACTCGTGTGGACGGTGATGAGATGCTCATTGAACATGACAGAAATGTTTGGCATTCAAATTACATTGGGCAATACACAGACCATTTTACGTTGCTTACAGATAGGTAACAAGTTTCTTGAATTGGAAAAGTTCAGAAAATGCATGACAGCACGTATTTCACCACCTAATCACCTGGACATGGAGCATATATAAGGCTCTTCATGTATTAGGTTCAGTAAAATAAATTTTCAGGTCCTCAGCCACTTTTGCGACAGACACTTTGAGAGACGTGTTTGGGGGTTTTTCTCCCTGTTTTTCTCCGGTTAGGGGTGCGGGGTTGGTGTTCGGGGATGGTTTTTAATATCTGACGACACTGATAGTGGTTTGTAGTGACCAAAATTAACAAAGAAACAAAGCACCGGACACATTTAATCTACCTGCATATCGTTTCATTAACCCTTTCCCCTTAACCTGGCCAAAACCAGCTGGTGGTCAAATGTCATCTGCTTCAGTGTTTTCAACTAATTTCAAGAGTTATGAAGAAAATTGACACGAGAATTGTAGACAGACTTATGAAGTCTGCATGCTCCAGGTCAACAGCTTTCCTCAGCATGGGTTAGGCACTAGTGTCCAACCCATGCTGAGGAAAGCTGTTGAGTCAGTCTTAATTCATGGGGGAAAGGGTTAAAAGACATATATGCATTGCAGTCGACATATTTTCAATGCAAACAAAGTAAGCCAAGTATCTAGCACTCTCACTTTCTTAACAAAACTCTCTCCCAAATGGAATGTTCCATATTGGGGGATTGATTTGCACTTCTATATTATACTACAAGTTGTCCCATTCTACAGTGATACAGGCCTCTGTCAGTGGTTTTTGCATTGCCTGGCAAGTCATCCATCTTCTCACTGCTTTGGGGCACATACAGCATCATTTACCACACAATGTAAAAACCAGTGATTTCGGGATTTTTTTTTTTTTAATATGAAAATGTGATCCACATCTTAAAATAAAAACTTGAGAAACTCAGAAACTGGTTCGAGATGTTTGATGGGCAAATAAAAGGGTCAATGAAGCAGGAAAAAATCTGATAAGCAAAGTGTCGGAGGACCAGAATGCTTGTTTCTTTTTACGCAACCTCATACAGCTGAAGTTGGACAGTGGTGACCTACCTACAGATGTATCTATATCCTACTGAGTACCTCGTGTATCGGTGCTCTGTGTTAATAAAATATTGTTTTAATTTATATATTAATCCAAATGAGGCAACATTTAAAAAAATGGAAAACAACCCATGATTTCAATTTTATGTTCATGTTTATGGTTCACGTGATTGACAAATTTTTTATGAATCTTAAAAAGGATCATAAAGCTGAAATCTCCTGGACACCTTTATGATGGATGCAAGAAAAAAAAAAAAAATTTCATGCCATGCAACAGAGTGGAACTAAATGTGCACACAGTCACATAGCCATTTCTCAACAGATTGCAGCCAGTATGGTTTTTGTCATACCAGCTTCCCCTAAATCATGTCCCCCATTTTTGAAATATTAAATCTTCTGTCACTGAAAGTTTTCCAACTACCAGCATTACACTGCATTGGTACAAACAGTTCAGCTCATCACACAACTTTTTTTTTTGGAGCAACTAGGACTTCACAACTATGCCACAATGTTGCCAATTTCTCTTTTGAATCACAGGTTATTTGGTCACAGATATATATAAAAGAGAACACAATGAGTTTGATTTTCCCTGACCTACACATGCAGCCTTTTAAAAAAAAAATTGTTTCAATTTTATCCTCTTTAAATTGAATAATTTGTTTGTTTATTTATAATCTATAGGAATACAAAGTAATTTTGCCTGTAAGTGCAAGAAATCACGGACAGCCAGTTTCTCTTCATCTGCAATTTTTTGTTGGTGTGTCAGATAAGTTTGCTTTTCCAAGAATGCTTTCTTCTTACCTTATGACCACAATTTTGTTTGGATTTTTTTCTCAGACCAGGGAGACCTAGAGAGACCCTATTTGGTGTGGTAGTACCTCTATGAATAGTATTATGCTTTTCTCACTTTTACCTTTACACTACTGAATGGTACTTATCTAATGAATATTGACCAAAAGGCCAAGCAGTGGTCCCTCCCCTACAAGAAACCATCCCTTCTATGGAGGTCTCCATGCAGATGCAGCAAGCATGGTCCAGTGAAAACTCATTATAGTGACACCATCTGTTCCCTAAAAAAGTGTCAGATAACTGAATATGTCAGATAAATGAATCAAATAACAAAGAAAATGGACTTTTTCCAATGAAGATTTGTGTCATTATATTGAATATGTCGGGATATCTGAGCGTTGTTATAATGAGGTTTCACTGTATTTTCATTTTATCCCATTCCCCCACAGAGATGCCCACACTCTTAACTCATGCAGTGCCATACCTTTTCTTGGCATACTTTGGGTACATTACATCCAAAGAGTGCTAAGAAAAGCTATTAACATGGACTATCACACTCCATGTAACTTCATGCATGCTGATAATTGAACAAAACCTTTTTTACAACGAACACGAATCCAGCACACTTATCATGATTCAGAGCAGTCCATGTTATCTAGTTCGACTTTAGTCACACTTGGCACTGAAAGAGTTAAAAGGCGACACTGCTGGTGTAGTGAAACCTGTTTTGAGAGACCACTGTGATGAAAGACCACCTGCCTTTTCAGACCATGTTTATTATGTCCCTTTTGCTATCTTTCCCATGCTATACCTCTATTGAGAGACCATCTGCCTTATGTGACCACTTTTGGGCTTGCCCTAGGGGTGGTCCCTCAAAACAGGTTTCACTGTATTTGGTGTTACCTGATATCATATGCTGGGAGCCACTGAATCCTACTTTCAAACCTGGAATATTTTCACTGTTAGGCAAGTGAGATTCCCTGCCAACCTTCATCTATACTTCAACCTTGTACGTACACAGCTCAACCTGTAGCTAGGCAAATCTTCTTTTCTAGTTCTAGTTTCTTTTGGTTTTTCTTTTCAAAAACAACTGCTACAAATGAACGTGGGACTGCTTACCGACTCTCTTTGAGAAATTAGGTGGATCCTCCTTGTCTGTGGAGCTACTAAAACGTGAGGTTGTGCCTGGCAGAAAGATGAAGAGTACACACACCTTAGACAACCATAGCCACTTGACACACGGTCTTGGTACAGCCAGACATGTATAGGTAACTAGGAAGTTGTTCCCGTGTTATGCTGAAATGACTCCGTTTTTACCACTCTCAAGCATGAAATGACTTCATGCACTTTTACATCAACCAAAATGTTACATACGTACAGCACAACACAAACTTATACAAATCACAAACATAATTCATGCATTTAAACTACAGTCAACATCATGCTCGACCTTTTGAGTACTAGTACTCTAACTTTAGTCAAACACAAATAAAAAGTAAATCACTGTGCATGAAGTACATGGAAATATACTTAAGTATCATTAGCTATAAAACACAAGTTATAACCCATTGTTGCAAACTTTTTCCTAATCTTAAGATCATAATTACTTTTTAATTTATTCAGAGATGACTGTGATGTTCTTCATTGTAAAACTTGTTTTTACAAGTAAATCTATGCAACTGTGCAGTAATTATTTTAATGCGACTCACAGTACTGTTCTAGATACTTTCTCCATGATTGTTTTTCCATTCCATCTTTTTTAACCCTTTCCCCCTTGAATTAAGACTGAGTCAACAGCTTTCCTTGGCATGGGTTGGGCACTAAGTGCCCAACCCATGCCAAGGAAAGCTGTTCACCTGGGGCATGTGATCTCGATAAGTCTCGTGTACATTTCTCAGTCAAATTGTTTTTCATAACTGTAGAAATTAGTTGAAAACACTGAAGCAGACGACATTTGACCACCAGCCGGTTCTGGCCAGTTTGAGGGGGAAAGGGTTAATGATGTCAATGACTGCAAGGGTGAACATCAATAAACTGTACCCAAACAGCCTGGCCGACTTATCATTAACATTTGATTATAATAGGATTAATGAGTGTTAAACGATGTAAGATTAGGAAATATATGTGAATATAAATTTGATACATTAGAGGGACACATCTAGGCATACAAAATTTGCAGCCAAATTGAGAAATAAAACAGTAATCACTGCAGAATTTGACGTAACTTTTACAAAATTGCTTTATTTTCACGTGTATAAATTTTCACGGTTTTTGTATTTTGACATTTTAATGTAGTTTTAATTTCACTGTTTTGAACATAATAACCCATTCAAACAATGTTAAAATACTATTTCACTGTGTTTTTATTTTGACAGTTTTGTGCCATCAGCGAAATAAGCAAAAATTAGAATACAGCAAAATTAATGCAAGTTACAGTTTTTCATGTTAAATAAATACCCCATTTGCTAATTTTTTTAGCCAAATGAACAAAACATTAGTATTTGGCTAATGACACCAGCAGTCCTTTGCATCACATTATTGGCTTTAAGTGGTTTTTTTTTGTTTTTTGTTTTTGTTTTTCGCTATTCCAACAACAAATGCTCCAATAACTATACTCCCATACAATTACTGTTCTGCATTTTACTCCTATACCAAATGACTTGTGGCCACAGTGAGAGTAGGTCCATCAAAGTGAAGCACCATGAGCCCCAAATGTATTTATATACTGCTAACTCTTTGTTGCTAATTTACCCTATCTTATGTGTACTCACTATTGTACCGGTCGTAACCTCCTCGTCCTCGGTCATATCCACCCCGTCCTCTATCGTATCCACCATAACCACCTCGCCCTCGGTCATAACCATGATAACCTCGACCTCTCCGCTCATATCCTCTCCCTCTATTATCACGAATCTTGGACCTTCATAGAACAGAGAGGCAAAATCATGAAAAATGAATCCACTCAGTGTCCGACACAAACAGTTCACATACAACTGTACACATGGTAATGGCTGCAATCAGGTCTCCTGGGGTTTCACTCAAAATTGCCATTATTCCCAAATTCTGTAAGCCAAAGTTCAACAGAAATAAGGAAAGCACCTTCTCAATAAAGTTTTGAAAAGTTTCATAAGATACCTGAAAGTGTGTTTTAGTACAGAGTTATGGGATCTTCACATCAGTTTATCTCAAAGTTTCTTTACCTGATGAGCAGACCAATCTGTGTTGCGTCTACTGCAATTGTAATGGGAAAACACAAAGCTCAGTCTGCTCAGCAGGCAACCACTGTCTGCTTGTAGCACCACCTATAGGTGAAATGTGACACTGTATGACAGTTAACCCTTTCTTGGTCAGAATGCACCTGAGTCAACAGCTTTCCTTGGCACAGGTCGGGTACATTGCACCGAAACCTGTGCCAAGGAAAGCTGCTGGCCTGGTACCTGGGATATGCTGTCTTAGCCCTTTCCCCCTTAAACCGGCCAAAACCAGCTGCTGGTCAAATGGCGTCTGCTTTAGTGTTTTCAACTAATTTCAGCAGTAATGAAAAATAATTTTGACGGAGAATTGTTGATGAGCCCTATCAAGATCACATGCCCCAGGTCAACAGCTTTCCTTGGCATGGATTGGGCACTTTGTGCCCAACCCATGCCAAGGAAAGCTGTTGACTCAGTGTTAATTCAAGGGGGAAATGGTTAAAAGGTCTTGTCTACAATTCTCCCAAATGTTTTCTATTACAAAGAAATCTCAGTAAAAATGTTGAGACACACAACAATCTACATCTGGATACCTTTTAGGTGACTTGAGCAGGAAAGGGTTCATTTGTATTTGAGATTCACCATAAAACTCTGAATGATGGTAAAGTATCTGGACATAATTTGTCAGGAGGCTCAGGAACAGTCAGCACAGGAGCCAGTAGAGAATCAGGCCTGATAACACCCCACATGCCTGTATACTCAGCGATACCTGTAATCTGTGTAGCCAGCACCAAACTGCCTGGTGGTCCACCACTGCCCACGCGTACAGTCAGACTGGATGGTGATAGGAGTGAAATAGTCAAATTTGTCCCCTCTGCCAACCGCCAGCAAACCAGTGTTTGGAAAAAGAGAATTAACGTTAGATGTATTTATGCTAGTTGGGCCACCGGTTTGGGTGCTGCACAACTGAAGGGGGATTAAATGGATGCAAACAACAGATGCAACGAAGACACTGTGCAAAACAGTATGGCACTAAACTCATCTGGAATAATCAACATACAGCTGTACATTCATGTCTGAAAATATAATAAGCAACATTTTCAATGAAATCTCTTCTTAGTCCAAAGGGTTAATTTTCCGTGTGCATGGCAGGCAAGGTTGCCGTGTACATGCAGGTCAACACACACAATACAGCGGGGAGGAGGGTCTCTCAAAAGAGGGACTACAACAGTGAGGTGTCACTGCATAGTAAAGCTATGGAACAATCAAAAGAACAGAAATTCAGGCAGAGTGAATAAGCAAGGACAAGAACAGAAGATTCTAGCCCTGTCTAAAAGAGGGCACTGCAGTCACTGGAGAGCTAGGGTTGTATATTCCCATTACTTTACATTGTAATTTGCAACATATCTTGAAAACAACTACACATAGAGACACCAAATTTGGCACGGTAAATCTAGATATGTAACTAAATACCTCACAGAAATCATATTACAGCAGCTACTAAAGTGACCAGTTTATTTGAGGTTACAATAACATGCAAACCAATAGGAATGCACAGCTCTAGCCCTCCAAACTTCTGTGTATTTGGTTGTGTATTGAGGCGAATACACACTTCAGGGCTAATTCTGACCTTTCCTATTGTCATTTTACTCATCCAGTTCTAATCACAAACAGTCATGCTCATAAAAGTACATTAAAAATAGATTCAAATCCCTCAATAACAGACCATCAGTCCAGTACCAGCATGCCTATATCATGTATATTTCCACCGATAAAAACCAGGTCAACATCTTTCCTTGGCATGTTCTGGTGTCCAAAGTATCAATGAAAGATGTTGACTCAGTCTCAAACTTAGCACTGACACTTAATCAGTGCTTTTCAAAATAGCTTTATGACCCCTGCAACACTGAGACTAGACCTTTCTTCACTCCTTCCCGCTTGAGTTCAGCTGAGTTAACAGCTTTCCTTGGCATGGGTTGGGCACTAAGTGTTCAACCCATGCCAAGGAAAGCTGTTGACCTGGGGCATGTTATATCGATAGGTCTCAGCTACAATTCTCAGCCAAATCCTTTTTCGTTACTGTTGAAATTACTCATTTGAGGTTATGGATCCAAATATGGTACTCAGAATACTTCGGAAACAGGAATGCCAGCAATAGCCAAAAATTACTTCCGTTTCCGATAACTGTTTTTTGGCTAACGCTGGCAGCCCTGTTTCCGAAGTATTCTGAGTACCATATTTGGATCCATAACCTCAAATGAGTTTCCACATATGGATATTATTGTCATGTTTGACTGATTTTTATGGAGGGAAATATCAACACATCAGATTTAGCCAATCGGAGAGGAGTGTCCCAAAAAAGAATACGCTTTTGGACTTTCCCATGGTGCCAAACATTCCAGACATTTGTAAACAAACATGTCCCTACAGGGAATGCAAACTTGTGGGCATGTGCATTTTTTTCTGCGGATTTCAACACTTTTACTTGCCATAAACGACTATTAATGATTACAAGTATTTATATTGCATGGACAAATAAATGAAATGTCACTACCAAAAACTATGACACTGAATCAGTCATACTACCCACATCATAAGTGCCAACACCTGTTGCTAGTACAGTGCAGGCTGCAATGTGGCAACAGACAGCCACTGTTTTGGTGTGTTCATTGCACATTTTTACATGAGGAATTAGTTCAAAGAGAAGAGTGGACCGAAAGGCATTGCTCTGGTAAATAGGCAAATTACTAGTAGTTATGTCTCTGATAATCCCAATGCCCGTTGATTGTTCGCACCATTTCCATTTTGTCACATTTCAACTTCAATGATGATCCAAAGCATACTAGACTTGAAAGTGTTTGGACTCATGACAAGTGCGCAACCGTGAACAGAACAGGAGCAAGCATCACAACGGAATTTATCAATATGTATATAAGTGTACTGGAAAAGAGATAGAACAACAACGCAGAAAAATGACACTTTGAAATTTAGCAATATTCACACTTGGAGTGCGTTTCAAACACATTTGAAGCACAACATTCAATTGAAAAATACATGTGAACCTCAAAACATTGATATTTTGCACATTTCTCAAGTTATTCATATTTAGCTTCTTTATCATGATACCGACACTGTAAATAAATCAAATTTATTGATGGACAACTTGAACGCCAGTCATGTTTTCCATAAAGGTGTATCATATACAGGAATTGTAAATGTCTCCGTTCAAACACTTGGTGCTTTCATTTCCGTGCCAGCCTGGCATTGCTCTGGATAGAACAGAGTAATTATTCAGGTTTTAGTCCTTGTGCAACACCATTGTATCTTTCTAACTCAGGCCATAAGCATCAATAAAATCTCGTCTGGAAACAATATGAGCAATGCTGTCATGTCTGAGGCCTTAGAATGTATGGGTGGGACAAAACTCACTCACCCAATTGCACCCTTCAGGTCATTTCACTTACGTATCTGTGATACATGATACGCCATGAGTATTCTGCCCTTATGGGTCAATAGGAAAGGTCAGAATTAGCTCTAAGGTGTGTATTCACCCCAATACATAACTAAATACACAAACATTTGGAGGGCCAGAGCTGTGTATTCCCCTTAGTTTGTATATTAAAGCAACCCTTAATAAACCAGTCACTTATGTAGCTGTGGTTATATGATTTTTGTGAGGTATTTACTTATGCATCTAGATTTACTGTCTGAAAATTTTGTTTCTGTGTGTAGTAGTTTTCAAGTTAACTTGCAAATTACAATGTCAAGTAATGGGAATACAAAACTCTAGCCCTCCACTGACTGCAGTGCTCTCTTTTAGGCAGTTCTTGAACCTTCTGTTCTTGCCCTTGCCTATTTTATTTACACATCTATGTGCAATGAGAACTGTGTGTATTTCTGAAACAGGACTTCCTGTTTGTGCCTTTCTCTGAAACATGAGTCAAATTTACCCATGTTTTGGTGGGTATTTTGGAATGTGGTGTAAAAACAGAATAGTTTTAAAGGATGTTCACTGAGCACTGTCTGCCTGACTGACTAATCCACAAAATGGATGCTTCACTTGCCTCGCTTCAACCCTTTCCTCCTCATATCAATCACCTGGCCACATTCACAAAGAATTTTAATCTGATAAGAAGTTTAGCTAGATCAACATTAAAATTAACTTGTGTTGATCCCACGTTCTTTAATCCTGGGTAGCATGAACAATCTTAGCGTGAACAAATCTGTTTTATGGCTATTGTACCACGCATAGGATTAAAATTTCAGGATTATGGCTTCATCTTAATTTGATCCAGGTTTTGATCCAGTTTAAATGACACATACCCGATTAAACTAAATTAATTTAATAAAATGAAACTGCTGCATAGAGAGTTCATACTGTAGCCCACAAAACAAACTGCTGATTCCTGGAAGTTTTGATTCATATATTAGGCCAAGGATGAAGGGGTCTTCCAGCTGACAGAACTCACATGTATTTTTCAATATGTTGGTCCTCGGTGAACACACATGTACAGGGCTATATCTCTATTATTCTTTTTTTTTTTTCTCAACTTTGTCATGCGTTTTGCCCACCCACCCCCACCCGCTGTTTGTAAATTTTACTGGAAAAGCCATAAGCAATGCAGGGACAAAGTGCACCAATTTAATTTTTGGATCAAAGTCAGGATCACATCAAATTATTTGTGAATATGATCACAGTCTGTTGGATACAAAGCATCATGTTTTATATTTTCATTAAAATTGCCTTACGAAATATTTTGAATGACAAATGCAGGTAAGCCTTTTCGAACCAATATACCTCGCATCAACAGCTTGCCCTAGTGCAGGTCGGGCTTATCACATCCAACCTGCGCCAAAAGGGCTGAAACTGTCTTACCACAACCTTGAAAGGCTCAATTGTGTGTCGCCTCCCATTTTCATTGTGACCTCTTGACATGCACTGTTGTAATTTTACTTTGGGGGAGACGGGGTAAAGTTTGCCTTACCGTGCATCAAAGTGCTCGTCGCCCTGCCTCCTGCGTGCCAGGTTGTGTCGAAGGTCATGAGGGTCTCGCTCATACCTTTCCTTACGGTCATCCCCGGCATGGATGTCCCCAGTGGTCAGAGTCACCGTGTACCTAAAAAGACATAAGTTACACTTTACCACCTAGCTTCCACATATCTCCACTACTTGGTGACATTATGTGGTACCCCTCTAATAATGCCACCCCGGTTGGCCAGAGGGTAGCTTTTGAGGGGTGGGGTGGAAGCAACATAGTACATTTACAGCAGATGGTGACCTGTACATTAGGGCACGAAGGGTTAGCCTTTGACAAGGGGATCTTCATTAAAGGGGACAACTGTACAGAAATACAGGGAAATTTGGCCACTCAGTGCCCAACTCATGCCAAGGAAAATTGTTGACCTGGGGCATGTGATCTGGATAGGGCTCATCTACAATTCTCAGTCAAAATTGTTTTTCATTACTGTTGAAATTAGTTGAAAACACTGAAGCAGACGACATGTGACCATGAGCCGGTTTTGGCCAGTTTAAAGGGGAAAGGGTTAATTCAATGAACTGATGCTGCACTCAAAAGACATTTATGCTGCCAGACATTGCAAACATTTTAACTCTTTAAATGCCAACTGTGACTTAAGTCCTACTGTTTAAGAGGAACTGCTATCAATTATAATGAAGATATCAGATTCACATTCCTTGTAAATGACCTTTTATTGAAGTACCAGCCAATAGTTCCTGAGAATATAATGGTCTGGATCAACAGCTTTCCTTGGGGAGCTTTGTGTGCTATGTGCTCAAAGTGTGTAAAGTAAAGTTGCTGACTGAGTCCAAAAAGTTGCATTGACAGAGTTAAATAAGGTAACGACTATGACTTTTTAACCATGGCTACAGTCTGAATATAAATTTGTTCATCCACAGGAGAAGTTAAATTTGAAAGTAACTTTCCCTTGTCCTGGACAAGACAGAAGTTTTCTTGCCCTGCATGGTCTTCCATGTGGTTTGGGCCAAAAGATTATGATGGAATACTTCCTTTGTGTCACCTTCATGTGGCATGAAGGCTGTCAACATTCTCTCAACATAAGTTTTCCAAATTTTCAACATACTAAACTGATACCTTACCAGCACAATATCAATGGATATTACCTTGTACCTATCTTGGTACAATACTCCTATATGCTTGTACAAATATACACAAATCTGCCAAAACTGAACTCCTCTTAGTCGTGGTCTCTCTTAGCACCCCATATGAATATCACACTTATGCTCACACCATCAACACATGTAATTATTTCTTCATGTGCTTCATATATGCAAAAATAGTATGTGCTGATATTACAATCAACAGTATCTGGTATTTCCACACACACACACACAGACATAGACACACACACACACACAGACACACAGACACACACACACACATTTATTTCTTCATGTACTTCACACACGCAAAAATATTGTGTGCTGATATATGATAATTAACACTACTTAGTATTTCCATATATATTTGCATTTGTGTCTTTTTGTCAAGAACCACTTCCTAGTAGTCATTACCCTATTCCGCGGTCCAAACTCTTGTACTCTCCATAAGCTAACCTGTCACTGTCTAACCTATATACATATGGAAGTACTATTGTCCATATTGTGCACCCTCTTCCGTAGAATTTTGCAATAGTCTGTATCAGCCCAAATAAATTAAAGGGTCTTCTGCGGGTAACTACTCAGTACATGTTTCGGAGCCTATAACCGTCATGTCTTTCTGCGTAGCAGCTCCTTGTCTAAGCTAAATATTCAGCAAAGACAACCCACATAATAATGAATAAATATGATGTGGCAAATGATGAATTAGCTAAATACGTGAAGTTTTGCTCATAAACACAGATATATACATATATATATATATATATATATATATATATATATATATATATATATATCAGGGTAGATGCTTATAATTTTTTTTTTTTTTTCACAAATGTACTCAGATTACTCATTTATGCACGCTTTCTTACTTCTAACTAAAATGTTGATTTTGATCCAGATCTTTACAATTTTCACTCTGTTTTGTCTGTTCCACCCACCTCCCATAAAATTTTTACAAGAAAAAACTTTACAGAATGCAAATTTTTAAAAAAAAATCATAAGAAAGTCAGAAATGTCAAAAATGATTATCTAGAGACACTGCCACAAGACAATTTTTTTTTTTTAAATTTGAGGTGTTCTGAAGTACCAATTTTTGACAAATTTTTGGGTACATTCGTTACAACAATTTTTTCCTGTACAGAGTTTTACCCATTATACCATCTGGCAGAAACCATGCCTCCCCCCTAGCTATATACTGTGTATGTGTGGAAAATGACAAATAGTCTCTCCACAGGCCAAAGAAGTACTACCCACCACCACATGAAGTATGCCACTATGGAATGCTGGGTAATGTCCAAATACCAAAAATGTGTGGAAAGTGCTTCTTCTATGAATAATTGTACCACCAGCCACTATAGCTTAGAGGTTCGTCATTTTCAAAGTACATGCTAAAAAATGGCAAATTTTTGATACAGTCAAAATTCTTTGCTGTCGTTTTTTCTCAAATGTATGTGTTCTCTCAATCCACAAGAAAGCTCTTATAATCATAACTAAGCATGCACATTTTCATATTTTTGGTGATTTCAGAGTCATTTCAGCACAAGTTTAAATTCAGTACTGTGGACGTAACTTTTGTAAAACCTGTTAAGTTACTCTACAACTGGGTCTTCATTTTCTGCATGGCTAACAGAGTTGATTCTAGGATTTGTGTGAAAGGGGCCAAATTGGCCCACCTGATTTTCCAGAATGGGCTAAATAGCCAGAATGATAGGCCAACACAACAGAAATGCACTAAGATATAATCATTAAAAGTGGGGGGACCTGGCCCTTCATGTGTGATAATCTGGGCCAAAGTTGTCAAAAGGTGGTAAAATCACCCACTTCCCCACCCTAGAATCAACACTGGCTAATGTACTATGTGATTACATATCAATGAAAGAGAAAAATAGCCCTGCAAGCCGACAACCAAATAAATAAACTTACAGTGCATGTGCCATGTCAACCCCAACAAGCCTTGTGAAACATACTGTGCTTTAAGTGCATTCATTCATTGACTGTGGCACAAACGTATACAAACACTACAGACACTGCATCCAATTTCTGTCTACGTGCACCATATATTACATGTACATGTAAATAAACTTAACAGTTTGAAACCAAAAACTCTGCAAGGTAGATGGTTACCTTCCATAAGAATGCCACCTCTAAAGCACACAAATGTAGGTTCTAGCCTTGCAAAGAATTTATCTCCAGGTTCATTTGAAAAAAAAGCAAAAAAACAAAAAATAATTTATTGCCACACAAGTTTTTTCCCAGCCAAAGTATAAGTTCACACCTGTAAATAAATGAGTAAATGGCATCTATGTTCTTTCATACACCACACTGACCTCAGTCTTGCATCTCCACCAAAAACTTGCATCAAACAGAAACCACTGCTCCAGTTTTGCTACCTTTAATTTAACCAATTGTGGAGTTAATATAGAACTAGAGTGGTCTCTCTTGCAAGAACACTCCAATGAGACCACCTGCCTTGAAAGACCACCTTTTCAGCATACTTTGCTCAGTACATTCTGTGTTGTTCATACTGGTCTCCTATGAGACACCATAATTTGTTCCTCTGTAGGGTGGTCTTTCAAGCCAGGTTTCACTGTACATGTAATTCACAAATATGTAAAGTATTACAAGTAGTTAGTCTCCAAGAAAGTCATGGCATTATTCATGTCAAAATTTGTACTGGAAAATCATCAGTTGACGCTGTTTCTACCAACTTTGAAATCATGTACAAATATGTCCGTAAGTTGTGTCTGAGAATTAAATGAACCTTGCCATCACTAGATGGCACACTAAGTCAAGAGGAGTCAATGACCAGTGCTGCCCTCAAGTGGTTATGACAGTTTGAGGCTTCTTCCACCATTTTCACTCAAACAGAACAGCCTTAAGGTTGTTCCATGTACAGGCAGACGCAGCAGCTGCAAAGGTGTGTGGGGAGGGTTCAGCCGAAACTACATGTAGGCTGTTCTAGAAGAAAAACATAGCAGGGACCACGCTGGCCTCAGAAATGGGTAAAGCAGAAACAAGGTTGTGTTAGGCTTGGCAGATTTATGGGAATACTGTGGTTAACAAACCTGTCAGTCACTATTCTCTCATCTCTTCCTTCACGGCTAATGTAGCGTGAGTCAGATACGTCCCTGCTGGAGTCAACAATGTCCCTCCTTTTAATTAGAAGAAAGCAAATAGTCATGTCATTAAATTCTTCTCTTCATGCTGCCTGCTGTCTTGTTTGTGGTAGTACCATCATTTTGTGAGAGACAAGAGATGCGACAAAAACCATCTGCAGGTAACTAGTACCTGACAACATTCTGACCCTGAAAAGTATCAATACAAACCTTTAACAAGAGGCCCATGGGCCTAATGCTCTGCTGACCACCATCACCAAAACATCACTTTCTAAAATGTATTCAATCCACGAACTTAAAATATGCAATATCATACTTCCACATGATACACATCTGTGTATATTTGGCATTAACTGCCTTATTCTTTTTATCAAAATATTCAATTCAATGTCCCTTTCTAAAGTACTTGATTACCTTGAAACATAGGCTAAGGTCACACAATTATTGGGTCATGGTGACCAATAACGTATATAAGCAAGTCGAGTTCTATGTACAATGTACTCAAGTGCAATTTGGATATAGAGGCTCAATTCTCTTTGTCACTGATGTCCAAACTACACCCTACCATTACAAAATCACCTCTTCCAACTTAAAGGGTCTGGTGATCTTACAAAATTATGTCAAGGTCACTTATCTTCCATGAAATATTAGGATTGGACATGATCTACATACTCTATTAATTTGGCGAGTCTAATTCATTCATTTTTTGAGACATGGAATTTTGTATCTTTTCGGACATTTTATTCATAATTTCCTTCAAATCATAGGTGGCGTTACTGGTGTCACAACCAAATGAAATTTTGATCTTTTCTACGATCCCACTACATTTCATGAAGATCCATCATAAATTAACAATGCTGCACTGGTCACAAGATTTTCACATTTTGACATGTATATTACATAATAAAGCGACACCGACATTGACATCGACAAAAATTTCATACACTTTATAAGTTCTAAACGTTATACAGGCCCAACTAAAAAATTGTGGGGTGCAGAGCAAGATGACCCCTATATTTTACCTGGCCATTTGACCTTGACCATTGACTTGGAGCAAAAAACTATTGTTCAAATTATAGGCCACACATCCAGCTTTCCATACATGGTCTGTTTGTTCAAAATAAAAGTAGATCACCAAGTACAGTTTTGTGTGCAATGTAATCAAGTGCAATTTTGATCTGAAGGCTCAATTGCCTTGAAAACTTATTACCGCGTGTCTACCGCAGTGCATCTTGGGAGATAGGCGGGGACAAGGTCTCAGTAATGCATATTGTATAACACCATTGTGGTCGCCGTATGGCTGATGTCCTCGCAATATTAGATGAAAACAGCATCCCGGGTGCAAAACTACCTTCTGCACTAGTAGAAGAAAATTCTAAGGAACACCTACAACTATGGCTGTGCTGTGGGGGGGTTCAGTTCAACTCGCATGGAATCCAAACAAAGTCTGTGTCTCTGATCAGTTTGATCCAGATTTTCCTCTGTTCTGTCAGACAGTAACTGGTAAAAGCTGAGTCCATGTGTCTTCCTCTTGGAACTTTTGCACTTTGGCATGCAACAGTTAACATTCAACATTTTCTAACTTTCTCTGATCGGAACTTGCACATATGTGTATACGTGCTGGCTGAGTTTGTCACTGGCGATCCCCCAAGATGCATTGCGGTAAACGCCCTGTGATGTAATATGGTGACAGGGTAATATTATTCTTTTCCCCATGGATGCAGGGCTCCACAATTTTTTTTAAAAATCACTTGTCCGCAGGGCAAGTAAGTTTCAAAATCCACTTGCCCTGATAAAACTTCTATAAACATCGTTTTTTTTTTCTAACACAATGCTAAGGCCTACACAAATCATTTACCCTAAAATGTATTTGCCGCTTATTGTCGCTTGCAAATTCGCAAAAAAATGTCGAATTTTACAACGATTCAAGCTGCAACTGTTCGACAGTGAAACTGGCAAAACATTAAAAATACAAATTACAAAAGTAAGTTATTTGCACGGGATGACTAAGGATGAAAAATACATTGTAATTTCTGGGCCTATAGGAGTCCGTATCCCGGTTAAATTTAAATAACGATTAAAATAGTTGCATTGGTTTCAGGATCCTTTCTCGCTGCCTCTAAATCTGATGCCGTGATGGGATGCATATCGTTTGCGTACCTACCATGAACGCTATCGGTACATCGTAGTAAATTTGCGTATACAGTATTGGCAAGTTCCTCGCAATAAACGGTGTTCTTAAATCAAATTCAAACGCAAATTTTAATATTTCAAATCAGAAATCGAGCGTGCGCACCGTCAACATCTTTCCTGCAACTGTACACAAACAGCTGCTTTGGCCATGTGGTATGACACACAACACATCACCTGATTGGTCAACGGAGTCACATGCAAAAATGAGCCAATCGTGGATCGTGTTGCAGTGTTTTCATCATGGCTTCCGCCCAGTGAACATGTGTGAATATGCCGTAATTTATGGAGGGAACACACAAACGGGAAACTTCGTTTATATTGAGCATGCGAAAATAAAGATTCCAGTGTTTATTGCAACAATTATTTGGAGTCACAGGCAAATACGTAAAGTAGGGGATAGCGGGAATTGCGGAATGTGTCCCAAATCAGTCTGTGCGACTGCGTCAGTTCACCACAGATCCACTCCTCACTGTCACTTGCATGTGACTGGCAGTTGTGTGCTGTTTTTGCCCGGGAAGTCATCTCACGGCACCTATATTTTCCAACACTGTTAGAACCCACCGATAAATAGCATTTGATGTTAATTGGCTGCAGATGAATTATTTTATATTATTTTATGACGCTGCTTTGAGATCATTGGGGCAGATCACACTGACGGTGAGTAGTGTGACCCCGCTCAGCAAGCCATTACTCCCGGTTCCTTTGATATCATAATGGCATGTACGACAGTGAAAACGTCTGCTTGTGTTGACAGACATAAAGTTCTGATGAATACAACTGCTTACCAAGTAATTGTTTAAACTTGGCATGTTTATCAATTAGCGATTGTTATCACCTATCGGCGCCCCACGCATGTGCTGCGAAAGCTCTGGATTTTTTTTAGTGATGAGACCCCCCATAGTTCTTCAGCATGCATGCAGCGCTCCGACTTCAAACACTGTTATTGCAACGGATCATCGTCACCTTCTGCCGCCGCCTTGCCAGCCTTGCAAACAACCGCAACTTGTAACTGTGTCATAAAAATTTGAGGAATACAGTTCCCAGCGAAAAAAAAAAAAAGTTGGTTGCCTGACCGGGCAAGTACCTACTAATTTCAACTTGCCCGAGATTAAGTTTGACTTGTCCCGGGAAATCGGACACGTGAATTGCCGAGCCCTGTGATGTCCAAGCTACACCCTGCCATCAAAAAATCACTTCCTTCAACTTTATTTACAAGCATGGTGACCTCACAAAAATTGGTCAAGTTCACTAATAGTACATAACATTCTAGCATTGGACATGGTCTATATATCCTATACATTTGGCAAGTCTAATTCAATCACTTTTCCAGACATGGAACGTTTTATTTTATGACACATTTTGGCTCATAATTTCCGTCAAAATGTTGGTGGCACCACTAGTATTATTAGCAAATTAGACTTTGACCTCCCACATAATCCCACACCATTTCAAGAAGATCCATTAAAAATTAAAGATGATAGAGCATTCACAAGATTTTCATATTTAGACCCATATATTACAGAATACTTTATATGGTTCCACCAATATGGAAAGGGACCTAGATTTTCATACAGCCTGTAAGTCCTAAAAGTTATACTGGGTTAACTTAAAAACTGTGGATAGTATCATGCCATCATGCAAAAGTTTGCGGACAGATGGACGGACAGACATGAGTGGTTGCATAAGCTCTGCGACCTCAGGTCAGCAGAGCTAAAAAGTACAATGTTTTGCAAAGGACATAATCCACAGATTTCAAATATTATCACTTACAGTGCTAATTGTCACATAAACACTGTTGTGAACAGCCTATAGTTTGCCATCTGGCTATAAAAATATATTACATGCTTTTATATTTGAATAGTTTTTGCATAGCATAAAGGAATGCACAAATATTGCTTAAAAACACCCACAGCTCTTTTCTTTTCGTTTTTGTTTTTGTCTGAGTTACTTTTTCAAATAGAACTTTCTTAGTTAACTAACTCTAAAATGAGGGAGTATCACTTTCAGCTTTCCTTAATTCAAGAACAAAAGGTAAACCCTAACATTTTTTTAGCCAATGAAGCACTTAGTGTGGTGCAAGAATTTGAATAAACTTGTACAATTTCATTTCATGTATTTGTCACAAATCTAGTACTCTGTTTAATAATAAGCTTATCAAGTTGACAAATTTGTCCAGATTTGATATATTTGAGTCATGTACACTTATTAAAGGTTTGCATCAGTAATTTTTGATCTACCACTCTTTGTAAAGACCAGCTACCCAGAAATGCTTTCAGTGATTCTCTGGACCTTAAGCTTTAATACTTTCTAATTCTTAAAATTGTTTACATTTTACTTAGTTAAACCCCAGACTGAATGATCAGACAATACTGAATGGTAAACTATTTGTATATGACTTGAGGACTGAGCTGAACACTGCTGACCGTGGTCAATGTTCTCCTATTCATGTAAGTTTTCTACTGACACATTGGGTAACTAGGACTTCTGACCACCCAACATTATTATTAATGGACATCATATTGGGATGTACTGCAACTTCTAATAAGGCAAAAAAAAAAAAAAGTTTGTGTTTGGGGTTTCCCTACCGATCCTTGCCCAAATCCCCCTACCCTTAAACTTTTTAATGATTTTCAAAAAAAAAAAAATCTAGGCAGATTTTCTTTATGAAATGCACAATTTATCCATTTTAAGTCACTTTTTTCTTCTGTTTTCAGAGCAAAAATTAAAAAAAAAAAAAAAAAAAAAAAAAAAAAAAAAAAAAAGCCTACCTACCTACCCTATTTATTTTTGGCATGTAACCTCAAACACACTATTTATTTCCTTTGGCCTAACATGAACAGTTCAAGTTTGTATTTAACAAGCATTGCAAGTCATGAACTGTGTCCATTTGCATTGTAAAATGTAGATTCCATTGGGATCACATTCAGGAGTTCTCTGGCAACAACTCTCACAATGCAGGGTGTCTGAGAACATAAGTATGTCAAAATTAGGGAAAACAGAAAACCAAAAGCAGCTGGAATAACAGATAGACATAGGAATGTTGACGGATGATTCCCAGGGAACGAAGAACTAAAAGACCTACAAAAGAAGCCGAATACAAATATGGGCTGAACATGATTATATCCCATTTCCAACTTCTGAGTCATCTGCTCAGAACCAAATCAGCTCTCATAGCTTTAAGGCAATTTTTGCCCTTTCTATTCAAAATTTCCTCAGCAAGTTGACCTGTTAACAAAATCCATATGGACCATGCCAAACTCTCAGTGGACAAACTTGACATGAATTTTGAAACTAAATAATGGTACATTTAAAGTGGTAATTTTAATTTTTTATTTCTTGAACTTCGTTTTATTAAGTAAGGGACTAGTTCCAGTTCCCATGACCAATGTAACATTTTAGTTTCACCTTTCCTTAGGGACCACCTATCATAAGGGAGCACTTTCTAGTCCCTGATGGTGGTCTCTCAGGACAGGTTCTGTTGTAAATACCTTCGTTCTGTGACTAATCTCTCGTCTTCCTCCCGGTATCTGGAGGGCTCTGCATCAAAATGACTGTCTTTGATTTCACGTCTATCCTGTGGAACTGTGTCTCTTCTTTCATCATGCTCATGACTATCTCGCACAGTGCGACTGTCTGCAATATTTCTACTGTCTCTAACAGAACGACTGTCTGAAATAGTCCGATTGTCTTTTACTGTTCGACTGTCTGCTACATTTCTGCTGTCTCTCTGATCTCTATTTCGAACATTACGACTGTCCTCACTTCTGCTGTCTCGAGCACCGCGACTGTCCTGGGTACCTCTGCTGTCACGGACAGTTCTGTTGTCTCTTGTATCTTGGGTGTCCCGAGCGTCCCTACTACTGCGTGTATCTCGGCTGCTGTGTGCTTCTCGCCCATTGCGTACGTCCTGGCTGCTTCCAACTTCTGGGCTGTTTTTAGATCTGACAAATAAAGTATTCATGCATGTGCAGACAAAGACATCCAACAACAAGTCTCAAGCAATGTGCAACATTTTAACAACAGCATACATACCACTGCAAGGCAACCAACCTTCACAAGAAAAATGCACTTTATTCCTCAAGTCCATACTATGTGACAGCACCTTAATGCATAAAACATACTTCAGACACAAAAAAGATTTCACAATTTTGGACTGTAAAGATCTGTTTTAAAGGTTTGTACACCAACAAATATGTCCCAATTTTTCACGTGTATCATCAGTATGATCAACAGTAAAGCAATGAGATTGATAAACTATCATTTCCACCACTGAACACTATAAATGTACCCTTTCTGTAACTCAGAAAACAAAAACAAAAATTTGGGCCTCCTTCAAATGCTTGTTCATGTTCAGTACCATACAGTCAAATGGTCCCAAACATAAGCCATGGATTGGAGATCCAACAGCTTGCCAAGACTGAAACTTTTTAACCCAAAGAATGACCTATGCTCACACACATGCTGCTTGGCTGGCCATCTTAAAGCTGAATTCAGTCTGAAGGCCAAGACTCTTCACCGCAATATTTATGTTAGGACCCAACATTTTGGGTTAATTTTAAAAATATTTGGTAACTAGAATATTTTCCAATCACTCACTTTTGTAGCTGTGGTTTAACAGATTATTTTTCACCAAAGCCAAAGGCCTGCAGATTTCTAGACTTGAAACAGAGACCGTCTTCAACTCTTTCCCTCTTGAATTAATTGAGTCTGTCCACAGCTTTCTTTGGGCATTATTTGGCACAGTTTAGACACTTAGTCCCCAATCTATGCCAAGGCAAACTGTTGGCCCCCAGCATATTATTTGGACAGATCTCACCTTCAACTGTCATTAAAACTGTTTTCATTACGACTCAAACGAATCGAAGACACTGATGCTGACAACATTTGACCAACGGTCAGCCTTGGCCAGTTTGAGGGAGACTGGGTTAATGTCCTCAAAACGTTAGTATGTGCAGATCCGTGGTTTCACATTGTTACCATGGTTACAATTTCCAAACCAAACATGATGTTACATCAGACACACATACTATAAATATTTATTACATTACCTTGCATTCCGAGCATCCAGTCGTCGTTCCTGGTCTTCATCAAGACGCCACCTGTCACTCAGTGACACAGCAGCACTTGCCCCATGACTAGATTCAAATCTGTCACTACGCACTTGAAAGTTCTCTCTCTGGAATTTCTCCTCATATCGATCTATCTCATTATCTGATTTAACTACCTTCACCACCCTCCTCTCAGTGTATTCATCATCAGGATCTGTTTGAAATTCTTCTCGCATGTTTAAAGGCTTTTGGCCCTCTTCTTTCCTACGTACAATAACAACGTCTTCTGGTCGAAATTCCCTATGAAACACAACAGGCGAGTTGCCCTTTATATTTCTTTCAATACCTATGGTAATGTTTTCCTTAGGGATAAAAGGTTTGTCCTCTTTTGACCTAAACCGGTCACTTAAAGATGCCTTTTCAAGACTTCCTTCAAACTGGCTACCTTGATGAAAAATTACAGCTGAGCCCATACCCACATCAAAATATTGCCCTGAGGATTCCTCGAACCTTTCCCTGCCGTGGTCAGGGCCACGTACCCTGAATGAGTCCACCATGGGTCCCCGTGTCACTGGGACACGTCCATAGTCTCTTGGGGGACCCCGCTCATAAGCAGGAGATAAACTTCTTATTTTCGCTCGCAGAGGTGGCGAAAAGGATCGTCGTCTGGGCATTACCCGCTCATACATTCTTTCCCCTGACCTTGGTCTTGGTTTAATAATGTTACTATGCACAATTTCAGAATCCATAGGTCGCATTGATGGCAGAATGTGAGCGTGACCATAATCACCAGATGATTTGGGTCGAATCTTGTCAGTTGGTACCATACCATGAAGTAGGCCTGGACTCCTATAAACGAAGTTGTAAAGATTGTGAAAAACCCTTTGAGAATATTGTAGTCCATATTGTTTTCTGTACCATACAAGTGCCATATATCCACATAAAATTTCCAATTGACAATTGAAAAAATAAAAATAAAATCTCAAGAGATACAAATATCTTTTGATGGGAGCAAACCCCTATACTGAAAAAATGTCATGATGTATGTTTATGCATTGCATAATGTCACTAGAGTTACATACATGTACACATATGTTTTGCAGTTTCTATTCTATAGGGTACTGTTGTAATTTTTTTCCCCATCCCACAATGCTGCAACCATGTCTTATCACTTCATTGCATTTTTGATTGTCAGTTGTGACACGAAAAATTAACTCTCTTGTGGAGCTCATTTTTTCCACTGGATTTCATTCCTTAAAACAGATTCAATTTATACAACCATGCACAGTTCCAAAAATTTTGTGTTGATATGATTATTTAATGATCAAACAAGTGGTTAAAATTCATACATCAACACATCCCTGAGAATGATCTTGAAGCTTCAATATCTGAAAATATGGTACTTAGAAAACTATCAAAGCATTTTGACATAGTGTTGGCTAATGAAACCAAAACATATTTAACATACTATGGTCATTTCAGCCAAACTGGCTACAACTCTGCAAAAAATTGCCAGCACCAGCCCAGCCTTTGGCTGTGAGTCACAACAATAATCAAACTCAGGCCTCAACATTTTTTTAAAAAATCACTTGTCCAAAGAGCAAGTAGATTTCAAAACCCACTTGTCCGAGTGTAACCTTATAGTATAAACAAATGTTTTGTTTTTTTTCATCAAGCCATCAACAAAGACCTAGACAAACCAGTTAACCTAAATTTTATTTGCCGACTTACTGTCGCTTACAAATTCGCAAAAAATGTGAAGATTCTAGCTGCGACCGTTCAAACAGTGAATCTTAAAGCTTTTTGCATGGGGTGTTTTACAATAAAAAATACAGTGTAATTTTTGGGACTATAGGAGCCAGCTACTAGTATCTCAGGTATACAATTAAAGTTGAAATGGTTGCATTGGTTTCAGGATCCTCTTTGTCATTGCCTTTGATGCCATGATGGGATGCATATTGTTTTCGTACCTACTGTGAATGCTATCAGTACATCGTAGTAAATTTTGTGTATACAGTGTGGGCAAATTCCTTGTTATAAAAGGTGTTCTTAATTCAAATTCAAATGAAAAATTTAATATTTCAAATCAGAAATCAAGTGTGTTCTCCGTCCCCATCTTTTCTACAAGTGTACACACACTCCTGCTTTGGCTATGTGGTCTGGGGCACAACACATCACCCGATTGGTCAAATTGAGTCACATACAAAAATGAGCCAATCACGACTCGTGTTACAGTGTGTTCATCATGGCTTCTGCCCAGTGAACATGTGTGAATCTGCTGTAATTAAACAGAGGGAACACCCAAATGGGAAGCTTTGTTTATATTGCAGCACGCGAAAATAAAGATGTTAGTGTTTATAGCAACAATTATTTGGAGTCACAAGCAAATATGCAAAGGTAGGGGAGAGCGGGAACTGCCGAATGTGTCTCAAATCAGTCCATGAGACTGAGTCAGCTCCCTGGTCCCACGATGATGCTCAGTTCGCTGCAGATCCACTCCACGATATTACTTGAGTGTCACTGGCAGTTGTGTGCTGTCAGCTGCGGCGGCACCTATCCATGATCTTTATTTTTTCAAACACTGTTAGAACTCACAGATAAATGGCATTTGATGTTAATTTGCAAGTTTTAATATTTTATTGAAAACTTCATATTCTGTTTTGACTGCTTAATGTCTTTGCATAAACTCAGCAAACACGGTAGATTTGGCAGGTAACCATCACCATGAGCCAACTTTTCCCTAATCATATTTGTGTTTTAGCTCCATAAATGTTATGTATATGTATATATTTTAAACTTACCTGGACCGACCCCTTTTTGCCATTGGGGACAGCGATCGCCTTCCTTGTTTCCTTGGAGGACTAGACGGAGGTCGTTTCATCATTCTTATCCTGTGTGGGGACTGTGATCTCGATCTTCGGTAAGGTATAGGTCCTCTGGGGCCAAGGTATTGTGGTGATGGAGTTCTAGACACAGTCTCTCTCTGAGTGGGAGGAGCTTTCTTGGCTGGCCTGGAAGGTCTAGAAGGCTTCTCAGGTGAGGAAGACTCATTGTGCTGCCCTCGCTTTGGACTAGCGGGACTTTTAGACCTATGCTGAGGGCTAGTAGGTATTCTTTTCGGGGAGGGAGAAGTCTGTTTTGTGCTTGGTGACCTCGCTTTTGTACTAACTGACCTTCTTTTAGGACTGGGTGACCTTCTCTTAGGACTTGGGGATCGGCGTTTTGGAGTTGGTGATCTGCGCTTTGGGGTAACAGATCTCCTCTTAGCAGCAGGAGATCTTTTTCTTGGAGGAACATTTCTGGGAGCTGATCTCCTCGGGGGTGGACGACGAGATGCAGTGGTACTTGTGCCAGTGGATCGGCTCCTGGAACGACTCCTGTGCTTGTGTCTCCGCCTTGGTGATGAACTTCTAGATTTTCTACGGGGTGAAGATGCACGTCGACGTGGACTGTAGGAACGCTTCCTTCCAGGAGATCTCTTCCTAGCTCGTCTTGGTGTTCTTGACCTTGAAGTGAAACTTGACGTTGATCTAGAACGTTTTTGACGTTTGTGTTTGAAATAAGGGGAAGAGCTCCTTGACCTAGATGAGGAGGTTGAAGATGACCTACTTTTGCTTGACCTGTTAGCATAAATGATAAAGTCAATAAAAACACAATGTACAGAAACAGTTAAATCTTTGATCATGATGAAACCAGTATCTATACCATCTTGTTACCTCCCTTCACACCTGAAACACCTGCATTCAGATCTCCATTCTCCCAGTGGAAAATATTTATCAGCATAGCTAAGTGCACTGAGCCACAACCTGGGTAGAGTGTTAAATAAACTAGGAGAATAATTCTCATCCATACACCCCATTGAACCTATTTTCTACAAATGAAGAAAAGCACATATAAATTGTTTATCTCTTGTGGTTAACTAGAAAAATATATTATACAGATTGATATAGAAATTTGATTTCTAACACTGTGTATGTATGTAATACCTTGCTTGTACTTGGAACAAACAAATGGTTTTCATCTTGCATTTTTTCTTACATGTGTTTCGGGCAAATTAGTGTAAGAATGCAAATTAAATATGTGTACAGTGAATAGATGAGAATGGGTTATACTGACTGTGATATATGCCTGACCTGACCTTGTCGTGTGAGCACCTTAATCCCCATGTTTATTTAACACTTTACTCAGGTAGTGGTTCTTGCTGCCTTAGCAGACAAGCAGTCAAAAACTGCTCAGGAGGTTGTTATCACATTAGGAGTATCAAGATGAAAGCTACCAGTCATGAATATTAATGCCAACATGATCAATAGTTGAAACATGAAGAAATTGCCTTCAAACATGTGGCAGCACTCTTCATGTCAGAAACATGTTGGAAACCAACTTAACGAAAACTCTGATTTCAACCTTCAAAAAAAAAAAAAAAAAAAAATTAAACAAAAAAAAAAAAAAAAAAAACCCCTGATATCCCGAACGTGAATTGGGATTAGTTAACAACATTCTCAAACCATTGGCTCATTCTAGCCCCCAAGGTTGTAAATGGGTGTAGGCTTAAACATCTCTATTTTGGCAAATTTTGAAAATTTTGCCAAGCTCAGGTTAAATGTAGAACAGAACCACAATCAAGGGGAATTGATGTCAGAACGGGGCTTTTCTTTGGCTATTTAGGTTGACCTGTTGGCACTGTCTTCCTGTCTAATAACAGGATTGGCTAGAAATGTATATAAAAAGAAATCTACATACTTAAACACATGCTGATCAATGGTTGGAACAGGAGGTCTGCCAAGTTAGATGCTGATTTGTGGGGATCAGGACATCTGTTTGACAAGACGACTGCTTAAATTTTTAAAAACATTGAACCTGTTTGAAGGGAACTTGTGATTAAAGTAAATCATTATGTCGAACTATCGTAATTCCACATATTTAACAACAATCTGCTGCCGGTCCATTGGGTCTGCTAGTTGGCAGTGTCTTGTATCAATAGATCTAGTAAAATCTATGATGTACTGAGAAACCTCTTGTTCCGGCCATTAAGTTGTGTGCATACAGCCATGTCAAACTGTCTTGGTGTATTTCCTATTTCAAGGACTCTATCTTACCATATGAGGTAGACAAAAGTGTAAGGTCTGGGCGGGCAACAGAAGCACAGGAAAAGTAGGCGGGACGAGGGACGCCCCATTCCAGCTTGGACATACCCATGCTGGAACCCCCAGAATCAGCGGTTCCCTTCCATCTTCTTTAGGTTCAGCCATGACCATATTGAAAGTGTCAGTAAAAGCCATGTACTGTCACTGGAGTTTCAACACACAATGTGTAATTTTTCAACCATATATTTGATGTTATAAAATACCATCCTTGTAAATTTCATTGCAGTAAATAATGAGAGCAATACAGTGACTTCTGTCTGGTTGGTTTTGTCTTTTTTTTTTTTTTTTAAAGTTTGTAAGAACAGGCCGACACTCTCTGGTGGCCAGGTGGGCTGTTGTGGTCCAGCCGGGTATCGAACCCGGGACCTCTCGCACCCCGAGCCAGCGTTTTGCCATTACGCCAAAAGTCCGGACGTTGAGCGCGAGCGCTCAACACTGCCTGGTCCTCACTACACTCCTTCCCCTTTTCTCCCAAGGACCAAGGAATGCCCAGTGATAGCACCGAACTGACCCCACAGGCTGCCTCCCTGGCTCCCAGCCACGACGAGCACAACCCCACCAGCCGTTGTCCCTCCGACTCCCAGCCGGCCGAGCCCAACGATGAACCACCCTCAGCCACCGCAGCCTGTTGGCGTGCGTTCGTGTTCACCCTGACACCAATGTTGTGGTCCAGCCGGGTATCGAACCCGGGACCTATCGCACCCCGAGCCAACGTTTTGCCATTACGCCAAAAGTCCGGACGTTGAGCGCGAGGGCTCAACACTGCCTGGCCCTCACTACAGGGCTAAGCCTAAGTTACGTTGACAAAAGATGCTTTTCGCACTGTTTGTGTGTAAAACTCATTAAAAAAATTCTATTTAAGTGGAACATCCATCTTAACCTTCCCATGTAGCATGTCACTGCACGCCACAGGCAATAAAGACAATGATCAACTTCTCGTTTCAAGGTTACTCTGAATCAAACTTGAAGGATGAAGCCATATATGTTCCTCATCATATCATGCTCACCGTGCTTTCCGAGGTGGAGATCTGCTGGTGGCACCGTGTCGAGCCATAGCTGTCAATGTGCGTCACTTTTACTTTTTAACAATGTTCCTGAATTACTGCAAATATAACCAGATAGATGCAGATTGTCTGACTCTGTAGTGTATTTGCACACAAAGCATTTACAGTGAAACTATTTTCATTCTTCACGCTTGCACACCCGCCATGTTGGAGTACCTGCAAAACGTGAACCAATAGCAATCAAGCTCTCATTTGACTTCGTTACTGAGAGTATAAAATTACAATACCCTGAAGAACAGCAATTAATTGTATGATTTTAATTAAAAATGATATTAGTGCAACATCTCCTGTTACTCAATTCAGTTGGTATGGTTCGCAATTTTTCAAATTATTTTGAGATAGTATCGAAATAGATCAAGCTTTCTTATTGGTTAGGGATTTCCCTCAATATGACGTCAGATTCAAAAGTTTACTCCAAACAAAGCATTATTTTCCTCCCACTCCACTTCACCTGTTTACTGCCGACTGACGAGTTGGAAGCAGGTCTTGAATGCAGATTTCGTTTGTTTACATCGGTAAGTTTATACACATGCACTTTGCAGACTTTGCCTCCCGTTTAATCACAACGGAAACTTCCAAATATTACACTGGTTAAGTTTTGTGGAGGGTATTCCCATTCAGACTTTTCACTCTACCAAAGTTCATGGCATGATTCCATGAACCGAAGTAAATAAATACTACCACTATGAATATACATTGTGACCAGTTGGCATTAATGTGCAGCTGGACACCGTCTGGTGCGTTGTACCAGAAGCCTGGCGAGACAAAGGAGTTTTGCTGGAATTATGCAGCTTGAATGAATGGGTGATGTAATGAGGCTGAATGATCAGGGAAGTAGTCCAGTTCCCAGGACCAGGTACGGTGCAGTGTCAATATACAAGGCACTTGCGTAACCTTTCAAACCCCAATTACATGAATAAAGCAACAACCCAAATGAAATTGTGAAGTTGACGGAAAAATATTGGGCTCACAAAAATTTTGTGCAATCACAATAATTTGGCAGAATATGACAATTTATCAAATTTAAACTTGGCAAACTATGCTTTCAGTAAAGGTGCCCAATGCAAATATATTGTGCAATATAGTGACCACTGTTTGCCAATTGACAAGTATTGTGAACTGAATGTACAGTTTACTTCTCAGGGAACTGACACAGATCTGGCAGAATGTTATACTCTTTGTAGTTAACTACAGTAATCTTGTGTTTATGTATTCCTAATACTAGTCTGTGAGCCGTATGTGATTTCAACTGTGACATTTATAATGGATGGACGCATGTTATGATGAATATTCAAATAAATTTTAGCATGTAAATGTATATACAGTATGTACATTTCCTTTCTTCAAAGAAAATTGTTCACAATTTGCTATAAAATTTATTTATTAATCATCATGAATGGCTAAATATGATATCGTCCCCCGGGAAATATGTGATTCTCATGAAGCTTCAAAGCAACTTGTTGATATTTTGACACTGTGTTTTGGTCACCTCAAGGTCATTTGTGATATTTTTGGTGTAGGCTGAAAGATTTTATGAGCTGATGTCTGCAATTACATGTATGTGTCAGCACAGGGTCCTTAGCTCTGCTGACCAAAGGTTGCAGAGCTTATGTGACCACTCATGTCTGTCGGTCAGTTCAAATTGGATATTATCTGCTACCCTGATCTGATAGGAAACATTCCAGAGAAACCAGCATATGGAGTTTGTATAGAACAAATGATACATATTGCTAGAAACACTACAATATTTAGCGATGTTGTCAACAGAGTCAGAATTTTGTTGCAAAAACTACAATGCAAAGGTTATAAAAAACAACAACTACACAAAACTTTGTTCAGATGGAGCTTGAAATGACAAGGTGTAGTCCTCAAAGTGTTTAGAGTGGTAAGAGGGAAAGTACCCAGGGTAAAGTATACTTAATCCACCTAGAGAATTTTCTCCAGTCCATCTTAAGTTTGAAAACCATGATCATACTTACTTTTTGCAGGATTTCTTTCATTTCAACCATCATCTAGTATAGTGGAAGAGGTGGCTTCCAGCTAAAAGCTTAGTACACTTTACCTCATAACACCTCATATAGTCATCTTTGTGGTGCTAAAAACTGTATTACTATTTACCTGTTTATACCAGTGTCGGTATGGTAGAATAGTGTATGAAGCTTTTAAGTTTCAAAAGAGACGTCAGTTCATCTGTAAACTTGTACTCATTAGTGTGATACCGTCCATAGTTTTCAAGTTAGCCCAATGTAACTTTCAGGACTTGCAGGGTGTATGAAACTCTAGGAAGCTTTTGATATTGGTGGTGCCACCTACATTATTATGTAATATAGGGGTCAAAATGTGAAAATCTTGTGAACGCTCAGCATCTTTAATTTTTGGCAGATCTTGACCAAATTTGTTGGGATTGTGGGGGAGGTCAAAGTCTAAGTTGGTAATGATAGTAATGGTGTCAAATATAATAAATGGAAATTATGAGCCAAAATGTGTTTTAATATATAAAATTCCATATCTGGAAAAGCAATTGGATTAGACTTGCCAAATTTATAGGATATATAAACAATGTCTTAAGCAAGAATTTTATATAATATCAGTGACCTTGACATATTTTTGTGAGGTCACCATGCCTGTAAAGTTGAAAGAGGTGATTTTGTAATGGCAGGGTGTAGCTTGGACTTCAATGGCAATGTCAGCACAGCACCAAGCAGGCATATGGGCCTCTTGTATTACATAATCTGGGTGTCCTTGATCTTCTGTCCCAAGGTCACTGAGGACATACACTTAAGGACTCACTCGTCATCTTGGCATGCAAATAAGCTATGATTACACGTGTATCGAAGTGCCGTCTTTTTTTTTTTTTTTTCACGTTAAGCTTTATATGTTCAGAAACCACTTGGGGACTCACAGCTTTAAAATGAACAGGTGCAATTTATATAGCCATGATGCCAGAAGTGCATTAGGCCCAATAGGCCTCTTGTTTTTTGTTTTTGTTTTTTCAATTTTGACAACTTGGCCTCATAGTGTGGGTTCATTTGATGCAAGATTGCTCAGCCATCACACACCTGCATTACATGACCACCCTGAAAATGTGTGGATTTGTCATGTTTGTCACAGTCGACTTTTGCTTGCGGACCTTTTACCATTTGGACCTTTGCCAGATTTGTAGATTTGCCTGCCACAGTGCTCTACAATTGTCTCTGGAGTCCACTTGTCCGGGGACCAGTGCTCCTATCTTTTACATGTTATTTCTTCAAAAATTTTCTTGTCCCCCACAAAGTTTTACTTGTCCCTGGCAATAGGACATGCAAATTGTATAGCCCTGCAGCACGTGGAATGGGCTGTACCGCATTTGCTTTGTACATACTAAAAAATTTCTTAGCTCAGTGATTGTACTTATAGGATTGAAATAGTCATAAGTTTTGCAAGGTTTTATTGACATGCTTTGTCAGATATACATTTAAACTCATACGAAGCATGGAGGTCTTTAATACATAGTATAAGTTAAGATAAGAGAGAAGTTTTTATTGAATCAAAAGATATATGTGGCAAATAGTGATTGACAGTAGATGAATAACTATAGTATGTAATCAGAATGCTTCAATGTTCAATTTAAATCCTGGTATACCTGGACCTATAAAACATGATCGACATTTGACTAAAGAGGTTCATGTTACTTTAGTCACAATGGCTACAATTGCGTTATTCTTAGTCACTAGGTGCGTGTCCAGCCTTGAAAATGTTGGTGGTGTGATGGTACATGCCACAAAAAGGGATGCTAAGTTACACATATCATGACTGGTGGAAGAAACTGGTGAATAATAAAATGGTACAATAGCTTTTTTTTTTTTTTTAAATTATGTCAGTGTACTTTTTTTAGGAAATACATATACAAAGAGAGCACACATCATGAATATGTCGTTTTACTATACAGTCTGAGTCATGTACTTCAGGTAGGAATCTAGGGTTCTTATTGGTTGATGTGCCAGTTCACATTTTTTCATGTATCCCACTTGCAAAATAATGTTAACCACTACCAAACACCAAGTGGCAACACATGCAGTAGCAAAGAGGAAGTACACACACCGGCAGCAGACAACGCAATGGATCCTGCAGAAGATTCAAGGTAGGGCACAGTGCCCGGATATTTAAAGAATGCCTCCATGCATTTTGCTCTAATTTGGCAAAATTCTTATCTTACCTGGCAAGATGAACTGATCCTATTTTTGTGTCACCATGGTCTTATTTGAGAAAATGGCAGCCTAATTACTTGCTCATTAGGGCTCGTTACCACAATATCTCCAGAATACTCCAATGCATTTTGCTCAAATTTGGCAGTATACTTATCTAGCATGCCAAGATGAACTGATCAGATTTTGGTGTCACCTTGACCTAATTTGAGCAAATGGAGGACCCTATAGTTAACACTTTGTGTGGAAGGTATGTCTAGTTTAGATTTGTTTGATCGTGATGGTTTGTGATAGTATTATATGGCTGTTCACGAAAAGAAGACACTGGCAGCAATATTGCTACAAATTTCTAAAACCGCAGGGTTATTAATTATAGATAAAAATTGCTCAATCAGAGCAATAATTATTACAGTGCTCAATGATGCAGGCAAGACACATCATGTGCATTTCAGGACGCTGAAGATGGGTATCAGTTAGATCATATGCTTGCCGTCTGATGAACAAAAAAAGATTGACATGTATGCCACTGAGCACGCTGCTGCTCTGCAAGTCCCAGAGAGCGTAGGCACTACTTGCCTACCTAAGGATCATAGACAATACAGAGCCCAATCATTTCACAGTGAAAATAGGCCATCAGGTGACATTGACAAAGATTTTTGGATGGAACATTGGAAATTTCAGACAGTTAAATGCTTTGGTTTCTACAGATATTTCGGCGATCCAACCTCTGCAATTCTGTGCCAATTGTTGCAAAGTGGTCCCCTGAGTCAAACACAATGCTAGACCCACCACTAAGACAAGTACATCTGATGGGCCTCGTAAAATCGCTGGTACAAAAACTACCTCTCATGTGGCTCAAAATCAAACCAAAGTGCTTAGTTTTGCACCACATTGCTGTAATTCCACAGTCACAATCAATGTTAGTGGAAACTAGTAATGCCACTTGCCCATTAGTATACAAACTTAACTCTTGCAGTACCAGTCACAGCTAAAGTCGATCTCCTTAAGTCAAACTAGTCTGAATTATGATTAAGATCCCAGATTCGTACTTCTCATAAAAAGACCTTTTATTCAAGTACCAGTGTGCTTATAGTTCCACACAGAGTATCCTGGGTCAACAGCTTTTCTCGGCATGCATAGGGCCCATTGCATGCCGAGAAAAGCAGTTGACTCAGTAAAAAAATT
Organism: Hermodice carunculata; assembly: GCA_964020975.1. NCBI lineage: Eukaryota > Metazoa > Annelida > Polychaeta > Eunicida > Amphinomidae > Hermodice > Hermodice carunculata. The sequence continues at coordinate 28,634,291 of OZ026623.1, forward strand.
GGCACTTAACGGGTTAAGAGTGAAAACGCCAAGTCAGGTGTCTCACACTCTCGCATGCACATTGCCAAGCTGAGGCATATTATGCTATGTTTCCTTAAATTCAAGGCTGTGTATTACAATTATAAAAGTCTTTAAAAGTTTTTTTTTTTTCTGGGCCGTCAGTCAGACATGCAGGATCTGTTTCCTCTTTCTCCTCTCTGCCAGTGGATCTGTGCCTGGCTGTTGGTATATCTTTCATGGAAATATCTGCGTGATTCCACACTTTATTTTTCGTCTTCGGTCAGAAAGGATCTTCATGATTTTTCTTCCATGCAACACTTGACCACAATAGCAGTGGTATTGAGTCCCCACATGTTATGGACAAGTCTTCATGTAGGCCAACCCCGTCAGTGAACTAGCTCACAGTGTACTGAACAAGTAAACAATAAGTCAGCAGACAATGGACTTTGTGACTAGTGTGTGTATTCAAACCCACACTCATAACATGTGCTCAAACTAATTTATTATTAATGCATACAGTGTGACACCTGTTGTGTCAATGACCACAGATGCAGTTTATAGGGAAAGCATTCAGGTCTTCATGTTTTGTAAACAATCATGTTAACCTTCATTACCAGCCAGGAATTGATCCCCGACTGGAAGGGTAGTAAAACAGCTTCACTGAATTTGAAGAAATATTTATATTTTGAGTAAGGTTAGTAAATGTCCAGATTCTATTTTGAAGTGATTCCAACAAAACATGCAGTTCCAAAATTGGGCAAGATGAATCACTTGAGCTTTTAATGCATTACTGACAATACATGTACCAGAATGGCCACAGTGTATTGATAGGAAAAATGGCAATAGATTTGTGTGTATGTTGTGCATTTATAGCCGTGATAACACTTAAATAAAGTGGGTGTAAAAAGTGCAGGATAATAACAGGTTGTGTGCAATATAGGGCTAAGTGGCAAAGTATATATCAATACAGTGGTACCTGCTGTATGCAACCACTGCCGTGAGCAGCCACATTGCTTTTTGTGGTCACTAGGCTCAGACATTGGCGTCAATTTATTTGTAAGATTTACCTGTGGTGACAGGTCACCTGTATGGGGTCACTTTTTCTTAGCAGAAAGGGTGTCCACATACAGCAGGTACGACTGTATGTATGTATGTATATTGTAAATTAAATAAAAATTCAACCATTTGAATTTTTGACAACAGGGCAGGTTATACGAAAAAAAGCAGAATTTTTTAAGATCAGCCTTACATCTGAACTTGTGCACATGTATATATATATATATATACCATTATAGGAATATTATGCAGACTTAATCTATGATGTGTGTGTGGTCATGGTGGCATCCTTGCTGGTATTACGTTCAAGTTCAATTTTATTTCCAACTATTTAGGCCCCAGTGAAATTTAGTGGAACTAGCATCACATAAAGTAAAAGTACATTTAAGTCATTAATTTGATTATAAATGGAAAGAAACTTTACTTGTGGATTTTAACCAAATGTGCATTTGACCAGTGATCAAATTTGGTAAAATTTGGGGTAACCTTGACCGATCTTCAAGGTCATTAACTTAAAGAGGATGTAAAGGACACTTAATTTTACATGTTGAGAATAATAAGGCTTAACAATTCCAAATGTACCACAAATGTGTATCATGTATGGAAGTTTGATATTGCATTAACTCTTAAAGTGCTGATTGAAGACTGGGTCAACAGCTTTCCTCGAGACACTTTGCATGCAATGCGTGCTAAGTGTCCCGAGGAAAGCTGTTGACTAAGACTACTTTTTCCTTCAGACAAGGCTTGCTGGTATTTGAATGAAAGGTATTTTCATAAGGAATTTGACTCTTGTAACCATTGTGTGTTTAATGGTAACGAGAAAGCAACTATAGTAGTGATTAGCACTTTAAGGGTTAATATGTGTGACCAGGACTACTTTGTAAAGGTCACACATGACATTGTAACTTGAGATGGAACTGCAAAACTTACACCAGATATGCATCATGCCTATGGTCATACGTTGTGTGATCTTGACATATTTTGCAAGGTCATTAAGCACTGAAGAAAATGACACTAACTTCAATATGTTGATAAGATAATAAAACATGTTTTTGGCATAAATGCTATCGACTTTTGTTCTTTTCTGACATGCCTAAATGCACGTTTACTCAATATTAAAAAAACTACTCAAAATTGACAGTATTTTCTCAAATGTCACAAACCTGACACATTACTTTGATACATTGACTCAGGATTGGCAGTGAAATAGGGGTAGGTGTCATCATGGAGTTTGTTTTACATTTCTGGTGCAGGATGGCCATTGTTGCAGTCCTTGTTAGGATTTCCCTTCGTTTGTACAGGTGGTCTAGTTGCAACTGTTTATTTTACAATCACTGGGACGGAATATAATGCCCTAGCTTGTTTCCACTTCAGTTATACACTGGTGGGTGGTTTAACTAGTATAAGCTGTCCAGCTAGAAAGGGTACATATTGGTTCAGGGGTATGTCAAATTGTTCTTATCTGAACCTGTACTAAACAAATTTAGTAATTATGGTTTATTTGACAGGTATTCTTCTTTCATAATGAAGCTCTGCGTTTATAAGCAAAACTTAATGTCTGTAGCTGATTCATCATTTGCCACCTTCATATTTATTCATTATTATGTGGGTTGTCTTTGCTGAATATTTAGCTTAGACAAGGAGCCGAAAAAAAAACAAAAAACACACACACACACACACACACACCTGTGCAGAATGCAGGGGAGAAACAGTCCCTTGCAGAGGCTAATGGAACGTTAACTTTACTGATAATTATAGGCTTCCAGCTTCGTTAACCCTTAAAGCGCTGCTTTAAGACTTCAGGAGTCAGCAGCTTTCCTCGGGCACTTTGTGCGCAAAGTGCCCCAAGGAAAGCTGTTGACTAAGACTACTCTTTGCTTTAGACTAGGCTTGCTGGTATTTGAATGATAAGTATCTTCATGAGGAATTTGTATCTTATAACCATTATATGTATAAGGGTAATGAGAAAACGACTTTCGCAGTGGTTAGCACTTTAAGGGTTAGAGACATTCATGCTTACATCAACTGGTCCAGATGGGCTGTCGCTATTGCTATACTAACATGACCTGATGTGGATGCTTGACTGAGAGAGGAATTGTGCCTTCCATGTTGCTTTCCCTTTTTAGCTCTGGTTCCATAGGTGTTATTGATTAAGTTTACAACTCATGTTTATGCATGTTTTGGGTATAATTTGGTGTCTTGGTTCAGTGTGACTTGTGGGATTTGTGCCAGTTACTTTGCCTTTTGACAAATATTATCGTCATCCTGTGTAATTGTACATCTGTGTGTCAATAATATAACATCTACGCATGCTACTTTCCCCTATTGCATCAGGACAGGTGGGTTCTAAATTCTTGAGAAAAGTTCATGGTGCAAGGTACTGGTACCTAAGTTGTGCTTAAGAAGGGAGCATTATATACGGTGCCCATCAGTGGCATCATGAGACTGGTTGATTTATCAGCAGACGGTGCTTACAGGATCCCCCTGGACTGTTTCCTTCATCAGGGTATAGTTTTTTCCATTTTTTTAGCAATTGAGATATTGGATTATGTATTGTATAGTTAATTCTTAGCAGTGTAATATATATTGAGACGTCCGTAAACTTTTGCTCATTAGCGCAATATCATCCACAGTAATTAAGTCAAATAATATAACTTTCAGGACTTATAGGGGGTATGAAAATCAGGGTTCATTTTGACATTGGTGGTGCCACCAACAATATTATATAATATGGGGATCAAAATGTTAAAATCTTGTGAACACTCTATCATCTCTAATTTTTGGCAGATCATCACCAAATTTGGTGGGAGTGTGGAGGTCAAAGTTTAGGTTGCTAATGATACTAGTGGTGCCACCTATAATTTTGATGGTACTTATGAGACAAATGTGTTTTCAGAGATAAAATTCCTTATTCAACATTACAAGCATTACAAACCTGCACCATACCAGCTTGATATGTAAACGTACCAAAGAAGGCGACAATCCTTCCAACAGACCAAGAAGATTGTGCCACTCACAGCAGAAGCCACCTTTCGCTCCCTGAGAAACTTGAAAGAGAAACTGGCCAAATACGACTAGAATCTCCAGTTTCTACCAAAAGCTTTTAGCACAAAAGAAGACCCCAGCAGGCCTCACCATCTTAATCAAACGCAACATTGGATAAGACGACCCAGCCTTTTTGAAACACTAAGAAGCCGCCGAAGTCTGTCAGAAAAGATTCCTTGACGTGCCCATCAACAAACTCAACAGTTCGCTTCAAACCATCCAAACCTGTATCACCACTACCGCCAGACATCTAGACAAACTAGTTCCTGAAGCAAACATCAGAGAAGTGATTTACAAACTTATCAACAACTGCACTGAACGCTTTCTCACCAGAACCAAGAAGACTTAAGACAAAAAAGCTCACCAACCCAACAAGACAAGCGGGCCTGAACCGCCACCCACCACGGAACTCCAACATCAACAACCGCCCCATCAGAAGGATGAGTTGGGAGGACTTTAAAAACTTTGTTAAAAAATACAGGACCTATGAGACCCAGTAAAGAAACAGATGAACTTTGGTTTACCTTTCACTCACCTCAATTCCACAAGGAACCACTTGACATCAATGAAGTTTATCAAACCTACCTGTCTGAGCAATCCCTTGTTAATCTATCCACCTTTACCCTCACCCAAGGACCAGGTGGATGTCCTCTCATTAGGCCTAACTTTCTGCCCGACCCCCAAAGCACCCTAAATAGCCACCATCTTAGACGATATAGACAGATTCCCCAGGAAAATGAGAATATGTCTCTTCTTAAGACACACAGAACCCAACTGCCAAGACCCCACCCTTAGAGAAATCTACCCCCTAACCTCCTTTAACCCCACCCCAGGGGAAGATCGGTCCTAGACACTTTCATATCCACCATTAAAAGAGAAACCAGAGAATTACCTATATAGCACATTAGAAAAAAACCAACATACTATTGCATGTTTATGCAGCCCTCCACACTCTTAAAGACAACATCAAACATTGTCATTGAAAAAGTGGACAAGGGCTCAGCGTTTGTCCTCATGGACACCCAGACATACATCAAAGTAGACAACCGCCAACTTAACGACACCAATTTATACATAGAAGTCAACCATGACCACACACTAGAGAATGTAGCAATAGTGCAAAAAATTCTTACAGAAATCCACCATAAAGGCGAAATCGCGGACAAAACGGTACCATTTTTTCTCCAAACCGAACATACTTCCTGAAATCCACAAAAAAGGAGTCCCGGGCCACCCCATCCTGAGTGCCAAGGAGAAAATATCACATTTGGTGGATGCACACAAAACACACCTTGTCCCTAAGATACCAACTTACCTGCTGGACACATCAGATTTCCTTCTCAAAATATAACAACTTAACCAAAAACTGGCAACACACAGATTGCATCCTGTTTACTTTAGACGTAGTATCCCAGTACATGTATATGAATATCCAGAACCAAGACGGCCTACTGGCCACAGCCCTGGCTTAACAAAAAGAACCGAACCTGAACACCACCTCAATTATCAGCTTATTCAAAGAGATCTTACACTGTAACAACTTCGTCTTCAACGACAAAAATTACCTTTAAATTGAAGGCACTGCCATGGGCACCACAGTAGCCCCTTCTTATGCCAATCTGTTTATGTCTAAACTAGAAAACCGATTCCTTCAAGACTTGGACTTGAAACCTGACGTTTTCATCGCTGATTGATTCGGTATTTGGTCACACAGAAAACACTCCCTTTTAAACTGGGTAAACTGGCTTAATATGGGACAACGAACCATTGAATTCCCTCTTGAATATTCCTACTCCAACATCAACTTTCTGGACAGCACGATCATACAAAAACCAGATGGCTCCCTACAAACCACCCTTTACTGTAAACCCATGTTCAAAAATCGCCAGAATGCAAGCAGGTTTTTCAAGAAAAACACATTTTCAGCTATAGAAAGTACCAGAACGTCAAAAACATACTGGTTAGAGCTAAACTAACTTACCCCCCACCTAATAAAGGCAAACAAGGCCACAACCCAGCCAACCCTCAAGACTCCCTGCGATGGCCACAACTGTGACATTTGCTGAATGGTCACCATCAGAGATCACACCATCAACTCACAAACCCACCAAAAAATCCCCATACCCACCGAGCTAGACTGCCAGTGCCAGATATTTAGGACATGAAGCAGAGTTAGACTTAATAAACCTACACCCATAGGTAGACATTGGAACTTACCTGACCATTCCAGAACAGACATCATGTTTCTTCAGATATTAGAACTCATAGACAGAGACCCAAATCTCAATTCCTCAACCGTTTTAGGAAGAAAAAGAGAATGGTATTGGATACACAGGTTCAACACTTTAGAACCAGCCGGCCTTAACAACCTTTGTTAGGATATCCACCTCTGTCCCTTACTGGATTAGACTTGCCAAATTTATAGGATATATATACCATGTCCAATTCTAGAATGTTATGTGATATCAGTGACCTTGACCTATTTTTGTGATGTCTCCATGCCTGTAAAGTTGAAAGAGTTGATTTTGTAATGGCAGAGTGTAGCTTGGACATCAATGGCAATGTCAGCACAGCACTGGGCCTATGGGCCTCTTGTATTACATAACAATGAAGTTAAGAACTCACACATTGTTGTCTGGGCACATGCAACAATATCCATCACAGGAATTGCACAAATAAGCTACAATAACATATGGAGCAAAGGGTCATCTGGTGGAGATATCAGACACTAAAATGACATATGCTTTATATGTTCAGAAGCCACTTGAGGAATTGCAAATTTGAAATGAAGGTGTACGTGCAACATGGCCACAGTGCCAGCAGAGCATTAGACCCATGGGGCTCTTTTTTTGAGGATGTTTTGTCAGGAGATAGACCCTCTTATCCTTGAATTACAGGCCTGATGGAAATCTGACAAATCATTCAAGTTTCGGACAAAAGATCATCTGCTACCATCCTTGACCTCTGAACTCTGCTAGGATGATATGGATTTTTACTAAGGCTGATTTTGGTCAGGTTGTCAATCAGTCCCTATTTTCCTGTTTGTAAGACTGATCAATACAACTATAATATTACTGGATAAAGAATAAGAAGAATGATATCAGTAGACATTATTAAATCTACTACAAATGTGTCTTCATAAGGAAGTTTGATGTTGCATCATATGGATCAACTTGACTTATTTCTCATGGTCATGGAAGGAATGCATTTCAGGAAATTAAATTTTGGTGATAATCATCAGCTTCTGTGTCATCATAACAATTTAGGCCCATGTGCCTCTTGTTGACATGTTCTGGTAGGTTTAGAATCTGATGAAGGTTGGTAGAGGCTTTCAAAATTAATATTGAACTTGTTGATTTCTGTGCTGGCTGTAAAGTTTTTGTTGCATAATATTAGTACTTAATGTAAATTAGCTGTTTAAATCGGAAACATGCTTGCCTTCATGTGTGAGTCTGTGGATGGTTTATTATCGTAATATGTTGGTTTGTTATGTAATGTGTGTCAAGGTGACGCCAACCTGATTTATACACTGCAGTGATTTTACAGTAGTCCCTCCTTTGAGAGACCGCCCCTTGTGCCACCCAAAAGGCGGTCACATAAAGCAGGTGGTTCCTCAAAGGAGGTATCAATAATATGAAAAGTACTACAGAAAGACCTGACAACTGTGGTCTCTCAAAGGAGGTGGTCTCGCAAAGGAGTGGTCTTTCAAAGGAGGGACTACTGTACTGGTTGCATTCTGATGGATGAAACATTTTGCATGAAGATGGTCAAAAATGTGTCCTAAAAATGGTATCAAGGCCAATTACATGTGTCCAGTCACCAGGTCACCAGAGCACATAGTTAGAATAAGGCAGACAACAATTTTCTCAGTTTTAACCCTTTCCCCCTCAAACCGGCCAAAACCGGCTGGTGGTCAAATGTCGTCTGCTTCAGTGTTTTCAACTAATTTCAACAGTTATGGGAAAAAAATTGACTGAGAAATGTAGATGAGACCTATCAAGATCACATGCCCCAGGTCAACAGCTTTCCTTGGCATGGGTTTTGGCACTTAGTGCCCAACCCATGCTAAGGAAAGCTGTTGACTCAGTCTTAATTCAAGGGGGAAAGGGTTTATGTCACAATTCGGTCCCCTAGCATATTCCTTTATCATTATGTATGAAAACTCAGCACGACCAGTGATGGAAAACATCCTGTTTGTGAGAGTCCTGACCAGTTTCATTTGTACTCAAAACTGATCAGGGGATAACTGAAAACACAGTGATGTTACATTGCTTTTATAGCAAGCAATAAAGTTACTACAGGTCTGTAGACAGCGTCACATCAAGACATGCCAAGGCGTCAAGCAGATCCATGGGTCTAACTGTCTGAGTTGCCATTTTAGTATGACATGCAGAACAGTCTGTCATGTCATTATAGATCTTACGTACCCTGCAAGAGTGACATGTGGTTGACAACCCAGAAAAGGTCAATATCTAAAGCTTAAGCTGTCAGATTTTAAAAGGACTGACTATCCATAATCATTATATTCCTGTGGTATTAAGAATTTATTTACAGTGTTTACAGAATCATATAGGGTAGATAGGTGTAGAGCTAAAAATTTGGAATGAGACTAGGCTAGAGTATACCTATCTGCCCATGATGTTGAGGCCAAATGGTTCAGTGGTGCATAACTGATAGATCCAGTGATTCTGCCTTTCTAAACAGAGAGTTTCTGTTCTTGAAATTGAGATCTGATGGGATTCAAATGTGTCCTAGTATTTGGATTTTGATATTGATGCCACTGTGACCAGGTAGGCAGAAGTGTGTGCCAAGTGGTTGGGTTACATCATTATTATTGATGTGTTCTCACCTGTCAGGCATGGGACGTTAAGTTTGTCCCACATATTATTGTTGCAATGCAAGCATGCTAAAAGAAAGTCAAGGTTATTGTGTTTGTATATGCCCCTCCCCCCCCCCCCCCCCCGAAAACAAAAAAAATATATATGTACAGTGCTCCCTCTTTATAACGCCCCTCATTACAAGGCGGTTTCTGATATAACACGGTGTGTACCATGGTTCCCACTGAAATAGTTTTCCCATTACTTCTATGTTAAAAGTCCCTCTGTTATAAGGTGGTTTTGCTATAACACGGTATACCCTGTGGACCCCAACACCAGCATTATACAGAGGGAGCACTGTATATATATATATATATATATATATATATATATATATATATATATATATATAAAATGCTTCTTTATCATGTTTATGTATAAAGAGCCTTTTAAAATGGTGAAAGGTTTATGAAGACTAATCAGTCTGTATACTTTTCCACAAAAGTAAACAGCTGGCAAATAGATCAGCATTTTCAGTTATCTTTTATTTAATGCCTTAACTTCATTTGAACTGCTCTGTGTAAAGCCATCTATAGATAGATAGATAGATAGATAGATAGATAGATAGATAGATAGATAGATAGATAGACAGACAGACAGACAGACAGACAGACAGACAGACAGACAGACAGACAGACAGACAGACAGACAAATAGATATATAGATTGCCAGTAATTTTTGTGTGGTTTTTTTTTTTTTTTCTTTTTGGTACTACATTTCTCAGTTTCATACTTGCAAAACTAACATCAGCTGTGACTGTCATCTGTTTCTATCACACAGCTTGTTCCAGTCAGTCTAAACTAACAATATTTGCGGTTACCTTTGGCGCGGCATGAATGATTCAGGAATGCAGACATGGTCTTTTGTCAGTGCAGGGTCATGAGAGTTGATTTTCATGATAGGGTCCTGCTTTTTCTGCTTCCAGAAAAGTCTGGGTCAGTGATTTTATGTGACACTTGAGGGTATCATCCACCTAACAGGGGCACTAGGCCTGTTAGGGTGGTGGGTCCTGCCATAAAGTGTAGATTTTCCTTCCAGAATGTTACTATTTTCTGTCATTTTTGTTAATATGTAATTTTCTGTAGATTGAAAGTCTATGATTACAGAGATGTTGCGACAGATGTACCCTCATAAAGTATGTCTTGCAAATCACAACTTGATATTTGTAATGGTGAGTTAAAATGCAGAACAACTCAGATTTATAACAGACACAGTATAACTGTATCAAGGAATAAAATGGAAATTATGTTCTTGATGGTGTCAATTAAAATACTATTCAGAAAAATTAGATAAGACAGATCCCAAATGGACAACTATAAAGTTTGTCTGTCTCAAGTGGACAATGAATAAAGCAGAATTAAAAGTAATTGGGCTTTGAATAAGTATACAATTGAAATAGATTGTCATATAAAGTGTAAAAGAATTTGCTCTGAGATGAAATTGGCATAGACTAAAGTTGAATCGGCTATGTTGATTTTATTCCACACTGCAAAATTTGAAATCATACACCCACTGTGAAATTGGAAAGCTGGTATCACTCTGGCCATTAGGCAATTAGCCAGATACTAATGTTTTTTTAATTTGGCTGGTGAAACGTCTAAATGGCTAATTTAGTTTGGTATAAATTATTGAAAGCCATGCTCTATTTTTTTTGTTCAATTTTCTCATTTTTATTTTCCAATCTGACTAAAGATTTTGCTATATAAGCAACGTAACAGCACAGTGTTGTCAGTTATCCCCTGATGAGTTTGGAGTACAAAGGAAACCGGTCGGGACTCTAACAGATAGGACGTTTTCCGTCACTGGTCTTGCCTAGTTTTCATATAAAGATTTTGAAGGCCTAGATGGATCCTTGTGGAAAATACAACCCATGTCACAAAGAAATAAGCTCTGGGGAGAGAGGTAACAGCATTACCTGGGACACTGTGGCTACAATGTGCCAAGGAAAGCTGTTCTTATCATATATACATTTTTGGTGAAAAAAGGAACAGACATCATCTATGATGCAGGACAATTTGTGTTTGTTTTAAATGGAAAAAGTTGCATACATGTACAATGTATCTACATATGTACATCAGCAAAAGATTTCCATCAGGCCAGGTAAAACAAGAAATGGTTCTGTGGCACCCAAAGAAATAGCTTTTGTGGATAGGAACATAAGTACACACAGAGCTGTAGGGGTAGTATGACAGCAGGTGTATTCATAGAGAATCTTTTGTTAACAAATCGTAAATTTACATTAAGTTATCTCGAACTTAAGTTGATTATTATTAAGTCATTTGGGCTCCATGTTGTACAGATACAATAGCATGGTATGAACAACTCCAATTTCATTTTAAATCAGGGATGAAAGATTATTTGTCAAATCTTCTTGGCATTACTGAATTATTTACAGAACCCAGATTGTATATGTATTTCTACACCTGTTGTACATGGATGAAAAAAAATTAACATAATTCAATATCAATTATGCTTAATCCACATTGCTTATTAACCCCTATCCCCTTGAATCGGGACTGAGTCAACTGCTCTCCATAGCCTGGGTTGAGTGCCCCACCAATGCCAAGGAAAGCTGTTGACCTGGAGCATGTTATTTTGGTAACTCTCATCTACAATTCTCAGTCAAATTGTTTTTCATTACCAGTGTAATTAGTCTAAAACATTGAAGCAGATGACACTTGACCACAGGCCAGTTTTGGCAACTTAAAGGGTTAAAGTGCTTTGTGAATACATGTTGCCGTGCTTTTATTGTAGAATTCATTCTTTGGAAAACACAGAGAGATTCTTAAAAGATTTGCACATTTTTAGTGAGCTGAGTTACCTTCACACATTCCATTTTGACATCTTGCCATGTCTTGAACAACAAGACAGGGCAGGGTGTGAAAGGATTAGCTGAACCTATACCTCAGGGTTTACAGGGTGTGAGGTCACAAGTGACATATTTAGACCGATTGACAAGGTTAAGGTAAGGACACAGTTATGCGGAGAGCAGCTGTGGTTTATTCACTTTTTGAAAGTTGGTTGAAGGTGACAAGCGGTGTCTCTCTCCTTGCCTAGGGAATCCTGCAGCAACTGCAGGTGCCCTTGTGGAAGTTGGTGCATATCTTGTCAGACATTCAACTTAACCCTTAAAGTGCGAATCATGGCTATAGTCCTTTTCTCATTAACGTTAAACATAAAATGATTAAAAGATTCAAATTCCTCATAAAGATACCTTTCATTCAAATACCAACATGCCTAGAAATAAAGCAAAAAGTAGTCTTAGTCAACAGCTTTCCTCGGGACACTTTGCATGCAATGCACACAAAGTGTCCCGAGGAAAGCTGTTGACTGTCTTAAATCATTGTTTCTAAAGGTTAATACAATGTAAGCTGTGGGCATGTTAGGCAAACTTACATACATTTTCTTTTTTCTTTTTTTTTTTTCTAATTTTTAGATACATAGTTATTTGTAGCTCTTCTTAAGATGCCCAGCCATTGTTAATGCCAACCAAGTGAAATGAGCAGAGTTCTGTGCAACTCAAAATAGACAAAAGATATACCTCGACTTATTATTTTTCTCCTTGCTGTTTTTTTCTGATTTCTGTGTCAAGTTAAACACTTTTGCAATCTATGATGCCACACATCATCATGACGAAAGTATACCTGTGTATAATTGTACATAATATATAGGATATATTTGGAAAGACTGTCAGATCCATCAATACGTTGTCACCATTGTGAAGTGACAGAACCCTTTGACCTCTGACCTTACCTTGCATGACTTAAAATAGCCTCACAATCATTGCCAAACAAAGTTCATGCAGTGACATGGAGACGAGAAAAAAGCTGGGAAGTTCCACAAAGACCTTACAACACCCAAAGTGATAAATTTGTGCTGTAATTTTAAAATTTGTTGATGTGACAACAAAATCAAATTTTCTCTGCCTCAGTTTTGATGCTGTACACACATACATACATACATACATACACACACACATACATACACACACATACATACATACATACACACACACACATACATACATACATACACACATACATACATACACACGCATACATACACACACATACATACATACATACACACGCATACATACATACATACATACATACATACATACACACACACATACATACATACATACACACATACATACATACACACGCATACATACATACATACACACATACATACATAGACACATACACACACACACACACACACACACATACATCCATACATCCATCCATACATCCATCCATCCATGCATACATACATACAGTGAAGCCTCATTGTAACGACTCTCAAATATCTGACATATTCAGTATAATGACACAAATTTGGAGGGACTTGGGTTTTGTTCCTTTGTAATTTGACTCATTTATCTGACATATTCAGATATGTGACATATTTGTTGGGAGCAGAGGATGTTAAAAAAAAGCACTATAACGAGGTTTCACTGTACATACATGCATATATGTACATATATACATACACACAAAATACAATAAAGTGGTAGTGCTATCTAAGACCACTCTTAATGGCAGACAAAAGTGGTCACATGACAGGTGGTCTTTCACTGCAGGTAAGCTAGCAAAGAATTTATTAAAGGCTATTGTCAGGAAATGGTGGTCTCAAAAACTAGTACAGTCTTCCACAAGAGTTGTTCTTTAGAGCAGGTACCACTGTATACTGTAAAATAATAATAATATCCCAGGTCAACCGATTTTCTTAGCACACCTTTGGTGCATTGCGCCCAATGCACGCCACGAAAAGCTGCTGACTTAGTCCAAAATTTGGCACTTTAAGGGTTAAAACTTAAACTAAAAAATATACATGATGATTTTTTTCCAAAATATTTTACCAATAATGTTTAAAATCAGGTTTGTAATTGAACACTTGTTATATTGTAGTTTTTAAAGCATTCTGGCACAGAGTTAACACTTAACAATGAGTATTCTTGTTTGCTCACATTTATATAAATGTGATGTTTGTGTCAGAAGTTTCACATTTCTTGCATGAGTGGCCTCTGTCTCATCTGATACAGTTGGGGTATTGATTGGATTTGCGTGACAAAGCACCATTGTCACATCTGTCTCCGGGTCAATGGAGAAGCTTGTTCCCCTGTTTGTACATTATAGTGGAATCTGTCTATGGAGACCAGTGGCAGTGCAGTCAACTGTTCTCAGTCCCGTTTGTGTGTGTCTTATTTGATACAGTAGTGCCTGTTATGTCAAATTCATTAAATTTTGGTGTACATGTATTTTTATTTACTTTTTGCTTCATTACAACTTCAGTCCTGTTTGTGTGTGTCTTATTTGATACAGTAGTGCCTTCTATGTCAAATTCATTAAATTTTGATGTACATGTATTTTTATTAACTTTTTGCTTTATTTTACTGGTGGCATAAAACCAAGGGGTGGCCACTCTAGAGGGGGAGAACATACATGTAATGGAAATGTCACACTTTCTGCACAAGAATCGTGGCCTTTCAAGAGGGCTGGCCTCTGGTGAGAGGAGCCTTTTAAGAGGAAGGCCACTGTAATATGAAATACAGAAGGAAAATATCAATGAAATTCAGGAATATGGCTAAAATTGGTCAAAAATCTACAATTTTTAAAGAATTATCAGCTTAGAATTCCGGAAGCCTGTTGGGTAATCTGGGAGAGTTGGCAACACATTGTATTTAACAACTAATAGGAAAAAGAGGTGAAAATGTATACATGTACACGTTAAGATATGGACATTGACAGTGTTGAGGACTGGTCCTTTTGCCTGCAGCAATGGTGTCATGTTGCACATGGGGTGTGGGTACATGGAACTAGATGTATTTAAAAACGAGAACATTCTCATGAAAGAGCAGTCTTACACAGATATATGTGGTCTCCCATGAGAGGTGGTATGTGGTCTCCCATGAGAGGTGGTCTTTCTAGCAGATATCACTTTATTTTATACAGAGAATCTCAAAGACTTCCAGAGTGATTTACCAATCATTTGAGTGGTTGTGTAAGAGATATTTCTCTGTGTGCTACATGTATAATATATAGTGTAAAGCATAACCTCTCTATTAAGACCATTCAACGGTCATGCAAAATAAAATGGAGTAACATTTTATAAAATGGAATGTTTAAATGTTTGAAATATACACCACAAAATCAGAAATTTAAAATATGGTTCTCAAATGGGGGATTCCATGCTGTGGTCCTCCTTTATAAGGTCTCTGTCACTGGTGGACACCTTCTGCAGAAAATGTGGCATTTACTTCATATCTCCCCCCCTCCCCCCCACTACCACCTATACATTTCATGTGTTGGTTTTGTAAGAGGTGGACTTTATGAGGAGGTTCAAGTGTAAACAGGAAACCTCCCTTATATAAGTTTATACAGTGAAACCTCATTATAATGACACTCAGATATCCGACATATTCAACATAATGACACAAATTTTCATGGGAATTTTTTTTTTTTTTTTTTGTTATTCGATTCAATTATCTGATATATTCAGTTATCTGACACTTTTCTTAGGGAACAGATGGTGTCATTATAACAAGTTCTCACTATACATGTATTCTAATGATGCATTGATTATTTTTTTCTGATAAGGACATTGAGGCAGGGACCGGTGCTTGTATCTCAAATCTAGCATGTCCCTTATTATGGTGTGGTGCGAAACTGGCTCCATGTTATGAACTACAAGTATACACCATAAAGGGCAGGCTGTGGCTGACTGCCTAATCAACCTGCCACTTTATGAGGTCTGGTATTATGCAAGTGTTTTTATGCATTTTGTTTCAGGGTCATTGGACTTGTATCAGACATAACACTGACATATGCATGTGCAGGGGCAGGTCAGAGACAGGATCTGATTAGCCAAGGGGTGAGCAGCATATGACATAAGCAGCGAGGGGTACGAACTTAGTGCGGAACTTACACTATACATCTTGGATCTGGAGTACCAGGGACCTGTCTACAGCTGAAGCGACTGTTGCATGAGGGTAGGTCAATCAATCCTGTCTCTGGCACCATAAATATTTATGCTAATCTTTATCCATAAGTTATCATCAAATTCATATACACGTGACCTGGCACTTTCATGGGTGTATGTGTTAATGTATTTTGATGGCATGTATTCCCAATCTGAAATGCCAATGGCAACTTGTAGCTAAATGTGTACCTGGTAAACAGGTCTCGAAAAAAATACCCTAGGGAAGACCAGCATACAAATGGTCATTGAGTGGGCTTTCACAAGGCTCTGTCTGACTCTGTTTTTTGACCCTATTTCCAATGCATTTTTTTTTTTTAATCAGACACAAGATATTTTAATCTTAAATTTGTAGAATTTGTACTCCAAACTGCATTTAATTTTTACCTAAATCCGAGTCAAAGGTCCTGTCCTTGGACATCAAAGAAAAGCACCAATTTTTAATGCTGTGCACTTGTGGTCTTAATAGACAGGTGGTCCCTGGGACAGGCAAGAGATCTTTATACATGCATATGGTCTTTATAGACAGGTGGTTTTTAAAGTGGAAAAAAAGAAACGGTTCTGGTGTGTTTAATTTTAATGGATCCTTATGAAATTTGATGGAAATATTCTTGATGATAATATGTGAAAAACCAGAACAATAGCAGTTGTGCCACATATATGTGAGTAGAAAATACAACTTAATAAATTGGTGAGATGAAATTCATTATCTTTGGAAACAAAAAGGCTCCTTTTACGAAATGTACAACAAACATAAACTATGAGGGGAAATTTCATATTAAGTAAATGATAGGATGACCTTGACCTACTTTGTTAAGCCTTGGTCACTGTAGAAATACATTCCATGAAATGAATGTTTTGTGATGGCCACTATGTCTTCACTGGTGTAATCTGTATATCATTACAGGAGCTTTATACAGGTCTACACAAGTCTATGATGTACATACATGTATAGAGCCATGGTGGCACCATTGATGGTATTTATTAGAACCGAAAGCATGTGTCAAAACACATTTTAAAAAATCATTATTGTGATAATGAATAGAGGAGTTTAGGACACCAGATGGCAGCAGTTTACAGTGTTCATTTGCATAAATTTGGCTGTTTGCCAATCCAAAAGTTCAAAGGGATTTGTTATTATGAAAAAAAGTAAAACTACATGTATACAAATGATCACCCTCATGTCCTGCACTCTGAGGTCCTAAAAAGGGTCTAATTAGATGGAGCTACAGGACTTCCACCAAATATGTGTTTGGCCTGTGGTTATATTTCTGTGAAATTTTGGATAGCCTTGTATTATTTTTTAAGGTCATTGAGCACTTTGATGAAGGACACTAAATTTAATACATGTATGTTGAGAAAGAATCAGGCTATGATACCAAATGTACCACAAATTCAGTGGTACCTGCTCTAAAGACCACCTCTTGTGAAAGACTGCATTAGTTTTTAAGACCGCCATTTCAAGACAACGGCCTTCAATTTCTTTGTAAGCTCACCTGCCGTGAAAGACCACCTGCCATATGTGACCACTTTTGTCTGGCTTTAAGGATGGTCTTAAATAGCAGGTACCACTGTATGTATCATTTGTAGCAGGTTGATATTGACAATTTGTATAATATGTATGGCCTTGACCTACTTTCTGAAGGTCACAGAGGGAATGCATGTATTATTGTTGTAGTGAATTGAGATAGAAAGTCCACTTACACCAAATATGCAAAAGAGCCAATTGTCAAATTTTGCTAAATTTTTGGTGGCCTTGATTTATTTTTCAAGGTCATTGAGCAGTTTGATAAGGGGCAACAAATTCAGTACATTGAGAAAGAATATGGCTAATACTTAATATACCACAAATGTGTATCATGTGGAAGTTTGGTATTGCACAATGTAAATGGCCATTAACTTTTTTCTCAAGGTCACAGAGGAATTGCATTTCAGGAAATGAATATGTCATGATGATCATCTTATTACAATGTCAGCTAAGTGTTAGGCTGATGGGCCTCTTTGGAAAAGTACGCTTGTATGTATGTTGATTTCTGTAGTTTATATTTGCGTAATACAGAACTTCGAAATATAATAAACTGCTCCTGGAGCAAAATGGGCTGCTGTTTCAACCAAGAATACAAGTCAAGTGAAACCTGCCTTGAAAGGCCAGCCCCCCCAGGGCTAGCAAAACTCTGGTCTTTCAAGACAAGTGGTCTGTCATAGAAAGTTAAAAATAACACCTTCAAAAGGAATAAGTGCTGCAATATGTTGTAAGGTAGCCTGTCCAGTTTGCTGGTCTACCCAGAGGAGGAATCACCCTGTGCTGTGAAAACAATTCTGTGTGGTCTGCATATGTCATAATGGAGCACTTACAGGAGGGAAATGTAGGACATGGGGGGGGGGGGGGTGAAGAGGGATCTCAGTCTAGTGGTCCAGGAAATAATTTTGGCCCAGTACAGCATGCAGAAAATAAAAATGTCCCAAAACAATGGCCAGTACAAAGTTCAGAAAATAAGAAGGCTTGCAGTATGCTGATGTAGAAAAAAAATTGCCCCACTATGCCAGTATGGAAATACCCTTTGCTCCCTTCATCACAGAACATGCAGAATGATGCACGGCCAGCTGTCAATACACTGTGGCAGTAGAAGTTGTGGCAAATTTCATTGAAAATCAATATGTTGGTTTTAAGTAAACAAATGTGAACACTCCCGACAATTAGGACCAAGAGGGTGAACTTAAACATAGATCTGTGTTTAACTAAAGCTGTACGTGTACATTTACTGGGTATAAGCCCAGAGACTAGAAACTGGTCTCCAGCTATGGTAAGGAGGTCAGTACATGCACAGGACTTACAGATTCACATGTCTGCTAGCCCCAGGCAAGTGAAATTCCAATCAGGGCAAGTGAAAATTTCAATGCACTTGCCCTGGTGGCAACCAAAAACTTGCTTCTGTAAACAGAATTTGAATGGATGGACAAGTTACTTATGATAGGGGTCAAGTAAAACATCTAAGCAGCTTGCCCTGATGACCAACTTGTTTCAAAAGAAAGAATGTGTGAGACCTTCCCATGTATTAATTTTAGGATAATTGAAATGAATCAGATTGGATTACATTTGTAGAAATGGACACATGTATGTTGTCTTTACCATACTTCATGCTGAAAGAGTAGAAACTGTCCATTTTGAACATAGTTCAGTTCGCCTGAAATGTGTATAAGGCACAAGGTTAAAAGATCTCTGTTTAACTCATTCCATACCAGTCCCTGATTTTTCCGTATATTTACCTAGATTTAAGACAACAATTGCGTGTTTAAATTCTTCATAAAAAGAGCTTTCGTTCAAGTACCAAGATGCCTATAGTGGTTCTGGCATTGCCTTGCAAGTCATGCTGCAGCTGCCACAAGTGGCAGCTGTAGCATGACTTGCCAGGCAGTGCCAGAACCACTGACCAAGACCTGACCATAGTATGGAATGAGTTAATACAGACCTTTCATAATTCAGTCCCAATTCTGGCCATCAAGATTGCATAACAACACTTCATGATAGTTTGCAAGAGTTGCTGTATCAGGTGAATGGCTCATGGAGCAGTTACATAGTGAATGTGATGTTGTGAGCACATGTGTTTGGAACTACAATGTGCTACATATATAGTATAGCAAGACAAGTGTGGAGGTTGGCATGCCTGTGTACAATTGTAATAATCCAGGCTGCTCTGCCAATGCAAGAAGATTTATGTATTTGGGGAAATATTCATTGTGTTGGGGGGTATTTTCCATAGAACACCATGTTGAATTTTGCAGAGTCGAGCATGGCAAGACTTGAGGTAACTTGGCAACAAAGGCATAATATGACTATGAAATGAATCATGTATGCAATAGCTTAACTGTGATGGCCAAAGCCAGTAACTGATTGTGAAGAGCCCATATGGTATCTACACCTGTAAATACTGTATTTTCAGTTTGGTCCATATATGTGTATATATATATATATATATATATATATATATATATATATATATATATATATATATATATATATATATATATATATATATATATATATATTTGCTTTATAGATTGTATTTATACACATCTAATAGTGAAATGTCAAAACCATTACATGTAGTTTAAGGGCCTTATTTATACTTTGAGACAGGATCACAAGAAAACTTTTATTGCAAAAAACTCCTAGAAATTTTGACAATAAAACCAATTTTTGGACCTTGAATTAACATTTGAAAAAATGCCCAACTGCTAACAAAATGTGCTTCCACATGTTACACTGATGTCTTTCTGCTGGCATTGATTCAGGTTTTGAGACACCTGTGCATAATTTTGAAAATTGATGTGTCTAAAATAATAGGAGACTGGTTTCCCAAGCTATAAATATGCTCCCCAGCTGGTCTCATAAAGCAATATTACAATCCATATTTTGATGTGTCAGCAACAAACAACGACACATCTGGACAATGTAAGTCAAAATAGATACATGTATATATTTTCAGGCTTCTAGATACAACAACAAATTCACATTGCCACAGTTTGTAGCCCTCTGTCATATGTGCAAAACATGAACCTGACTACCATAGCACATTGTCCTTTGGATTAAGCACAGTATAAGCAGTCCTCCTGCATGGCTTGGGTCCTACAAGAACCCAACCCATGCCAAAGGAAGCTCACTTCCTGACATTTATTTGCTTGGATTGTTTAGTTAAGGGCAAGAAAAAGACTAGGTTTTGACCTGAAACAAACTGTGTTTGGCAAAAGACAGCAGCCAAAATAGCTACATGTACAGCTGTGAAATTCCTGTGGCCAACTGAGTCTGACAATGCCTGAGTAGTAGAATTCAAGTCACTGGCTAATAGCATCATTATACTTATGTATAACTGTCATGAGGAAATGAGCAACAACAATGAAAATTTGGTACATGGACATGGACATGGACATGTATTCATAAAGATAGACAAAGTGCACTCATGAACTCATGATATTCAGACTGAATGACTCGACAGAGCAGAATATAGGACATTCGTATTGCTGCAGTGCTACTTTGGCATGCATTGAAGTGCTCATATGAAGGGGCAGATTCCTGTTTAAAACATCAGTGTTTTCCATTAGGATTTTTTTCTGATGGCCCCAACCTAAAAGGGAATCACATTTTTAGCTATACTAGTATTTTGCAAAATTAACAAAGATAATATAGGAAATTGGGACCTTTTGAATTTTGATGAGGGGGTATTTCATGATTTGAAAGGATAGTATACCCA
The DNA here is from genome assembly GCA_964020975.1 of Hermodice carunculata. Taxonomy (NCBI): domain Eukaryota; kingdom Metazoa; phylum Annelida; class Polychaeta; order Eunicida; family Amphinomidae; genus Hermodice; species Hermodice carunculata. The sequence goes on from OZ026623.1 coordinate 28,655,502, forward strand.
CATTTGTAGGTTAACAGAAACCCTGAACATTTCAAAATATATATTGCTCTCACCAAAGTGGCAACTTTGATCAAATAGACTGTTTAAAAAGTCATATTCATGTTCCCCACATACATGCACTGAGCTTGATAGAAGTTTTTGTGATATGTTTGGAATAAGTATCATCTGTTCCAACAAATGTTAATAAGACCCTTGGTTTTCCCATCAGTCCACCCAAATCACGGCAGCTGAGTGTCACTGTTGTTCAGAGTTTCTGGCATCAAATGAATACGCCCCATATTGGTGCATTCAGTGTTGCTCTTTTTCCACAACAAAAACATGTGCATTAATTTCTGTCTGACATCTCCGTACAGAGCAGCTCTTTATCACAGTGATCAGATGTACACAAGCACCTACGATACATATACATGCACACAAAAACAGATGTATGCACGATTAAGTTTTTTTTTTTGTTTAACAAAATGCAAGTTCAGGTGTCCATTTAATGATAATGTGCTATGTATACTTTTTTATGTATTTTGTTATGAAACACAATAAATGGGTTAGCCAGTACCTTTCTCATTATTATTTTATCAGAAAAAAAAAAGGACAACTACTGTTTACATCTTGTAAGCTGTCACAAACTGCATTCATACCCAATGGTTTGCACCATTTTGAACATTGGACCATGCTAACAGGTGTTTCCTCAGTCAATGGCCCCAGCATGTATTCCAGTGGTCTGTGCTTCATTGGGGTAGAGTTTCTTGCAGACCCAGGTATTCCCAGGGGAATCTTCACAGGCGACAAAATTCCTATGACCATGTTGTTTGTGACCAGTAAAATGTTTATGACAACAAGGGACTTGTGAATGGAAATTTCAACCTTTCTTCTCACCCTGCTTAATGAGATCATGCAAAAGCTTCATTCCTCAGCAGTTGTAGATGGATATCTTGCACGAAAGCGTTCAATTATCAGATTGACCTGCAACAGCTTTTTTTCTTGTTTTTCAATTCTTTATATATATATATATATATATATATATATATATATATATATATATATATATATATATATATATATATATATATATATATATATATATATACATTTGTTTGTGTATATATATATATATACATATTCCAAACCAGTTAGGTTTTTATATGTGTGGTATTTTTTCAGCTTCTGTTTGTCTGACTCTGTTCATCCACCTATCCACCCAAAGACTCCTTGCAAGCAAAATATCTCCTGATTCATAGCCCACATTAAGCTCAAATTTACTTTAATTTTACCATGACACCATTCTTGACCTGACTACATTTTGGTGACCTTGACCTCATTATCAAGGTCATATAAGCCCTGTTTTTGCTAAGTGGTCGTGTCTAGTTTATCAGAAATGACTGTTGTCGTTTATTCTTTCATTTTGATAATAACCCCTTAACCGCCAAACCCAGGATAGTCCCACACGCCAAGAGAAGATAGGAACCTTTTTGAAAATACAGTAACACACTTAAATTTTAGCTACCTTGATGTCAGGAATAATGTTTGTAAACGTTTTGTGTATTTTCAAGGCATTGTGGGCCTCTCCTAGCCATTGTGTACAATATTCAGTTTATCAGCTTTCTGCATCCCTCTCATGTGGTTTCTCTGACGTTATAACCTCTTCAGTACGAACAACAACAGATCATGTGACCAGTCATGAATAAAATCCACTCCAGATGATAGCGACCTCTGATGAACATCACAAAAACTATTGCACTGCATTGATAATGCCACGTTTAGATATATATGTATTTACCCAACTGGTCTATTAAAGTTATGATATACGTAAATATACCCAAAATGACAAATTTGAAGAGCTGCAGAACTGCTGTATATGTGTATATATATTCACATTTTAAAGTCCAGTGATCATCAGACACCCAGCTGGCAGGTTTGTGTACACATAACCTCCAGGTCACGTAGTTTCATTTTCAGGTGGCCGAAGGGCTTGTACCAGTCAATATGAAAACGCTGGAAAAATCTGGCAATAAGGTGTGAATGACTATAAAAGTGCACCAGATATTTCCGGCACCATAGGCTAGTAAGGGGTGAACAAAATGTGTTTATTTCTGTGAGGATCTTATTTTACTCCACTGGAAAAATGAAATGCAGTGTAACCACTGCCCAATTGAGCAATGCCCAAACAGGTGGCTCCGCTCTCAAATCTATCAAAAAGACCTTTTGGCCAAGTTTGAGCTGGATTAATGCCATCTGGTGACTAGTATAGGAACAAACCTTGGAAGCAACACAGCAGATGGGCAATATGTAAATTTAAAGACTGGCCAGATCTGTTTGAGACAGACACACATAGATTAACTCATTCCACCCTGATTGAAGAGAGTCAACAGATTGCCTTGGTGTGCTCTGGGGGCAATGCACCCAGAGCACACCAAGGAAAGGTGTTGACCATCAGCATATAATTTGGAATGATCTTCCATGCAAGTTTCATTCAAAATTTGGAAAAAATTATCCTTAAATTAATGAATAAAAATAATCCTTAAATTAATAAAATAAAATTTGCAGACAACATTTAGATATCAGTGGGAAAAAGCATCATTAGGATGGAAAGAGTTAAATGAAGCACTTTAATTAAATATAATTAGCAGACATTTAGATAGCGGGAAAAGACATCATTGGGATTGAATGAGTTAAATGAAGCACTTTCATTAATTGACAAACAATCAAATTAGTGGGCAGAACAAGCAAGACAAACCAACACCATAGAAGAACATTTGTTCGAACAATAAGCTTGGAAGACAAAGATTAAACCTACTTTAACCCACATACCCAATTTGGAACAGAAACTTACAATGTACATAATATCAGTCATGTAGCCTTGTCATCAGGCATATGAACTGCCAGAACTTGAGCTAAGGTCTAAATATTTACAGTGTTGTGACCTGAGTTGCCCTTTGCAAGTTGAATATATATATATATATATATATATATATATATATATATATATATATATATATGTATGTATATATATATACACACACACACACATGTACATATAAATAATATGATGATGACAATGTCTTTGTCATATATATATATATATATATATATATATATTTGTGTGTGTTTGTATGTGTGTGTGTGTTTGTGTGTGAGTGTATGTGTTTGTGTGTGTGTGTGTTTGTGTGTGGTGTTTGTGTGTATGTGTGTGTATGTGTGTTTGTGTGTGTGTGTGTATGTGTTTGTGTGTGTGTGTGTGTTTGTGTCTATGTGTGTGTGTGAGTGTGTGTGTATGTTTGTGTGTGTGTGTGTTTGTGTGTGTGGTGTTTGTGTGTGTGTGTGTGTATGTGTGTGTGTGTTTGTGTATGTGTATGTGTTTGTGTGTGTGTGTTTGTGTCTATGTGTGTGTGTGTGTGTGTGTGTGTGTGATGACATGTCTTTGTCAGTCATCTAGGTGTAGACCTGTATCCGTGTAAAACTTTAATTTTTTCAAAATGAAACTTTTGTGACAAGTATTATTGATAAGATGGCATAAATGAACTTTCCCTATTTTTCTCCGCTTACCCTTGCTCCCTTAAATTAAGACTGAGTCAACAGCTTTCCTTGGCATGGGTTGAGCACCAAGCACACATCCCATGCCAGGGGAAAGCTGTTGATCTTTGGCATTGTAGTCTCCAGGTGTCTCATCCACAAATATCGTTATTCATTGCCGTTGAATTAAGTCAAAACAACTGAAGCAGACAACATTTGACCACCAGCTGGTTTTGATTGGTTAAAGAGACAAAGAATTTAGAGAGAATAGGGTTGTACTATGATATGAGAATACAGATGATATTAGAAAAGTGCCCTAGGGCCTTGTGGAACTATGTATACATATGTATGGTAAATTCACATAATTCGCTGTATTTTATTTTTGCTTATTTCAATGATGGCATCAAACTTTTAAAAATAAAAACACAAGGCTAGACCGGGAATGAAAGTCTTCTGTTTTAAGCTGTGCTGGCCTAAGACCACAGATCATGTCCATCGATCGATCCGTCCGTCCGTCGGTCCATCCATCCATCCATCCATCCATCCATCCATCCCAGTGGTCTCTGCAGCTTTTGAAGAGGGCTGAGCAATCTAAATGAAAAAGGACACTTTTGTCAGGAGATAGGGAGACAAAGGGTGCATGCAGAGATGGAAGTGTAAAAGTATATAGCATTTCAATATGAACAAAATGGAAACCCATGCAGTTACTCTGTTCCCATGTCCAGACCCAATGAAATCAGCATTTTTAGCTCTGCTGACCATAGGTCACAGAGCTAATGGCATCAATCATGTCTGTCCTTAAAGTTTTCTTTGTGAGGCAATACAGTCCACAGTTTTCAACATAGTCCCAAGTAACTTTAAGGACGTATCAAGAGCATATAAGAATCAAGGTTGGTTGATACTGGTGGCACCACCTTCATTATTATGTAATATATAGGCACAAATTTGTAAATATATTTAGATTGCTGTTTTTCAAAGAGTTTTTACCTCAGCTGACTTGTCAGTCAGCTGAGGTTTTGTGAGGGTCCGTCATCCGTCCATCCGTCGTCCACAATTCACATTTTCAACTTCTTTTCCAAAACCGTCAGCCAGATTCACTTCAAACTTGGTGGAGATATGCCTTGGGTGGGTCTCTACCAAGTTTGTTCAAATGGTCACGGTCCAGTGATTTTTGGATTTTTTATGATTTTTTTTGTTCTTTTTTGGGTATATCTTAAAAAATCTTCTTCTCCGAAACTGCTCACCCAATTGCTTTGATATCACACAGGAACACTCCCTGGGACTCCTAGTTCTTAATTTGTTCACCAGGTGGCACTGCAATTTTTTCCTAATTTTTTATGAATTTTTTTGTGTTTTTTGGGGGGCAAACCTTCAAAATTCTTCTCTGAAACCGCTCACCCAATTGCTTTGATATCGTACATAGACACTCCCGGGGACACCTAGTTCCCAATTTGTTCACCAGGTGGCGTTGCAATTTTTTTATGAATTTTTATATGGGTTTGCTATTTTTCACTTGTTCTCAGAACCATGCCTCAGATTAAGCTGAAATGTGATGGATATGTTGCTGTGGAAGGGTCAAGCATTTGTTTAGTAGGTGGCACTGCTTTTGATTCCTGATTTTTAAGGATTTTCAATTCGGGTACTTATCGTTCAATGCAGCTCTCCTGTTGATTACTATGTAAGTCAGTGGGCATTCTAATGCAAATTCACAGGACAACTGACACAAAATTTACTGTTTACTTGATAACTTGAGATCTGTTTTGAGTTAGCTACACATGTTAATTTTTCTGTATGAAGGTCATGCTGAGACAGTACATGAATGACCTTGACCTCGTTTGTGGAGTCACAGTGCAACATACATGAATTTTACTCTTCATTATAACTTGAGAACTACTTGAACTTTGATGTTGCACATGTAAGTGTTCTTGTATAAAGGTCAGACTTACTCAGAACATGGTGTCCTTGATCCTTTCCCAAGTTCATAGATCTGCAAGTGAGATGAATGTCAAGATCAGCTGAGGCACGGGCTGTTCACACAGCCCTCTTGTTAATGAATCATCACTAAAGCTACTAGGAATGTCAATCAGGCAAAAAGAAAAGGGGATTTGGAAACTGGTGGTGCCACCTACAGTATTATGAAAGATATGGACCAAAAGGTGTTGTTAACATTAAATTCAAATATTTTTTTTAGAAAGAACAAGGATAATGATAACAAATGTACCACAAATGCGTATCATACATAGAAGTTTGGTATTGCCAAATATGGGTGACCTTGATCTATTTTCTCAAAGTCACGGAGGGAATACATTTCAGGAAATTATTTTTTTGCTGAATGGTAATTACAGCTGAACTTGTGCACATGTATCAAAATATACCACTATAGAAACATAATAGAGACCAAAATTATGACTTATGGAGTCATGGTGGTACCACTGAAGGTGTGAAGTGGCACTAGCATTACAGGTGTAAAAAGTACATTAAATCCAAAATTTTTATTCTTAATTGTGATGCAATTTGTAAATTTACACCAAATATGCATTGGGCCAGTTGTCATATTTTCTCAAATTTTGAATAACCTTGATCTAATTGTCAAGTTCATTAAGGACATAATAAAAGATGTTAAATTCTACATTTTGAAAAAAAAAGGCTAGCTGTACCAATTTACTACAATTGTATCATATATACAAGTTGCATAGTGTGTAATATTGGTCACTGTGACTTGCTTTCTTAAGGTCATGAAGAGAATACATTGCAGGAAATGATTTTTTTTTATGGTCATTACATCTGAAGTTTTGCAGATGTACCAATATACCATTACAGGAATATTATACTGATATCAGTCTATGTTGTGGAGTCATGGTGGTGCCACTGGTGGCATTCTGTGGAACTAGAATCATAGGCGTTAGAAACACATTAAATGAATCATTTTGAATATAGGTTGAGATGGAACTTCCAAATTCACACCAAGTGTGCATTAGGCCAATGGTCAAAGTTTGTAATATGTTGTGTGACTTTGACCTATTGTTCAAGGTCATTAAGTACTTAAGAGAAAGACAATAAATTCAATATGTTGACAAAGGATAAGGGGAATGATATCAAATGTACCACAAATTTCTGTTCATGTGGAAGTTTGATGTTGCATCATATGAATGAAACTTTTGTTCGGCCTGACATCTATGGTACTGTCCTGTCTGTCTGCCAAGCCTGGCATTCATAATCGAGCATGCATTGATTGACTCGCTCCTGTTTTTTTTTTGTGTCTGTGCTCTTTCCATGTATATTTGTCTGATGCAGGACAGAAAATTAACTCATCACTGACTTTCTCAGAGGGAACAATCTGTAGCAAATGCACCAAAAATTGGCCCACATGACATGTTACCTGCTGATGATAATGGCAGAATGTTTTGTTACAAAGTTGACACATTGTCAACATGTGGACACATTGCTACAGTGAAGGCTACAAGGTGTTCCATATGCCCACTGGATGTTACAGGGATGTATCGGCTGTTTGGACGGAGGGGGTTAATCTGTGCACATGAAGTTCCATTGTGCACAGCAGCATGTGTTACCAGCCGGGGGATCTTTGTGCACGGTGCATCTGTTCATATTCCCATTTGCTGCAATCATAAACAGTCAGTAGAGCAGTAGGGCTTGATAGAATGCACAGGCTGTGTAAGTGATGTGCATATTTCATCGTTTCTACGAATCTATTGACTGGCATTGGTGACTCGTCTTTGTGGCGGTTCAGTTGTCTATGGCAGGACTACCTCTCAGTGTGCTTTGTAGTAGTGTTGGAGTTTCATGATGCCTGGTAGTATTTCCACTTTATTCCTGGAGAAAATGGAGACAAATACTGATGTACAGTTTACGGTATGTGAGAGCTGATTGCACATGAATACAATAGTCCACTTCTTGTAAAGCCCCCTGAAGAGAAGCCACTTCTCCATGCACCAAGTGTGGCATTTTCATTGTATTTGGCCCCTCGAGAGAGGCTAGGCTTGTTTTCTTTTGCATTTGAGGCAGTCCTATAAGAAGGGCACCACTGCATATGTACAGTCATTCATATCAATGCATGCGAATTATACTATAACAATAGTCAGACGTCTGACATTTTCATTTTATGCTACTTGAAGCCAAATTCATTTATTCGACTCATTTATCTGCCATACTAAAGTCTCAGGACACCTTCATTTCAGAAACAGATGGTGTCATTATAATGGGGTGTGACATTGTATTTTTACCCCAGCTGACTAACGAATCAGCTGAGGTTAAAGGATGTGTGTTCATCTGTCGTCCATCCATCCATAATCTGTACAAAGTTTGACTTCTGTAGAATCTTTCGTCAGATCCTCTTCAAGCTTGGTGGCATCTACCATGGGTAGGTCTGTACCAAGAAATTTTTAACAGCTCATGCTCCAGTGATTTTGTTGTTGTTGTTGTTTTCAAAATAGTCTGCGAAACTGTCTAGCCAATTGCTTTGAAGTTGCATAGTGACACCTGTGAGAATGGGCCCAAGACCGCAACTTGTACATTGATCAGGTATTTTTTTTTAATGAACTTCGCCTGTTTTACTATCTTTTATATGTGAGTCAAGCCCTCACTCAGGTAATTCTAAAGTTTGGTGGAAATGTACCATGTCAAGTTGAGGAAGGGCCAAGCAACGTTGTTCACTAGATGGTGCTGCTCTGGATCCCTGATTTTTGACAAGTTTTTTAACTCTGGTACATGCCAGCTAATGTGCACATTCCTATTGATTATAATGTAAGTCAATGGGGATTACAATGGTAATTCACATTTGCAACTTCTCCAAAACTGTCCATCAGATCTGTTTCAAATTTGGTGGAGATGTTGCTGGGTGGGTCTTAACTCAGTCCATAGCAGTCCCTGATTTTTCCATATATTTACCTAGATTTCAGACGACAATTGCATATCTAAATTCTTCATGAAAAGAGCTTTCATTCAAGTACCAACATGCCTATAGTCTTAATTCAAGGGTTCTGGCACTGCCTGGCAAGTGATGCTGCAGCTGCCGCAACGGCAGCTGCAGCATCACTTGCCAGGCAGTGCCAGAACCACTAACTAAGGCCTGTGACCATAGTATGGAATGAGTTAGCCAGAAGTGTTATGATAAGTAATTGAAAAGTAAATGGCATGTCAAATAGCAGAAGGTCTCCATATTAGAAGGACTTAAAATCAAATCCCTTTGCTATTTAACTCATCTGACATGCTCATTTATATGACACATTTTGCAGGGAGCATATAGTGTATGTATAATAAAGTTTCACTTTATCAGATCCACCTTGTAATGAGGCCCTTATAGACAGGGAACAGTGTATATAGTTTACATGATAAATATATATGCCATATGCACATGAGGGATCTTGACATAGTTTACTCAAACTTTGAAAATGTTTGAAAGTCGGTGAATTTCAAAGTTAGCCCTTGAAAGGTCTTGAAATCTAAATTTGACTTTTGAAAGTCCTTTAAATTCAAGGGTGGTCATTGGAAGTCCTCAGAAGTTTTTTTAAAGGTAAATGTTGGTTTTAATGCATGGATTTTCCTTTTCTAATCTACCACTAATGGTAGATAACTTGGTAAATGAACCAAGGTGCCGTTTGGGCAATTTATTTCTAAAAAAGTGTTAATGGGTTTGAGACATTGGGTATTACATGTACTTTCAAAAGAAACGGGAAGTCTGATACACATATGTCCAACAAATTTCACGACCAACCACATTTATTTCAATGCTTGACATTCTAGCTTTATCATTGATAATGCAATATTTAAAACCAAGTACCATTGTATTGTCATAATAAATTATTTCAACTGCTGATTTACACAGAATCATATTTTAAACATGACTTTCACTTTGCCTATTGTGGTTTTTCACGACCCAATACTGTTGCTGTACCATTGTCTCCCTGTTGTTTGTCTTTTTACCAGACCATATCAAGTAACAAGCTTGGGATATATTTACTATATACGTTTGTCTAGCTGGTGCTTACTTTCAACAAATACAACATTTGCTACTGTTTGCCGCTCTTGGTTTCATGTTGTATAAGTGCCATGTGTGGCAGTTAAAAAAATATACTGTGGCGACAGGCATAGATTCTTTGGGTTCCTGGGCACTTGCATTATTTGAATAAATATTATAACAACATTTGCAAATGTGGGGCCTTCTTGGTAATATATTGTATAGGTCTCGTATGTGACAGTTTAAAAGAAAATACTGGGGTGCGGGACATAGATTCTATGAGTTACTGTGCACTTCTTTCAGTAAATAAGAGCTGAGCTGCTAAGTGACTGTGGTATCTACATGAGATAATCAAAGGAAGTTATTTATCTAAATGTTTGGGAATTCAAACAATAAAATGTGTTGAAAATGTCTGAAGCCCCATGGACAAGGAAATTGTCATGATTGGGTATAAAAGTGGCAGCTGTCACCTTGATTCAGCAGATATGAGCTGAGTGACTGATAGCAGCAATGACCAAAAGAGATACTGGAAATAATTATTGAATTTAGTGTTTAGGGAATCTGTACAGACCCAGTGATACATGATACTCTGTCCTGTCTGTCAGTCTGTACAGACCTGGTGATACAGTGATACTCTGTCCTGTCTCTCAGTCTGTACAGACCCAGTGATACAGTGATACTCTGTCCTGTCTGTCAGTCTGTACAGATCTGGTGATACAGTGATACTCTTTCCTGTCTGTCAGCATGTGCAGTATGACAATGCCAAAACAAGCATGACCATAAAATAAGGGGAACATCTGGTGACATACAGGTTGTCATGATGACATGCATGCAGTCATGTTCACATACTGCCCTGATATATAGGCAGTCATGATCACATATGGGCAGTCATGTTCACATACTGCCCTGATATATAGGCAGTCATGATCACATATGGGCAGTCATGTTCACATACTGCCCTGATATATAGGCAGTCATGATCACATATGGGCAGTCATGTTCACATACTGCCCTGATATATAGGCAGTCATGATCACATATGGGCAGTCATGATCACATATGGGCAGTCATGATCACATATGGGCAGTCATGGTCACATACTGCCCTGATATATAGGCAGTCATGATCACATATGGGCTGTCATGATCACATACTGCCCTGATATATAGGCAGTCATGATCACATATGGGCAGTCATGATCACATATGGGCAGTCATGATCACATACTGCCCTGATATATAGGCAGTCATGATCACATATGGGCTGTCATGATCACATATGGGCAGTCATGATCACATATGGGCTGTCATGATCACATACATGCAGTTGGGCTCATCAAAAAAAAAAAAATAAAAGGTCATGACGTACATGTCAGGTGTTCATGATGATATATTAGCAGTATGAAATTTTCAGGCAAGCATGATGGTATATAGGCAATCATGATAGTACACTGACAGTGACAAGCAGACATGGTGGTATGGAGCCAGTCATGATCGTTATACATCAGTCATGATCATGTATGGTTAGTCTGATGATATACAGGCAGTGATAAGATACAGATAGTGACAATGTACTTATACAATTAAGCAGGCATGGCAATAGAGGGAAAGTCATGATGATATTCTGGCCATTATCTTGATAATTTTACTGAATGAATTAAACATAGCAAGGTGAAAATAACCCATTTGATTGGACTAGAGCCTTCAACTGTAAAGATCGTGAATGGGTCGATTCTGATTTTGTAACAAAGTATTACTGTGCCTTAAAAAATGTCATTATATATACTGTGCATATTTATTCTGCAGTTTGTTCCTGTCACACTCAGCCATGTGGTACTGACTTATTCTAATGCATTATTGGAACAGGAACAGGAACATGATGAAGTTGTCTTCTATGTCTTAATGTCATTATTTTCTAGTTAATGAGGTTGTCTGCAGTGTAAATAAAGAGTTTGACATTATTGACTTACTGTGCCATATTGTCAATACGTGTATGTGTACAGGTAACACTGTGCATGCAGTTCATAGTGTGTGTCAGTTGACAGTATATAACACACACATGACTGGCCATGTTTATAGGGCTGACATGTGCCATTTAAAGTTTGTTGCCCATGTCTTTAAGTGTGGCACATGTTGGGCACATGTAACAAAAAAAAAAAAAAAATTCACATCTGGAGAACACTGCACTTGGAAAGGACAATAGCTTTGGTCCAAATTAGCTAGTACCTGAGTGCTGTGAGCTACCGCTGCAACACAGCGATCGCACCCCCACTCTCTACTTGGCAACTGGCCTTTCTCTGTTGCTGGGTAGGTCACTCGATCCTCGGCCATCTTACACGGTTCTGCCATGGATTTGTTGTGCGTTGTTTTTCTGCAATGGTCCAGTTGTTATACAAAAATAACGTGGACACTGGGTGTTCTGGTGTCGGACCTTTACCCCCAACAAAATGTTTTAAACAAATTCTGTCAAATTTGCCTGGTGGTTCATCATCTTCTGGTCTTTTCACCATATTCAACCACTCCCGTCGTTTCTGTGTTTCTTTGGAGGAAAACCGTGGAAAGCTACCCCTTGCATCCAGGGGTATTTATCCAATTTACCTAGTTTTCTTGTGTCTGGCTTACAGTCAGGAACTTTGCAATTGTAGACTGTCATTGTAGCTTGTAAATACTTCCGTCGTACTTTGGAAAATAACGATCAACTTTGCGATGTCATTTCCCTGTACTTTAACTATGGCGCAATATGGCTGCTATTTTGAAACGACCTAACCTGCTGCAAGGTGCACCGGGAAATGACCCTGGCGCTTTAGTGGCTACCAAGGGTACTAACTAATTTGGACCTTAGGTATTTCAGGTCTGTTTTATAATCATCAGGGGACAAAAGCTGACGTGTTCGTGTACAGGGCATGGGGTGCACATGGAAGGATCATACCAGAACTCTGTATACAGGTTATACCAGAGTCTGTATACAGGCTATGGAATGTCAATGGGACAGTGGTATGAGTGTCTAGATATTAGACATGGGATATTTAGGGACAGGGATACCAGTGACTGTATTGAGGATACAGGCTGTTTATGGGACAGTGATACGTGTATGGGACAGTGATACATAGGATGTATGTGGGACAGTGATACCAGTATCTGTATACAGCAGGTGACCTGTCACTACAGGTAAATTTTAAAAAGAAATTGACTGCAATGTCTGAGCTTAGTGACCATTAAAAACACAATACAGCTGCTCATGGTGGTGGTTGCATACAGCAGGTACCACTGTACCACTATAATGCAGCTGCTCATGGTGATGGTTGCATACAACAGGTACCACTGTACCACTATAATGAAGCTGCTCATGGTGATGGTTGCATACAACAGGTACCACTGTACCACTATAATGCAGCTGCTCATGGTGATGGTTGCATACAACAGGTACCACTGTACCACTATAATGCAGCTGCTCATGGTGATGGTTGCATACAACAGGTACCACTGTACCACTATAATGAAGCTGCTCATGGTGATGGTTGCATACAACAGGTACCACTGTACCACTATAATGCAGCTGCTCATGGTGATGGTTGCATACAACAGGTACCACTGTACCACTATAATGCAGCTGCTCATGGTGGTGGTTGCATACAGCAGGTACAGTGGTACCTGTTGTATGCAACCACTCATGTGAAGAGGTGCGATGCCAGAACCTATACAGGACATGGGATGTATATTGTGTACACTAGTCCCTGTTTGAGAGACCATCTCTTGCGCAGGTCAAAAAGTGGTCACACGAAGCAAGTGGTGTCTCACTGGAAGTAAAATAACATGGAAAAGATAGACTCAGGGACCTGGTAAATGTGGTCTTAAAAGGCAAGTGGTCTCTGAATGGAGTGGTGTCTCAAAAGGAGCATTGTATATAATAATAATAATAATAATAATAATAATAATGATAGTAATAGTAATAGTAAGAGTAAGAGTAAGAGTAATAGTAATAGTAATAGTAATAGTAAGAGTAATAATAATAGTAATAATAATAATAATAATAATAATAATAATAATAATAATAATAATAATAATAATAATAATAATAATTTATTCAGCCCCCAAGAATGAGGAAATTGAAATGCAGTATGCATCAAGATAAATACATACATAGCATGCTCACATAAAATCATAAGATAATCAACAACTTCTTACACTTAAAACATAAGCACTGGCACTGCCATCGTACAATGTGTGACGGTGGGGAGGCTGACATTTTCTCCAGGATTGCAGGGCCAAAATTTCGGCAAGAATCCGATGAATCAATTCTCGTAAAGATTCTCCTAAACTTGTCTTTCTTTGAAAAGAAAAATAATTGACAAAAATCCAAATAGATTCTCGCAAAATTTTTGCAAAATTCTGGCCATTGGTTGCTATCCCGAGTCCTGTGTAGGAGCAGGGGATGCACAGAATACAGTCAGGGAGGCACAGCCGGCCAGCCCACCCCCACATGCCACGAGGAGGTCAAAAACCTGCAAAACATGATATAACTTAAATTAAAAGTGTATCCATGATCTAAAATGATGGAAAGCTAAGTTTCCTGTATCTCCATATGGGTTGTTGTAAGTCGGGTGTTGTAGAACATAGTGCAGTGAGTCAATGAAGCCTCTGTGCAGTGGCACAAAGGTGTAGTTGACCGACCGCGCTGGGCCATCTCTGCAAGTCAATTGACGGGGGGAATGCCAAGCCTAAGACCCTATCGACCAAGGTGCCATTAGCAGTATGGCCAGTTACACAAAACCCAGAAAGAAAAAAGTACTGACAGGCCCCGCAGTGGAGAATGAATGTGGAGGATCCACTGCATAGAAGAAACAGTGTCCTGGGCTATAGTTTTACTAATTTTGGAAATACAGTGGTGCCTGCTGTATGTGGCCACCCCTTCAGCCAAGAAAAAGTGGCCACATACAGCAGGTGATTTATCACCACAGGTAAATTTTACAAAGAAATTGACTCCTATGTCCCAGGCTAGTGACCACAAAAAGCAATGCGGCTGCTTACTGCAGTGGTTGCATACAGCAGGTACCACTCTATTTCAAGCTGCTAGAAGTGTAGAGGAAGGTGTGCAGTTACTTTGACCCATTAGCATTTTAACTGTATTATCCTGGGCACATTCAAGGTCACATAGAGACCCATCACTTAGTTTAACGCAGTTTAAGCCATATGTAAGCGAGGGCACACTGACAGTGTCTTCTTAGCTTTTGAAATTTTGTTGGACAAATGTGTATCAGACTTCCTGTTTCCATTGAAAGTACATGTAATACCCAATATCTCAAACCCATTAACACTTTTTAGAAACAAATCGCCCAAACGCCACCTTGGTTCATTTACCAAGTTATCCTTGCCTACTATCAAGCACAGAGACTTGTTAATATTGAATAAAAATGGCAACTTGGATGCAAAAGTGTAACAAATGTCAATCAGAGACTGAAGCTATGGCATGGTACTGGCAAACAGTAATATCGTCACCATAGGTAAAACGGTTATATATGATTACCGACTTTAAAACTCTGTTGGGAATCCCTTATATGCACCAAAAAATTGTTAATGAAAAAGTTGAACAGTTTGGGGGATAAAATGCCACCTTAACGGGTGCTGACGGTGACTGAAAAGAAATCACTGTCATAATTGTTCCATTTTACGTACGCCTTCAACCAACGATACCATAATAGTAAATATACCCAGTGACTGGTGGGCAAACATGGCCATAGTTTGAAAAACAGCCCATCATCCTGAAAGGCATTTGGTGGCATCACGACAGCAAACAAAAACTGGAGACCCAGACACAATAACATATGATATGATAGCATGCAAGTATATGGGTCCAAACTCCATACTTCTACCTTTTCTGAAGCCAAATTGCATTGCCATGAGCACTAATATATATAGTGTATATGTGTGTATATATACATACATACATACATATATAATGGACAGATGGCAATATGGAGCTTTGCTAATGGATTTCTGGTGTCCATGTAATAGTTGTATTTTTTATTTTTTTGAAGACAGCCTTTATATTTTCAGTTCCTGAAGAGCCCCACTTGGGCGAAACCAGTCGACTGTTTCGCTCTGCACTTCACGAAGCCTTGCCTTCATTTTGTATTTTTCATTGTCCATGTAATAGTGCCTCGTACTGAATGGGACAAGGACTACATTGTCTGTCTGTAATAACAGATGTACATTATGTACAAAGGGAATGGCTTTCAATCCAATAAAGTGTGTGATTATGACGAGTACAACATGCAGTCCACAAGGCTGGTCTTGTATTGACTTACATACATGCCCAGGTCAGTTGTACCTGTAGAGCTACCTCCTATGCATAGAAAATGCACATTGTGTTCTTAACATTCTGGTGACCCTGATAACAGGTAGACCTCAGCCAAGCAAGTTCAATCAAGGACATATCCATGCTTGCTTTGTCTCAGATTTTATTACCCCCAGAATGGCCTGAAATAATGGAGTTTTGTCTGCTTATGATCCAAGTGTACAGTTTGGTGCCCAAATACAATAGACGTGAGCAAGGTTTGCTCCCACATGATTGGCGTGGAATACTTACCAGTGGACATAAAAGATACAGATGACTTTATATGTGGTTGTAAATGAATGAATCTATTGAAAGGATAAATGCAAAATGTGCCATTGAAATAACCCTTTCTCTCTTGAAGTTAGACTGAATCAATAGCTTTCCTAGGCATGGGTTTGTCACTAAATGCTCAATCCATGCCAAGAAAAGCTGTTGACCTGAGGCATGTGATCTTGATAGGTCCCATCTACAATTCTCAGTCCAACTACATGTACTTTTCCTTACTGTTGAAATTAGTTGAAAATACTGAGGCAGACAACATTTGACCACCAGCCAGTTTTGGCTGGTTTAAAGGAGAAAGGCTTAACCCTTTCCCCCTAAAACCAGCCAAAACCGGCTGGTGGTCAAATGTCGTCTGCTTCAGCATTTTCAACTGATTTCAACAGCAATGAAAAACAATTTGACTTAAAATTGAAGATGAGACTTGTCAAGACAACATGACCCAGGTCAAAAGCTTTCCTCGGCATGTTGAGGAAAGCTGTTGACTCAGTCTTAATTCAAGGGGGAAAGGGTTAATGGTGATGTATGTGATATTGTGTTGACAGAGGATGTTGGAGCAGCAACCGCAGAAGCCCAGTCTGCTGGACGAACTGCTGGACCTGCTGCGGAAGGCGCTGGAGTACTGTCTGTGCTGCATCACCTGTGGCTGCTACCCAGGACCAAACAGAGACTTCCATGGCGACGTTTACGATGCAGAGCTCATGGAACAGGAGAGGGAAGCAGTGCAAAACCTGCTGAAGTATATGGACTCTGGTAAGGCTCAACTTGTTGACTTTGAGAGTGCATTCAGTGGAACCAGAGTTGACCCATTGACATTGAGTGTGTTCAGTAAGAGAGGGACTTCAACATTGACATTTGGAGTATATTCAGTGGAACAAGGGTTATTAACCCATTGACACTAAGTGTATTCAGTAGTACAGGGATTTAAATTGAATTTGGGAGTATATTCAGTGGAACAAGGGTTATTTACTCATGGAAATTGAGTGTATTCATGGGAATGGATTTAAACATTGACCTTTGAGTATTTTCAGGGGAACAAGGGTGAACCCATTGACAGTTAGTGTATTCAGTAGGACAGGGATTTTAATGTTGTCATTGGGAGTGCCTTCAGATGGACCTGGGGTTAAGGTATGGACCTTGAGGGGAGTGTATTCAGTGGGGCAGGGATCAAATACTCAGTGACCTTGAGAGGGTATTCAGTGGGACAGGGGTTAAATCATTAATATTGAGAGTACATTAAGTAGGACAGAGATCACCTTCGCCTCAACATTGAGTCAATGAATGCAAAATTCGATGAGTTCAAAGTTCTAATAGACAGCCTAGCTGAAACTGATACCTTCTTCAGTGTAATATGTATACAAGAGGCATGGCTTAATGAAACTCATGACCCCAAACAATTTGAACGACAACATTACAATATGTATTCACAATATAGCAATAATGAATGCTCCAAAAAGGGGGGCCTAATCACATATGTAAGAAATAATATAAGTGTTAAAAAACAAGAGAATTACAATAAATTTCAATACTGGGAAGGTCTATTTATTGACATTGAGGACAGTAATAAAAATCAGATAAAATTAGGGAATATATATCGACCCTCGAAAGGAAACAATAACCATAGAGCCATTGAGTCCTTCCTGCAGGAATTCTGTCCAGTAATTAATAACCTTGATCACCAGAATCATAATTTCATACTCGCTGGGGACTTTAACATTGATCTACTGAAAGTAAACATAAATGGAAAGTATCAAGAATTTTATGACTTTATTACTGAACATAACATGCTGCCAAATATTTTACTACCCACCAGATTATCTAAACGGAATGCCACATTAATTGATAACATTTTTAGTAAAAACTCAAATTCGTGCAATCCTGTTCAAACGGGAATCCTAGTTCATAAACTATCAGATCACTTGCCCACAATGTCAGCTATAAATTTTAATACAAATGTTAATCATATCAATAAAAAGCAAATCCAATTTAGAGCTTTCACAGGTAATGCTACTCGTGATTTCCTTGAAGATTTACACAACACAAACTGGGATTCCATTTTTGATAATAATATAAATGCAGATCCGCAAATAACTGATGATCAGAAATTCTCAATCAAACTAGATGATATGATTAACAAGCACTTTCCTTTAAAAAAGAAAAAATTCAACAAATACAAACATAAGAAAACAAAATGGATCACCCAAGACATCTTAAACAAAATTAAACATAGAGATATGTTCCACAAGAAAGTTCACTCTATTACACAAGAAAATGAAAGGTATAACGATCTGTCTAGAAGGCTCCAAGAGTGTAGTTGTGAAGTCAGATCGATGATTCGTAGGGCAAAATCTGCATATTATCTGGCAGAATTTAATAAATATAAAGATGATATCAAAAATACATGGAAAACCATAAAAGATGTCCTAAATAAGTCTAACACTTATAAAGAATTTCCCAAATATTTTAATATCAACAATAAACAAATAACAGACACACAGGAAATTGCAGCAAAATTTAATGATTTTTTTGTCAATATTGGGCCAACATTGGCAAAGAAAATAAACACTGAAGGGAAAAAAGCTTTCCAATCCTATTCACAAAACACAAATACAAATTCTACTTTCCATTTCACATATGTGGATGACGATCATATAAAGACCGTAATATCTAAACTAAACCCCCAAAAAAGTGCTGGAGCAGACAATATATCCCTCATACTTCTGAAACTCTCCTCAGAGGCCTTAAGTAAACCTCTAACAGCTATCATAAACCAATCATTAAAAAATGGTATCTTCCCTAACAAATTAAAAATAGCCAAAGTAAAACCAATTTTCAAAAAAGATGATCAACATGATTTCAACAATTACAGACCCATATCTCTTCTACCATCTATCTCCAAAGTTTTTGAACGTGTGGTCCATACTCAACTCTTTCAATACTTTACGGATAATATGTTATTCTATAATCATCAATATGGCTTTAGAAGAAATCACTCAACGGAAACAGCAGTACTAGAACTCATAGATAGACTAAAGGCTAATCTTGACGAAACAAAATTCCAATTGCTGTCTTTTTGGACCTTTCCAAAGCCTTTGACACTATAGACCACAATATACTTCTTAAAAAACTTGAACATTACGGAATCCTACATACAGAGCTTCAGTGGTTCAGTAGCTACCTAAGTAATAGAATCCAGTATGTTGAAATTGAAAACATCAAATCACCATTACAGAAAATCTCCACTGGAGTGCCTCAAGGCTCAATCCTGGGCCTACTTCTATTCCTAATATATATAAACGACCTACACACAGCCAGTAACTTTATCTCAATCATGTACGCTGATGACACTAACTTGTTAAGTATAATATGTAATTTCACAGGTGATACATCATCACACTCTTCATTTTCAGATAATGTAAATAAAAAATTAACTAAAGTTAGTGACTGGCTATCTGTGAATAAACTATCTTTGAATGTTGATAAAAGTAAATTTATGATCTTCCATACAAAACAGAAACAATTATCCCATGAACAAATACCAAACATTAAAATTAACAATCAACAAGTAGAGAGAGTAAAAAGTTTTAAATTCTTGGGGGTCTTAATTGACCACAGTCTTACTTGGAATAACCATGTCACTCTTATATCTAACAAATTATCACGGACATGTGGTATACTAGCTAAATTGAAGAATTTACTACCTGAATGCATTCTACAAATAATTTATAACGCTTTATTCCTTTCACACTTGAATTATGGAATTACAGCCTGGGGTTTTCACTCATGTAGTAGACTCATCAAGCTGCAAAAGAAAGCAGTAAGACTAATTAGCAAAAGCAAATACAACGCACATACATCACCGATCTTTAAAAGCCTTGGCTTACTTAAAGTTACAGACATTTTCAAATTATCCTGCATGAAACTGTATTTCAAATATGAAAATAATATGTTACCAAGTTATTTTAATAACTTATTCAACAATAATCTAGCACAGCAGACTGACAGACCAAGAAGGGTTGCTTCCGCCCCACGAAGATACGATGAAACAGTACATAATATCCCCACTTTAACCCCAACTATACCAATCATAGTCACTAATACTAAAATTAGTAGTTTGTGTATTAGATACATAATACCTGACCTAATCAATGAAAACTACTTACCTGAAATTGTCATGTCAAAAATCCTTACTCATTCCTTCAAAGGTTTTACTCAATATGCAAAGAAGTACATCATTAATAACTATGAAACCAACTGCAATATTGTCAATTGTTATATATGTATCAGTAACACTAATTAATAATTTACCTTAGTAACCACATGTATGTATTATCATCACTTGGTCTAACAATTGTATAAAACTTTTTATTCCTTCAGCCAACAGCGTATGTATGTATAGCAGTTAACATTAATTAACTCTAGGGTGGCCTGCATGATAGCGATTCTTCAGAATCTTAGTGCAGGTCTCCCGGTTTAAACATGAGTATATTGTACTATGTATATTACTGATGTACTGAAGTTTTAGACCAAATAAAGCTTTCAACTGTCAAACTGTCAGATCAAAGCAGTGACCCTGAAGGGGTATTCAGAATGGTCAGTAGGGCAAAGGTTAAAGCATTGACCTTGAGAGTGTGTTCACTGGGACAGGGATTAAAGCAATGACCTTGAGAGTGTGTTCACTGGGACAGGGATTAAAGCATTGACCTTGAGAGTGTGTACACTGGGATAGGGATTAAAGCAGTGACCTTGAGAGTGTGTTCACTGGGACAGGGATTAAAGCATTGACCTTGAGAGTGTGTTCACTGGGACAGGGATTAAAGCATTGACCTTGAGAGTGTGTTCACTGGGATAGGGATTAAAGCAGTGACCTTGAGAGTGTGTTCACTGGGACAGGGATTAAAGCATTGACCTTGAGAGTGTGTTCACTGGGACAGGGATTAAAGCATTGACCTTGAGAGAATATTCAGTAGAACAGGGATTAAAGCATTGACCTTGAAAGAGTATTCATTAGAACAGAGATTAAAACAGTGACCTTGGGGTAGTATTCAGTAGAACAGGGATAAAAGCATTGACCTTGGGAGAGTATTCAGTAGAACAGGGATTAGAGCATTGACCTTGGGAGAGCATCCAGTAGAACAGGGATTAAAGCATTGACCTTGGGAAAGTATTCAGTAGAACAGGCATTAAAGCATTGACCTTGGGAGAGTATTCAGTAGAACAGGGATTAAAGCATTGACCTTGAGAGAGTATTCCTTGGAACAGGGAATAAAGCATTGACCTTGAGAGAGCCAGTATTCAGTAAAACAGGGATTAAAGCATTGACCTCAAGAGTGTTCAGTTCCATATTCATATTTCACTTAAATAGACTGCAGGCCTATGCAGATTAAGTCTGTCGTTTTTGCACTGAAACTTAAACACAGTGAAAGGATGCCTGACCCACCAGTTGTGACATACTTGGATGGATTCAACTATAAAACTAATGTTTCACACATTCTACACAAATTGATGTACTTAACTCATTCCATACCAGTCCCTGATTTTTCTGTATATTCACCCAGATTTAAGACAACAATTGCATATATAAATTCCTCATGAAAAGAGCTTTCGTTCAAGTACCGACATGCCTATAGTCTTAAGTTAGTGGTTCTGGCACTGCCTGGCAAGTCACCATAGTATGGAATGAGTTAATTCAAAATTGGTTTAGTAGACACGATATACAGGCAGTGTTTTTCCCTATTACAACAATAGTTGTACACAAGCAAACAGCAATGACCCTTACACAGGTATACAGAGAAACCCAAACTACATAAGAGGCCTTGGAGTGGTGTTGCTCAGTGAGGTCCACACCATTGAGCACAGTCAGCGGCAAGTGTCGGTAACATAGCAACAGTCTGACTGTTATGCACACTGCAAACCATCCTTTGAAAAAAAAAAGCTACAATTTTCAGTGTGAAGGAACATGCTAATGTAAATAATAACAAAACTGCAATTTTAGGAATTGATTTTCAGGCATTATGTTTATTCAAGGATCAGCATCTTTAATTTAGGTATAATTGATGTGTTAAGCAAGCAATCGATTACCATTTAACATGTAGCCTTAGTCAATCTTTGTTCCACTAGTTATTAGGTTTATTGAAGAAAAATGGCTGACAGAACAATTTTTGTTTACAGTTTTCTGTTATCTGAGAGATTTGTGGAACATTTTTCACTGCACTTTTTGCACAAAGCTTAACTTTCTCTGCTGTCATGTTGCTTCTGCTGAATTTTTTCACCCCAAAACTGTAGTTTCACATATAATTTTTTCTGCAACAGTGGCTGTTTTCTGCATATGCAACAAAACAAGGTCACAATTCAGTAGGACAGGGGTTAAAGCAGGGACATTGGGAGTATATTTAATGGGACAGGGTTAAAGCATTGACATTGAGAGCATATTCAAGGGGACGGGTTAAAGCACTGATATTGAGAGTACATTTAATGGGAAAGGAGTTGAAGTACCATCATAGAGGATGCTTGACAGGACAGGTTCCAATGTATGCATTGACACTGAGAGTATGTTAAATGGGACAGGGGCTAAAGCACTGACAGTGAGAGTATATTTAATGGGACAGGGGCTAAAGCAGTGACACTGAGAGTATTTTTAATGGGACAGGGGCTAAAGCACTGGCACTGAGAGTATTTTTTATGGGACAGGGGTTAAAGCACTAACAATGAAAGTATATTTTATGGGACAGGGGCTAAAGCAGTGACACTGAGAGTATATTTAATGGGACAGGGGCTAAAGCACTGACAGTGAGAGTATATTTAATGGGACAGGGGCTAAAGCACTGACACTGAGACTATTTTTTTATGGGACAGGGGCTAAAGCACTAACGATGAAAGTATATTTTATGGAACAGGCGCTAAAGCACTGACACTGAGAGTATATTTAATGGGACAGGGGTTAAAGCACTGACAGTATATTTAATGGGACAGGGACAAAAGCACTGACACTGAGAGCATATTTAGTGGGACAGGGGCTAAAGCAGTGACACTGAGAGTATTATTTAGTGGGACAGGGGCTAAAGCAGTGACACTGAGAGTATATTTTATGGGACAGGGGCTAAAGCACTGACACTAAGAGTATATTTAATGGGACAGGGGTTAAAGTAACAGCTGACATTGAGAGCATACTTATGGGATATGGGATAAAGCACTGGCATTGAGAGTATATCAGTTGGATGGGTTAAAACACTGACATGTGGGTATGCATTTAAAAGCATGGGTTAACAGGGATGAATCCACACTCTGCACAGGTGGAACAGTCTTTATATAGGACTTCATCAGGTTATAGTTACATGACAAGTCATACTTCACAAGGACAGCTGGAGCATGACATGCCACGCAATTTAAGCATCACATATATTACAGGTCACCAGGCAGATATTCGTGTTTGTCCCACAATATATATATATATATATATATGTGTGTGTGTGTGTGTACATATACATGTATATGTATGCAACTGCAACTCTGCAGCAAGAGGTCTGTTACTGTGAATATAATTATTTGGACAAAGAAGCCTATTGTTTTGTTAATTGCCCAGTAGTCATCAGTTGTGTCACATGTTCTTGGTGATCATTTTCTCAACCCAGAGGTTGCCACACACAAAAGGCATTATATACTGGCTTTTATTTAATGTTTAACACTTTCACCCTTGAACACTGAGGTTAACAGCTTTTCTTGACATGGGTTGGGGACTCAAGTGCCCAACCCATGTCAAGGAAAGCTGTTGACCTGGGGCATGTGATCTTGATAGGTCTCATGTACAATTCTCAGTCAAACTGTTTTTTCGTCACTGTTGAAATTAATTGAAAACACTGAAGCAGAAGGCATTTAACCACCAGCTTATTTAAGGGAGAAAGGGTTAATCATGTGTAATGGACATCAGATGATTGACAAGTATTAAAGTTGCAATTGGTAGATCAGGTGCATGGCATGTAGTCATATAGGCCACAGGGACTGCTCGTGCATTGTGTCCTGGTAACCTGTTCACTGTATAACAATTGGCCATAAATAATAATTTTTATTATTATGCACGAATGTTCACATCTGGGACACACCAATTTTATCAATCAGAATAATAATTTTTTGCCAATATCTGCATCTCAATTCTCAACCATTTCCCAACCATATCCTATTCTTCCTTATACCTGTGAGGGGTGTTCACAAAATTAAGATGTAGTAAGGCCTTCAATTTACAACAATGTGGGGAAACTACTCTATAGACAAATTATTAAATGTAGAATTTTTTGGTCTGATTTTTTATCAAACTTGACAAACTTGATATTATTGGATATATTATGTGACACTATATAATTTTGTCCCTGCTAACATGGGTAAGTCACTACACAGTAGTAATATGTAGACTGCATAGAGCCACTGGACTGTCTGAATGTATGCAGTTTCAAAATGTTAAAGTATGGACTCCAAGTAATGTTGAACCAAGTGAGATGTGATATGTTCAATTATCATAGTATTATCATAAAGATACTGAAGATTCAGTACACCTGATATGGAGGGGCCTTCATGGCTCATATGAGGCTTTACTATACTATTTTCCATAATGCATACTAAACTGTATATTACAAAATGTCAGTGCAGTAGCAGCGCCACCTATTGGCAAAATATCTCCCTTTTGCTTGGTCACCACTCCAATGTAGTCAGCGACATCTCAAACTGCCTGGAGTGTGCGCTTGTCCTTCACATTAGCCAGTGTTCCTGTGACGAGATCCAGTACTACATGTCTCATGACAGAGGCATGTGATTTGTCCATGTTAAAAGCGTTAATGTATCAATATGTGGGAGGTCTATGATAAACATAACAGTACATGGCTTGTCCCATGTCAGTATGAGTGGCAGCTTCATTTCAGCATGAGCGATAGATACTCGTCCCCACATGGAAGAAGCCATGTTTTATCATAGCTACGTACTCCTGCTGTACCATCCACACACGTAAAGGGTTAACTCGTCAGTGTGCGTGACAACATACCTTCTTGACAGTGCATGCGACCAATATTTCATCACTGATGTGAGATCACTTGAGGGCCTGATGAGTTCTTTATTGGAACAAAACACATTGCACATTTCACAGCCTCATCAAAGCTATACATGCCTCCTCCTTATCCTAGTATCATTTACTATATACCCCCAACCCACCCCGCCCCCTTCAGAGAAGGTGGGGCATATACATGTAGCTTTGCTCATGTTGGTCGGTCGGTCGGTTTGGTAGAGAGACTTTGGTTTCTGCACCATAACTCAAGAAGTTTTTGAGATGGGACTTAGATAGTGCTCAGGTATATGCTCCAGTATAAGGGCTAGTTGAAGTGTGAAGATGGTTGACCTTGGCCCTATTTCCAGGGTTACAGAGGTACTTGTAGTAAGTTTTGGTTTCCATGTGATAACTAAACAAGTTTTTATGATAGGACATGTATATTATATTCTCAAATGTCACAAACCTGACACATTACATTGAAACATTGACTCAGTGTTGGCAGTGAAACAGAGCTTAACTGTTTGGAGACTTTCAAAGTGAGGAGTAGGTGTTGTCATGGAGTTTGTTTTACATTTCTGGTGCAGGGATGTCCATTGTTGTAGTACTTATTAGCATTTCCCTTGGTTTGCACAGGTGGTCTAGCTGCAACTGTTTATTTTACAATCACTGGGATTGAATATAAGGCCCCAGTTTGTTTCTACTTCAGTTATACACTGGCAGGTGATTTAACTAGGATAAGCTTCCAGCTGGAAAGGGTACATACGTGTTCAGGGGTAAGTCAAATTGTTGTTATCTGAACTTGTACTATACAAATTTAGTAATTATGTTTTTCTTCTTTCATAATGAAGCTTTGCATCTATAAGCAAAACTTCACATATTTTGCTAATTCATCATTTGCCACGTCCATATTTATTCATTATTATGTGGGTTGTCTTTGCTGAATATTTAGCTTAGACAAGGAGCCGCTACTCAGTGAGACATGTACGGTCATAGGCTCCGAAACATGTTCTGAGTAGTTACCCACTGAAGACCCTTCAACTTATGTGGGCTAATACAGCCTATGTCAAAATTTTAAAGAAGAACATGTGCAATATGGACAATAGTTCTTCTATATTTATATATAGGTTAGACAGTAACAGGTTAGCTTATGGAGAGTAAAGAGTTCGGACTGCGGAATTGGGTTATGACTACTAGGAAGTGGTTCTGGATAAAAAGACACTAATACAATAGGATTAAAGTCATCATCAGGGCTAGGTCAAGCTCAAAGATGGGTGACCTTGACCAAAATTCAACGATCACAGGGCCACTTTAGCGAACTTGGTTTCTGCATTGTAACTCAGAATGAAAGTTACGACTTCAATATTTCACATGGTAATAGTCCTCAATCAGGGCTTGGTCAGCTTAGAAATTGATGACGTTGACAAAATTCTCAAGGTCACCATGTAGAGTCTTATTAGTGAACTTGGTTTCTGCATAATAACTAAAGATGTTTTTGATTTAGGACTTTCATATTGCACAGGAATATAGCTTCTATAACAGCTAGATCAAATTCTGAAATGGGTGAGCTTAAGACAATTCCCAAGGTCACAGTGCCACATTACTGATTTTGGTTTCAATTAATAGCTGCAGAATTTTTTGAGCCAGAGGTTTTATTTTGTACGTATTTATAGTCTTCTATTCGTGCTAGGTCAGCTTTAAAGAATGGTGACCTTGACCTAATACCCAAGGTCACAAGGCCACTTTAGTGTATTTGGTTTCTGCATCCACTTCCCAAGGTCATGACTGCCCCATTTAGTACCATCAAGAGGATAATGAGGGCAAACAAAATGAGGGTGAGGGCATCTATGTTTTACAAACATGTCTTGTTTACATGTATTTTTATTTTGAAGTAATTTCAACAGTGATGAAAAGCAATTTGAATGAGAATAATGTAGATGAGGCTTATCAAGATCACGCGCCCCAGGTCAACAGCTTTCGTTTGCATGGGATCAGCACATAGTGGCCAACTCATTACCAAGGAAAGCTGTTGACTCGCTTTTGATTCAAGGGGGCAAGGGTTAAGTTCTTTTCAGATTTAAAAAAAAAAAAAACTTCAACAGCTTTCTTGGGGACATTCTTTCCAAGATTTCAGCCAAAATATTCTGTGACTGTTGAGAAAATTTACAAATAAAAATTATGAAGTAAAAGAAATTAATTAGAAACTACTGGTGTTTTTGACCATAGCAACAGAGAAAATATGAAACACAGAATGATTAATTGACTTTTAATGATCAATCAACTGATTAAACAAAAACAAGCACGAGAGTTCCCCAGTACTATGAGGAACACCTAATTGTGGATTATAATCACACATCTTTGTGAGGTATAACTATTGCAAATTTCCACAAGTGGGCTTTGATCCCAAATATTGAACCCCGGAAAATATTTAGCCCAAATTGGATGTCAAATGAACTTCAGCAAGGCCACAGTATTTCATGCTGGTTGGTCATACATTTATATTTCATTTTTTCCTAACAGTGTGATTAAAATATTAAAAAATAAATAAATAAGAAAAACAAAAACAAAAAACTCCAACCTACCCCCCCCCCCCAATGCATCAACACATGATGTCTTAATTTAATTGCTTACTCAACATAAAAGCTTAAGAATCAATGTGGAAGATGCTCAACACAGTTCAGTAGGTGTGTTGATCATATGACAACTCTTTCATTTATGTCAGTTTTTGAAAATAAAACTCACTATATGCTCTTGTGGGGTTTATTTGGGAAATTCTGTGTCCAGGAATATATTGGACATGAGTGAATGAATTACTTAGCATTGTTGTTATTATAATCTTGCATGCATTCTTTAAATTTTATCATTAATTGTGTGGTTTGGATGTGTAAAGAAATGTGGGGTACCTTAATATTTGGACCCCATCAAGGTATTTAACAGAAAACAAACAGACAAACAAACAAACAAACAAACTTATAATTATGTGCTTAATGGACATTTGTCAGCTACATGTACTCAGAACATGTCTTACTGTAGTCATAGTCATCATTGGCAAATTTGAGCCCATGATAAAATGCATTATACATGTATATTTTTAGAATCTATGAGCCACTCAGAAGGCCTATTTGCCAATTTTTGACAATTTTCCACCAATCTGAAGTTGAGATACATGTTGAAAGATTCTGTGAGCCAATCAGAACCTCTGTTATATGTTTCAGATTCTGCCAAGAAGCCCACCATCAATGAGGAGCGGCTGAGAGCTCTGTGTATTCTCACTTATTCTGATAATGATGAGCTGCAGAGGTCAGCTGCTCTCTGCTTTGCTGAAATTAGTGAAAGAAGTGAGTTTGGCAGTCATATTGTACCCAAAATGAAGGAACCTACCAAAAACCAAGCCTGTTCACTCTTGTATTGTGGGAAGTTGACCCATACATGAAATGCATGTTAACTTCTTGCCTAATTTCTGACCCGGTCACTAGGCATTGGTGCTTTGTATAGGAAAACTTTAAGGCAGCTGAACAGTGGATGTGAGCTGGTTTGTGCATGGTTTTTTTCTTTGCTTTTTTGTTTTTAGCTCTGCAGACCAAAGGTGGCAGAGCTCATGCCATTACACATGTCTGTCTGTCTGTAAACTTTTTGGTTGTGATCATGATACAGTCCATAGTTTTCAAGATAGCCTCATATAACTTTCAGGACTTATCAAGTTTTTGAAAATCTAGGTCGAGTTTGATATTGGTGATGCCACCAACTATATAATGTAATATATGGGTCAAATTGTAATAATCTTGTGATTGCTCTAGCATCCTTAACATTTAATAGATCTTCATGAAATTAAGTTGGAGTGTGGGAGTCAAAATCTCAGTGGCATATGATACAAGTGGCGCCACCTATACTTTGACAGAAATTATGAAGCAAAATGTGTTTAAAGATATAAAATTCCATATCTGGGAAAGTAATTAAGTAAGACATACCAAATTTATAGGATATAAAGACCATGTCCAATGCTAAAATTTTATGTAATATTAGTGAATTTGACCTATCTTTGTGAGATCAGCAAACCTTTTAAAGTTCAAAGAGCTGATTAAGTAATAGCAGTATTTAACTTGGACATCAATAGCAAAGAGAATTGAGCATCCCGATCAAAATTAGAGTTGATTACATTGTACATAAAACTCTGCATGGTGACCTACTTTTTGGGTCACCATGAGCCAATGAGGATGAACATTTTTCCTGCTTGTCCAAGTTTACTGTCTTTCTTCAATAAGGCAAAAAGTTATTACCCAGTTTGAACAAACATAACATGTATGAAAAGCTGGATGTGAGGCACATATTTTGAACTTAACAATCTTTTAACCCTTTCCCTCTTAAACTGACCAAAACCGTCTGGTGGTCAAATGTCTGCTTCAGCATTTTCCACTGATTTCAACAGCAATGAAAAACAATTTGACTGAGAATTGAAGATGAGACCTGTCAAGACAACATGACCCAGGTCAACGGCTTTCCTTAGCATGGGTTGGGCACTAAGTGCCCAAATCATGCCGAGGAAAGTTGTTGACTCCGTGTTAATTCAAGGGGGAAAGGGATAATCCAAGTTGAAGATAAAGGTCAAATGGCCACTTGGAATATAGGGATCATCTTGTGAATGCTTTGCATCCCGTGGTTTTTTACTTAGGCCCATACAACTTTTAGGAATTATAGAGTGTATGAAAATCTATAACAATATCAATGTTGGTGGTGCCACCTGTAGTATTATGTAATATAGGGGTCAAAATGTGAAAATCTTTTGACCAGTCCAGCATCCTTTATATTTTATGGATCTTCATGAAATTGAGTAGGATTGTAGGAGAATTCAAAATCTCAGTTGCATATGATGCTAGTGGTGCCACCTATAAGTTGATGGACATTATAAGTTAAAATGTCTTGAAAGATATAAAATTCCATATCTCAAAAATAATTAAATTAGACATGCCAAAGTTATAGGATATATAGACCATGTCCAATGCTAATATGTTATGTAAGATCAGTGACCTTGACCTATTTTTGTTAGGTAACCAGAACTGTTAAGTCGGAAGAGGTGATTTTGTAATGGCAGTGTGTGGCTTAGACATTAATGGCAAATTAAGCCTCTGGATCAAAATTGCATTTGACTACATTGTATGTAAGACTCTACTTGGTGACCTGCTTATTGAGTCACCTTGGCCCAATGATTATGTGACCTTGACCAATTCGATTTTTAAAGTCATTAAGCACTTGACCTTTTTTTTCAAGGTCATTAAGCACGTAAGAAAAGGACATTTAATTCAATACATTGCTGAAGAATAGGCCAAATGTGCCATGTACAAATGAGTAGCATGTGGAAGTTTGATATTGTATAATATGAATGACCTTGATAAGTTTTTCAAGGTCCGGGAGGCAATACATTTCAGGAAATCATTTTTTGGTGATTGTGGTCAGCAAAGTATTAGGCCCATTCTTTGAGCTTCTTGTTTTTGTTTTTTTTTGTTTTTTTTTTGTTGTTTTTTTTTATCTTGTAAAAATCAACTTATAACAGTGGCAAATAGTATGGTTTCATAGGTATTAATATATATATATATATATATATATACATACATATATTTACAGAGCAGATATATATTTAAAAGTAAGGGAATCAACGGCTTTTTAAATAAATTTTTCATGAGACAGTCATGCAGATAAAGTAACCATATTTTAGGGCCAAAACCTGGAGGCTAAAGCGTATGTGACATTGACCCTTTCACTACCAGTGTTGACAAAAATTGTACTCAGAATTGATCTAATGATACTAGATTCATATTTTGTGAAAAATCTGACCTCTCGTCAGTTACCAGCATGTATACATTTGCATACACCACAAGAACGGTCCATGTCAAGAGCTTTCATCAGCATGTTTTTGGTACATTGCACCCAAAGCACACCAAGGAAAGCTGTTGACTCATTCAAAAGTTTGCAGTG
The DNA here is from genome assembly GCA_964020975.1 of Hermodice carunculata. NCBI lineage: Eukaryota > Metazoa > Annelida > Polychaeta > Eunicida > Amphinomidae > Hermodice > Hermodice carunculata. The sequence continues at coordinate 28,686,593 of OZ026623.1, forward strand.
AAGGAGTTAACACAATCTTTCGTGTGATGGACTGTGTGTCAAGGTAATTCTCAGTAACATAAAAAGTGGGGTGTGCTTAGAAATTCATTGTGGGATTTAATTTATTTACTGTCTTATGGGAAGGAGAAAATTGACATGGCTAGCATATTGTGATTATGTCTGGGTGCCAACCCAGACATATTGTCTTTGTGGGAGTTCTTTATTTTTCCTTATTTCTTAATACCTTTCCGCCACATTTTGTGATGCAGTTTTTATCAGCCATTATACAAGTTACAACATTGAAATTTTACATACTATGAGACCTATAGCTGAAATTGTGCACCTGGTGTAGATTAATTGATATGTTATAAATTATTCAAGTTATGGGTAAAATTTTTTTTTAAAAATCCTATTCGGCTATTGGCTGAAAAAACTATGACAGTTGTTTTAGCCAATCACATTGCATCAATTGACAATACACCTGTTGCCTGGTTACTCTGCTACTACTGTTCAGCAGACTGTACCTAAGGACCCATGATTGATGATGTCATAAAACAATATTGGAGGGGGGTTCAAACAAGCTGGTATTGGCGCCCAGACAGATTTGCCTGCAGATCTATCCATTTTTGTTTAATTTGATCTTATTGGGGTTGATCTATGTAAAACTTATTATATACATGATGGTTTTCCAAACAGTCTTTAAAAAACAAACAAAAGGGTTATTTATGATAATTTTTGACACACACACGTAGATGTATATGAATATACATATATATGTTAGACACATATGTATAAGAAAAACTGCTTAATGAATTTAAACTTAATTCCCAATAGATAGAGAAAAAATGACAAGCTTGTCTGTACTGAAAGTATGGCTACAAAATTGTAAGTTTACATGTTACTCTCAAAATCTTATAAATTAATAATATATATCATAACCAATATTAAAAACATACAGGCAGGTGGTTTGAGTGTGTAAAGGGAAGCAGGCTATTTGTGTAACTACACCAGCCAGACTATTTGTGTGATCATAGCCAGACTATTTGTGTGATCATAGACAGACTATTTGTGTGATCATAGATGGACTATTTGTATAATAAGAGACAGACTAATGTGTGATCATAGACAGACTATATGTGTGATCATAGAGAGACTATTTCTGTGATCATAGAGAGACTATTTCTGTGATCATAGCCAGACTATTTGTGTGATCATAGACAGACTATTTGTGTGATCATAGTCATACTATTTGTCTGATCATAGACAGACTATTTGTGTCATCATAGATGGACTATTTGTGTAATAAGAGACAGACTATTTGTGTGATCATAGACAGACTATTTATGTCATCATAGATGGACTATTTGTGTGATCATTGACAGACTGTTTTTGTGATCATAGACAGCCTTTTTGTGTGACCATAGACAGACTATTTGTGTGATCATAGACAATATTTGTGTGCTCATAGACAGACTATTTGTGTGATCGTAGTCATACTATTTGTGTGATCATAGACAGACTATTTGTGTGATCATAGACAGACCATTTGTGTGATCATAGACAGACTATTTGTGTGATCATAGATAGCCTTTTTGTGTGATCGTAGACAGACTGTTTTTGTGATCGTAGACAGCCTTTTTGTGTGACCATAGACAGACTATTTGTGTGATCATAGACAATATTTGTGTGATCATAGACAGACTATTTGTGTGATAAGAGACAGAATATTTGTGTGATCATAGACAGACTATTTGTGTGATCATATACAGCCTTTTTGTGTGATCATTGACAGACTGTTTTTGTGATCATAGACAGCCTTTTTGTGTGACCATAGGCAGACTATTTGTGTGATCATAGACAATATTTGTGTGATCATAGACAGACTATTTGTGTGATAAGAGACAGACTATTTGTGTGATCATAGACAGACTATTTGTGTGATCATAGACAGACTATTTGTGTGATCATAGACAATATTTGTGTGATCATAGACAGACTTTTTTTGTGATCATAGACTATATTTGTGTGACCATAGACAGACTATTTGTGTAATAAGAGACAGACTATTTGTGTGATCATCAGTAGGCTATTTCTGGTATTGAGGCTGTGACCTCCCCTTTCATGTGTTTTTTATTTACAGTGACAACCCCAGTTTCAGAGGAAACCCTGGAACCTTTGGTGGTGCTGTTGAAGTCACGTGACCCACAGATCCAGAAGGCATCGTCCCTGGCGATTAGTAACTTTGCTTTGTCTGGTGGAGGTAAGGACACAAAAGTGAAATGAAGTATGGTACAGAGGTCCTTGTCAGCATAGACCAAAAGCACTGCAAGAAGATTTAGTCTTAAAATGCAGGTGGTCTCATGACAGGTTGATTAACACAGGAAATATTGGGCTGGAAAAGCTAAAAGTGGTTTCCCATAATGGGTCTGTTGTGACAGGGACTACGGTACACTACAACACACTGCTATTCAGGCTTCCTATTGGTTACTCTTTATGATAGAAAATAGACAAAGTTAACTGGTCTATCCTTCAAAGGACACCCCCAACCCCACCCATAGGTCAAAATGTGGTCATATAAAGCAGGTGGTCTCTTGGAAAAAGTCAACTTGCATGGAAAATATAGAGCTGAAATATTTGATAAATATGGCCTTAAAAAGCAGGTAGTCTCTTATTGGAGTTGTTCTTATAAATATAGTATTGCCATCTCATGGGAGGTTGGTCAATACATGTATATAGCTGACATTATTACAACTGAAGTGACTTTTACATGTGCCCTCTCTTTGGTGGAATACCAGCACATAAAGTCACCAGTGACCTTACAAATGTACTCTCTCAAAGGGATGGTTTCTCGAGACCGTGACCATTGTATTATAGATCTATGGAGAAGGATGGAAATAGATGCTTAGATTCCTTACAGAAAGAGCTTTGATTCAAGTGGGAATAAGTGGAGTGTGCAGTCTCCAATACAGCATGTCCTGATTCGGCTTCTACAAGGACAAGCAAGAAGCGGTTTCCTGTCCACCGTTTTAACTTAATGTAAAATAAGGCGAATCATTACAAAATAATCAGGTACTCCTTAAGGACTGATTCGTCCTTTTCACAAACATACCAAGGCTATGCTAGAAGGAAGGGGTGTATGGTGACTTAATTATGCTTTTAGGTATACACTAAACGGATTATTAAGTAATCACAAATAAAGTACTATGTATTGTGCTCCCTTGATGCTTAACCCTTTCCCCCTCAAACCGGCCAAAACCTGCTGGTGGTCAAATGTTGTCTGCTTCAGTGTTTTCAATTAATTTCAACAGTTATAAAAAACAGTTTGACTGAGAAATGTACATGAGACTTATCAAGATCACATGCCCAAGGTCAACAGCTTTCCTTGGCATGGGTTGGGCACTAAGTGCCCAACCCATGCCAAGGAAAGCTGTTGACTCAGTCTTAATTCAAGGGGGAAAGGGTTAAAAATAAAGACTGGGCTTATAATGTCAGCCCAATCAGTTCAGCCTGATGCATTTTTATTTTGTTTGGGGTAAAGTATGGCAGTGTTAGGTGCATTCATTGCCCCATTGTCAACTGAGCTGGAAAGTCATTATTTTTTAAAGTTGAAGGGTTTTTTTTTTTCTTAGGGAGGAATAGAACAACTGAAATAAGAGTTATTACTCCATTGTGGAAAAGTAAACATTCAAGGGAATTTAATGTTTGGTGCTTTTTTCAACTCAGATGAGTGATTTGGGAAAATAATTGCCACCACAAGAACCTCAGTACATCCCTGTGTTCTGTTGCTACCTTTATTTGGTTAAAAATAGCTGCTACATCCCCTTTCAGCATCAGCTCGAACTCTCGGTATCTCGACAGTACCCAAACTAAACTATTGATTAGATCGTGCCCCTGTAGGTCTCCCAAATGTTCTTCAGCTGGGAATCTAGGTTATTTATCTGTGCATAATTTAGCAACATTGGTGATTCATCTTCGCACAAGTTAAAGGACCATTAATTTTAATGCCCAGTCTAAGACCAGTTTTACAGCATACATCTAGGGATCACCTGGTTTACCTTTTTTGGACTTCTTCATGCACCATTACTTGGCAACTATAGATCAATTAAATGCAGAAATCAAGCCAAATCTTCCTGTTTAGCTATGCTACCGTGCCCATGGGTATTAACCCAATTTTGGGAAATTAATACACAACAAAGTTTATACCATGCAGTTTTAGGCCATGTGGCTGTCAACAGAGAAACTTATGATCCATTCACAATGACTGGGGCAGGGTTGTGCAGCATATGTAACCACATTATGTAACTTTAACTCCTTTGTCATTATATATTTCTCCAAAGCAGCTTTTAAAGGGTTAATGTGGTCATTTACAGCTTTGTAAGGAGACACTACTGTTTATAACCCACGTAAGCGTTTCAGGTTAACACTGGCATTATGTGATTGGGTCATTCCATTGTAAGTCACAGTGAGAACATTATTGGCCTGGTAATACAACCAGTGGTCACAGTAGCCCTCATGGAGATAATGCCCATGTATGAGGGGGGTAAAGGGATTTTCTGTACTGGCATACTGGACATTTTTTATTTACTGTACTTGCATACTTGAAAGCCCTATATATATTTTCTGTACTTTGAACCAGCCATTATTTCTAAATATTCTTATATTTCTTGTATCTTGCACTGGGCCTAAATTATTAGCTGTATCAGCATACTGCCCCCCCCCCCACCCCTGTTACCCCCGTTACCCCCTTTATGTATCAGTGTGACCTTTTCCCATTGAAAATTACCACAAATGGTGGAGTATCATGGATGCTACTGCTACTACTAATCCTGTGGCACTCTGTTAGTTTGTAATGGTCCAGTATCATATCAAATACAGGTGGCAAAAAAAAATCTCCCACTTTCCCTCTGACCCTATAAGGCTCAGGCATTTCCCATGTTCCAGTGTCCTGTGCACACAGTCATGGGAGCCCTGGTAAGGGCTGCCATGTTTTCCTTTCCTTCACAAAAACCTGTCCCCCTTCCCTCCATCCCAGCATACACTTTTCTTCCACTTCTCTGAAAGGTTGTATGCCTTAAGTGTACTTTTATCTCTCACTCCTTTTTCTCCACACTTTTCTTCCACTTCTCTGAAAGGTTGTATGCCTTAAGTGTACTTTTATCTCTCACTCCTTTTTCTCCACACTTTTCTTCCACTTCTCTGAAAGGTTGTATGCCTTAAGTGTACTTTTATCTCTCACTCCTTTTTCTCCACATTTTTCTTCCACTTCTCTGAAAGGTTGTATGCCTTAAGTGTACTTTTATCTCTCACTCCTTTTTCTCCACACTTTTCTTCCACTTCTCTGAAAGGTTGTATGCCTTAAGTGTACTTTTATCTCTCACTCTTTTTCTCCACACTTTTCTTCCACTTCTCTGAAAGGTTGTATGCCTTAAGTGTACTTTTATCTCTCACTCCTTTTTCTCCAGTGTTCATGCCATCCTTCTGTCACTACTTTCCCCATATGTGTTTTCCAGTGCTCAGCATAACCTTTCAATTCATACCTTTCTGCTACCTTATCTATGTCTTTGGCCCATCTTGTCTGTTCTGTAACAGCTGTATTACATGTATATATTGTCCTGCACCACCTGTCCTTGCTCTCTGATTGTTAATATCCCGGGTGGTTCAACTTGGCTTTGACAATTTTGTCTGCTGAGCTATTCCATCCTAACTCTCCTAAGATTGCTTCTGTTGCAGTTATGTGTTTTTGTCATCAAGGATACAGGGTTATCTGTTCTGGAGGCAACCTCCTGAAAGATGAGAGATCACATGACATTCTAAGATCAGTTTTCCATGACACAAGGGTCTATTTCTCTAGTAGATTTACCGTATTCCTTCCAATGAGGTGCCCCTGCTATGATAAGGTCCTCCTAACCTCTGTAGAATCTGAGTGATCAACAGTTAGACAAAAAAATCTACATTTAATAGTTTGTTCATAGTATATGTACTTTACTTGTAATGTTCAAAGTACAGTAGGTTACTGTCATTGTTATTTTTTAAGTAAGAGAACATGAGGGTCAGGGCAAAAATGACAGTTCCCTCTCCAAAAATGCCTGAATAGTTTTGATACTACTGTGTCTCACCGTGAAGTCTTGGGAGGATACAGGCCAGGACAGTTTGTGTCATTATATTGAATATGTGGAATAACTGAGTATTGTTATAATGAGGGTTCAGTGTAGTCCGGAATTACAGGTAGGGTATGCCTCCCCATGCAACAGGGTGACGAGTGCCCTACATACTTACAGCCTGTTCTATGCCCAATAGGAGGTATGCATATTAACTGGGATCATGTGCTGCCACCTAGACTACAGCAAGGAACTTGACAGGAAGGAGGGCACATTCATGTGTTTAGCAGGGCCACATGAGCTTTTTGTGACAAAAAAGAGCAACTTGAGAAAGCAAAAAGGCTAAAGAAAAGTCAACATATTTAGAAAATTTGTTCTGTTCGGAAGAAAAAGTGTTATTTCTAGATGGTTAAATAACATAACTTGTAAAAGTGCCCTGATCATGGCGGAGGCATAGTTCTGTTGCCTAGCAACTAAGGGGACCAGAGCAGGTCTGCAGTTAATATAGTTTAATATGAATACCTCCTATTTAGTGTCCTTGCCTGTATTGATCCCCTGAGAGCGTGTGTCTTCATGCAATATCCATATGGATGCTGATGATGTTACTGAATGGACAGGATGCTTGTTGCCATTTTTTTTGTATTTCAACACGTTTCTTGCAGGCAGTAACCATGGTAACCTATGCTATATGTCACAAACAGGACTGATGCTAGTTGCTTCAGGGTTCTTTCAACACATGATAACAGTTTTAAAATTGGGGGGGGGGGGGGGGGTTAGTAGAGATGACACCACTTTTCAGTAAATTTTTAAGAAAGATATGATTCTAATTGACTACAAGAGTGTGAAATATCTTGAATGTATAACACTAGTTTTTTTTCTGTGAATGCCAAAAATAGCATGCAATTTCCACGTGCGTTTTAATGAGTGCCTCGTGTACTTTACAAAGTCAATCTTGGGCTCCTGTTTATGTAGGATAGCTATGTAATTTCATTCATTCATTCAATCAGGAAGATGTAATACCTGACTGAGGTATACTTTACCAGACTGTAAGTTGGAAAATATCTGGTTTTGAATGTCAACAAACCCCATATATATTAAAATGCCATCTTGCTTACAGGGCTGGGAATTGTCAGCTGATCAGTTTTTTTGTTTTGTTTGTTTGGTGTAAATATACCAGTACTTATTCCTGTCAGACACTTAAAATAATTCAGATGAACAATCATGACTGAAATGGCTAAGCTTCTGCAAGATGCGGCTTGGAAATCTCCCCATGTATGGGAAATATATTGTGTTCAAAGTTAACTTGCATTCAATTGGATCTTTCCCATTGTAGATGAACTTTGTATAAAATTTTTGCTTGAAGATTGTACATTTGTACACTTGATGTAAAAACAGTGTGTACAAGATGTTAGATGTTATATACTAAATATACAAGCTTTATTTTTGTGAGGGTGACTTAGCTCAGTTAATGCAGGTGCATTTTCCTGACCTCTCCCAGGGCCTTCACATATTCAATTTGATATACAATCATGACTGTAATACACAAGTAACATGAGATCGTGATCTGCACAGTCAATAACATGATAGCCTGTATTAAAACAAGATTTTGTCTTTGAAAGACTACCCTAATTTTTTTTTGCAGTAAATGTACAACTAGCCATAAACTTCAAATACTTATAACAACCTGGATAAATATATGAATTTTTGTAACTTGCATGCCATTAGATATACCTGACATTTTATGCATTATGACTTGATATAAGCAAAAATAAAAAATACGCATGTTTAATATGCTGAAATAGTACATTTTCCAGGGACAGTTGTAATATAGTTTTCATCGAACTAAAGATATATTCAGTATACATGGATTCTTATAAATGCACCAAGCATGCTCAGGCATTCCAAGTACTGCTAATTCAACATTCCTTTTGACTTGAGCCATTTTGAAAAAAGTATATGCATGAAACAAAATTTAGACTTAATGTTCCGCTTGCTATGGCACATGTGTATGCTTATGCACATGGCATTGTAGAGAAAGCGTGAGTGGTTATATGCTCTGGGTTAGACATTTCAGTCTTTCATTAACCTTTGTATGAAGTGAAAAAAATATGCTCACCAAGGTTCTCAAAATGTCACTTTTTTGTGCCACTTTGCTCTTGTCATGAGTGAAAATGTTTCAAATTCTGAAGCTTGAATTTTTAGTCTGAGTCTTTATATAGTGATATACAGCTGTACACCTTCAGGGCCACCAGAACTCTCAATCTCAGTCTTTGTATAGTGATATACATGTTTCAGGGCCACCCTTTGTGGGATATGTCAAAGCTAATCTATTGATTAAAGACAAATTGTAAAAAGAAGCTTGACGTCAGCCCAATGGGGGCTCTGGTAACCTTAATGATCTTTTGTCATAATTTTTATGCCCTTCCATGAAAGATTGCACGGGGGGGGGGGAGGGGGTAAAGGGTATTTCCATACTGGGCCATTTTATTTTCTATACTAGCATACTGGAAGGGCTCTTATTTTGGTAAGTTTCGTGATTTCTTGGGTGCCAGGATGAGGACAAATTATTTTCGAGGCCTGCCCCTCCCCCACCCACCCTCCTCTGGGCAGACACAAAGGGTGACAGGATGGGGACCTGTCAGTCTGCCGTCCATCTGCAACCATATCGCCACAACTGTTTCACATACAAGGATGAAATTTAAATCAGACATTCATAATAAATTCCTTTTGCATAGTTTGGTTAGTTAATGACATTGATATTTTCAAGGTCACAGAGTCCCAGAGTCCCAGAGTCTCAGAAAATGCTTATTTTAGCATGTTTGTTAATACATATGTTTCAAGTACGTTTGAAACAATGGGTACTGATATTGGCATTACAGAATCATTCTTATAGTTCTTATATATGCAATACTTTGGATGACCAAGACTTATTTTGAGGTTCATACGGGCCCTGAACATGTATATTTTTTGGTATCTTTGTTGAATAGTTACACATTGTAATGCCTGAATTATAAGAGCACATATAGTACACTTAGAACTTCTGTTAGCGACAGTTTAAAATCTTTTTTTTTTTTTCAGTTTGAACAACATGTATCATTGTGATGCTGTAACAGTGAAATCCGTCATGATATGGACAATGTCCTAATAAGGGGCCTGGCATGTATTCTGTTTTCCACATTTTGATATTAAAGTTGTGTGACTGTGTCCCTCAGGCTTGGATAAGAGGTATTACAATGAGGAGTGCTGCCATGTAAAGTGATATATTGGGCACATGTAGTGCTCTTTGTGAGCTACATCAACTTAGGATACCATTGCAATCCCTGACTGGATGTCATTGATGACATAAAAGATGTGATTGCAAGTCAACTTTTTCAGTGCCACATGTTTGACTGAGTCAACAGCTTTCCTGGGTATGCTTTGGGAGCAATGTGCTCAAAGCCTGCTGAGGAAAGCTGTTGACTCAGACCATTATCTTCTCTGGAACTATAGGCATGTTGGTACTTGAATGAAAAGTCGTATCACAAGGTATATGAATAAAGCATCCTTTTTATAATTGAGTGCGGTTCATATTAAGTAGTTTGACTTTAGTTGCAGTTAGCATTAAAAGAATTGAAATGGTGGTGTGGTAGGGGACGTAGCACCCCTGGATCATCAGACTGCTTTTGTGGTCACGACATTGAGAGAAATACTCAGATACATGCAGTTGCATACAAATGGTAGGAGGATTAACCCAGACATTGAAAATTTTGTATGTGTGGGGGGGGGGGGGGATGCTTGTCGGCATGGTACAATGAATAGGTGCAATTAATTCCACTTCAAAAATGACTGGCATCTGTTTGGAACATCTGGAGGGGAAAAAAATGTTTCTAGCATCTCAATGAAAAAATGACATAAAATAGTAATTGAAACACAACACTACATCTAATCTGTCTTGTACATGTAATGTAGAGATCAGTAGAAACTTGTATGAAACTTATCCTTTACTGATTAAATTAATGCTGAGTCAAGTTTCAACCAAAGAAGACTATTGACCTGAGGTTTGCACTCAAGATAAATCTTATCTACAATTCTCAACCAAATTCTCATTTGTCAGCAAGACTTTGAATTTATATACCAGGTCATAATTGTAAATACACTTATATCTTAATACTACCAGTACTGTACTATCATCTGCCCCACTGTCTGGCTTCTCTGTGTTTGTCCTCTTCTCTCTGTTCCTGCGCGTCATGTGCGTCCTGTGGGTCATGTGCGTCCTGTGTTGTCTTGTGATCGTCTTCTTCTGTGAGAGGGATTTATATAGGGCCACGCCATCTTTCCCAATTGCATGTAACTTTCATAGGTATTATATTGTGTACTTGGTTGAAATAAAATATGTTTAAACCAAATTGAAAGTAGGTACAAGAAAAAAAAGTAGACAATGATGGGGAAAGACTAAGTTTTGTGACAACACTCATTTTGAAGCATGCACAAGACTCTCAAGTTTGTTGATATGTTTTGTTTTGTTATTGAACAGAGACAAACAAAGCAGCCATCATGGCCAGTGGAGCTATCAAGCCTCTCATTCAACTGCTGAGCTCTCCTAACTTGGAGGTACAATGCAACACCTGTGGCTGCATCACCACCTTGGCGACAACAGGTGAGAAAGGTAGTCTGGTACCCTGCTGTATAGCCAGTTAGTGATATATACAGCTGGATGTCAAATAGATAATAAGAGTCTAGAGCCTGGTCAAACATGCATTTTGAAACTGAACCCGGGTACTCTGTACACATTAACGATCCCAAACCGGGAACCATTCAGGTTCAGTATATGCAATTCAAGCATGCCATAAATAAACTTAGACATATTAGAATACTCATTTAAAGCTGTATTCAAACAGGGGTTTATAGCTGTTACCCTTTTGCACTGGGGCATTACTATTGTTAATGTAATTCAGGCGATTAATGCAACCCATGTGACGCACTTAATTGCAAAGTAGCGTTTGTTGCATTGTTTAAAGTGTATACAAGTACAGGAAGTAACCTCAGTGGCCTTCTTATTTAACTTTATTGCCAACATTGACAATGATAATTAACCAAACCCGAACGTTTGGCGACTGTAAAAGCCGAACCCGAGCCAGGCTTCAATCCTGACACCAGGTAAGCTCGGGTTCGGTTGTTCGGGTTCAGTCAGGCTCTTTAAGTCATGTGAAAATCTGTGTCAACTGGAAATCGTAACAGTTCATACTGAGTTGCAGGCCCCCAGAATGAATGTGGATGAGCTGACAATTAAGTCACATACATGTACATGACCACTGCAGTTTTATGGATTCCTGGTAACCCAAATACCATAAATTGCTTTAATTTTGCCGTATTGTTATTTTTGGTAGCACAAAACAGTGAAAATATGAACACCATTACATGGTATTTTAACATTGTTTGAATAAGAATTATGTGAAAATATCAGTATTAAAATGAAAACAACAGTGAAATGTGAAAATTAAAAACCATGAAAATTTACACATGCAAAAATAAAGCAATTTACAGTTTCTGTAATAAAATTATTAATAAAAGGTAAAATGGCTATTATAATTTTTTATTTAACTCTTTATTTTTGTATAGAATTTTACAGGAATATAGTATACTATAACTTTATTGCATGGATGTCTGCAAGGGACCATAACAGTACAGAAAGTTTGACTGTCCACTGGGACAAGTCAAAGTCAAATAAACAAAAAAAATAAAAATATAAATATATACACACACATTTGTGATCTGCTATTGACAAACCATTCCTCAGTTCATACATGGAAGTACTGAGAGTGCATCCCCAGCCATCATTAAACAGTTCTTGGTTGACTGAGAAGACTAGTAGCTGCATCACTAAAAAATTAGAGCAGTAGTGCCCTCTAGTAGTGCTATATGACAAAATTGAGGGGTTTTTTAAATAAGAAATTGGATATCAAGCAATTTTTGCTACAAATTTTGAACTTGAAGTGACAATTTAGTGGATGATGTTCAGAGTGGTGACCCCTGGTGGTGGATGTTGACTTCGGCAACACATATTAGTTGTGACTGTTTTGAATGGGAACACCTGTGCAGGACTTGTGCACCATTTACACAGCTTAACCACTTTCTGATCAGAATAAGACCAAGTCAGTAGCATCCCATGGCTCCTGGGGCTTGTCTTATCTAAAATTCCCCTCAAAAATGTTTCCTATTAACCCATTCCTGGTCAGAGTATGCCTGAGTTAATAACTTCCCTTGGCAGAGATTCTAGCAACAACAAATTCCATTAAAAGCAGGATGCATACGAGAATTTACATCTAAGTGACTTGGGTAGGAAAGGGTTAAATCAGTCCTGTGTTATGTCCCTACATTTCGTATGCACGTTTGACTTGTTGCAAAACAAAAAGGAAAATTGTCCTGATCTGAAGTTCAATAAGTCAGTTTCTGGTAACATGCGAACTAACGTGCAGCTTCCACATTTTGTATACAGATCAATACTACATATTTCCCTAACTTACAATACGCCCTCTGCCAGGCTGTATGGTATTTTATGCAGAGGGCAGAATTGTTTAATTCCTCTGGCATGAAAGGAACATAAGTAAGCCAATTGGATAGAAAGTCTGCATGAAAAGCAATTCCCCAGATGGTGCCCAAGGCTGTTTATGGGCTTACGGCAGCCCAGAATACGCCTTATAATGAATTATTACTCCAAGCCAGCAGTCTTAGAGAAATCCGTTTGTCCTCAGCCGTGTCAAATCACCGTTCACAGGATTTTAACCCTTTCCCCCTTAAACCGGCCAAAACTGGCTCTTGGTCAAATGTCGTCGGCTTCCATGTTTTCAGCTCATTTCAACAGTAGTGAAATGCAATTTGATTGATAATTGAAGATGAGACCTATCAAGATAACATGCCCCAGGTCAACAGCTTTCCTTGGCATGGTTAGTGCCCAACCCATGCCAAGGAAAGCTGTTGACTCAGTCTTAATTCAAGGGGGAAAGGGTTAAGGCAGCAGAACTGCTTGACGATTGTTCCGTAGACCAAGCCTGTCTCGTACCCATAAATGACTAATGATGGACTGGGCGACAAATCAATGATAACAGATTTTGGATTCTTGTTTTTTCTAGTGACAGATTTATTACTTTTGTTACAGAGATTTAAGTGTGACATTTTCCTCAAGCCATATGTTACCCCTACAAATCATAATATCAGTAAGTAAACAATGACTGCTATAGAGCACGGGGCTGTTTCCATGTGTCTGTTGCTCAGAAAAAGCATTTAAAAAAATAATGGACTGAACATCCCTTTGATGTAAACTTGCCCTTTTATTGTTGCTATAGCATCAGTCTGCTTTCATGTATCTGTTGCTCTGAAAAAGCATTTTTAAAAAATGAACTGTACATCCCTTTGATATATTTGTGAATAAACTTGCTGGTTTTTGTTGCCTTCTGTGGCATCAGGTTGATGACAAGACCAAAATAACTTGTTACATATGCAGATGGGGAAAGCATTGATTTGTCAGTATTTGTATCTTGTGGGAAGCCATACAACAGCTGCCAGAAAGAGGCCACACTAACCCTTTCCCCCTTGAATTGACACTTGAGTCAACAACTTTCCTTGGCATGAGTCTGGCAATAAGTGCCCAACTCATGTCAAGGAAAGTTGTCGACCTGGGGCATGTGATCTTGATAGGGTTCAGCTACAATTCTCAGTCAAAATTGTTTTTCATTACTTTTGAAATTAGTTGAAAATGCTGAAGCAGATGACATTTGACCATCAGCCAGTTTTGGTCGGTTTAAGGGTGATAGGGTTAATGTCAATGATCCCCTAGCAGTCAGTGAAGTATGACTGGCCACACAATGGTGTAAAAACACACGACTTTAAATTAGGCATGTCAACACCTTAACACATTGTATTGAGACTACGATTAGGAGAAATTGAAACATGCTATTCTCATCTTTAGTCTAGCTTAAATATTATTCTCATCTTTAGTCTAGCTTAAATATTATTCTCATCTTTAGTCTAGCTTAAATATTTGTATTCCAAGGAAAGCTGTTTCTCTGGACTATTTTTTTTTCTTGGAACTATGACCACATTGATGCTTGAAAGTTTTTTTTTTTTTGTAATTTCCTAATTCATTTTAATCTTAAATTGGCATAAAAATGAATATCTGCACAAATATTGTGTTGCAGTCAGTGATATAGGTTAACTAGTCAATTTCTGAGCTAATCAGTAGAGCTAACATTCTTTCAGTGCCACATTTTGAACTGAAAGAACAGCTTTCCTTGGCACACTTTGGGGATACAGTGAAACCTGATTATAATGACACTTTATAGATATATGACATAATCAATATAATGACAAGAGGGATTAATATGGGGCACTGCCCTGTTTCCCAATTGTTTTTTCAATAAAAATATGTTTAAACAAATATAATGACACAAATTTTCCTGGGAAAAGTTCATTTTCTTTTGTTATTTGATTCATTTATCTGAAATATTCATTGTCAAACACTTTTTAGAGAACAGATGGTGTTATTATAACGAGTTTTCACTGTATATGTACCCCCAAAGCACATTGCAGAAAGCTGTAATCCAGGCCTCTTATATTCCATATAACCTGGTTACTACAGGGATGCTGCCGGTTGAATGAAAGGTCTTTATATAAGGAACATGAATCGAGCACCCTTATAATTCATAGCACTTAGTTTTAATTTGTTCAAGTTTAGTTGCAGTTAGCACTGAAAGAGTTAAGCAGATGAGTGTCATTGATACCAAACAGATCAGTGGAGGCAACATATGGTCATTATGTGCATGCATACAGAAACTCATCAAACCATGACATATACACACACAAATCATCTTCACAAATCTGGCATCATATATTCACTCAAATTATCTTGATAAATATGGCTATGGATATAGACTGGGTTCCCTGGATGAAATAAGTTTTGTGCTGTAGGTTGATTTTTTTTAAATTTTTGTTTTCAGATGCTAACAAGCAGGAAATTGTGGCAGCTAAGGGTTTGAGGCCTCTGCTAAAGCTGGCACAGTCCACAGATGCGCGGGTACAACGTAACGCGACTGGAGCACTGCTCAACCTCACACATTTACGTAAGTCTAGCTGGGAGGTGTATGGCAGGTTATACAAAACCAGTGGTTTATTTGTCTGGGTCATGGCAAGGTGCACCCCTGGCTAAGGCCACAGAGAAAATATCCCGGTTTATTATCAGTGGTTTTCGAAAAAAATGATGAGGGCAGGAGTTTTTTTTTTTTTTTCTTCTTTTTTTTAATCTCCAAATGATTACTGTGTTAAAGCTTTCTGCAAGTCTCCATCGCCCATACAGGTCATCCTGTTCATTCAGAATGTCACTAGAATGCTGTAATATAGTTCTCTTAATTGGTGCTAGAGGCGCTGACTGCTTAAGACATTAATTGAAGCTTTGTCAGACATATTTTTTGCAAATATTTATCAATAATTTTTTTTTTTTTTTAAATTTGGTGCTGCACGAAAAACATGCAGGCACTGATGATGAACAGGGATATTTTTTTATGTGGGCTTAATTACGCAATTGGGCCTTCATATATCTTTATTATGTATGGAATATGGAAATCTATTGGCCAACAATTACAATGTCATATTCTTACATATGGATCAGAATGTTCTTCCGGTCCGTAAGAAGTTTCAGATTAATCCCTAAAGTTTTCTCTAAAGGAAATAAGGTGTCCTAGGCCTTTGATTTGTATAATTATTTGTTTTACAAGGATTATGAAAGGAGTCAAGCACTTTGCATGACACAGATGTAGGTGTGTACTTACCTACCAGCTTGTGTGAGAGAGGATACAGAAAGAGTCTGAGAAATCACTGTGCACAGTTACTGTAGCAGGAAGTCTTCCCACCTGCTCCCCTTCCTCTCCAGAGGAATAGGAATAGAAACTTCCTTCCAATGTGTATCAATTATGCCGTGGTACACATGTCTGTTCAATCTTCCACTGCCAACTGTGACTTAGATCGAAGCTCTGGGGATGAACTTTGAACTACATCAAATGGATACTGTATTAATATTTTTGTAAAAGGGCCTTTGATTCAGGTACCAGCATGCCTATACATGTACTTCCATAGCATTGTAGTGGTCCAGGTCAACAGCTTTCCTTCATTGCACCCGCAGTGTGTGGAGGAAAGTTGTTGACTCAGTCAAAACTTAAAGCTGAAAAAGTCAGCAGAATTTTCTAAGAACTCTGGCAGAAGCCACATGCAGACTTTGTGATCATGATGTTGAAGCTGACAGAAAAAAAAACTTTCTAAATGGAGCATGTTGACTGTAGGTGGCACTACAGGTAACTCCATCCTGATATCTCTACCTGTTGCAGGTAGAGACACCTGGGGGATAACAAAACCTGCTTCATTCATTGGTTAAAAATATCATGTGCTGAGGAAGCAAGTGCTGCCACCACACAGAATAGTGTATCTCCAATGCTCTAATGAAGCTGCTGTTACCATTAGAGAATTTATAATAGGACGGTTTCCTTATTCCAGTATAATGTGGTAAAGGCAATGGTCAGTGGTATTTGCATTGCCTGACAAGTCATACTATAGCTGTCTATATGGCAGCTAGAGCTTGACTTGTCAGGCAGTGTAAAAATCACTGATGTTGGTTAAGTGAAAACTCTAATTATGAGGAATTTTAAAAAAAGTTAAACCTGCCTTCAAAGAGAAGCAGAAGGGATAACCGAATTGTGGTGTATTAACTCTTTTAATGCTAACCACGACTAAAGTCGAACTACCTAAAACAAACTGCTCCTGATTATGATAAGAGAGTCAAATTCGTGTCCCTTGTAAAGAGGCCTTGGATTCAAGTACCAGCATGGCTGTTGTTACATAGAATATAATGTCCAGGTCAATGACTTTCTTAAGCATGCTTTGGGGGCATTGCACCCAAACTGTTGACTCAGTACAAAATGTGGCATTGAAAGAGTTGTGACAGGTGATCTCTGATACAAGATGTAAATAAGATTAAAAGTTCCAGGCAAAGAATTTTGAAAGATCCATCTTTCAAGACAGGTGGTCACTCCAGTGAGGTCTGACTGTATACAGTCATCATAAAAAACTCTAGATAAGTAGAAAGAGAAAAAAATTTCAATTATGGATTGATTTAACTCATTTCATACTGTAGTCACAGGTCTTGGTCAGTGGTTCTGGCAAGTCATGCTGCAGCTGCCCTTGCAGCAGCTGCAGCATGACTTGCCAAGCAGTGGCAGAACCACTGACTTAAGACTATAGGCATGTTGGTACTTGAATGAAAGCTCTTTTCATGAAGTATTTAAATATGTAATTGTCATCTTAAATCTAGGTAAATATATGGAAATATCAGGGACTGGTATGGAATGAGTTAATGGGCACCTGCACAAGCCACTGGGCAGATCATACCATCTCCTCCATATTATGAGGCTTTATCTATACTTGATAATGGAAATAGATGTGACAGTATACTGTATAATTATTCATATTCACGTTCACTGTATTTCCTGAATTGTGTCCAAAAGATAATTTCCCAAGTATAATTTTGCTGGATTGGTCTTGAGTTTGATTCAATCACTGTGTTTAGAAAAATGATTCACAAGTTAGATTAAAATATTACTGAATAGATTTCCTCTGTGAGAAATCCCCACCTCCACCTCGACCCCCACCTTCACCCCCACCTCCACCCCCACCCCACTCCAGAAAAAAAGAGTAATCAGGAAGATTGATGATTATGCAGTAAATGCAACCGACAGTGAATGACAATATAATGGTTGGTACAGTTGACCGATGTGGTGAGACTGCAGCTATGTCAATAGTCTTATCATTGTTAATATTGATCAGCTTAAGGCTTTGTATTCACATTGATTTTCTTTATGGCTTGGTCTGTTGATGTTATCTTCAAAGAGCAGGAGACTTTGTTGGAGAGGAAAAATATGGCACATATGCACTGTTATAGATCCACAGTCAAAAATAACATTTTAACCTCAGCTGACTTGTCAGTTGGCTGAAGTTTACAGAGGTGTATTTGTTCATTGTTCGTCCATCATCAATAAACGACCACATAATTGACTTAAAAAAAAATGGTGGCTAGATCTTCAAATTTGGTGCAATATACCTTGACTGTATCCTTACGTTTGATGAATCAGTCATACTTTAGTCATTTTTGTAGGTGTTTTGCTTGCTACCTCATGGAGAAAAAAAAAATTAAAATGCCTCTTAAGTAAAATCACTCCATGGCCAATTGGTATGGAATTGCATAGGTGTTTCTGGATATTGCCTCCAAAGCAGACAGAAAGCCTTATTACCTTGACTACACTTGTAGTGTGTGGAGAAAACATGGAGGTTGGTCAGTTTAGCAGGCAAGTCTGGATATGAACAGGTGGCAGTGCTATCTTAAAAAAAATAAGATTTTTTTAAAAATTATGATTTTTTTCTTAAACTTTAACTTCTTTCCAAAAACTGCTGATTGGATTTTCTTCAAACTTAAACAGGCATGCATGTTCATATGCATGCAACTACACATATGTTCACAACTGTCAGCATGCAAGCTCAACTGAGGGCAAGTTCAGCTGAGCACAGGACTTTCACAATCCTCTTGTAATGTACATGTGCTCATATATACTGTACATGTACAGATATAGAAAGTAAAATCTCTTACTTTTGTAGCCCAGATGTTGGTGTACTTATGTCATGTTTATAAACATCACGAGGAGCCATAACTGGGCTCTTCTATTTTTAATATCAGGGAATGTTGTCATCAGAACAATTCACTGATCCTTACCCCTTACCACCCGGTCCCATTTTTTTTTTTTTTTTTTTTTTGGGTGAGCAGCAATGGTTGTATGTTTAAAGTACATGTCTCCATACTGTAAATGTACGTAGCGTAAAAACTTTGAAAAAGTATATACTGTGTTCACAGGTACTACTATCAGTTTTCACCTGAAATGTGAAAATCACAAAGTCTTGTATATGCTTGAAAAATTTTAATCTCTATGTTATAAATTTATTTGGTTGCAGTCTTATTTTTGTTTGTTTCTCTGGCGGCGTAAAAACAATAGAAAAAGTGTCCAAAAGGTCAAATTTCAAGCTTCATGTAACCCTTTCCCTATTGAATTAAGTCTGAATCAACAGCTTTCTTTGGCATGGTTGGGTACTAAGTGCCCAACCCATGCCAAGGAAAGCTGTTGACCTTGGATATCTGATCTTGATAGATCTCACCTACAATTCTCTGTCAACTTGTTTTTCATTACTGTTGAAATTAGTTGACAACACTGAAACATGTGACACTTGCCCACCAGCTGCTTTTGTTCAGTTTAAGGGGGGAAAGGGTTAATGCAATGGTCCCCCTCTTGTAAGGCCCCTGTGACCAGAGGCCAACCCTCTAGAAAGGCCACTTCTCTATGCAGCAGTGATGGCATTTTCATTATATTTACCCTTCAGGAGAGGCCACCCCTACTATATTGGCCACAATTCTGGTGCACCTAGGGTGGGTTTATAAAAGGGGGACCACTGTACTTGAAATGAGAAGCCACATAATGTGGCACACTTGACAATGAATATGTTAACAATATGTACCTGTAAAAATGCCATTTTATTGTGACCCTTCTTAGCATTAAACAGCTCAACTACAAAATTATCATTGTTTTTCAGGGATATTTACTGTAAATAAACATATTTTTTGTGTGTTTAAATTTTTGTGGTTTTACCATGTCCGGCATTTTGGACATAGTTTCTGGTTAAACCCTCATGAATGATTATATTTCACTGTGTATTTATGTTAATGTTTTTCTTGCTGTCTTGCTTGCGTATGTTATCATAGTTATTATCAGTCAGCCATTAAGTGTTAACTTTTATATCAAACTGGTGCAGGTCCTGTTTTAAATAACCTTTGATCTAAATGTTAATCTGCATGTGGTCAGCTGTGCTGAGATATCAAGTGAACTTAGCTTATTACAGTAGAAACTCCCTATTAAGATGCTCTTCATAAAGAGACCACTCCCTATATTACAATCTTCATTTTACAGTCGCACTTACATTGATATACAGTATTTTGTATTCCATATAGAGACCACTCCCTTATTAACCCTTTCCCCCTTAAACTGGCCAAAACTGGCTAAAACTGGCTGGGGGTCAAATACCATCTGCTCCAGTTGTTTCAACTAATTTCAACAATAATGATTAACAATTTGAGTGAGAATTGTCCATGGGACCTGTCAAGATCACGTGCCCCAGGTCAACTGCTTTACTTGGCATGGGTTGGGCACCAAGTGTCCAACCCATGCCAAGGAAAGCTGTTGACTCAGTTTTAATTCAATGGAGTAATTTTGTTCAGTCTCTTGTTTGGTAGTAATCGAGGGATTGTTCTGTCTCTTATCTGCACATGTAGGCCATTTCAGTGATACACAAATCTGTTTTGTCAGGTTCTAGCATCATAATATTATGGTTTAGGATGGGCATATCCCTTTGACTAATTTCATATTTGTATACTCTTGTTGCAGAGTCCAATAGAAATGAACTTGTCCAGAAGGGGGCGCTGCCTGTCCTGGTGGAGGTACTCCACAGCAAGGACTGTGATGTCCAGTACTACTGTGCAGCTGCCCTCAGTAACATGGCGGTCAACGAGAAACACCGCGCCATGATGGTGGCTATAGGACACTACGACGTTGTTAAACAGCTGATCAGACTTCTGTCATCCCCAAAGGAAAAGGTGAGAGGGAACACAAAATGTGGAAAATTGATTCAACATCTCTGATATTATAACACTTAAAATGTGCTATTTTCTGATCTATTGATCCAAATATTACAGATTTTTTCATCACAATCCTAGTGCGGCCATGACAATAATATCACTACGGCCATCTACTTATCTATTGCAGTCCAGATAGCCTGAGAAATGAAGTCAAAAAGAGAGAAGGAACATTAAACAATATTAAATGATGAAACTTGGGGAAACTGTGAGATGCTCCTTCTTATGCGGTGCTGCCATCTATCCTGCAGCCATAACCACAAATTTTTTACTACAGTGGTCCCTGTCTCAAAAAGACCCCTCCAGTGGGAGACCACCTGTCTTGAAAGCCCACTTTTTTTTTTAAATACTTTGCTTAATATATTTCATTTTGTTTGTGCCTCTTATAGGAAACCAGCTGTCTGTAGAGACCATAATTTGGTCACTCCTGTGGATGGCCTTTGAAAACAAGTTTCACCGTATTACAATCAAATCTGGTCATGTAACATCACTTTAAACAATTTCAGTTGCGTAAAGTGTCAACTTCTTTAGACATGATCACATGTAGGTGTTTTCCTGAGATTTGGCAGGAACATAATACAGTCTTGCATGTATAAAAGGACTTGCTACTGTTTGTTTGTTTTTGTTTTTGTCTTTTTTTTTCTAAAAATTTTCATAAAAAGAAAAGAAAAGAAAAGAAAAGAAAAAGGGAGAAGATTGTTCTGAAGGATTTAAAACAGAATTTGCCATGCTGTTGCTTTCTTGGACTAACTGTTCAAAATACAACCTGGTTTAGCCTTTTTCTCCTTAAAACAGATAAAAGCTGGCTGAAGGAAAAATGTTGGCTGTTTCAACTATCTTTACTTAATTTTACTATTCATGAGCTAAATTGAATTTACAAGAGTCCCATGAGAATAGCATGCCTTAGGTTATCACCTTTCCTTGGGGTACTGATTGCTTACCCCACCCCTGAGGAAAGCTGTTGACATGATCTTAATTCAAGGGTGACAAGGTCAATGGAAGAAGAGGGGTGTTTGAAGATGTAAGAAGACTAAGGTGTTGCCTGTAGGTGGCGCTGTGAGTTACTGTCCCTGGTATCCACCTGTTACAGGTTGAGACACCTGGCAGAAGAAAAAACCTGCTTCATTCATTGGTTGAAAATGTCATTGGACACAGAAAGCAGGTGTTTCCATAGGATCCATAGAATGGTGTATTTCACGTCTCATTATGTGGTGCAGTACCATGGAAGTGAATATACTAACATTGAATAAAATTTTAAAGCTAATTTCTGTATGTGTATTAACCAGGCTCTTGGTGTGAAAGTGAAGTTAGATTTCAATTAGATAGCTTCCATTTGTAATATTTGTAGAGATTAAATGAATTTGAACCTGGACGTGCACTGCTGTGTGTTTTCAGGTGAAATGCCAGTCATGCCTAGCCCTAAGAAATCTAGCCTCAGATGGTAAGATCATGTATTTTGATACATTTTTGAGTAATTAATTCCTATCCAGCCTGACTTAATTGACACAACTTTAATAGCTGTAAAAAGCAAAACCAAATGAGAAAGTTTGCTGTAGAATAATTTAGGTTTAACTTAATACCCAGTTGACATAATCAAACTAATTGGTTATAAGTGAATGTTTGTTTTAATTTTGTATCCGTCACTGAACCTAAAGTAATGTTTTTTGTTGCACATACGAGTTAACTTGAAACAGCAATCATGTGCTAGGTGCATGGATGTTTACAGGAATTGTATATATATATATATATATATATATATATATATATATATATATATATATATATATATATAAATAATTCAAATTTAATTCTTGTCAACATTTTAACAACCCTTGAAGGCAAGGAAGAGTTGTCAAGGTATAATAAGGTATTGATGTAAGGGACATGTTTTTTTGTTGTCAAAGTATACGTTGAGCTAGTTGCGCGTTTGTTTGCCACTGTCAGGAGACAATCAGATACTTATGGTCAAGCTGGGCGGCCTTCCTGCTATTCATACAGTACTCAAACATTCGTCAGGAGAGACCCGAGCTGCCGCTGTTGCATGTCTACGAAACCTGTCTATACATCGCTCAAATGAGGTCAGACATTGATGAGGTCACAATGCGTATTATAAGTACCCTCGAAGATGCAGTACAGTGGTGACCCTCATTAGAGGGTGCAATATAATGGAATTACTGCCCTTTCTATGTAAAAATAGTGGTCTTTTAAGTGGGTGGCCTTTGGTGAGAGGAATCTGCTAATTGGGGGGCAGGCACTGTAACGCCATTATTTTGTTAAATTTTGCCACTAATATGATGTAATTTTGTTTTAATGTTTTCATGGGTTTTAATAGCTGTAGGTCTGAAATTGGGTTCCTTTGTTCATGTATGTTTCAGGGATGCAAGGGGTAACAATATCATTGAACCTATGACTTGTAATCAGCTTTCATTTATTTCATTGGTACTTTGTGGCTTGAGCAATAACAATATATGCTTTTAGTATGTACATTCAGAGTATGAAAAATTACTTCTTTTTTTCTGTCACAAGAGGGCCTTGTGTTGCATGCCGCTAACATCATTTCATACCTTTCTTTGAGCAATTGCCTCTACACCCAAAGCACCCCCATGGAATCAGTTTTTTGCTTTTTCTTTTCTTTGGACTTGAAATTTTTATTACAGATGGAATGACAATGATATCTGAAAAAGCAGTTATTTTTGGAACGTGTTTAAATTTGGAAGCACAGATGGTCTTTTTTTGAGGTCAGCTTGTGGAGAGCTGTGCTATATTTGGTGTTAATTGTAACAATGTCATATCATTAAGGGCCATGTGATGTTTGTAAACAATTGCACAATAGTCTGCCATTAGCCAGGTCTTTTTTTCCCCCCGACTGACTTAAGTATTCTTGTGTTACAGGTACACATTATATCTGAAACATTCTTATCCGAATTAAGAAGGATTGTGAAGGATTCTAAAAATTCAGAAGCTCAAATCCACGCAGCAGGTACGATTCGTAACCTGGCTGCAGGAGACCAGATCCGTGCCATGACACAGAGTGGGTGCGTGGAAGCTTTGACAGACTCCCTGCTCGACCCAGAAACACAGGACGCAGTGCTGGGAGAGATCACAGCGGCACTGGCAGTTCTGGCAGATGAAGGTAGGCGGCACCACAGGATGTTTTGATTTACCTATATATGTTAAATTTAAGGTTTTTAAAACTCTGATTTACACATGATGGCATTCTTGACAAGTTCCAAATTAGGAGGGGAAGATTTAATGTACCAAGGAGCAGTTTGCCTAGTTTTATATGTTTGTGAAAATTGAATTTTGAGATGGTTGTTACAGCCATGTTTTACAGAGACTATAACCACAGTGTGTTGTCACCTTGCTTGGTGTTGCTACAGGTCAGTTGATCATACTCTTTGATTGGCTGAGAAGTGCAGTTGCCAGAATAGTGAATCCTATAAATGGTGTGAATAATTACCTTGAAAGTTACTGGCACTTGGACAGATATAGAAAATCCAGTATAGGTGGCCCATTGAGGATGGCCTTGGGATCACCAGTTGTTGGATTATCATGCTGTAGCCGAGTGAAAATCCAACAACTCATGATCCCAACATTATCCCCAGTAGGCCACCCATACAGGATTTTCTTTCTCCTCAGTCTAAAAAGGGCAGCCACACACCAAATCGAAGTTCTATTGGAGAAATAAGTTTTAAAACGACGCCATTTTGAAAGTGGGAGGTGTCAGTATTTTATTACATGCACCACAGCCTCTCATTGGTTTGTCTACGACTTGAAACCAATGAGCGACAAACCAAATGAAACATTACAATTGAAACCTTATCCTTAATACCCCATGCAGGATAACCCATTGAGGATAAGCTTCAGACATACAGTTAAGCTAAAACTTAACAGTCAAATGCATTTTTGGTGTTGTACTAGCGTTTGTAAAGGTTGTAAAAGGTTTGAAAAAAGTTGGCAAAGGGTTTCAAATGGTTGAAATGGTTGCAAACCATTTCAAACCATTTCAACATTTTAATCAGTAAAGGTTGAGAAAGTGTGTTAAATGGTTGTTAACCATTAGAGAACGGTTTAAAAGTGTTCAAAAGGTTTTTAATGCAATAAGAAGAAATGGTTTGGAAAGTGTTAGAAATGGGTTTGAAAAAGGTCTACCTTTCTCTCAAAAGGTTGGAAAAAGGTTGCAAAAGGTTGATGCGTTTGGGGACTATTAAGTTTAACATGGGCTTAACTGTAGGAGAAATTCATGGACCAACTGCTGTGTCTTTCTGTGCCAGACTTTTAGTGAATCATGTGCAAAGCAGTCTTAAAAAAACCAAACTTGACTGATCATACACTCTTTAAGTATCCACAATTCAGCCTCAAAATCCTAGTCTGTTCCCCACTCCCCTGAAATGCCATATTATCATCATCAGTTTCAGTGCTCGTTTATGCACAAAATGATGTTACCATGGTTACTTTTCATATATCTTAACATATTTATTGCCAGATGACAGCAAGCAGAAACTCCTGGGTCTACAGGACGGAGCTTTGTTTGAGAAACTTGTTGATCTGGCCTCGGAGAGTCCCAGTTCAGAAGTACGGTATAACTGTGCCGGAGCCATAGGACAGCTCTGTGTAATAGGTAAGTGTATTGGAGCCACTGGACAGTAGCATGTTTAGGGAGTATTGGAGCCATAGGGCAAATGTGATATGGGAAAGTGTGGCTGCCGTAGGACACCTGTTTTATGGGGAACATATTGGAGCCATAGGGCAATGGTATATGTGTATTGGAGCCATAAGACAAGCGTTATAGGAAAAGTATATTAGGAAAAGAATCGGAGAATAGGGTAGAGTGTTACATGGGATTGTGCATGTAATGGATGTGTAGGGCAGCATAATGTACAATATAAAAGTGTACTAGAGGTTGGATACCAAGAGGAAGTGTATAAAGAGCATATAAACTGAAACAGCAGAACCACTGGCAAGTGCTGTGGAGCAACAAGAAAGCTATGTTATAGTGAGGTGTATTGGAACTGGAAGAGAACTAATTAGTATATTGTGAAACCTGTCTTTAGAGACCACTGTAGTTACAGACCTGTCTTGAAAGACCACCTTTTAGCTCTTTCAGTGCCAGATTTTCGACTGAGCCAACAGCTTTTTTTCTGCGTACCTTGGATGCAATGGGTGCCGAGAAAAGCTGTTGACCTGGGGTATTTCTCTTTGGAACTATAGGCATACTGGAACTTGAATGAAAGGTCTTTTTATGAGGAATACCAATCTGGGATCCTTATGATAATTCCGAGTAGTTTGACTTAAGTAGATCAACTTTAGACGTGATTGGCACTGAAAGAGTTAAGTATACCTTGCTTAGTTCTTTCCATCTTATTGATACCTCCTATGAATGACTACCTGTTTTGAAAGACCACAATTTGGTCCTTCTGCGGGTGGTCTTTGAAGACAGGTTTCACTGTACTTGAATTTATTTTGGAACCATAAAGTGATTATGCTGTGCATTTGTATTGCAGCCAAAAGAACAGCTGGATAGAGTGTATTGAATCTATATTGCTGTCAGACAGATATTTGCAGGATAGTGGACTATCCCCCACCAGTTTTTTCCTGTAAGTCAAGTACAATTTGGCCTTCTAACTACAAAGGTAGCATGCCTTATAGAATCATGAATGAAGAGAGGTTTTGGTGAGAAGGGTACCAAATTTGTCATATATGGATTCAGGCACACCTTGATGTTTCCACTGCAAGGATGTGCTTTCATGTCTGTTATTGCAAGTGGTATATGTTGATGTGACACAGTTGGCTGTCCACCGTTTAGCTGTATACATTTGTTGCAGACATTCCCCCCACCTTACTGGACCAGTGTACATCAGGACTTCTGAATTATTTAGAGACATTCCTCCAGCTGCGTGATCCAAGCTTCGTACATATCGCCCTGTGGACATTAGTACAACTGCTAAAAGGTAATGCAGGTACATTTGTAGATTTCTTCAATGGTACAGACTTTTCTGTGTTTATTTAATTTTAATATAAGGGAGAATGGTTTGTCTGGGTTCCTCAGTAACAGAGCTTTTCATTTAGTACAAACAGTCCTAGTGGAAAGTCAGTGGTTTTAGCATTGACTGGCAAGCCCCATTGAAAGGTCAGTGGTTTTAGCATTCTGGTAAAGTCCCATTGAAAGGTCAGTGGTTTTTGCATTGCCTGGCAAGTCCCATTAAAAGGTCAGTCATTTTGGCATTGCATGACAAGTCCCATGAAAATGTTGGTGGCTTTGCCATTGGTTTGAGACCTGGTCATTCCGAAGTCACAAAACAAATATGTTTTCAGTGCTCCTTTGATGTTGGTGGACTTCCGTATGTGCAGTCCCCGATCTTGGAGAACTCTGAACACAAAGTACTGTTATTGTACTGGATAAAATAACATGAACTGGCCAGGCTGATTATGGCAGTCAGGCAAACCTGTCTCCATTGAACCAATCTGTCTTTAGAATGCGGATTTGGGACAGTGAATATGTGGGTTTCTCATTTTGAAGGTTGCCAGCCATTTTGTGGTCATAAAACGAATTTTTGTGGCAAGTTGAAGTGGGAAGTCGGTGGTTTTGGCATTGGCAGGAAAGTCCTTCTCCGGCTGCTGTAAAGGCAGCGGAAACACGACATGCTAAAAAGTACAAATGCACTGGCCAAAACATGACATGAGTTGAATATTGTGTCTGCCTGCAGCAAAAGGTGTTTTAGGCTCACTAATAGTATATGTTATCAACAGATGGAGCCACCAGTGCACTCCCACTATGTCACCAGCAAGTAAAGGTAGACCCACTCAGGCAATAAACAAATGTCTCTTCTGATTTATCAGTCATTACCAACAGGAAGTGGTGTGTCATGCAAAAAGGTCCCATATGCCAGTGGCTCCCTCTGTTGGTGACATGCTGTTGAAAAAAAAAATGATGAAACCTTTTTTTTTTTTTTCTTCAAGACATGCTTTGAAGAGCAATAGAAAGACAAAACAGGTGTTGAGGGAAGTAGATACACCATGTGCTAAAATGCCTGACTGGTTTCCTCCATAGCTGGACTCCTCAGTACTTAGAAAAGGGTATGGTCCGTAGGTATATGGATCTAGATAACCTAATATTTCAGAGCTGCTGCCCCTTTGATCATAGTTGCTATACATGCATATAAAAAAATCAGAAAAAAAAGTAACAAAGATACAACTTGTGTACAAATGTTAACATTTTGTCACTGGTTCCATGACAATTAGAATGTTTACATAGAGTGGAAAAATATAATTTACTCTCCTCATTAAGATAAGTCCATGTGGGCTGACTGTCTATTGATTGATTGCGTGTATCATTCTAGATAAAAACAAAGGAAGCAGACCATATTTATAACACAACGACTCTTGTGGTAATTTAGAGGAAAAAGTTGTAAGCAGATGCACCAGCTTTAGGTTTTGAAGGGTTAATGTGTGAACATTGTGCAGCTGTATAGATGTGATGTATGACAAGGAAGTACCTACTTTACGTATATACCATTAACTGTTTCAGTGCCAATCACATCTAAAGTTGATATACTAAAGTCAAGCTAGTCTGAATAATCATTAGGATCTCAGATTTGTATTCCTCGTTAAAAGACCTTTCATTCAAGTACCAGCATGTCTGTAGTTCCAGATAAAATATCCCAGGTCAACAGCTTTTCTCAGCACACATTGGGTGCATTGTGCCCAATGTGGGCTGAAAAAAGCTGTTGACTCAGTCCAAAATTTGGCACTTAAAATGTTAAAGGATTTTAGAGCAAATCCTTGTTTGTTAGGCAAGCAAGCAACAATAGAGAGTTACTCAAGTGTTACTGCATCAGTCTGAAAGCCCTGTTACTGGGTTTGTTTGTTTGCTTGTTTGTTTGTTTAAGCAACAGACTGCAGAGAACTTTAAAGTGTAATTTGGGTTCTGTGCTATATGTTTGTGAGAGATATGAAAGGAAAATGTAAAATATCAAGGTACCTGCAGTCATTGATATAAACAGTTGCAATAAACTTACCATTATTATCTGTGGCAGGGATGGATTTAGGCCATTGAAGTTTGTGGCCAACTCAGGAACTAAAACGGTAATCACTGCAGAATTTGGCCTATAATTCATGTTGAAATGAATTAGCCATTTGCAAATTTTTGGCCTAATGAATGAAGTATTAGCATTTGACTAATTGGCTAAATGTCCCTGTATAGCTTTTCGCATAACTTTATGGATCATAGTATCTAGATTTTGAAAACTTATTATAGCTGTGTTTGTAAATTGTTGATTTCAGTGGAGAGTTTTCGTGCAGCTGCTCAGGAGCGTGGCTTGGATGAAACCATCGAAGAGATTCTGCGGTCAGGTCACACAGAAGCCATAAAGGAACTGGCCCAAACTGTCATTCAGGAGCTGTCTATTTCATGATTGTATTGAAAGGGACTCTTTGGTTAGTGATTAGCACATTGCAAGTTTTGCAGTTGCTTGTGATTGGTGGACAACAAACAGACATGATTGTGATTGGTTGAAAGGAATTCTGCAATGACTTGTGATTGGTGTACAGCAAACCTTATAGGAATATGAAGCCACTGTGATTGGCTGGAGGCATGGTAGCAGCTGACATACATATACATTCTGAGTAAACTGACTTTGTGTAGACATTGCCAAGCAGACCAGATAATATTGTTCAGGGGAAAAATATTGAAAATGTTAGCATGAGCATGATGGAGAACTTGTATATTTTGCAAGGGGACTCTATTGTCCATAAGTCTTTTACAACAAAGAGGTTTTTTCATCACAGAAGAGATGTGTGCAATTTTGTGTGAGTTAACTGAAAGTTAAACAAAATGTGTGTGACCTGTTTATTTATTTATGAATGATGATGATGGTGTGACCAGAAACTAAGTCATGGTGGGTAGAGAAGGTAAAGAGTGGGATGATGGGTGCTAGTGTTGTAAACCGCATTGTTATTGGTTTGCCATGTGGTTGTTATGTAAATTTTGATTGGTTAGGGTACAGAGAAATCAGGTGTTGTAGGTTAACATAGCTGGTGAGAGAATGCTTATTGTAGAATTGTGAGACATGGTTCTGGGATTTTGGGGTCATGAGATAAAGCATAAATTGTAAGACAGATCACAAGTCTTGCAGTTTTTAAGCATCAGAATGATTTGCCTGCTGAACAACTGTTTATCGGAGAGTTGTTCATGTGAACTCCCCATAAATCAAGAATTTTGTTTCAGCAGGCATTCATTATACATGTATGTTGTTTCTAGACTTCAGGCTGATTTAGATAACCCTACCTCACAGCTTTTAAAGACCAATATCATAGTCTTCCATTGGAAACTGCAAGTTTCCTTTCAATTTTAACATGAGAATTGTACATCTTAAGCAACTAGAATCCATCATCCGAAGTAGCCAAAATGCTTTTCTTTACATTTGTATTTATTTATTTATTTTTTTGTGTGCAAGCTACCAGACTTTGGCAAATAGAAGTCAGCTGATGGTGATACTTTATTGTAATTTTGATATACATATGTACCACATTTTCCCATATTAGCACCTGTGTTCTCTTAAGAGCACCCCTTGTACTCTCTGACTGTGGCAAATTTATACATAAAGAATGCAAAATATTCTAAATGTTACTTATTTTGACTGTATATTAGTCATCAGTTTTAAAATATTGGCCAACAGTTGGGGTTATTGTTTTGCTCCAGATTTAGCACTATCTTGGGCGCTGATTGTATACTTTTATATATATCTTCAGATTTATGATAAATTTAAATATGCGTCAATATTGAATAATACAACAATGGGGTGACAGGAATATAACATTTTCCATCTATTGCCATGCAGGCAAAGTCTTCTTTCAGCTGCTTGCTAGAGTCACACACTTGTGGGCCAATCTCCTGTTACACATTCATATTACTCACAAAGCCATAGTGCTGTAGCCAATCAGGAGGCATCTTTTATCACAACATGCCTTGTGAAGCCAGTTTTCATAGGCTGATCAGCTGTGCCACAGTTTGGCTGCTTTATATATTATCCCTACATTGCCAATACAGTGTTCACTAACGACACAAGACAAGTGATATTACGACATTCCATAATGTGTGATAAACATCATGTAGGACACTGGATTCATAATTTATACAAACCACAATGAGTCATGTGATCTGAACTTAAAAGTTACATGTATATAAGTAAGGGTATTTATAAACTGGCCCAGCAGGGCACAGATTTATAATTATGTAATTAAAAT
Organism: Hermodice carunculata; assembly: GCA_964020975.1. Classification (NCBI taxonomy): domain Eukaryota; kingdom Metazoa; phylum Annelida; class Polychaeta; order Eunicida; family Amphinomidae; genus Hermodice; species Hermodice carunculata. The sequence goes on from OZ026623.1 coordinate 28,717,664, forward strand.
TAATTTACCTGAGCACATGCAGAAATCCATCACTGGTGTATATTTGCCATCCAATTATTCCGCTGAGAAGTATTCAAGTTTAAACTCTGTTTTGTCCATGTGTCTTGTGTCATGCCAGCTGGACATATCAAAGGTACTAAACCACATGCTGGCACCACTGGTACCTGTTGATACCTTTTGACCCAATCGGGATCAGAGTCACTAAATTTCCAGGTGGCTCCACCTGCAACAGATCCTGTTGCAAGTGGTGCCCTCTGTGGTCTTAGCAGTGCCTACACACCAGCTATTTATGTGATGTGAATTATTGAATTTAACAAGTATTTTATCAATACTGAATTATGTACACATGTATGAGTATTGGATTTGAAATCTGGCAAACTGTATAGCACATGTGCTTAAGAAATCATGAGGGTACTTTATAATTATTGGGAAATAGACAGATAACAAAGTGCTGTAGAAAACTGATGTACAGTGTAACAGAACAACAAACTGATATTTTTTACTGAGGCATGAGGGCTTTAACAACAAACTGATATTTTTTACTGAGGCACGAGAGCTTTAAAATGAAATCTCTCTCTTAAACCTGAAAGTGCTAATCATGGCTATAGTCGTTTTCTCATTACGGTAAAACATATAATGGTTAAAAGATTCAAATCCTCACGAAGATACGTATCATGCAAATACCAGCAAGCCTAGTCTAAAGAAAAAAGTAGTCTTAGTCAACATCTTTCCTTGCGACACTTTGCACACAATGCGCACAGTGTCCCAAGGAAAGATGTTGACTAAGATGAGGAAAGCTCTTGACTCAATTTTAAATCAGCACTTTAAGGGTTAAGACCACCCATGGTACTCACAATCATAGGTCTTAATATGGAAAGTTATAGGTGAAAAGGTTGTAAATGGGGCATGGTCTTATGACAGAGAGGTCTTGATAAAGAGATTCTGTTGTATATCAATATATATATATATATATATATATATATATATATATAATCTCTAGAATCTCTTTATTAAGACCTTTCTGTCATAAGACCACACCCCATTTACAACCTCTTCACCTATAACTCAAAGGTTAATACAAATGGCATGACATTCAAAATGTACAGAATCACTGGCACTAACACTAACAGCTTTGATTCCATTGTACCAGTCTTAATTGAAAGTTCATTTTGCACAGTCACTGTTTTATTTATAAGGTACCAAAAGGGAATCCAATTTTATTTTACTGTATCCATAAATAGCGCATGTCAGATATACTATTCTGCAGCTTTTGTTTATCTCCAGGGGTTTCTACCTGCAACAGGTGGATACCAGGGGGAAGTACCTGTAGTGCCACCTACTGGTCACATATTCCATTCACAGCTCAATGGCCCCTTGCTCCTGGCACAGGCCAGCGTTTGTGTTTCCCAAGAATGTTTATGTTCCCTGTTTCCCATCAAATGAAAGACTCTTCCTTTTCTTGTTTGTTTGTTTGTTTTTTTATTGGTTTCTTGACATCATAACAATTATGTCGTAACACAGTTACATATCTGTGCCAGTAAATACTTGACCCTGCCTTTTGCAAATATCGAATGTAACCTCCAGTTTCTGTTGAATCACACAGAAGAGAATCCAAACAGAGACCGGCTTCCTATCAATAGTAACTTTAGATATTGTTGTTCACTTGGGCTTTGAACAGAAGTCTCCAACTTTTGATGTGTCTGCGAAAAGACAAAACCAGTCAGGTTATTTGGCACATTGTGCGCATAGGCTCAATAACACTTGCCTCAATGGGACACAGCAGATGGCAGCACCAGGTAATTATACCTGGCATTCAGCTGTTACAGATGCTGCTATCTGGGAGATAAACAAAATTAGCTTGAATGTCTTTTGGTCGGCCATTTCAAACAGGAAGTGGTTTGTCATGACATTGTTCCCTGTGTACCTTCCCAATTTTTTGCTGTTTTTATTTTACTTGTTTCTTTTTTGTATGAAACCGAAATTTTCTTCACGTAGTGGTCCCACTTGTATAAGGCCCACCCATAGTGCACAGGAAACATTGCCTTGTAAGAGGGGTGGGCTGCCTTGGGATGCAAGATGAAATGAAAATGCCGAGCTTGCTGCGTGGAGAGCTGGCCAGTGCTGAAGGGTAGACTTTATATAAGAAGAAATTGTTGTCGTCCAATTTATGTAGACCACACAAATTGTAAGATTTGCTGTTTTTTATTGTTTCCTTTCTTTACAAATGAAGGTATAGATAAAAGTTTGAAATCCTAGCCCTGTGAGAGAAAACAACAGAAACTTAGTACCCAAGTGTACTGTTACTGCGTAATACTAGTCTGAAACATTTTTTGTTTCCCTGATAAGTATTGAAAGAAGAAAGTAAAAACAAGTCATTGATGTGTACTTGTGTATGTGGCCAAGGTCCAGGATTCAAATGGCATTATCATTTTTAAATGTGGATTCTTTGTGGTGTGGGAAGGAAAGTTGTTGTAAGTAGGTAATGGGAGAAAACCAAGACCCATGCCAGATTCATAATGTATGAGATCAACTAGATGTATTGGGTCCTACGGCTGAATTGTAACAAGAAATGGAAGTAAAGATGATGGAGGCAGATAACACCTGGTCATTTCAAAGCAATCTGTGCAGGAAAGAATTGACTCATTCCACCCTGATGGAAGACCAAGTCAACAGCTTTCCTTGGCATGCTGTGGGTGCAGTGCACCCGGAGTGTGCCAAGGAAAGCTGTTGACCATGGGCATATAATTTGGAATGATCTTCCATCCAAGTTTCATCCAAAATTTTGAAACATAATCCCTAAATTAGTAAAATACAATTAGCAGATGACATTTAGATATTAGTGGGAAAAAGTGTCATTAGGGTGGAATGAGGTAACAGCTAACCACACAAATATTGCCTGCTAAGCAGACCAGTCTTCCATGTTTCCTCCATGCCACTCCACTCCACTGGTAGAAATACCACACAGTTTGATCTGCTATGGAGGCAAGTACAACTTTGTATCATGAAACTTATGTTCATGAAAGTTACATTCATAGATAAAAAGTGTTCCGTGTGTTTTATTTTAATTGTATGTCTTGAGTGTTGTTGGAAGTCTGAAAATTCCCATATTCTCTTTTTATACTAAGGTTTTAATTGTGTGGAATATATTACAGATTGGCCAGTGTCGAAAGTAGAAATAAATAAATTATTATAGACCTTTAAGTGCATTGTTGTATGTTTGAACTTTCTGCAAGTACAGGACCAAACTTGTTTAAGTTATTTGTCGCAGTCACAATTTGTCAAATTTGATTATTTTGTGTTTTGTTGTTTTTTTTGGTTCTGTTTGTTTTTTATTTATGTGTGTGTGTGTGTGTATGCGTGCGTGCGTTTGTGTTATTTACACTATTTTGGTTGAAATATAGGTTTAGTGCCTGTATTTCTTATTTATCATTCTCATTAGTTGAACAGACGTAATAAAATGTCCACTTTGTCTAAATCTTGTACATAGAGTATGCCATTGGATGGGGTGTATAAGAAATCAAAGAAATGGTCCAGTGTTCATATCATCATATGAATTATTGGATCCTTTCTCATGTCATTCTTAAAACATTGGATCAGTTTCAGTTATTCTATGTTCCACTGTGTTTAAGGGAAGCCATCAAAAGTTCATTGGTTATAAATAAATGAAAGTAATTTCGTTTTGGGTCAGACCCCCCCCCCCCCCGAAACTAAACTCGACTTTACATTGAAACTTCAATCTCCCAGAATGTGTACTGTAGTGATCACAAATTACATGGGGTTTTGCCACTGTAAAAAGGTCATATTGTGGTGTATTTAGGATGGCTTTTAAAGTTTAGGATTACTACCATTCTACAACATGAAGACAGGACTCACATCCCTGGATGAATGATTGATATTGAATAATTGTCAAATAAAAGATATTATACTTTTCGCTATTTGAACAACCCGTTAAAACTGGTGCTCAATCATTGCAGAAAGGGTTTTTTCCTGTTTGCGAGTTGAAATTTTGATATTTTTTGCTTACATCGATTTTGTGCGATAGAAAACTAAATGGACTTTTAACCCCCTCCCCCCTAACTAAATTAGGTTCCTAATGTGTTAAGGGATGCATGATGTATGGTTGAGAGTAAAACTGAGTGAACAGCTTTCCTTGGTGCAGGTTGGGTGCAGTGCACTGAACTCGCATCAATGAAAGTTGTTGACCTGAGGCATGGCATTATGGTAAATCTTTTCTGCGATTCTCAACAAAAATGTTTTCTGTTATCTGAAACAATCTGAATAAAAACTTTCAAACAGATAACAATTTACCCAGCATATTGGGGGTGATTTGGGTGCAAAGTGCTTAAGGATACAAACTGCCAGGCTGTCACAGTTTCATTCATTTAATCATTGATACAATGTATATAGAATGCTATAGATACATGCTGATGATCTAAACTTCCCTCTGGAAAGCACAAACATACAAGTTCCTGAATGGCAGCTTTCAAGGAAAGCACCGATGCATGAATTGCAAACACGGAAAGGTTTTTTTCCGCTCCAAAAAATTCTTTAGTGCCGCAAAGTTTCAATGATATTTTGTCCTCTTTATCAAGCTAAATTAAATTCTGGAAAACTTTGGATGTTAATAATACACTGTAAGGTAAGGTATGTTAAAACAAGCTGATCACACTGTATGGTTACGTATACCAGTATTTACATTGTATCAGTATTGGCCACCTGAGGGGCCCTTCAAAAATGTCCACATTTTCTATATTTGTACATAGGGTACCAAGCAGATGGGGTCAGGATAAATCAAGTTTGATTGGATTTTGATTTTATTTTATTCAGGCAAGCCATACATAAATATACACATGTATACATTGAATGTGGACACGAGGTAAAATCACAATACACTGAAAATAAAATGTTTACAGGACAACATATGAACAGTAAAAAAAAGGTACATACAGAAGTGATAAATAATGTAGACAGGTAAAATAATTGTAAACAAGTAAATAAATACCAAGACTTCATAAAATAGATAAATACATAAACTGAAGATTGATACAAGTTAGGTAGAAGGGATTTTGTCGAGCACCAAGGATAACCCAAGAAAGCAGGTGTCAGTCTGCGTATTTCCATTGGGGTCACCCACACCCACACCCACACCCACCCGCACGCACGCACGCATGCACGCACGCACGCACACACACAAAATCAATTGTTAAAATTAAAAGTAAAATGGATGTAAACATTTCATTCTTTAGCACCAATAAATTATCTCCTTCATGTTAAAAAAAATAAAATTTAATGCAGTAGAAATATCCCATTCAGTGTACTTATAGTATGTAAATGTTCTATTCTGATTACAGGGCCTCATCCACCAGATATTTCTTTATCTATTGTTTAAAACTAGTTCCGTTACTTACTGATTTTATGTTGGAGGGTATTTTATTCCATTCTGTAATCCCGGTATAATAGAAAGTTAACATGTTTTTTCACAAAATTTTTAATGTGCTTGGAATGAAAAATATAGAAATGATTTTTCACTGTGTAGTTGTGACTGTCTAAAATTTTGTTGACTCTGTGGGTCCTGTAAGCTGGGGCTGTGCCACTGAAAGTTTTCTGGACATGATTCAATTTTTGTTGTTTTACTCTGTACTCGATCTTGAGTGAGCATATGCTCTTGAACTCTTCTTGACCTACGTGTTCCCTGGGACCTTTGTTTAGACTGAATCTAGTTATTTTTTTCTGCATAATTTGTAACTTTTTCTTTAAATATTGGTCGAGTCAAGAATACCACGATGAACAAGAGTAATCGAAATGACATTGAATTAAGGCTGTAATTGCTAAAGTTCTTTGTGCTTTTTTGTTGAGAGATTTGGCATGTCTAAATAGGAATTTTAACCAACAATTTGACTTCCTGATGATATTGGTAACAGCTGTTTCTCCTGAAAGTGCTTCATCCAAAGTTAAGCCTACATAATTTATTGAAATTTATTGTTGCTACCAAATGCGGGAAATGTTAACCAATATTTGAGCTAAAAAAAAATCAACATTTTGGAGGCTTTTTTTGGGGGGGGGGGAGGGAGGGGGTGTATAGAGTGTACTTTTATCAGTGTAGTAATATAAAGTGAACAATTTTCAGCATTTTTTTTAATTTGAGCAGGCAAAATGCGACAGAAGTACTTATCATATGAACGAATTCTTACAACTGTTCCCTTGATACCATACTGTCCAAACACCACTTTTTACTAAATGTAAATCTATTGCTTTTCTTACCCATTTTCATACAAGTTTGAGAACCCAACAGACCACTAACTGCAAGCAATTCACCTGTGCATTTTGGTCCTTTCTTCATTTGGTCATTATGCTGCACTGTTTTCAATGAAGAACTTCATAGTATGCATTTCAATGATATTTGACTTACGGCAAAAGATTCAATGCTTTTCCATAATGCTAGCAAACCTTTGATTCCAGAGTTCCAAGTTTTGGTAATTATTAATAATTCAGTCAACCATGCTCTGGGTCTCCATAAAGTGAAACTGACATCAATTTATATTTTGTATTTTTTAGTCATGCTATATTTTCATTTAGGTGCTCTATAGCCACTTCGTGATAGAGCAAACTGATCATAACACATAGTGTATCAGATATCTGGCATCTTGAACTGCTTTAAACATGTAATACGCCAATTTAAGTTTTTATTGATAATGTTGTTGGAAGCTAATGTCTTTGTGACAAGAGATAATATGATTTCTGATCACGGGAATCTAAAGCATGTTCAGTCGTTAATAATATCGCTGGAAGGTTTGGTTTTGCTGCAAAAATAAAGTAACTTCCTGTACTGTGAATCTAAAGCACACTGAATCTTTTCTTCCTGCCCCCTCACCCACCCCACCCCCACCCTCACCCCCCCCCCCAAAAAAACAGAAAAACAAAAACAAAAACAAAAAAAACAACAATATGTACCATGCGTACTTTGACAATAGATGAACATGTAGAAATACAGGAAGTAAAGTCTGGGCAAGTGAACAGATAACCCTAGCAAGAGAAACAACCATACTGGTTTTGAATCATAAATGATTCTAATCATATATCAGTGGCAGTTGGAACACCATAAGCCACTCCTTATATACCAGGGGTTAATGTTGCTAACCTACGTTAAGCAGGGGTGAGGAATGAAGCAGAATCAAGATGCTAGGACTACCAGTCAAACTCCATCTACGCAGGTTTTGTATGTCTGATATGCATGGTAATGTCACATGACAATGTAACCACAACCTGTTTATTGTTGTAGCTTAAATGCTACTCAAACAGTACACCTGAGGGAAGCCTTATGGTTATACAAGAAGATGGCATTCTCATACTGGCTGACAGAAAAGATACAAAAAAAAAAAAAACAAAAAAAAACATAAAAACAATTCTTTGGTGTCCCATAGGTCAATTTATTCAGGGGTTGACCATGTGTTATGGTATGGTAGATAGACAAAGAGCACAAATTTTGGTACATATTGGACCAGGCAAGTGTAGCTATCCACCCATAAGATGGAGGCCTAACAGCTCAGTGGTGCATAGCTGATGTATCCAGCCTACAATATTTCTTTCTAGTCTGTGTGATGTGGTGCATGACAGCTCAGGTGAAGTGCAACTGTGTGCCAGAATCTGAAAATTAACAAAGTGGTGATTTGGTGGATAGAAATGTCTACCAAGAGGTTGGTTTACATATAGATTCTTGATGTAAAAGAGGTGCTGCTCATTCTCCTCAAGAATGTGCTCTTAGTCTGTCCACGCATGTGGAATATGCCTGGTCTGTGCCACACACTGAAGGGCACAGCATTGACAAGTGAGCAAATGCATCAAGTCATTGTGTTTGCACAACTCCCCTGCAGGTGTTGTGTACTGACCTGTTCCATGGCTTGTTACCCTCCCAGCTCACCTGCGATGACCAGTCTCTTACAAGAGTGGCAGGGCCCCATGCCAGAAGGGTTCTGTTCAGTGATCCAAGTGATGAAGCTGAATGAACTCACTTGTCTCAGTACTAAATGTAGAAGTTGGATGAGGTCAGTTGTCTCAGTACTAAATGTAGAAGTTGGATGAGGTCAGTTGTCTCAGTACTAAATGTAGAAGTTGGATGAGGTCACTTGTCTCAGTACTAAATGTAGAAGTTGGATGAGGTCACTTGTCTCAGTACTAAATGTAGAAGTTGGATGAGGTCACTTGTCTCAGTACTAAATGTAGAAGTTGGATGAAGTCACTTGTCTCAGTACTAAATGTAGAAGTTGGATGAAGTCACTTGTCTCAGTACTAAATGTAGAAGTTGGATGAGCTCACTTGTCTCAGTGCTAAAAGTAGAAGTTGAATGAGCTCACTTGTCTCAGTACTAAATGTAGAAATTGAGATGAACTCACTTGTCTCAGTACTAAATGTAGAAGTTGGATGAGGTCACTTGTCTCAGTACTAAATGTAGAAGTTGGATGAGGTCACTTGTCTCAGTACTAAATGTAGAAGTTGGATGAACTCACTTGTCTCAGTACTAAATGTAGAAGTTGGATGAAGTCACTTGTCTCAGTACTAAATGTAGAAGTTGGATGAGCTCACTTGTCTCAGTGCTAAAAGTAGAAGTTGAATGAGCTCACTTGTCTCAGTACTAAATGTAGAAATTGAGATGAACTCACTTGTCTCAGTACTAAATGTAGAAGTTGGATGAGGTCACTTGTCTCAGTACTAAAAGTAGAAGTTGGATGAGGTCACTTGTCTCAGTACTAAATGTAGAAGTTGGATGAAGTCACTTGTCTCAGTACTAAATGTAGAAGTTGGATGAGCTCACTTGCCTCAGTGCTAAAAGTAGAAGTTGAATGAGCTCACTTGTCTCAGTACTAAATGTAGAAATTGAGATGAACTCACTTGTCTCAGTACTAAATGTAGAAGTTGGATGAGGTCACTTGTCTCAGTACTAAATGTAGAAGTTGGATGAGGTCACTTGTCTCAGTACTAAATGTAGAAGTTGGATGAAGTCACTTGTCTCAGTACTAAATGTAGAAGTTGGATGAGCTCACTTGTCTCAGTGCTAAAAGTAGAAGTTGAATGAGCTCACTTGTCTCAGTACTAAATGTAGAAGTTGGATGAGCTCACTTGTCTCAGTGCTAAAAGTAGAAGTTGAATGAGCTCACTTGTCTCAGTACTAAATGTAGAAATTGAGATGAACTCACTTGTCTCAGTACTAAATGTAGAAGTTGGATGAGGTCACTTGTCTCAGTACTAAATGTAGAAGTTGGATGAGCTCACTTGTCTCAGTGCTAAAAGTAGAAGTTGAATGAGCTCACTTGTCTCAGTACTAAATGTAGAAATTGAGATGAACTCACTTGTCTCAGTACTAAATGTAGAAGTTGAATGAGCTCACTTGTCTCAGGCTTTGACCCTGCATGGCGGTTATGACTGAGTGCTGTGACAGCACTATGAAGACCCTCCTTGATAGGAGTCTTTGTGTAAATAGAAGCTCCATAACCCTTTCCTCCTTGAATTAAGACTGAGTCAACAGCTTTCCTCAGCATGGGTTGGGCACTAAGTGCCCAACCCATGCCGAGGAAAGCTGTTGACCTGGGTCATGTTGTCTTGACAGGTCTCATCGTCAATTCTCAGTCAAATTGTTTTTCATTGCTGTTGAAATAAGTCGAAAACGCTGAAGCAGACGAGATTTGACCACCAGCCAGTTTTGGCCGGTTTAAGGGGGAAAGGGTTAAAGTTACCACTATAAGCTCTGTTCTGGTAATGTGGGTAAGGGCTCTATCTTATTGCTGAAGTTCATGGTGTCCTTTAATGTATCTTATGATCTTTGGGACTAATGGGCACAATTAAAAATAATAATAAAGTATCAAGAAAAACTATGTTATGTGTTTTAACCTTTTCCCTCTTGAATTAGGACTTATGTTTCAGACTGAGCCAACAGCTTTCCTTATCAATGGTAAATCACTAAGCACAGAACCCATGTCAAGGAAAGCTGTTTGTTATCTTGGTAGGTTTTTTCCACAATTCTAGTTGTTAGAAATTTATTTCCATTATCATTGAAATCAGTACATCAAAAACTTTGAAGCAGATACTGCTTGATCACCAGCCTGGTTTGGCTGATTTAAGATGGCAAGGGTTAGATGGGCGTGTCTTTTAAAGGACTCTTCTTTTTTAGATAATAAAAAATATCTTAAATAATGGTATCAAAATACTATGCATTCTACTGTCACTTATATGTAACCTTCTAAATAGAAATCTGCAGTTCAGGATGATGTTTGTTGAACTTCCTAAAGACAATGGGATAAATAGCATACCAACCAATCAGAGCAGGCTTGAGAAACCTGACATCCAGACACAAAATGACAGATAAGCAAATGGCTTGTTATTATTATTATTTTTTTTACATAAAATTGCCTGAAATAAAACATTCCATAATTGTGGATGCCAAAACCTGGCCTTGTCCTCAACAGGTACAAGTATAGAACATAACAGATTAAGAAGGTATGGTATCATTCAAAGACTCAGTGCATGGCTTAAGTCCCAATGAAGCAGAGTTTTCTTTTGAAAGAGTGTTTCTTAGCATCATCTCAAAATGCATGGCTTAAGTCCATATCGCTTTTGCTTTGTTAGTTTCTTAAGACAGAACCTCTGACTTGTAGTAAACTAATGAGAAAAAATAAAAAGTAACCAAATAAAAAATAATTAAAAAAAAATAATAAAGACATGTTTGTGACCAATAGATGCCCCCTATCATAAATATGTTTGTTCTCATTACCCTCTTGGAAATTAGGTCAAGGCCAGCCTTTGAAGATGACCTTGCCCTTATAGGATATTATCAACATGTGCACTATGATAGCTCTAGCTCAAAAATTTCCGTAGCTATTGCACAGAAATCAAATTCAGCAATGTGGCTCTGTGACTTTGGGAATTGACTCAAGGTCACCCAGTAGCAATCTTGGCCTAGCTCCTATGGAAGGCTATATTCCTGTGCTATATGAAACCCCTAGCTCAAAAATGTTTTAAGTTATTATGTGGAAATCAAGTTCACTGAAAGGACTCTGTATGACCTTGAGAATTTGGTCAAGGTCATCCATCTTCTAAGTTTACCAAGCCCTAATACAGGACTGTGATCATGTGTAAATATTGAAGTCCTAAGTTAAAGTTAGAATACAGAAGCCAAATTCGCTACAGTTACCTTGTTATCTTGGGAATTGGGTCAAAATCACCCATCTTCAAACCTGACTGAGCCCTGGATAAGACTATCATCCTGTGCAATATACAGGTCCTATCACAAAAACTGTACTAGCTATCATGTGGAAAACAAAACTTCTTGAAGTACCACTGTGGCCTTGGAAATAAGGTCAAGGTCAAACATTTTCAAACTTCACCTAGCTCTTATTAAAGGAGTATATACTTGGGCAGTATCAAAGTCTTCTCTAAAAAATTTCTTCAGTTATAGTGCAGGAGCCACAGTCTACCACCCTGTGTGGAAACCATCACAATTGGGTCAAGGTTATCTATATTCTAACTTTATCCAGCCCTTATGGAGGACCATTATCAAGATCATTATTGATATCCTAGGATAAACCCTGAGTTAGGATGCAGGAACAAAATTCACAAAAGTGGCCTTGGAAATTAGATAAGGTCACCCTTCTTTAAAGCTGATTTAGCCCTAAAAGAAGACAATAAACATCTACAAAATTAAAGCTCTGGCTCAACAAATTATGCAGTCCTTAAGCAGAAACTAGATTCAGTAATGGGGCTCTGTGACCTTGCGAATTGACTCAAGGTTCCCCATTTCAAAACTTGACCCAGCTTTTATAAAAGGCTATATTCCTGTGCAGTATGAAAGCCCTAGGTCAAAAACATCTCATGCAGAAACCAAGTTCACTAATAAGACTCAAGGTGGTGACCTTGGGACTTAAGTGAAGGTAATCCATCTTCTAAGCTCAGAAAGCCATAATTGCGGACTATTAGTATGTGCTATATTGAGGTCAAAACTTAAATTCTGAGTAACAATGCAGAAACCAAGTGCACTAAAGAGACCTTGTGACATTTGATTTTAAGTCAAGGTCATCCATCTTTGAACTTGACCTAGCCCCGGATAAGGACTATACTCCTGTGCAAAATACAACTTCTGGAGTTATGGTGCTGAAACCACAGTCTCTACCAATCGCCTGACATGAGCAAAGCTATATGCTCCACCTTCTTCGGGGGTGGTGGGTGGTGGGTGGTGGGTGGTGGGTGGTGATGGTGGTTGTGGTCATTATGAATAATCACAACAGTATGTCTTGTGGCTAAAACCTAACAAGCTTTGAAGAACTAGTAAGACATCCCCTTTTCAACTATAAATTAATGCTAATAACTCAAAAATGAAGCAAACTGGGGAAAAATTAGACACATTTTGGTACAAGCACCTGTGTACATGTTTGTGGGATTTATTTCTACAAGGGGTTCATTTGAGTGCAAAATGAAAAAAGGCCCATGGCCCTAATGCTCTGCTGGCACCATGGCTACATTGCACCAACATCTTCACTTCAAAGTTGTGAGTCCTCGAGTGGCTTCTGAATATACAAGATTTTGTGATTTTAGTGTCTGACTTCTCCACCAGATGGCACTATGCTCCACATGTAATATTAGCTTATCTGTGCAATTACTGTGATGGATATTGTTGCATGTGCCAAGACACAATGAGTAAGTCTTTAACTTTATGTTCTCAGTGACCTTATGGCACATGGTCAAGGTCACCCAGATTATGTAATATATATATATATATATATATACATTTGTAAAAAACACATGGTATACATTTATAATGCATGTACATTCAGAATCATCATAGTCTTATTCTCTCTGATGATAAAGAATTATACCAGTCTCAAAACACATTTCCTGATATTTTCTACTGAGTTACAGGTGGTGCCACCAGCATCACAATACTTCAACATATTTGCCTCCCCAACATTCTCACCATATTTCATCAAGTTCCATGGCTAACTAAAGACCCTACCAATTTCCATAAGTTTTTTTTCACTTTTATTCCATCAGTGACCCTTAAAAAATAGGTTAAAGGTCATTCATGGAGTATAAAATATCAATACTCATGTATGCATATTTTGTATTAATCCAGTAACCCTAGCTTACTTATACATGTATCTATATTTTGTGCTTCTTGATTATCAATGACATATACAATTTGTATTTTGACCTTTAAAAATAGGCCAAGGTCATCCAAATTTTCACAAAATTGACTTTTTTACTGTATAATATTCCTGTCATAGTAAAATCCATAGATGTCCGCATCTAAAGATGAATGACCATCACAAGAATATCATCTCAAAGCAACCCCTATTATGTAATATCATACTTTCTGACATGATACACATATGCTGTGACATTTGATTGGGTTAGCCTGATTATTTCTCATGATAATGAATTTCATAGGTCTGAACACATGTTGGTTCATACTTTCAATTCACCTGTAGGTGGCACCACCAATAACGAAACGAACCTAGATTTTCATTCATAGACCATGTCTAAACAATTTTTTTCAAGAGGTTAACTAGACCATTTTTAGCCCATCTGACTTGCTAGTCAGGCTGAGCTTTCAGGAGGCTGAGTCATTGGTCGTCTGTCCATCGGTTCGCAATTGCATTTTCGACTTCTCCATAAACAGTCAGCGAGATTGACTTCAAACTTGGTGGCAATGTACCTTGGGTGGGTCTCTGCCACATTTGTTCAAATGATCATGCTCCAGTGATTTTTGTATTATTTAGTTTTTTTTCCTTTTTCTTTTTCTTTTTGCAAGTCTTAGAAAATGTTCTCGGGAACCAATCACCTACTTGCTTTGATATCACAACAGAACACTCCCAGGGACTCCTAGTTCTTAATTTGTTCACCAGGTGGCACTGCAATATTACATTTTTTATGATTTTTTGTGTGTTTTCACCATTTTTGGCTTCTTCTCCAGAACCTTCACTCAGATTAAGCTAAAACTTTGTGGATATGTTGCTTATGGAAGGGTCAAACAAAGTCGTTCACTAGGAGGCAATGCTCTGGATTCCCTGATTTTAAACATTTTTTTTTTCAATTCAGGTACTTACAGGTAAATGCACCTTTTCTATTGATTACTATGCAAGTCAATGGACATTCTAATGCTAATTCACATTTTCAACTTCTCCAAATACCACCAGCCAGATTGACTTCAAACTTGGTGGCAATGTACCGTCAGTGGATCTTTACCATATTTATTTAAATGGTCACGCTCCAGTGATTATTGGATTTTTTATGATTTTTTTTGGTTCTTTTTGGTACAAATCTTAAAAAATCTTCTCAGAAACCACTCACCCAATTACTTTAGTATCACACAGGAACACTCCCAGCGACTCCTAGTTCTTAATCTGTACACCAGGTGATGCTGTAAATTTGTTCTACTTTTTAAAATTTTTTGTGTGTTTTTGCAATTTTCAACTTCTCATGAACTGTCACTCAGATTATGCTGAAACTTGGTGGATACATGCCTTATGAAAGGGTCAAACAAAGTTGTTCACTAGGTGGCACTGCTGTGGATTTCTGATTTTTAACAATTTTTTCAATTGGAGTACTTATAGGTAAATGCACCTTTCCTGCTGATTACTATGCAAGTCAATGGGCATTCTAATGCTAATTCAAATCTTTGACTTCTCTGAAACCATCATCCATATTGACTTCAAACAAGTGGCAATGTACCTTGGGTAGGTCTTTACCAGTTTGTTCAAATGGTCATGTTTCAGTGATTTTTGGATTCAATTTTTGTTTGTTTTTGTTAATTTATTTGGGCAAATCTTAAAAACTCTTTTTCCCTAAAATCTCTCACCCTATTGCTTTGATATCACACAGGAAAACTCCTAAGGACTCCTAGTTTTTCTATTTCTTCACCAGGTGGTGCTGCTCAGGTGAGTTGCTAGTCCGAGTGACCTTTTAGGGGGCTCAGTTGTCTGTCTTAGAAATACACCTAGATGCCACACGCACTCAGCTTGAGCTCAATACAGGTCTATTCAGTTCCAACCTTGATTTTGTGAGACAAGCTTAGGTCACCTGGCACGGGCTGTTCACACAGCCCTATAGTTTGTTTATTATTATTATTTTTTTTGGGGGGGGGTTAACCCTTTTTTACCCCCCCCCCCCTTCGGTAGTCTCTGAAGAGCCCAGGGTAGGTGAAACCAGTCAAACTCTCCTAAAAAACAAAGACAGTCCACTGAAAGTCAAATACAACACAGCACCACAGATGGGTGTCTTCGCCCTCATGGCTTTTGTCTAGTTTTAAACATAACTTTAAAATTGTTGATGCTATTGTGTTGACAAGCAAATTGTTTACGGATGGAATGGACATGAGTGATTGCATAAGCTCTTTGACCTATGATCGGCAGAGCTAATAAAAAAAATCAACATGTGTGTGAAGTCAAGATGATCAACTTGTGCAGTTGTATCTACAGTAGTTCCTCTTTGGAAAAACTTCTTTTTTGTGAGACCTACTGCTTTATGTGATCACTTCTCATATGACACTAGGGATGGTGTCTCAAAGCAGCAACTACTGTATACCTAATGACCATATCATAGGATGCATCTCAGCTTTGTTAGTTTTCAGAAAATGTACACTTTATAGCATTTTGACAGCAGATTATTAGTTTTATTGAGCAATTTGTGAAAGTCATTTGTTACATGTCTTAATGTACTTAATTCTTTCTCCCTTGAATTAAAACTTAGTTTATGGTAGAGTCAGCAGATCTCCTTGGCGTGGGTTGGGTGCTGTACATAAGGCATGTGACCTCGAGAGGTCCCATCTACAATTCTCATTCAAATTATTTCTCATTGCCATGGAAATCTTCCAAAACACTAAAGCAGACAACATTTGGCCACAGGTCATTTTGTGCAAATTGAATGGAAAGGGTTAAGTAAACAGCATATTGTTTAGTTCACTGCAAATTAACTTTTTCAGTGCCAATCATGACTTAAGCCAATTAACTTGAGTCAAAGTAGTCTGAATTATCATTAGGATCCCAGATTCGTATTCCTCGTAAAAAGACCTTTCATTCAAGTACCAGCATGCCTATATTTCTAGAAAAAACACCCCAGGTCAACAGCTTTTCTCAGGGCACATTGCACCCAATGCGCGCAAAGAAAAGCTGTTGACTCAGTCAAAAATTTGGCACTGAAAGGGTTAAGATAAAATCAAAATGTATTAAGCCTGAAGAGTCCTGTCACTGTGGTGGCCAAATGTCAAGTATTCACCAATCATTGTAAAAGTGAAGAGTTTATATCACTTTATAGGTGGATATTGGTCACACACGGTCAGTGACCATCATTATAAATATGCATGGGCATCTGTTGTATGGTGGAAACTCATTATAATACCACTGTCTATTTCCCCACTCCCCCATCCCCTCAAAAAAAAGGTGTGTCAAGTAACTGAATATGCCAGATAAATAAATAAAGCAACAAAGAAGAGGGCCTTTCATCCCTCAAGATTGGTGTCATTCAAGTCCAATATTTAAGTTTCATTATAATGAGCTTAGACAAGGCAAAAGGCCGTTAAGTCTGGAGGCTGATGTCCGACCGGTTTCGTTGATTTATTCAACTCGTCAGGGACGGTTAGGAAGACTGCCTGCGCCCTTTTATACCTATCTGGAGTTTCGCTTGTTGTTACGTGCGCACGTGTATTGTGTTTACGTTTTAAGCGTGATTGGCCATAATTGACTGATTATGTCATCATGATCATCTTCAAATCAGACTTATGTCTGATTTAAAAATCAGTATCTCCCAAATAAGGAAATCCGATCTGGGACTTAACTAAGGTTAGTTAGTGCAGTTTTTAATGGGCTGGGTCAAATCAGGACAACTGAATAATTGTGCTGATGCCCTGAATAAGGACTAAGAAGTGCATGGGTAACAATTTCTTGATTAAGAAGGTGTATTTGCAGTGTTCCATTTTTTAACTTCACAAAGATATGTGGAAATTATTCATTATAATGAGGTTTCACTGCACATGTATATTGTTAACAAGGAAACCAAGGCAATACAATGCTTCCTGTATTGACAGACCACTCTAATGAGACCACCTTTGGAATATTTTTTTGCTCAGTACTTTTCATTTTGTTTATAGATCTTGTACAAGAGACTACCTGTCTTAAGACCACAGTCTGGTCATCCATAGGGGTGGTCTTTCAAAACAGGTTTCACTGTATGTTCTGAATGTATGCTGGTCATAGCAGCATTTGTTTCCTTCAGTGCTTAGTGCCCGAATTGTCAACATCCTACGAGAACAACGCGTACAGTGATACCTTGTGATAACGACACTGTTCCCTGGAAATGTGTCGTACATCTGAGTATGTCAGATAAGTAAGTCAAATAGCAAAAGAATTTGACTTTAACTCTTTTAGTGCCAATCATGACTAAAGTTGATTTACTTCAGTCAGACTAGTCTGAATTATCATGAGGATCCCAGATTCGTATTCCTCATGAAAAGACCTTTCATTGAAGTATCAGTATGTGTATAGTACCAGAGAGAATATCTCAGGTCAACAGCTTTTCTCTGGATGCATTGGTGCACCGAGAAAAGCTGTTGACTCTGTCCAAAATTTGGCACATAAAGGAGTTAAGTCACTCAAAACTGAGGAAGATTGAATATGTCTGATATGCAAGTATCATTACAACAAGGTTCCATGTTTCATTTTTTTTATTTTGTTTTATTTATTTCTCTGATGGAAACTTAATCAAAATGCAATTTTCCCCAAACAAAATTGTCCGGAAAATGACAACCTGACAATTACCACCGTAACCTGTTTGTGCTCACAAAATAAATTCATGTATACAAGATTCAGCAACACAGTATAAGATTTAAACATGTTTTATAACCATGTAAATTTTTGTTTGTACTTATTGTGATGAATTACAAATGGCAACTGTACCACACACTGTCCCCTGTAAAATATGTCACATATCTGAATTTATCAGATAAATGGATCAAACAGCAAAGGAATTTGACTTTAAGTCCCTCAAAACTTGTGATGGTAAGTGAATATATCAGATATCTGACCGTCGTTATGATGAGGTTTCTTTTTGCCAGACCGTATGCAGTCTGGCATTGTTTTAGTTTGAGGGATTACAACCTACGCACTCAATGATACTACTTGCAGTTTCATATTTCTTTGTCAAAGATACAGTGCCAAAAATTCCACTTCATCCCATTCACAAATTTTCGTACTCGATCGCATATATTTTTCATATATTCTCAATAAAAATGCATTGTTTTTTACATATATCTTTCTTATGGTAATTTTAGCCAATCACTACATGAAAAGCTGTGTACGGCATCCATGTTTCTTTGACAATGCGCAGAACATTAACATTTGATCCCGCGCACATCTCCAATTACTCTATAATTGACCGGTGAATGTCATTTTCAGTGATTCTGTTTTCAACCCGTAGTTTAAATCCTTTTCCTTTTTTTATACCACTGCACATCATGCTGATTTACCTGCAAAATCTTGTTCCTTTTCAAAAGGAAACTTTTTTTTTTTTTTTTTTTTTTTTTTTTTTGTGCGTGTGTTTTGGTTTGCTCTTCAGCTCTGCTGGAACTTGAATCCAAATTTGATTTTATCCAACAAAATTGCCTGAAAATGCCAGCTTGACAAGAGACTGTGGTTACTGTGGCTGCCTGGTTTTGCTTACAAAATATGCACATAAATATAATATCAAACCACACTGAATAACATTTTAACATGTTTGATAACCATGTAAATTTATTGTTTGTCTCAACTGTGATCAATTACAGGGGGCTACTATTCATGTCACAAGCAAAACTCCACATTTGTTTCTTGCATATCTGGGGTGGGTGGTTGAGTTATTGGCATCAGAAAAGATCAGTAGATTCCCTTAGAGGCTTGAAGCCTACATTGTACATTTTTTTAACAAATAAGGGATTAAAAATTCTACACTTTGCCAACCATGGTGGGTCACAACATTTCTAAGCATAATTACAAACAATTGGTGAAATTTTTTGTTTTCATTCACCCGAAAATACAGACATTATGGTAATTTTGCCGATTTATTAAATTAATATCTTACAAAGAAGGAGGCAATATTAATACGCCACATCATAAAATGGAGACGAGGTTCCAAACTCTACATGAGGCAGAAAATAGGGATTCATTCACGTAGTGCATACAGGTTTTAATTTCCAATAGACTGTTCCAGACCTACTGTGAATACATTTATTTTCACAGGTTCTAATTTGGGTGTTTTTGGTATTTTTGACATTTCACTGAAACTTTAACTCATTCCATACTATGGTCACAGGGCTTGGTCAGTGGTTACGGCACTGCCTGGCAAATCATGCTGCAGCTGCCCTTGTGGCAGCTGCAGCCACTAACACAGACTATAGGCATGTTGGTACTTGAATGAAAGCTTTTTTCATGAAAAATTTAAATGTGCAATTGTTATCTTAAATCTAGGTAAATATACAGAAAAATCAGGGACTGGTATGGAATGGGTTATATTAAGTATTTTTATTATAATTTCTATCCATACCATGTTATTTTTTTCCACTGTTTTTTTTCATTTTAGCATCTTTGAAACATCAATAAAATAAGTGAAAATCAAAACTCAATGAAATTAAATGTATTCACAGTATTTTCTGTGTTGTTTCAGGTGTATAGGTTCAATCGGGATACTTCAGCCAATCAGCAGAAGGCTACTCAATAATAACATGACGTTAATAATATTATGGTCCCTGTAGTTTGTAAGCCTAATGTCTGTATTTATATTGCTACATGAGAATTAATGGATGGCTTCCATGATGGCTACCATAGTCTTGGTTCAATAGGTAGACAGAATTCTGTATCGATGGAACTATTGACGTTGTGATGAAGTATTGATATGCGGCAGTGATCCTAATAAGCAAATGTAGGCTATGTCTTGTTTAGTTGGTATACACATGTATAGGGGGCACTGCAGATTCTGATATCTGTAGCTCAAAAGTTCCCCAGGCATGAAGTCCCAAAAATGTGATGTGTTGTTGGGCCAGGAAAGGTCTACACATTAGCATCCAATTTGGATGGAAGTCCAAAAAACTGCAGTTTGACATTTACCCTCAATGTTAAAACGTTTAACATATAAATGTACAGAAAACCTTTATACATGTACTATATTCAACCCAATAGACAGTTGCATGGGTGTTAGAGATCCTAGCTTGCCAAGACTGAACAGCACTGAAATCAGAGCTTTTCCAATACAAAATGATGGCATTTCAAAAGTTTCTAAGATTGAATTCTGTCTGAAGACTGAAGTTTGACACCCATGCAGTTGTTCATATGGTGTGACAGCTCGGAGTGAATACAGCTTGCAGTGCAGCCACGAAAAACAGGATTTGGGTCATAACTTGGGGTGGTGGTAGTGGTGGTGGGGGTGGGTGGGTGGGTGGGTGGATTTGTGATTTGATTTGTTAGTAAGTGTAGATTATGATATACTGTATTCGTTCTGATAGCAACATGCTGTGCCAATACAAATATATTCCTGGATCAAGCCTGTGGATCATGAAACTGTATATTTTATAGTCTTCTCCATCTGAAACAACCATTTTTTACACTGTGCATTAAGTTTGGGAAGGTAAAAGTACCATAGCTGCCTCTCTTTTCAACAGACATCAATAGTTTTGCAAAAAATTAGGCGAAAAATTTATGTTGTATTTAGAGTCCATAAAGGCAAAACTTGGCAGCATGCTTCTATTAGGGCACATGCTACACATGGAATGAATAAGGTGTTCTTGAATGTCATTTTTTTTAAAAGAAAAACAAAACAAAACACAAACCGGGACTAATTTGGGACTGATCCTTACAGGTTAATGTGGAATAGATTGCAGTGCTTTGCAAGCATATTATTATATCCACTGGTTACACAACATAGCCAAAAATATATCATCATAACAGTCCACATTATGGGTACCAAACACATCATGCACCTTACCTTAGTGTTTTTTTTTTTTTTTTACGGAATTTTGGGACTTTCCTTATGCATCAAAAAAAGTACAAAGTGTATTTTTTACCCTAAATTTAATTGTCATTACTGCTTTTTTTAATTTTTTTCTCCATATGATACAAATTTGTAACACCATGAATCATGCAAAAATTTTAAAGTGAAAAATAATAAATGCATGGCTAGTTCTAATTTAGTCTTGACTTGCAGATGCCATCTGCTGATGGTTATGGCCTTAACTCATTCCACCCTAATGACCCTTTTTCCCGCTAATATCTAAATGTCGTCTGCTGATTGTATTTTACTAATTTAGGGATTATTGTTCAAAATTTTGGATGAAACTTGCATGGAAGATCATTCCAAATTATATGCCCATGGTCAACAGCTTTCCTTGGCATGCTCTGGGCGCATTGCCCCCAGAGTGTGCCAAGGAAAGCTATTGACTCAGTCTTCTATCAGGGTGGAATGAGCTAACCATAGTAATAATGTTTTCCTTGTGTATCTAGCTCCAATAATGGCAGAAATCTTATCTTCAAACACATGACTCGCACATGACTTTGCTGCCAGTGGGTCTGACTCCTCAAGCAGTGGTAACAAGCAGGTGTCATGATAAGAGTACAGTTATAGCAAACCTGCAGCATTACTAACATCCATATGGTAACACATGCTAGTTATTCCAAACATATTTTGATGACTGCTTTTCACATCAACTTCAGCATGTGTTTAAAAACATGACTATGACTTTTGTAACAGTAAATTTTATCCTTTGGCCAGTTTGACAAAACGGACATACATTACCATGTTTGATACAGCGATTGCATGTACATACATGTGGGACGTCCTTGTTTAACCCTTTCCCCCTTGAATTAAGACCGAGTCAACAGCTTTCCTCGGCATGGGTTGGGCACTTAGTGCCCAACCCATGCCGACGAAAGCTGTTGACCTGGGTCATGTTGTCTTGACAAGTCTCATCTTCAATTCTCAGTCAAATTGTTTTTCATTGCCATTGAAATCAGTTGAAAACGCTGAAGCAGATGACATTTGACCACCAGCCAGTTCTGGCCGGTTTAAGGGGTAAAGGGTTAATACTTTGGGCTAAAGCAGCACCACAGATAAGGGAATGTCACATGTTCCTAAGAAAAAAGCTTTCATTAAAGTGCAGTGAAACTTCTTTAAAATGACATAATCTGTTCCCTCCAAAATGTGTCGCATATCTGAAAATGTCAAGATAAATAGGTCAAATAGCAAAGGACTTTGACTTTCAGTCCTTCAAAACTTGCTCTTGAACCAAGTGAAGACATCTGATATCACAGTGTTGTTATAATGATGTTTCACTGTACTGAGTGGAACATGTCATACGTAAATTCATGTTTTTTTTTCATTAGCTGAGAAGTAATGCTATAACTGCAATGGCAGCTGTAGCAAGACTTGCATCAGACAATGAAAATAATAATGACATAAGTCTCTGTTGTACAGAATGCGCTCACAGCTATCTCACATTGTCAGTTCTCAGTATGTACTACATTAACAAGACCACTTTGATCAGCTGATAAGCGTTATTTGAAATTATTCATTGTGCACTAAAGGGATAATGATACCTGGAAAAAATAAGTTCATTTGATATAATATGGTATGTGCACAAAATATGTATTATTACAGTCATAATTGGTAGCATTCATGCTTTACGCAAATGTACATTATCCGAGACATCAGGCACTATATGCGCAGGAGTGACAATGCCCAAGGCCACTCCAGTTGATTGACCCACCGCTTTCAAACCCCACTTTCACAGGGTACATAGTTAGTTAAATGTCTATTTACACCTCTTTAATGCCAGTTCACCTCCGATGAAAGACCATGTTTTGGTGATTCTTCGAGGCGGCCTTTCAGGAAGGGTTCCTGTGTGGTCCATCTTTGTACTTTTGATCGTCACAAATACAAAATTGTTCCAGCAGTTATTGCCCCAATGTTCACATGCCCGTATACAATGTATCACTGGCATTCATATGCTCATATGTAATGTACACCAATGTCGTGATAGCATCCTTATGGATTTGAGACGAGCCGCCATTTTGCTCAGAGTCCTAGCAACAAGAGCTTTTTGAGTCCCGGTGGTCTGGTACCGACCCATCCAATGCTATTCTTTCTCGGTCTTTGTCATCCTCGGCATAGTTCATTGCTTTATCATTCTGTAAGATCTGCAACAAGGAAATGTGTAATTATGTATTAACCTGTGGATGCTTTTGATACTATAAATATACAATTATCCAACTACATGTGCATATATATTTATAGGTTGCAGCTGTATCACCCCCTGTATCAGCCCCCGAGCACCTGTATCGTCAGGAGACCAAAGGATACCATGATACGGATGCGAGGTGCTGAATTAGATCCTCAGGGTAGCCATGCAGCCTCACTCAGATATTGTCCAATACTTTTAAATTTGGACAAAAAACAGCCAGGCTCATAATCCTATCACCCCTGGTTACTAGGCATTCAGTTACTGTACAGCCGATCAGAGAACAGGTTTCTCACAGACCCCCTAATTATAAATTCCTGAATATCAACCTTGTGGCATCCACCTTCAGGTTGATATTTATGAATTTATAATTACACTGAAGAATGTGTGTGAGAATCCTTTTTTTCTGATTGGCTGTACAGGAACTGAATGCCTAGTAACCATTTTGTGGGGGATATTAACAAATTTATAATTAGGAACTTGTGGCTGCTTGCATCTAATTGGTTATACATGTAAAAGGAAAAAGCCCCCATGTGCTAATTTGAGCCTCATTTTGAGCCACCTTGCTCTCAAATACCAAAGCAATAAACAATAATGATAACCAGGGCTGTATTTACACCAGATGGTAATATATATACATATATTCTGCATTAGTCTATTAGTAGCCAATCAGCTGTCTCTATTTGTACCATGTGCCTGCGCTGTAAATGTTATATTGGATCGTTATATTGGACAGCTCGAGGGAATCCCCGTGCGTGTGTGACGCAAATGACGTTCACTGGGGCTTTTCCCTAGCTTCAGGCAAAATGTGTAGAATTTCAATGGGAAATGAATTTTGTGGTTTAACAATGGAGTGTTTCAGACTTCTTTACTTATACAAGGAAAATCATACAAATTACAGAATATAACAGATATTGGACGGCAGGTCATCCAATATGAAGTTTATCGGACTGTGAAACGTTATATTGGGTTCAGCTTTGCCTCACCCAATATAACGTTTCATTGTCCCGTAAACTTCATATTGGATGACCTGCCATCCAATATATGTATATATATATATATATATATATATATATATATATATATATATATATATATATATATATATATATATATATATATATGAAAACCTGTACTGTGTCCCCCCCCAGCCTCTTGTAAGTGCATGCCCTCCCACCCACCCACCCAGCACAAAGGCCACTTCTACATACAGCAATAATGGTATCTTCATTTTTATATCATTTACCCCCTCAAGAGACACCACCCCTTTTATAAGGGCACATTTCTGCAGTGACCTTACAAGAAGGGGGACCAAAGTACCTCCACAATGAAGACAGGCCTTGGTCAGTGGTTCTGGCACTGCCTGGCAAGTCATGCTGCTGTTGCCCTTGCAGCAGCTGCAGCATGACTTGCCAGGCAGTGCCAGAACCACTGACTTAAGACTATAGGCATGTTGGTACTTGAACGAACGCTCTTTTCATGAAGAATTTAAATATGCAAATGTCGTCTTAAATCTAGGTAAATATATGGAAAAATAAGGGACTGGTATGGAATGAGTTAAAAAAAATCAATTATTGGACTTGCCAAACAGCTTTCCTTTGCACACCATAAGCACTTATCATCCATGAAGTGCGGAGGACAGCTGTTGGTTATTGACATGTTTTCCTCGCAAGTCTTCCATGAAATTTTCATCTAAAATATTTTGAGACAGGACAAGATTTAACCAGAAAAGAAGATTTGCTAAATAGCAAATCAGTCTGTGTGCCTTCAAAAGTTGTAAATATGGCTAGATGAAAATTTCAAAGGCCTAAATGACCTTGCCCTTTGACCTTTAGAGGTTACATGTAAATTACAAAAATATGCCGTGTTGCAATCAATACCTCCAATTTGGGTTCAACATGGTCAAAAGTGGATGAAAATTGACAGAGTTGTGGCTGGATGAAAATTTCAATGGTCCACATGACCTTGATCTTTGACCTTTATAGGTCACATATAAATTACAAAAATGTGCAGTTTTACAAACCTATAAATTGAAGTTGGGTTGGTTACCTGCGCCTATAATAGTTTTGGAGATATTCAAGATTTAAAATTTCAAATGCCCCTAATTTGCATAATCTTCAACATATTTTCTCCTCTTTATTAAAAGACACAAATTCATTTATAAACCTATAATCATGCCAAGTCTGAAGGTTCTGAGTGTAACAGTGTTCAAGAAAACTGGCAAACAAAATTTGGTAGTGAAAAAGAAAGAAAGAAAGAAAGAAAGAAAGAAAGAAAGAAAGAAAGAAAGAAAGAAAGAAAGAAAGAAAGAAAGAAAGAAGGAAGGAACAGAATGTCTGTGCTGGCACACTGACATAATGAATTGGATGAAGCATAGGACCGTTGTAATTATCTATCACTGTAGATTGATTTGAGCAAAAAAGCATTAAATTTAAAGTGTTACCTTAGTAACCAGACAGCGTGCTGCCTCGTCTATGTTGATATTTTCTTTAGCTGATGTCTCGAACCATGAGATGAAGCCTTTGTCCTTGCAATACTCATTCATCTGGGCAGTGTTGTTTACTAACCCCTCCTTTGCCTGGTCACACTGAAACAGATCAGAGGACCCGTGTCTAACAGGTTACCATGGTAACAACGGATTGACGTCCATAGCCAGTTGTTTTGTGTACACACACACACACACACACACACACACAAATTAAAATTTAAAAAATCAAACTTTGTGGATTTGCAAGCTTCCATATTAAATGGAAGTGAAACTGTTTTACAACATCCTTTCCCAACAAACTGTCTTGCAAGAAAGTGCATCAAACTAGCCCACAGTTTTACCCACCCCCCCCAAAAAAAAAAAAAAAATTAGTGTGATTATTCAGTTGAAATTCTTGCTGATGTTTGCAAAATGTGTCACAGCTATTGTTTATACTGCAGTGCTAGGGACTTTGGACCAAATCCGTGTCCCTACATGTCACACATAGGAGAAGACAAACATATTGGAAACTGCAACAGAGGATTTCACAACATCAGCATGTTCGCACCCCAGTGATATCCCCAGTCCATACACACTGAATTTTGTTAACTCATTCCATTCTCTGGTGACAGGTCTTGGTCAATGGTTCTGGCACTGACTTAAGACTATAGGCATGTTGGTACTTGAACCAAACTCTTTTCATGAAGAATTTAAATATGCAATTGTCGTCTTAAATCTAGGTAAATATATGGAAAAATCAGGGACTGATATGGAATGAGTCAATCAATGTCCCTCTACAGAGATTTTAGTGGCAACTGATCTTGACTTGACCTTTTAAGGTAATCTAAGATCAAATGTGACATCGCCAACAAAAAGCTCATGTGTCATTTACCATTCATGTTTAATAGTGCTCATGAACCTTGATTTGACCTTTCAAGGTCACTCAAGGTTAAATGTGAAAGGTCACGTGCCATGTTGTATTATTATTTAATCATACATGTAATTAAGGTTTCAAGGTGCACCACTTTCCATCTACATACAAATTAATGTCTACCGACCAGGTGCTTAACGAATCTTGCTAATTAATTAGCAAAGAAAGCCCATTGACCCAAATAAGTATACCAAGGCACCCTTGCTAGCTAAGATCTATCTGGCATAAAACTTTCAAAAGCTTGGACTAGGTAAAATAGTTTCAGAGAAATGGTCCAGCAAAATTGGCTGGCATGGTGGAGGGATGTTTGCCTTTGCAGATCTCTCTCTCCCCCCTCCCCCCACCACGTGGGATTGGGGTGGGGATGGGGCTTGATAAAGATACACATGCAATGTATGCCACTTTTGCCGATACAGTGAAAAAGACCACTTTTAGGGAGAGCCAAATTGTGGTCTCTCAAGACAGGTGGTCTTTCTTAGGAGGAAT
The DNA here is from genome assembly GCA_964020975.1 of Hermodice carunculata. Taxonomy (NCBI): domain Eukaryota; kingdom Metazoa; phylum Annelida; class Polychaeta; order Eunicida; family Amphinomidae; genus Hermodice; species Hermodice carunculata. The sequence goes on from OZ026623.1 coordinate 28,744,784, forward strand.
AAAATGAAAAGTACTTAGCAAAATATCATGAAAATGTTGTCTTTCAAGACAGGTGGTCTGTCATTGGAGTGGCCCTTTAAGACAGGGACCACTGTAAAATACAGCAGCACATCTGCCATAATGGTGCACATTATTAACAGATCTGGTATCAGGGAGCATACCTTGTTTGCTAATAAAACACATGGAATTGAGCTGCCGTCAGGGAGCTGTACTTTACTGTCTAGGTCATTCTTCCACTTCTGCACTGCTTCAAATGTGGATGCTCGTGTCACATCAAAAACAATGAATGCTCCCACAGCCTCCTTGTAGTATACTCTTGTCATGTTCCCGAAACGCTCCTGACCTGAAACATAAAACTGACTTATGAGAAAATGCTGACATGATATTTTTATTGGATAACTTGCTACCCTCCCTTGATTTACATCCCAGACATAATGATTTTTCTGGGTTTTTTTTGTTGTTGTTTTTTTTTGTGTGTCTGTGTGTGTGTGTTTTTTTTTTTATTTCAATTTAAGGCTACAAGTGTTTGCACCTTTTTTCATAAAGCTACAAGAAAGAATACATATAACAGTTTGCCCATGAACCAAATGGACATTTTTTTTCCACCATACATCACAACAAAATGGCATTTCCATGCCAGTTACAATAATTTATTTCTCTGTGTCCATGAAGAATTAACCTGCCATCTGTGGAGTCTTCTCATATTTCCTGCCTCCCAGAGATATTATTATTTATGAAACAGAAAGTACAAACACCAATCATATGGTGTCAAAAATGATATAAATTAAGAAATCCCGTCATGGTCAGACATTGTTTTCCTGGATGTACTGTGACCCAAACCTTAGGACATTGTTATTTTAATAGTCTATTTTTTCCTCTCTCTCTCTCCTTTTTTTCCTTTTCTCCCCATCTCCATTTATCATAAATTTTGATTCAGATCCACATTTGGACAGAGATTTCTTCATGAAAGGTTATACTGTAAGGCAAGAATTATGTGCTCAATATGACGAAGTTGATGAATCACTGATGACTAAATCAAATATTATAGGACAATAGGAAAGGTCAGAATTAGCTCTGAAGTATGTATTTTCCCAATTACACAACCGAACACACAAAAAATTTGGAGGGCTAGAGCTGCGTATTCCTATTGTTTTGCATGTTAAAGTAACCTTAAATAAACTAATCACTTTAGTAGCTGTGGTTATATGATTTTTGTGAGGTATTTAGTTATGCATCTAGATTTACTGTGCCAAATTTGGTGTCTCTATGTGCAGTTGTTTTCAAGTTATCAAGTTGCAAATTACAATGTAAAGTAATGGGAATACGCAGAGTAGCCCTCCAGTGACTGTAGTGCCCTCTTTCAGGCAGGGCTAGAACCATCTGTTCTTGTCCTTGCCTATTGTGCGAGATCCGTGGCAAGAAATTTGACTGTATGCTTGATACAGAAGAGGTATAGGAACCACTAGTAATTACACATTTGTGCACTGAATGACTTTACTCAATCTTTATTGTAGCACCTTGCATCCCACATGGGACTGATATTTTCTTACTCATGGTTTTCTTATTTGTTTTCTTTTGTGTGTGTGTGTGTGTGTGTGTGTGTGTGTATCTAATATACTGAATTGTTATAATGAACATATGAAATCTGCTTTTGTATCATGAGTATGACATATATATATATATATCTCATGTTTGGGTAGATTTCAGTACCATAACAGACTTTGATATATGCCATATCGACTAGGCCTTGGCAAAACACAGGAAGGGTGCTATATGCACAATGTTATAGAACTCTTCCGGGAGTACCTATAACCGGAAGAGTTCTATAACTAGACCGGAAATGATGTAGGCCTAGTTCAAAACGCAGCGTCTGCTAGGCCTACGTTGTCTTCAAGTCGGGCTTTGAATTTACCATGGTGTTATTTGAACTTAATCGACACAAACATGAGATAAATAAATTATAGTATACATTGTTGGCGATATGAAGTATATGGACTCGCACAGGATACCATATAGCAGAACTCGTTCGTTTCGCTCACTCGTTCTGCTATATGGCATCCAGTGCTTGTCCATATACTTCATATCGCCCACAAAGTATACTATAATCTATACATATATATATATATATATGTGGATTTTTTGTTTCACTTTGTGTGACTCGCAAAAAGTACCTAAATATAAATCAATAAAGTCAAAAAACGAAACCAAAAACTGAATGCTTGTTGATAGAGAGCACCTACTTCTAAGCACGTGTCTGTGACTCACAGCCTGTGTGTGCTTCTGGATTTGTATTTTTTTTTTATAAGCATTACTAAAACACCTCACTTAATCAATAAATACATATATATAGGTATGCACGTGATGACATAGAAATATACTTTTGTTTTCCTCTGGTGCTCACTTCCTGAAACTGAAGATGTTTTTAACCATCACATGATCTCAAATATATCCATTATTTTAACTGTTTCAGTCTTATAATCAAAACAATAGTGCTACACTGAATTACCCAAATTCCCGATTCAGATTACTCACAAAAGACCTTTCATTGCAGTAAAATCATGCCTGTATTTTTAGAGAAAAGGTTAATGGGTGCAGATCAACTGGGTTTCAGTTTTTAACCCCTTTTACCTTGAATTAAAATGGATGTTAAGACTGACCCGAGTCAAGCTCTCCTTGAAGTGGTATGGACATCAGGCCCCAATCCAGGCCAAGGATAAGCTGCTGACCTCAGCATATATAATCTTGACAGGTCTCATCTACAATTCTCATTCAAACTGTTTTTCAGAACTGTTGAAATCTGCCAAAGGGAAAGGGGTTAATTCATTCCATATTTTGGTGAAAGGCCTTGGTCAGTGATTCTAGTCGTGGCAGCTGCCCTTGCAGCAGATAAAGCATGACTAATGCCAGGCAGTGCTAAAACCACTGACTGAAGACTACAGGCATGTTGGTACTTGAATAAAAGCTCTGTTCATGCAAGATTTAAATATCCAATTGTCATCTTAAATCTAGGTAATTATTTGGAAAAATTAGGCACTGGTATGGAAAGATTTAACTGAGCTGTCCAGTTATGTGCTGCATGTGTCTGAAAGTGAATGATACCATAGTTCTTACTGTCTGATCAAAGAAGCAACTGTGATCCCCTGTGAAACTGAATCATACATATATGATATCCTGAGTTATAATATATATCTCACCTCCGATGTTAAATAATCTGGCCCTCAATTACTCAGTTGGCAACAAAACCTGTTTTCACTGAAACTTCTCATTAACAGAAAACTCTGTGAATCAGTATAGTGCACAAGATCTATTAGGACATCTTGCTACATGTCAACAACTTTCCTTGCTCAATGCTCAAGCTACATTGAAGAAAGCTGTTGACTGAATCTCAGCCGAATCTGGCACCAAAGGGCCAGCAGGCTGTCTGGGGAGCAAATGGGTTAATTCAAAACCAGAAGTTGACAACCACGTCAGCTTCCTATATCTGGCCTCATTTCCAAATTATCTGCACCAAGAACCATCCTTCTCTGTGTGTTTTCATTTAGTAAAACTCATATTTATTGTATGCACATGAAAACAAAAGAAATGGACCAATTTCACACAAATTGCCCCCTTTTAACAGCTTCTGGAGTCTCCAAATTCAGACACTCCCACCAGAATTGGGAGAGTTGACAGGAAGGCATCTGAATGAAGGTATAGTTCCTACATGTGAAAATTCTGTGTCTTTGGCAGGCTGTAACTTATGTTTACATCAAGTTAGCTGAGTCAGGTTTCCTGTACTACAGAGTTACAGCATTCACTCAGTTTCTCAGGTAACTCTTTTAGCCAGTGTTGTCTGTAGCTTAAAATAGAAGGGCGATTTGCCCTGCCCTTTTTCTTTATTCCCTGCCTTTTTCTGTAGCTCCCTGCCCTTTTCTCCTATGTTTTTTGATATTCTGGGCAATTACATTCATTTTCTCATAAAATTTCAATGTAATTTAAACTAATTGGCAAAACAATGTATCAATGTATCTATTGACCATGAGTGTGAGATACAAATTCAGAACTATTTCCATAAAAACAACAAAGAGCCTGTTTTTTGGACCGCTACTTTTGGATGCCCTTTTTGATTGTCATTGTGTGCTTTAAAAGTGCCCTTTTAGATGAAAGGTGCCCTGCCCTCCTGAAAAGCTGGGGACAACACTGTTTAGCTGCAGACACTTGGACTGCATCAGTTGCTTTACTTTTTCACATGGGACTACCTGTACAGTGGTCTATTGAGAGACCACCCGCTTTTTGATGACCACATTTCTTACATCCCTAATGCCAGCATTTCCATGTTACATGTATTTAACATCTATTGAGAGATCAAACAGCTCTATATGACCATATTTGGGCAAGGCCCTAGGGGTGGTCTCCCAAAAGAGTGGACTTTTGTGTTGGCTAATGTTGGCACTTGAAAGGAAGGTCCTTTTGCAAGGAATCTGAACACAGAACCATCACAATCATTCAAAATAAGTGCAATTTATTGTGATATTCATTCTCTGTCTGTCAACACTGAAAGAATTAAATAAATAACATCAATCTGGGATTGGTGGAGATGTGTAAACTGGTTCACTGAGCTCACATTTGTGGTATAATCCAGAAAGGCAGGAAGTGGGTTGGGTGCTAATAGAGCATGTGGCAATAAGCAGAATAAATATGGTATGTGTGCACAGTGATTCACTGCCCAATATTTATAGATACAACCAGCATGTTGCACATACATGTACTCACATTCTGCATTTGCAAAGAAGTTTTTTGCCCCCATAATATCAATGAAAACAAGTGCACAGTGATACAAAGGAACTATGTCCCCTGCTACAATGTACAGAAGAAAGCTATACAATGTATACAGTACGTCTGGATGCACAAAAACTGATATGCTCTTCGGCCCTGTGACCTTGAAAATAGGTCAAGGTCAAAAGCAATCCACGGCGCACATGCCCTTGGTATAATGTATCCCTGGTATAAATTTCATTATTCTATCTCTAAGGGTTCTAGAGATATGCTCACAGACACACAAAAAAGAATATGTTATTGGGCCAAAAACAATACACAGCGCACATGTTGATGGTATGATGTATCTCTGGTAGTAATTTCATTATTCTATCTCTTATGATTCTAGAGATATGCTGCCGGCCGGCAGACGGATCGATGGACACGGCCCCTATCCCCACTAACTCTATGTCCCCCTATGCCACCTTCGGTGGTGGGGGACAATGAAAGCAGTGTTTCAGAAAACATTTGTGGGCCATTTTCTCCAGCCCATATCAGGGGTGACTGATCATCCATCAGCTAACAGACCCCAGACAAGTGTTACAGATTCACATGTCTGCAGCCACGATTGAGCAGTGACACCTCATTATAACAACACTCAGATACCTAACATTGTCACTCAATGACACACGTTTTGAGGGACTTAACTCGTTCCATACTATGGTGACAGGCCCTGTTCAGTGGTTCTGGCACTGCCTGGCAAGTCATGCTGCAGCTGCCCTTGCGGCACCTGCAGCATAACTTGCCAGGCAGTGTCAGAACCACTGACTTCAGACTACAGGCATGTTGGTACTTGAACAAAAGCTCTTTTTGTAAAGAATTTAAATATACAATTGTCATCTTAAATCTAGGTAAATATACAGAAAAATCAGGGACTGGTATTGAATGAGTTAAGTCAAATTCCTTTGCTGTTTGACTCATTTACATGACATATCCAGACATCGGACACATGTTGCATGGAACAGATGGTGTCATTACAACAAAGTTTCACTGTACCCACCAGATGGCATCAAGGTTTCACTGTACCTACCAGAAGGCAACAAGGTTTCACTGTACCTACCAGCAGGTAACAAGGTTTCACTGTACCTACCAGATGGCATCAAGGTTTCACTGTACGTACTGTTATCATGTATGTCTCACCACTCAAATGTCTGCATCCCAGTTTTAACTGTGGTATTGCTTACAACTTAAACTGGATCAGACTCTTTATTGTGCACTCACCTGCTATGTCCCATAACTGTAGCCGGATGAGTGTGTCAGCATCCCAGTTGATAACTTTGAGGGCAAAATCTACACCAATCTGAGCCATGATTAAGGAAATCAGCATACACCCCATCAAATCATACTCCACCAGATGCCAAATGATCTTTGAAGAAAACATGCAAGGTATGACAATAAAGTCTTACACACAGGCTACAAAACTATGAAAACTTTGGTAGTTCTACCCAAAATCAATTACCCAAGCAAGTTTGCAGAACAAACTTTTGGGGCAAGCCCTGTTTTAATTGACCTGGGTCTTTACATATGTCAATAAAGGTCAAGGTCACCAAAACTGTCAGGTGCACAAAGTGTGTATTGTTATAATTTATCATGGAAATAATTATAAAGTTGTGTCATGTGTTGTGAGGCAATTGTGTTCATAAAGCCACAATTTGATGAAGGGTCACATGACTATAGCTTGGCCAATAATGTCTTTTGCAAAACTGCAAAAAATGGAAGGCAGATATGTGTCAAAACAAAAACAATAGGTGCAAATTTATTCAAAGGAAATTGAGTTGCAAACAAACCTTAATGTTTTTGCATGAGCAGGTCATAACTTATGGTCAGAAACTGCCTGAAACCTATTAGGAATCCTACACAAACAATACAAAGCTCTATAAAGAATTGTCTTGAAAAAAATGAATATAACTTGATGCAAATATATGGAAAATAAATGGAATTATGCGGTAAAAATATAATTTCATGATTGATCATGAATTTGGGTGGTCACACAACTTTTACCAGAAACCATTACAGTCATACTGAAATGTTAAAAAAGAAAAAAAGAAAAGAAAAAGGGAAAATGTTGTAAGAGTAATTACCTGTTGAAACAATAGAAAAACGTAACCCATGGAAAAGGAATGGAGCTATTTGATAGACAAGAGCATATTTTCCAAGTGTCTGTTATAAAGTCTGGTGACCAAATGACCTTGACCCATGCATTTCATATGCAAATTAAGAAAAAAATTCTGTGGGGACATTACAAATGAAACAAATTATGTTTAGCATCAATCCATGTGAAAGAAGTGGTTTTAAGGCTAACTAGATATACATTCGCTGAAGCTAAAGCAGAAATTTTGCCAGGTACAGCTGTTAGTCTATTTACACCAAGGTTTGTTTGTTGACTTTTTTTTTTTTTTTTTGGGGGGGGGGGGTGGGTGCTTATGCAGATCATAATCCATACCTCATAGTCAAGATTGCCCCCAAAATACCAGTGATTTCTTAATCTTATGCACACACCTCAAACATTCAAATATATCTTTCAGCATTCATTTGACTGTACCATTCAGCCATGCCTTACAATGATCTATGTTTTGGTAAAATCTAGGTTAGCGCTAGGATTTAAAAATTAGTAGCCAAAATTTCAATTTTTCTCGGAAAGAGCTACACAGACTTGCAATCTGTTAAATTTCTGCATGAAAATAAAGAATTTTTGGGAAATTTTAGTTGCCATTTGCTACTTTTAATAGCCATTTTGAAGTTTTAGTAGCATTTGGCTCTTTTGGCTACTGCTAGCGCTAACATAGTAAAATGGTGACAAAGTTTCAGATAATTACAGGTAGTTTATTGGCTCAGAGTTGCTCATGGCAAGAGCCAGTCTTTGAGCAGGAACCAGTGAAATCCAATGCAGCAGGCAGCCTTTTGTGCCATTTCCAGGTCACCTGGTTGATGCCCTGTTCATACTATCCACACATGTTTGAATTTCTTACAGGGACAGCACAACATCATTTTCTCTGCATTCCACATTTGGCTGGGGGATGCTTGGATAACCAGAGTCATGCCCGGGGGCATGAATGTCTCGCCAGCGTAATTCAAGCCACTCCGAAGTTTTTTGTTGATGGATGAACAACAGACGGACAGACATCCGGAAAGTGACTGCTTAGTCTCACCAACAGCTTATGCTGACGAGACAACAATGTGACTGTGCAACACTCACGTGAAAATGAACTGGAATGCTGACTTTGTGAAGCTGCACAATGTTCAAATCAAAATTGGCTTACCACATCATGGGCATAAACATCTATTATAGTTTCATATTATTCCAGATGATGTTTTTTCTTAACCCTTTCTCCCCTAAACTGGCCAAAACTGTCTTGTGGTCAAATGTCTGCTTTAACGTTTTGGGCTCAGATCAACATTTGAATGGGAATGATAGATAAGACCTACCAAGGTTACATGTGACAGGTCAACAGATTTCCTTGGCATGGGTTAGGTATTAGGCACTCAACCCATGCCAAGGAGAGCTGTTGACTCAGTCTGAGTTCAAGGGGTGTACTGAGGTGAAATGGCTAAGATCTATAGAATATTTATACAAACTTTTTACCACAAGCACATGTATATTGGGTTTGACAACCAGAACACCAAAACTGATGAGCAAAATAAACTATGTCTTCAGCTGGTAAAAGTGAAATGTCAGTATTAACTCTTTAAGCACCAAATTTTGGACTGATTCAACAGCTTTTCTCTGGAACTATAGGCATGCTGGTACTTGAATGAAAGGTCTCTTTATGAGGAATAGGAATATGAGATCCTAATGATAATGAAAACTAGTTTGACTTTAGTAGATCAACTTTAGACATGATTGGCACTGAATGAGTTAATCCTTTTATGCCACATTGGTCATGGTGGTAAAGATCTTTTAACCCCTTCCCCCTTAAAGTGGCCAAAACCAGCTGGCAGTCAAATGTCATTTGTGATTCAGTGTTTTCAAGAAATTTGAACAGTAATGAAAAACAATTTAATTGAGAATTCTAGATGAGACCTGTCAAGATAACATGCCCCAGGTCAACAGCTTTCTTATGCATCAGTTGGGCACTACATGTAAGTGCCCATTCCAAGCATAAGGAAGCAGCTGACTCAGTCTTAATTAAAGGGATAAAGGGTTAAACTGGTCAGTCATGGTGCATAGGTTTACTAGGCAATGCAAAAACTTGTGACTTCAGACTATAGACATGTTGGCATTTGATTTTTTTTTTACTGAAAAAAAAGAGGATATAACACTTTGGTCTAAAAGCTACAAAAAAAAAAAAAAAATACAAAAAAAAAAAAAATACAAAAAAAAATCAGGCCATGGGATAGAATAATTTAGGGGAGATGTCACATACAACAATTAACAGCATTTGACATTTAGGGGGATGGTGGTTGTCACTTATTGATGTGAAAAGAGTTCGAAGAGTAACACCAAGTTAAAAACAAAAATAGAAGAAGCAGAGTAGAGACTTTCTCTCACACAAAACGAATAAACAAATCATGTTTCTATACTTCAATGTACCGGCTTATTCCCTCTGCATTATGCCCTTTAACTCAAGCTGACATGTGGACTTGTTCACATCTGTTCCAGATTTTTATGACATTTGCTGCTGATTAAGAGATTAGCATTTGCGTGCAGCATGATAAAAATCTACATGTAAACAAATCCAGCAAATAAAATGTTTTAACTCCCAAAAAGCTGGAAATAGATGTTGGGTAAATACATCCAAATAATATACATGTAGAGCAAAAGAAAATGTACATATACTGCACCAAGCTCCACATGTTTAATAAAATGCAAAAATAAAAATAACTAGAACAGACTGATTTTCCAACAGAAAATCAAATGTCTCCCAGTGGAACACTTACGTCTCTGAATAAGCTACAGGTGATAACAAATTACAAATGACCAAGTTTGCTTGAAAATTACAATCCTATTTCAGCTCTCACCTAGATACATTACTCTAGCAATTTTCATCAAGTTCTTCAAGACTTATTGCAGAGAAACCAATTTCACATAAATGACCCTGTGACCTTGAAAATTAGGTCAAGGTCATCCAAATACAATCCTAACCTTGGTCTTACCTTGATACATAATCCTACCAAGTTTCATCAAATTCCATCAAGTTCTTCATGACTTATCGAATGGAAACCAATTTCACATAAGTGACCGTGTGACCTTGAGAATTCGCTCAAGGTCATCCAAATACAATCCCAACCTAGGTCTTGCCTAGATACATAATCCTACCAAGTTTCATCAAATTCCATTAAGTTCTTCAAGATTTATGGCACGGAAACCAATTTCACATAAGTGACCCTGTGACCTTGAAAATTCGCTCAAGGTCATCCAAATACAATCCCAACCTAGGTCTTCCCAAGATACATAATCCTACCAAGTTTCATTCCATCAAGTTCTTCAAGACTTATCGCATGGAAACCAATTTCACATAAGTGACCCTGTGACCTTGAAAATTCGCTCAAGGTCATCCAAATACAATCCCAACCTAGGTCTTCCCAAGATACATAATCCTACCAAGTTTCATTCCATCAAGTTCTTCAAGACTTATCGCATGGAAACCAATTTCACATAAGTGACCCTGTGACCTTGAGAATTCGCTCCAGGTCATCCAAATACAATCCCAACCTAGGTCTTGCCAAGATACATAATCCTACCATGTTTCATCAAATTCCATTAAGTTCTTCATGACTTATCGAACGGAAACCAATTTCACATAAGTGACCCTGTGACCTTGAAAATTAGGTCAAGGTCACCTAAATACAATCCCAACCTAGATCTTGCCAAGATGCATATTCCTACTAAGTTTCATCAAATTCCATCAAGTTCTTCAAGACTTATCGAACGGAAACCAATTTCACATAAGTGACCCTGTGACCTTGAAAATTTGCTCAAGGTCATCCAAATACAATCCCAACCTAGGTCTTCCCTAGATACATAATCCTACCAAGTTTCATCAAATTCCATCAAGTTCTTCATGACTTATCGAACGGAAACCAATTTCACATAAGTGACCCTGTGACCTTTAAAATTAGGTCAAGGTCACCCAAATACAATCCCAACCTAGGTCTTGCCAAGATACATAATCCTACCAAGTTTCATCAAATTCTGTCATGTCCTTCAAGACTTATTGCACGGAAACCAAGTGTTGAAGAACCTGAACAACAACAACAACAACAACAACAACGACAAGAAGAAGAAGAAGCGGAAGAAACGGGCACTAAAACAATATGTCCCCCGGCTTCCACCGGGAGACATAATAATAACTAGGTAAATTATTAAACGTACAACAGAAACATGACGGAAGGACAGAGTATAATTTGAATTCAAGACCTGTACTGAAGATTGAAATACTGGCCGACACATCTGTATGCTTATGGTGTATGTGGGCAGCCAGTAATATAGGTCTGTCATACACCTGAAGAGCAGGTTGGCTAGTGACGGGAAAGTGTCGTCACAAAGATCCCGTTTTGATGTGGAGATGAGCAGGGGGTGGAGGGTCAAAATGTATAAATGTCAAATGCAGTTAACACTTTCAGTGCCAAATTGGACTGAGTCAACAGCTTTTCTTGACATGCATTGGGCGCAATGTGCCCAATGCGCACCGAGAAAAGCTGTTGACTTGGGGTATTCTCTCTGGAACTATAGGCATACTGGTACTTGAATGAAAGGTCTTTTAATGGGGAATACAAATCTGAGATCCTAATGATAATTCAGACTAGTTTGACTTTAGTAAATCAACTTTGGATGTGATTGGCACTGAAAAGTTAACTGTCACAAGTGGCATGTTCCCTAGACATCTGTGTGGAGTCTCTAACGCTGTTTTGTTTCAACAGATGATTGATGGGTAGCCAGGATATAGGATATGGGGCAGCTAGGATATAGGATATGAGGCTTTGGCCACCTGGACAGCTGTTTGAGATGACAGAGTCACTTCAGGTAAAATGCTAAGACCCCTTACCACATATACATCTGAATCTACATGGATACAATTAACCATTTATTTTCTTACATTCTATCACATAATAGGCGATTGCCCTGTCACTGGAAGTTTTGACACACACGGCTTGTAGTATTCCACTTAACTCTTTCAGTGCCCAATTTTGCTCTCAGTCAACAGCTTTCCTTGGCACGTTTAGGGCGCATTGTGCATTATGTACCCACAGCATGCCGCTGAAAGCTGTTGACCTGGACCATTATATTCTCAGGAGCTACATGTATAAGCATGCTGGCATTTGAATGAAAGGTCTCTTCACAAGGAGTATGAATCTAGCATCTTTATTGTGATTGAGACAGTTCACCTTAGTTCTAATTTAGTCACTGTTGGCATTGAAAGAGTTAAATGATGATGACGCATCCACAAACAATTTTGTTAATTGTCAACAGCTTTCCTTGGCATAGCTTTGGTGCTAAGTGTCCAAAGCCACCAAGAAAAGCTCAGGCTCAGAAATAAACAGTCAAGCTAGGAGCCAAATGACCACACATAATATTTCTAATGCATGCATGTTCACTTAAAATAAATACAGATTTCTTCTTGTTGTTCACGTTTTTTCTTTTTTTGTGTGATAACTCATAATTTGATGAAACTTTGTATGACTACGTATCTTGTTAAGAACAAGGATGGAACTGTGTTCCTGTGACATTGACCCAATTCTCAAGGTCACAGGGTCATATGTGTGAATTAAATCTTTGTTCCATGATTCATTCAGAATTTGAGGAAACTTGATGAAACAAAGCGAGATTGTAGGTCTTGGTAAGACAAAAGCTGAGATGGTATTCAAATAGCCTTGACCTAACTATAAGGTTTAATGTACAAATTATTTTTGGCACATGTTATGCCTCAGTAAATGCAAAGAACAATAAGATCCTACAAACTTTGCCACATTCAAAGAAAATATATCACTTCAAAAGCAGAAAGTTACTTGAAATTCCAGCTAGTTTAAGATTATGCCTGATCATTACTGACAGCTTTCTTTCCAAAAGTAATTAAGAGATTGCTGCTTTGGTATCTATGACCAATTTGTTGATATTTGCATGCTTTCAATAGAATTCATTTTAATTCTTTCAGTGCTAATCACGTCTTAAGTCAATTTACTCAAGTCAAACTAGTCTATATTACCAGAAGGATCCCAGATTCATATTCTTCACAAAGAGACCTTTCATTCAAGTACCAATAAGCCTCTTGTTCCATCAAGAATACTCCAGGTCAACAGCTTTTCTTGGCTTGCATTGTGCCCAATGCGTGATGAGAAAAGCTGTTGACTCGGTCCAAAATTTTGCACTGAAAGGGTTAAAATACCCACTAGTTCCTTCACAGGACTTCAGGCAGAATTACTGGGGCATGTCTTGTGCTCAGGTGTTCAGACATTATCTGGCCAATTAGGCCTTTGTTCTCAGATGCTCACACCACTGGCTGCTGTCAAAGTGATAGTACAGTCACCACCCAACAGAGACTGCAACATTGGCAAATTCTAGTTTGAACTGAAATATGTAAAAGGTGAACTCTGACAACGGGAGGGTATATTAAGACGGGCATTATGAGAAAATATTTCATGACCATGTTAGCTAAGCAAACCAGTCCTGTGTTTGAGATCACCTGACCAGGACAGGCTGACCTGGTGGAGCCTCTTCACCCAAAATGTCATGTGAACTGTCATGTAATAGGCGTCCAAGTGCTCTATTCCAACTGTTTTCTTGCACTCAATGATGACCATGTGATAGCATTCCTACAGGTAGCATCTGGATTTAATCTGGACCAGGTATAATAAGAACACAGCCATGTGCAAGCCCAGGGGATGCTAGTATATTTTTTCATTGCCTTACAAACTAAATCTCATTTCAAGTGTTCAATGTGTGAAATGAGGACCAGAGTTTATGTATAGTGTACAAAAAAAGTTAAGGCCCACCTTGGGGGGGGGGGGGGGGGTTAACTTTTTTTGTACAGTACATATACAGCAATACACCTATCTGCTATTCAGACTACCCTTATTGCCAACAAAAAGTTGTCTTAAATTACAGGTGTTCGAAACATAAAGGAAAATTTATCAGAGAAATACATTCTAGTGTCATGAAAGGTAGTCTCATAAGATGTGCAGTTTCTCGTAACAGATGGTCTTTGGAGCAGGTCTGACTAGGACTGCATGGATTTTGAAAGGCCATCTTTCAAAGGAAGACTTAATTTATAGCTTCTTCTCTGTGTACTTCTCATTTATGTTACTCTTCTCCACATAACCACTTACTTACCAAGGCACAACATGACTGGATTTGCATAGTCATTGGCTAATAAAAATTATTAAATTATTAAATTGCTAGTCAAAATCAAGAATGGCTAGCCAATTCTATAATTCATTTGAATATATGACAAGTCACTTTTGACTAGTTAAATGGGAATTAGCTTATCAAATTTGAAAATGTAACTTGTCCCTTGCTTACACAGGAGTCCCCGACTTGAAACACCAACCCAAGAGATCAACAAAGTCTGGTGTTTCAAAACAGGTGGTCTTTATACCAAGTATAAATAACATGAAAGTTACTCAGAATGTAACAATAACATTAACACCACAAAGCAAATAATCCTCAATGGACGGTTCTTTAACCATTTCCCCCTCAAACCGGCCAAAAACGGCTGGTAGTCATACATGTATGTCATCTGCTTCAGTGTTTTTAACTAATTTCAACAGTTATGAAAAACAATTTGACTGAGAAATGTACATGAGACTTGTCAAGATCACATGCCCCAGGTCAACAACTTTCCTTGGCATGGGTTGGGCACTTAGTGCCCAACCCATGCCAAGGAAAGTTGTTGACTCAGTCTTAATTCAAGGGGGAAAGGGTTAACCCTTTCACTCCCAAGGTTTCACCGAGTCAACAGCTTTCCTTGGCGTGCTTTGGGCACAATGGGCACGATAAGGAAAGTTGTTGGCCTGGGCCAATATTATGGTCTGTGGTCTCTTATGGTAACCATAAACATGTTGGTACTTAAATGAAAGGTTGCTTTACAAACAGCATAGATCTTGTACCACTCTGCCGATTCACTGCACGTTGACTTCTGTTGAAATTAGCAACGAAAGAATCAAGAGCTCAAAAAAGATAACAATCTAGTGACCTCTAGCGAGGGTCTGTTATGATAAGTATTGCTCTAGAGGTCCAACAAACCAACCTGTCACCAAATAAATTATCAGTAAACACAATCAGTGTCTGGGGTAATAAAGGGACATTCAACAGGACATTCATAGGCTTTGACTTTTGACAGTGGAAAGGTACATGTACTTCAAAGAAAAAAACTAGGAAAGATGATTTGCTGCATAGCAAATCAGTGCGTGTGTCTTTAAAGCATATTGGTATGGCAATGTACAACTACTCCATAACACAGGAGTAGAAGTTGGAATGGCATCTCTATCTATTATAGCTTTGAAGTTATTCAGGATTTAAAATTTCTAATGGTGCTATTTAGCATTATTTAAATTCTACAACTTTTATTTTCAATTCATTAGATGCACAATGGTCAACAACCCCCTAGTAGAAGTTGGAATGACATCTCTATCTATTATAGTGTTTAAGATATTCAAGATTGAAAATTTCAAATACTGCTAATTAGCATAATTTAAATAGCTACAACTTTTGTTTTAGATTCATTATATGCGCAATGGTCAACAACCACCTAGTAGAAGTTGAAATGACATCTCTTTCTGTAACAGTTTTAAAGATATTCAAGTTTTAAAATTTCAAATTCTGCTAATTAGCATAATATAAATTGCTACAACTTTTGTTTTAAATTTATAAGATGTGCACTGGTCAATAACCCCCTAGAAGAAGTTGGAATGACATCACTATCTATTATACTTTTGAAGCTATTCAAGATTTAAAATTTCAAATGCCCCTAATTTGCATTTTAAACGTCTTCATTCCTCTGTACAAAACGGTCAAACTCATTGTATGGAGGTACAATCATGCCAAGGTTTGAGTTTCTATGTATATTAGTGTCTGAGAAAAGTGTTGGACAAATTTGCTGGTAAAGAAAGAAAGAAAGAAAGAAAGAAAGAAAGAAAGAAAGAAAGAAAGAAAGAAAGAAAGAAAGAAAGAAAGAAAGAAAGAAAGAAAGAAAGAAAGAAAGAAAGAAAGAAAGAAAGAAAGAAAGAAAGAAAGAAAGAAAGAAAGAAAGAAAGAAAGAAAGAAAGAAAGAAAGAAAGAAAGAAAGAAAGAAAGAAAGAAAGAAAGAAAGAAAGAAAAAAAGAAAGAAAGAAAGAAAGAAAAATAAGCAAGAAATAAATAAATAAATAAATAAAGAAAGAAAGAAAGAAAGAAAGAAAGAAAGAAAGAAAGAAAGAAAGAAAGAAAGAAAGAAAAGTGTGTGTTGACACACACATACTTTAAATACAACACTACCCATTAACCATTCAATTTACATGTAAAACCTACATTATCAACACTTGACTTTTGACCTTATTGTGCTCACCACCAATGAAGGAAAAGAATTGACAGCTAATTAGGCCACCCTTAAAAATGTCTTGTTTCACATTTCCTTATCATCATCATCATCATCATCATCATCATCATCATCATCATCATCATCATCATCATCATCATCATCATCATCACCATCGCCATCACCATCATCACAGAGTACCACATGACCATCTATTGTTCCAAAATAGCAGGCCTAAATATTATTTTACAGTTTCTCGACTTTAATTGCTGCTCATGAGATGAAGCATGTGCTTTCATTCATAAACTGCTGTGACTCAGAATCAAGGCAACAACTCTCACAATGCTAGCCCAGCACTGCCTTAAAAAAAATATAAAATATGTACTGTATATATATATATAACTGAGGTATGCATAAGTTTCCTCATAAAAAGATACCAAAAACATGTTCGTAATTTCATGCCTCCCTTGAAACTGTTCAACCCGATGCAATCATCCACAAATATATTCAAACGGTGATCGTATGTGGAAAAGTTAAGTGGGTCAGAGCATAAATGAGACACAAGAACGTATTTTACATATTAAGAAAAGGATACAGTCGCACGATAGTGTTGTGAGAAGAACTGGTGCACATATCGCTTGATGATGCTTGTCTTTCCTGTGCCCAGCTCACCAATCACAAGAATCTTGTATAAATGTTCACGTTTCTCTGCCGCAGCCGCCTACAAATAAACAAAAGTCAAACAGTCAACAACTTTCACATTTAGTGTTTCTAATAGTCTTGTTTCATTAACCCTTTCCCCTTGAATTAAGACTGAGTCAACAGCTTCCTTGGCATGGGTTGGGCACTTAGTGCACTTAGTGCCCAACCCATGCTAAGGAAAGCTGTTGACCTGGGGCATGTGATCTTAATAGGTCTCTTCTACAATTTTCAGTCAAGTTGTTTTTCACCACTGTTGAAATTAGTTGAAAACACTGAAGCAGACGACATTTGACCACCAGCCAGTTTAGACCGGTTTAAGGGTTAAAGGGTTCAGTGCTCTGAGCTTGCTGGCAGCTGACCTTTGGGTGCGTTATACAACAACCATTTTGTGTAGGTGTACATCTAAATACAGAAAATCACAGGATCTCCTGACCTTTCTGCTTTCTCTTGAAACTTTCAACAACAACAAAAAAGAAAAAGAAAAAGAAAAATATCTATAACCTTAAGGATAGGAGACACATACAAAGACACAAAAAATATTCTTGGGTAACAAATATCTTTGAAGGTCCCTAGATTGAAAAGTATTAACGCAAACATTTAAAAGTATATTTTTTTAAAAGGGTTTTATCCAAATATTTAAAATCTGATTAAAATATATAAACACTGTGAGCTCACTGTTGATTATAAATATACATTTTTGTGATAAATATGTGATATTTTACCCTTGAAGGTCCATAGATTGAAAAGTATCAATGCAAAACATTTGAAAACTACACTGTATATATTTTTCAAAAGGCATTATCCAAAAATTTCAAATCTGAATAAAATTTAAACATTGTAAACTCATTGTTATTCAGCTATGCCTGGTGGTGAACGTTGTGGTTTGGGTGGATAATGAATTCTGGCATGGGTCAGGATATTTTTAAGATTGCCAGCTCTGCTGTATCCTATAGGACTACCGGTCTCTGTCCAAGAACGTGTGCATTCATGGAAGCCCGAACGTTGCCTCAGTTTCTGTAGATTGTGTCCTTTGAAGGGGGTGAAGCTGGATTGTATTGTGTGACCAGAAATAACTTATCATTATCCTAGATGTGGTCCTTGTTTGTTGGTGACAGAAGGTCTTTTCTGCATTGAAATGTGTAATGAAATCAGTGAGGTATATGTTCCCACAAATGTTCTGATACAAAAAATATCATCTATAAATCTCCACTATGTCAAAGTTTACAGTGGAAATTTTAGAAGCTTATCTTCCTCTGAGTCACCCAGGAATATGTTGGCAAAAGATGAGGCTACTTTTGAACCCAGGGAATTGCCACCAACGAGAAGATAATGCTCTATTAAATTCAAAATTGTTATGTAAGGACCAGTTTCAAAAGCTGGTCACTTCTGATGTATATGGTTTCTCTGTTTGGTCTTGGCTCTGAACAAGCATTCTGGCTGAACTTAAGAGTCGCTCGTCTGCACGAATACTGGTGTGGAATGAGTTTGAATTAAGAGTCACCAGAAGGGAATTATCCGACTCCAATTTGGTGATGAAGTCATTTGTGTCCTTGATGTAACTTGAGATCCTGGATGCCAGAAGGCAGAGAAAAAAGTCTACAAAACTTGATTTTTTATACCTGTAGGGCAGGAATTTGTGCTTTGGGTTGGTCAGCCCAGCTGCAGGGCAAAACTTTCACAATATTTTGTGAGAATCTATTTGGATTTTTTTCAATAATTATTAGTTTTCTTTTTAAAGAAAGACAAGTTTACGAGAATCTTTACGAGAATGGATTCTCGCCAAAATTCTGGCCCTGCCGGGGGGGGGGGGGGGGGGGGCTACACCGATAAATGTATTTTAGACAATAGGTAGAAGCATGGTACTCTAGGTTCTTTTACATTGTTCTTATCTGAACCTGTACTATACAAATTTAGTAATTATGGTTTGTTGGACAGGTATTCTTTCATAATGAAGCTCTGCATGCAAAACTTCACGTATTTAGCTAATTCATCATTTGCCACATTCATATTTATTCATTATTATGTGGGTTGTCTTTGCTGAATATTTAGCTTAGACAAGGAACCGCTACTCAGAGAGACATGTATGGGTAATAGGCTCCGAAACATGTTCTGAGTAGTTACCCCCTGAAGACCCTTTAATTTATTTGGGCTACTACCCGTACGAAAAATATATTACAGAATCATGCAAGAAAACAGTATAAGAGATCTACAATAAATTTCTTTGATATTTATGCAAGATCTGTAATATAACTGAACAACATGGCAGATTCAGAATCTATTATAGAAATATGCGAGAAATAGAGCGAATTATTTAAATGAGCTTCAAAATCTGTAATGGGATGGCATTTTTCTGCCATATGCGAGATCTTGCATATATAACAGATCTGCTATATTGAAAATCTGCAATGCATGCGAGATCTCGCATATATGCAAGAAATATACGAGAAATAGAGCGAATTATGTAAATGAGCCTCAAAATCTGTAATGGATGGTATTTTTCTTGCATATGCGAGATATTGTATATATAGCAGATCTGCTATATTGAAAATCTGCCATATATGAGAGAAAACTGACCAGATTATGCAAATGAGCCTCAAAATCTGTAATGCATAGCCATTTTCTTGCATAATGTGGGTACCTTTCTTCAGCCATACTACAAATAAAATAAAGGGGCATATTGAAAATACTGGAGGTATGTGACCAACCTGAAAATTCAGTGGTTGAGAATTCTTTTGCCCATGGTCCAAGTAGTCATGTAGGTTTGGAAGAATTGTAAAATCAACCTGCACCTTTGACTACAAAAACTCAGACAGTATCACACAGTTTTACCCTGACAAGAACAAGAAAAATGAGAAGAGTGCAGCAATGAATTAATTCTTAACATTTATTTCCACTATATTCATAACTACATGTATTTACAAATTATACATGCTAAGTGTCCATTTTACTTCAATCTAGAGGCTCTTAGTGGGTTGGTCTACCACACTTGCCAGGCTGCTGATTAGGTCTTTGGTAAACAGCTTCTTGAAACGTATTCCAGTTATTTTGCTAGCCATCACCTGCTGGATGTCAGCTGTGCGTCTGTCCTGCACAGAATCCTGAAAATATATAGATAAACATTGGTCGGTGACTCTAGAAGTTGGTTGGATGAGCTTTTTTTCAACCATGGCTAACATTGCATGTAAGCAAAAAACTGGAAAATCTAATACACAAAGCCTCAACCTGTAAGATAACAATAAAATATTTTTAAAAACCTCAAGTCTAAATATGAAATGTGATCACTACTTATTTACTTACTAAGTTTCCATACGGATACTTTCACTGTACAGGTTTCACGATTGTAGTAAATTATGTGCAAAAATTACCATGTTTGCAATTAAGCCATTTTATGAATTTTCATTTTTGCAAGACAAGATAATTTTTATTGCAGAGCAAACTCCATATTTATTACACACAAATAAAAGTGTTTTAATGCACATTTTATAATTGAAGGGGTGTGAGCAAAAACGTACTAAGTGACTTTGAACCCCAATGCTACAAAGTACCAAAGCTATATGAAAATGTATAGAAATTTGTACTTTCTAGCATTAGCCTTCGAAGTTACTTGGAACCTTCGTGCTCCTATCCCTTTAATTATTGTCAAAGTGGTCCC
This sequence comes from Hermodice carunculata, assembly GCA_964020975.1. Taxonomy (NCBI): domain Eukaryota; kingdom Metazoa; phylum Annelida; class Polychaeta; order Eunicida; family Amphinomidae; genus Hermodice; species Hermodice carunculata. Next base: position 28,765,382 of record OZ026623.1, read on the forward strand.
TCATGAGAAACCATGTGTATATGTAGACCTTAATCCTTATAGGACCAATAAGACATGTACAAGTATAGAGTGTAATTAGCCATTGGTCTTGGTGTAAAACATGTGAACTTTCAGTGGTTTCTCATCAATCCTGCCATGTGTACCACTGCATCAATGATGTCTATACACTAAGGCATTACTGGAACAAACCACAAGACAAAAAACACTGTAAATTATATTTAATTGTGAAAGTGGTTGGGACAAAAAATATTAAATTACACATCTAAAAAAAAAAGCAAATTTATCTTTGCAGTTTCTAAAATATTGGTCCTCAAATTTTAATAATATGATACAGAAAATCGAAAACCAATTAACATTTACAAGTAAAATCCATATACAGTGGTACCTCTTATGAGAGACCCTTCCTATGAGAGACCATCCTCTCTTGAGAGACCATTTTGTAAAACCCCAAGCCCTATTCTTCCAATGTTATTGTACCTCTAATGAGAGACCACCTGTCTTGAAAGATCATGCATTGTTTTTGTGCAAATTTTCAAAATTTGTGGCATAGATGATTAAGTAGAAAAAAATCCAGCATCAAGTTGAATTATTTTAAACTTCTCCCACCTGAGAAATAATTTACTGTAACATCAAATTCAAAACAGTATTTTGCACATATTTATATCTTTTAAAGCATTCAGGGCCTTTGATAATAATTAGCTGGGTAGGAAACAATCTTGACCGCAATTTGTACACACAGGATTTTGGAAATGTTTATCAAGATTCAAGGGAGTTTCGCAGCCTGAGGCACCATGCAAAGCCCTGGCTGGTCCATGGAATTCTTGGATTCACCATCCTGGCACTTAAGGCACTCAGCGAATCAAAAGGCGTGAACAACATGCATTGACAACAAGAAGTAGGGTCAAACAAGCCCGTAGCAACCTATATATTCTATGTAAAACATGCTGGACCACAAAAGTCAAAAGTACGGTTTCCAATCATCAAATTTTTATTAAACCCCATGTACTAATATAGCAGAGTATAGTTTAAAAGCATCAGTGATTTTGAACTCAAAATCTTTGTCCAGCTCTGAGTGATTTGCATCCAAAAAAGGCATATTTAACATGGGAATGAATGGGAATACACACTTGTATCCACCTAGCAGAGATTTGTAGGTCAGTGCCTGTGATGTCATGGTGAAACCAAGAATATTGGCTGACTGCATGGTGCAATATGTTTGTGACCCACACACTTCATTCCATGCTAAACTACTGAAACAAATTGAGGAACAATCACATTCCATACCAACCAGCTAAATCAATTCACTCCCTGGGCACTGACTTGAAACTGTCTAAAGTTACCGTTTCAAGCCAGGCTGTAAAATTGGGGTAAAATTTCAGGCTCAGCCAGCAAAGACAGTTGTGGACCACAAACTCAATACATGTGTTTACTCAGTCCCACTGACAGCAAGCAAGTTACATGCTCTAAACACATGCAAAGTGTAAGATTCTACAGAAAATTGACTCTGCGTGTACATACCTATTTAAAAAGTCTGCATGGAAGTCTCAGCCAGCTTCCCCGCCATCTCATGCTCACATCTTGCCTCTCCCATGTGTTCAAAATTCAAACTGGTCAACTTCCGGTTTGGCGGTAAGAAAATACAAACTGACAAGTGGAACTAGGAATGGCTGAAGGAGTGTGGAAAATACGAAATTAACTTCTGGAATGCCAATACAGCTACATTTTTTTTCCATAAGATATATTGTTGCAGCTATGTGGCAAAATGCATTTTTGCATTTTCCACCCCTCTTGTCACATGTTTTTGCAAATTTGCTACTGGTTGCTCTGCCCTGATTTATGAATAACTACCACAAAAATTAAAAAATAAAAATTATTTAATACATTTTCTGAGAGCTAACATAATGGAAATGTTGGTTGTTTCCCTTTCATAGTGTCAGTTGGGTGCAATACTTCCATAACAATTACAAAAATGATTATCATTATTAACAAGAAATATAGATTAAACTCCCCTGAAATGTGCAGGAAACTAAACAAAAATAATTATCATTATTAACAAGAAATATAGATTAAACTCCCCTGAAATGTGCAGGAAACTAAAGTTTTATGTTGTGAATCAAAATGGGGCATCTCAAATTTTCCCATTATTTTTACTGTTTTCACCAGTCAGCAAGCCAAAGGTAATAAGTGATGCACTTATTACATTATATATAAAAGTGATGAAATTTATTGAATTTGATTGTTTGGAGTGAAGTGGTCCACTATTCCATTGTGAGGAATATTTCATTGTTTGTGAACAATTTGGGACAATACAGTTTGGATCTTCTGGTCTGAAAGCCAGAGACAGACAAACTCAACTATACATGGATATACTTATTATGTTCTTACACTTTTGCAATACATGTACTGATTTTTGCTGAACAGTTTAACAGCTTTAAAAACTCTTGTTATTCGTGGCTACATTCAGATTTTAAATAGAGTCCTTAATTAAACACATGATGAAATGTAGAGAGAACAGCAATTTTATAAATAAAAAAAAAGTATTAACCGTTCCCCCAACCCAACAAAAATATTATTTAACCTTCCCTCACTCCATAAAAATGTAAATTGATTGGCATTAAATTAATGAAAAAGAAAAGGCAAACGTCCTATAAATTCTGTATGCTTTACTTAACCCACACCACCTATTGAGTATTGGCATTATGTGTACCTCCAGGAATCGTTTTATGAACATTATTTGTTACATTGACAGAATTCAAGTTAAAATATGTATATTATTACTGTTTATAATTACCATAAACTCAGAAATTAAGGGATGAAGTACTTGTATGCACATAATTATAGTCTGAGTCCATTTCTTTAACAATTTAGGGAAGGACGAAATTTGCAAAGTCCTGTTTCTGTAATACTTTAAGTGCAAAATTTTTCTAAGTTCATTTCTGCTATAAGTTTAGAGAGAAAATTTTTCTAAGTCCATTTCTGTAATAAATCCAAGTGGAAAATTTTCTAAGTCCATTTTTCTGTAATGATGCGATAAATTTTCTGCATTGATGGTATTTTCTTGCATATGCTTGAAAAAATTCTTGCATATACAAGAAATTCATCACAGATTTGGAGAAAATCTCGCATATGCAAGAAATTTCATTACAGATTTTGAATGAAGCATGCGAGAAAATTAAACAAGAAAAAGATCAGTATTAATTTGAACAGAAACATGCGAGAAAATCAAATCCTGCAATGTTTCTGCTCTATTCCTGTTATAATCAATACAGAAAATTTCGTACGGGTACAGCCTATGTCAAAATTTTACAGAGGAATGTGTGCAATATGGACAATAGTACTTCCATATGTATATAGGTTAGACAGGGACAGGTTAGCTTATGGAGAGTAAAGAGTTCGGACTGCGGAATAGGGTCATGACTACTAGGAAGTGGTTCTGGACAAAAAAAAAAAAAAAAAAAAGACACAAATACATGTACAATATTTAAGGTAGTCACATATACCTTTGTCATGCCACCATTTTGTACCATGACCTGAAGTGACCTTTGTGCCTTGAGGTCATGGGGTATGATTATTAGTGAGCTTTCTCTCCAGTTTTCCATAGTGATTCTCATTTGACAGTTGTCTGTGGGCTCCAGCCAAGTGATCATTGGTATTCATGATCACAATGGCAGAGTCAGCCTTTTTCCGACTCCTTGATCACTATAGGGGCATTGTTCTTTCTTCCCCTTAACCCCAGTCTGTCTTCATGTCATCCATTGTTTGCCTGTCCAATGCTTGGTTGGTGTAGAGCTATTGCATCCCGCAAAAACCTTCAAGGTTAGGGAGCCCTAACTGTATCTAACTAGGTGTCAAAGTACTCATTGGCTTTAAGGACTTGATTGTGCTTAAATGGAGGTGGGTGACCCCCAACCCCCAAGGGTGGCTTTGTTGAAACCTCATTGCAGGGCTCTGTTCCAACATTGGAGGTACCAGGGGCAGGGGCAGCCCAGTCCCTGTCAAAAAACACCTGTAATTTCACAGATCGGGAGAAATATATTCAAGATCTGAGAATATCTCACCCATGTGAGGGAGTTTTGCAGTTCACATTGCTCTCTCTGTCCAACAATACATCTACTCGTGTGACAAGTTTTTGCTACAAATTAACGCACCATGACATTTGTTTTTCTAGCTATCTAAGTTCATTCCTGAAGTTGAACTTTGATGACTGAGGTCATCCAGGTACACATTGTTCCCCACAAGGGCAGGGTCAATATACTTTTCTCAAGAGCTGTTTTATGGTGGACATGTTAAATGACAGACTCTCATTGTGTGTTTTTACATGTGGCAATGAATTTTATGTGTTTTCTTGGCACATTACGTTAGTAACATAACTGTTACCCCAAAGCATATACAGCAGCCATACCTTGTATTATCCTCATTCCCCGATGCGCTACATTGGTAGCGAAAAACAGTCCAATTAAATTTACACGAGTTTGCTCAATTTCACATTTTATCCAAAGAAATTTGTGTCTATTCTTCAATTAACTCGCAAATTTATATTTTTTCCAGATTTCAGTTCTTTTGATTATCATGATTATGTTCTTTTAAAAACATATACTTTTAATAAGCTTGCTACAATACTTTTGAATCTATGGGCTTCCAAAGGCAACAGTTTACAAAAAATGTTCTTGGTGTGGCTTCTGTCGTTAATGTGCTTGTGGGGACAAAATGATATAGATTTTGTCAATGTTTAAAATGTATCGAATTTACACAAGATTAACACAGTTTCTATACCTGAAAAAATAAGAAATTCTTTGGCTTGAAGGGAAATAGGAAGGAGTAACAGAAGTTGGAGAAATGATGGGGACAGGGGGTGGGGTGGGTGAGAAGGAGAGAGATGGTAAGGAATGAAGGAAGTTGGAGAAATGATGGGGATGGGGGGGAGAAGGAAGGGAGATGGATGGAGTAAAGGAAGTTGGAGAAATGATGGTGACAGCGGGGGGGGGGAGGAGAAATGGAGATAGGAAGGAGTAAAGGAAGTTGGAGAAATGATGGTGACAGCGGGGGGGGGGGGGGAAGGAGGAAGGGAGATAGCAAGGAGTAAATGGTGATGGAGCAATGATGAAGACAGCAGGAAAGACAGAAGGGATTAAGGAGGGAAGGAGGGGTGTTGCATAAGACATCAGAAAAATTTTCCATATGTCTAAAATTATGGACAGAAACTATCTGGTAAATTCTGGTCATTTAAATTTGGACAAGTTCTGTGTTAAATAACTTGTCCATACGAAAATGAATTTGCTTTGGGCAAACAGATAAGCCTAATTGCTACTGTGGTTTATGCAATATGATCTAGAAATGAAAGCAGAAGTCCAACCACTCTAAATTGTTTATTTAGTGCGTACAAATTCCTTGTGGTGACATAGCCTATGTAGATGCACATTCATCTATCTGCAGAAAAAACTTTATTTTTGTGATTGTGCCAACATACAACATGGTAAAATGAAGTCATATGACTTTTTCAGGTCCATTCAAAAAACTTTAAAGAAAAAACAACAAAAAACCCCCACAACAACAACAAAACTCATCATGGCATGTGCCAAGTTCCATAGAGATCTGTTGAATAGTGACATCAGCTGGGATCCCCTCTCACAAAAGGTCCAGTTATGGAGTTTGTTTATGTTTCCTTTAACTCTTTCAGTGTCAACTGCAACTAAAGTTGAATGACTCAGAATGAGCTGCTCTGAATTATGATCATAAGGGTGCTACATTCAGGTTCCTTGTACAAAGACCTTTCATTCAAGAACTAACATCTCAATAGTTACAAAGAATGCAGTATTCAAGTCAACAGCCTTCCACCATGTGCTATTGCACCCCAAGTGTGCCAAGGAAGGATGTTGACTCAGTCCAAACTGCAGCACAGAAGGAGTTAACTGGAGAACACAATATACATGTAGTCTTTCTTCCCCCTTGCCCCCAAATGACACACCACTGGGATCTTAAGGTCACATTTACCCAACTCCTGGTCTTACCTTTGTGCTAATAAAACTATGCTGCTGGAGTAACAAGAAATCTGCAAGTGCTAAGCACTCCACTGGTATCTGCACCAACACCACATTTCCCTCATCCTACAGGTGGTAGTTAAACTAAAGTAAAGTGCAAGATGCTTAAGTTTTTGCTATACAATAGAACCTGCTATTTAAGACCACCCCTTTTGCCAGCAAAAGTACCCAATTATTATTGTATCGCGAGGCCCAGACATTGGAGTGGATAACATTTTTTGCCGTTTGTTGTGGCAGACGATCTGGTCAGGTGTCTGATTTATAGCTTCCGAAATATGTGTCATGTCCATATACATGCATAGTCATTTTTTATAGCATTTCATCTCTGTGACCATCAGTGACATCAGATCCAGGTTGTGTAAAATTAAGAGTGAAATTTGACAAAACATTTGATGTTCCCTGAAATGGTTGTGTTATATTATACTGTTATAATATCACAAGGCAACATTTTTTTGCACGCAAAGGCACGTGGAATCATTCTGTTCAACCTACAAAGGAGATACATTCATTCTGCAAACAAGCTGGAATACACAGACACTCCCCTCAGTAACTCAGCTTGACCTGTATGTGGGCATAGACTTGTGACATCTGCTGGGTTCCCCTCGCAAAAAAGGTCTACAGAGATGAATAACTGCAGTCTTCATTGCAGTAAATTAGGGGAAGTAAAAATATCCCGGAATGCATTCGTACAGTCATGTCACAACACCACTGTCTGAAGTGAATAAATAGGCTAGCTGGAATTAAGACTGAGTGAACAGCTACATATACCCTTGGCATAGGCTAAGTGCTAAGCATTGTACTCTTGCCAAGGAAAGCTGTTGACCTGGGGCACATTCTATTGACAGGTCTCATTATTATCATTTACGTTGTCATTAAGTACTGTTGAAATCAGTCAGAAACATTGAAGCAGAAGACATTTGACTACCAGCCACTTTAGAAGGGAACAGGTTAATCCCCTTTCAAAACTGGTCTCCACACACCAGCAACACATTTAACTCATTCCATACCAGTCCTGATTTTTCCGTATATTTACCTAGATTTAAGATGACAATTGCATATTTAAATCCTTCATGAAAAGAGCTTTCGTTCAAGTACCAACATACCTATAAAGAGGAATAGAAGATGGTCCTCAACCTAGTGTGTTGAGACCGTCCAGTTCCAAAGTGTGAAACTTATAGATTCAGTGTCGTTCTCTTTTACGTCGGAAGGTGGTAGAAGATTCAAGGGATGGGTCCTTGTTGATAACTTCCAAGATTTGTGTGAACAGGATGTCGTTGGCCGAATGGCCAGTTTGTACCCAATGGTGAAGTAGGGGACTCGGTTTTTTGAGTCGTATGTTTCTTTCATGTTCGAGATATCGATCACGGAAGGTCCTTTTGGTTTCTCCAATATATTGGAGTGAACATTTGAGGCATGTGAGGAGATATATGACGTTACGGGATTGACAGTCTGTGTCTGTCGGTATTTTGATCTTTTGGCCTGTGTGTGAGATCGTAGCTGTCTTTTGTTTGCGAATCATGGAGCAGACGAAACAGTTCTCACGTTGGCATGGATCGTGTGGATTGGCCGGAACATATCCTTCGCGGCCCTTGTTAGGCCGTGGGTATGTGAGTTTAGCTCTAACCAGAATATTCTTAAGGTTTGCGCATTTTCTAAATCCGAAGAGTGGTTTCTCGGTGAAAACCTCTCTGCATTCTCGGGAAAGCTGTAAGATGTCCCAATAGTGTAGGACCATTTGCTTGGTTTTTGGATTGCGCGGGTTGAACGTATGTATAAGCGGGATTTTGTTAAATTGGCCTGTGGCGGTTGTAGGGATCATGATCTCGCTACGATGTCGGAGGAGAGCTTTTTCTCTACTGGCCTGAAGTAGGTTCATCGGGTAGCCTCTTTTGAGGAAGTGCTCGACCATGCGGTCGAGATGTAAGTCTCTGTCGTCGGAGTCGGAACATATCCTGATAACCCTGAGGAATTGACTATAGGGGATGGAACGTGTCACGTGTTTGGGGTGGCACGATGTGTAATGAAGATAGCTATGTGTGTCTGTCGGTTTACAATAGAGTGTGGTCGCTAGTTGACCATTTGGTTGTCTAATGACGGTCGTGTCTAGGAAGTGGACTTCTAGGTAAGAGTAATCGAGCGTAAACTTGACAACATACCTATAGTCTTAAGTCAGTGGTTCTGCACTGCCTGGCAAGTCATGCTGCAGCTGCCGCAAGGGCAGCTGCAGCATGACTTTCCAGGCAGTGCCAGAACCACTGACCAAGGCCTTTGATCATAGTATAGAGTGAGTTAAGAGTCTGACAACCTTGAAACGGCAACAAGTTAGAAATTAGGGGGTCCCTTACTTACTTGACTTGCTCCAGATTGAATTACAGTGCACTGGGGCACAGAACCACTCATTCCCCTAAATTGTAATCTTGACTTCCTACAAAGTGTATTGTACACAGAGAAACACACTCCCATTTCTGTCTAAATTGTAATCTTGACTTCCTACAAAGTGTATTGTACACAGAGAGACGGACTCCCATTTTTGTCTAAATTTTAATCTTGACTTCCTTGAAAGTGTATTGTACATAGCCAGACAGCTCATGTTTTCTCCTAAGTTATAATCTTGACTTCTTTCAAAAAGTATTATGCACAAGGGAGACAGACCTGATCTTTCTTCCAATTTCAAAAAGAGAACCAGGCCAGTCTTAAAAGTGTGATGTAGTAAGGGGACAGGGTAATTGAAGTGCTTGGCATCCTCTGCAAATGTGTCTCTGCAGGAGCTAATGTCTGGCCAGGAACAAATGTCTGTGGTCTCTACTATTGATTTCTGCTTCACGTCAAAAATGTATAATGGTCACAATGGGCAAGCAAAAAATAATTTTGGCAAGAACAAATGCTAGAGCCATTTTTCTTGGCCAGAAAGATATACATGTATGCCAACAATTGCTGGCCACAGGAATGTTACGGCAAGCCAGGATAATGACCAATGCCTTGAGGATGTTTGAAAATGTACCCTTGCAGTGTCAGAAACAAGGCATAATCATTTGTCCCGTACACATTAATTTTCTTGCAGACAAATTATCATGCCTGTGTGCTAACAGAGACAATTTTGTCAAGATTTAAGATTTTTGTGGGTGCGTCAAATAAATCACAAACAAAAGTTGTACAATTTAAATTTACGTTACTTTGGAGCCCTTAAACAATTCAAATGGTGACTTTTCCATCAAAACTGTTACACACCCAGGTGCAGCCAATTAACAGGGAAGACAATTTTAAAAATTCAAAAGATAATATTAATCTGTTTGAGTGTTGAATATCTGCAAAATTATCACAGACAAATTATCAATCAAATTTCAATTCTCATGCAAAGTAATTCTTTATCATTACTGGCTTATGTGCATGAATTCAGCATCTAAAAGACCACACGTGTGATCCAAACCACTTTTTTTCAACATTTTGCCACAAACAGGTACAGCTTATGATAGTAAAATCAATATTGTGGGATGGGCACATATAAAATGCAAGCTTTGAAGGCAAGCAAAAGAAATATGCTTAGAAGCAAGTCTGTGTTAATAGTTTCAAAAAATGGACTTACTCAAATTTATAAGAAAAATGTAGTACAATAACCAGACATTACTGAAATTGTATTTTTTTTTTTTTTTTGCATACTTAAGGACAAGTAGATTTTTTTTTCTGAAGTGCATTGAGAGGTAATGGTAAGACTACAGTGGTCCCCCTCTTATAAGGCTCCATTAGTGCGAAGCCACTCCCTCTATAGGGGCCACCTCTCCATGCGGCAAGTATGATATTTTCATTTTATGCCTCCCCCTCAAGAGAAGCACCCCTCTTTAAAAGCTACCCACATTTCTCCTGCACTTGACATGGCCTTATTATAAAGAGGTCACCATATACTATAAATAATGGGTGCATGAGTGTCACTTACACTGGTAGATAAGCCTCTCTGTTTCCTGGTGCTCTTTGAACAGTGAGTTTGATGAAAAATTAAGTAATTAGATTTATGTTCATGTCACACCTAAACTGAAATAAGTGTTCAGTATTTTTTGATGTATACATTAAACAAAAAGACCTAAGGTCTTGGTTTAATCACTGGACATTTAATAAAGCATTTTAACAGAGTCGGCAAAAGTTCACACAGAAGTCACGCACTTATCTTGGTAAACATATACCTGCTCACACTTGCTTAAACAATACAAGATTTCATAAGTGAAGACAACCTAAATTGAGATCATCATATACCATGTGACACAATGGAAATATACATGATACAGCAGGCCACATTGGTATGAAACGCATCATATGACTATGAGTGTAAAAGCAAGGGGTTTTTTCCTTTTCTTTTCTTTTCTGCTCCTTTTTTTTACTTTGTGCCAATGTCAAGTTTCCACACATCATACAGATACAGTGAAATCTATTTTGAAAGACCCTCCATTATGAGGACAAAACTGTGGTCACTGAAGACAGCTGGTCCTCCATACAGGTCACACTTAAAGTGGAAAGCAAAGATTCCTGAAAAGATTAGTCTTGAAACATTTCAGTGCCAGGTTTGGGACTAAGTCAACAGCTTTCCTTGGTGTGCTTTTGGCACAATACACACAAACTCTGCAGAGGAAAGCTGTTGACCCAAACCATTATATTCTCTGGAACAAGAGGCATGCTGCTATTTGAAGGAAAGGTCTTTTCACAAATAATGTTAATCTAGCATCCTTATTACAACTGAAGCAGTTCCAATTATAAAGCAGTTTGAGTTAAACCCATATACATGTAACTTTTTGGACTCAGTAGTTTAGTCACAGTTGGCACTGAAAGTTAAAAGCAGGTGGTCTTTCATTGGAGTGGTCTCTAAAGACAGGCACCAGTGTATTTAGGTTAGCGATTGTTAATGTGTTATATGGTCCTATTTGTTTTGCAAAATGTTGTAATCCATTTTTTGGGTTAAACCAACTGTTTGGAGCTACTCCATTTAGACATGACATGTTTCACTTCGTATTTTTGTTTGCTTAATGTTGATGTGATGGCTATAAAAAGTACATGAATATACAATGTCAATTTTAGTTAAGTATGTGTTCTTGATGATTGTGTTCACATCAATCCCGCACAGTCCTCTGTGGTAAAAACACACCTCTACATCATACTAGATCATAATGATCATGTGGCAATAAAAAAAAAAAAAAAAAAAAAAAACAGAAAAAAAAAAAAAAAAGGCCTAAAGTTCTGCTGACATATAATCTGATGAGCATCTGTCAGAGGGTGACATGCACACAGCTAATATAAAGTGCCGAGATCTTACAGTCCTCATTGTTCGTAATTTTATATAATTTATTATTGAACTTGCATTAAAAGTTAAACTGCACAAAGTCAGATCACAAACTAGTAAATTTACAGACCTTATGTTTTATACAGTTTGACGTTCAATAGAGGAGTAATGACATTGACAATTGCTTAACACTGATGGTGTGAAACACAAGCAAGTGGGTTGTTACCCATTTAACACATGGAGAGGCTAAACACAACAGAAGTGGACAGTTGGAAGAAGGGGCCAGAATAGTAAACATGGACTGAGCCAAGGTCCTGCCTTCTCTTGTATGGTAAGCCATACAGGCAAAAATTCATGTAGCATGGGTTGCCTGCTCAATGTTTGTAGTGACTGAACTGCATATTGGATATTCCATGTTGCTGTTCATGTTCATATTCGGATTGTATATTCCTTTCTTCATTTAACAATTAAACAACTTCACACAACTTCAAAATCTCTGTCTGGTCGGTCAACAAAAAGAAACACTTTCATCATCTCAACAATTCCCTCTGTGATACATCACCAAAAATTAATTTCCTGAAATGCATTCCCTCCATGACCTTGAGAAATAAGTCCAGTGGCCATATGATGTTCACCTTAAACTCAGATTGAAAAATCTAATTTATTTATTTCAAGTGGTGCACCCTGTTTCCAGCTGCCCATCATGGTCTGTTTGTTGGGTTCTAACTTTCTTGTTATAGAAGACAAATAATTAACTTGAGACAAGCATCAAACACCGTTATTATCGGGTCACAGTGACCCAAAAGGTAGGTCACCAAGTAGAGTTTCACGTACATTGATGTCCAAGCTACACCCTGCCATTACAAAATCACCTAACTCTTTCAATTTTACAGGACTGGTGGCCTAACAAAAATAAATCAAGGTCAGCGATATTATATACTGTATTAGCATTGACATGATCTTCATTTCCTATAAATTCGGCATGTCTAATTCAACTATCTTTGGACATCCAGAACTTGATATCTTTCAAGACATTTTGCCTCATAATTTCCTTCAAAGTACAGGTGGCATCACTAGTATCATATGCAACTTAAATTTTGACCTCCTCCACAAACCTATTTAAACTGGCACATGATTTTTGCTCATATATTTCCATCAAAGTATACGCATGACCACTATTATCAGTACCACCAAGATTTTGACCTCTTCCACAATCCCATTAAATTTTACGAATATCTATCAAAAATTAAGGATCCTATATTGGTCACAAGATTTTCACATTTAACCCCATATGTAACATAATGCTGTAGGTGGCACCATCAATATCAGACCAGACCTACACTTTCATATACTTTACAAGTTCTAAAAGTTATATGGGGTCAACTGGAAAAAATGGACTGCATTGCATTCACAAGCAAAAATTTTATGAACAGACAGATGGAATGAGGGACATTTCAGACACTAATGATGGCATGAGCTCTACAGTCTTTGGTCAGAAGAGCTAAAAATAAGACTCATGGTAAATTAAATGATAAAATGTAACTTAAATGAAAACAAGACAGCAGCCCAAGAGGTGTGAAAGGTGTGTCTGGTATTGGGGTGCCTGTGGGCTTTACAAGGGGGTCGTGGCAGTACTGGGATCAATGTGAATCCACAATGCCATGGCATGCAGGTAACTCACAGCTGTTTGAATTTGACAGGGGCAGAATCATTGGGATTTGGAGGCTGCCCTTTCCCAGTAGGAGGTTGCTAGGATAATGGGGTGCTCCAGGCCATTGGTAAAAAGGTGGTGGGACCATTTCCAGGAAATCAGAGCATGCAAGAGAAAGGCTGGATCTGGGAAACCAAGACTGTCAGATGGGACATATTTGACCAAAATGTTGTCTTTTTGCTTTTTAAGATGAGATAAATTGAATCTCAGATCTTATTTATGCCTTTGTTTCAATTGCCAGAAGTGACTCCCCAGGTCTTTCAGAGCATGCATCATGACACTGCCTGCAAGTTCATCATGTATACATGCTCTAAAAGACCTAGCTCATCATATCTGTTGATCGAGACACAATGCTCATCAGGAATGCCCTGTATATCTGCATCCCCTATCACAGAAGGAATAATTATGGCACCATCATCTCCCTCACAATTGCAGTAAAGGTCCACTTGGGCAACAACTTTGTGTAAAAGCAAAGTACTCAGTGTACGATAGTTTTGATAATAAATGTGCTGTACTCCTGCTGTATACATAAACACTACTGGCACTTACTGACATGTAGTCATAAAGTTTGATATCGCATAATTTTGTAAAAACTTCACATAATCCCATCATTTTTATACACCTGTATTAACCTTAGTCAGATTTTACTCTTGTAAAATTTCATACAATTCTGTTGGAACACCTGTTCTGGAGAGGAAGTCTAAAACAGCTTTAACATACCGGTACTAAACTTCCTTGCAAAAATAGGAAAAATCTTGCAGTACCACATGGCCACCAAAATGTAAGATATGTGACCCAGTGGCAAATATTAAAGCAACTGACCAAGTAGTTCCCAAGAAGAAAAACTTTGATTAAAAAAAAAAAAAAAACAGTAAGTAAAAAATAATAATATTAAATAAAAATTCATATAAATGGAACACTTATTACATCATTCCTTCACAAAGCTGACAAAAAAGCACAGCTTCATAAAAAATCAACATACATTATTTTCACAAACTTCCATTGCCTTTAGTCAGATTATATTCTGATAAAATTTCATGCAATTCTGTTACCCATTTTGGAGAAGTCAAAAGTAGCTTTAAGATGTAAAACTTTTTAAAAATAGGGTAAAATGCAGCAATACCTGGTGGCTAAAATGTGAACTATATGACCACAGGTGATCCTGAATGCAATATCAAAATACATGTAATCAATTAAGTTGTTCTCGAGAAGATTTTCAATATTAAAAAAAAAAAAAATAAAGAGAGAAATGGAAATTCATTGCATCATCATCTCTTTTGCAAGGTTGGCAAAGACCCACCTGGAAAACATCCCTGTGCAAAATCAGAATATTGCAAGCAATAGTTTTTGAGAATAAATTGAAAATGTAACAACTGCAATGGACAGATGGATGATGGAAGCTTTATTATTATGCTGATTGACAAGTCAGCAGAGCTAAAAAGGCAGTGCCACCTGCAGTATGAATTAAGGTCTGGGCGTCTCCAGAAGTCTGCCTGTGAAATTTTAAAGCAACTGACCATTTGGTTCTAGAGAAGATTTTTTTTTTTTATTTTCTCAAAGATTTTGACAAACCAGAGTGTGCTAAGGGGGCATTCCATGTCTTGCCAGCATTCAATAAGAATGTAATTGTATGAAAAAAACCTTATGTACACAATATATATTTAGACCGAATAAAGCAACTGTCAACTGTCAACTTATCGTGGTTTTGCTTAGTGGTATTATGATGGATACTTTTGCCTGAATAATTTGATTTTGTTGTAATTGCATTTTCAATTACAGTGGTACCTCTTTTGAGAGACCGCCCCTACGGCAGGTCAAAATGTGGTCTCTCAAAACAGGTGGTCTTTCATTAGAGGTACAACAACATGGAAAAGATAGCACAGTATTCTGACAGAGCGGTCTTAAAAAGATATGCGATCTCTCATTAGAGGGGTCTCTCAAGAGAGGTACCACTGTATTGATTTTATCCATTTTTGTCTTATTTTACTAACTTGTAGGCAAAATTTACATGCACATGCATCCCATGAAATGTTTACAAGCTGCATTCAACAAACAATTAATATCTATGTATAGATCATAGCAGATTCAGGTTAATGGTTATATACTCCTTTACATGTATGTGGACGAATACATCACAATGCTCATGTGCCCAAACATGGTGGTTGCAAGCTATTGGTACTGTCATCAACATATATGCATGTCTTGATCAACTGGTTATGATAAATTGTATAACAAAGTGGGATCAATCATCACATGATCAATGAAGTGTTAAAACCATGCAACACATCACTAGTCATGATTACTATAAACCAGATACTTGAATAGGAATGCCATATCTAGTCTATTTTATGAGACATTCGTCTAAAGTTTTTTCCCAAAGATAATTCAGGCATAGCATGATCAATAAATTACAACAAATGATGACACATATCCCTACTGATGATTATTATAAACCATCCACCTGAATATGAAAGCTTAACCCTGGTCTAATTGTGGAGATATTGCATGGCCACATTTCATCACAATGCCCGATCAAGCATGACCTGATTAATGAACTGTGACAACCAAGACATGTCTCCACTGATGCCGTAAGTCACAGAATTATTCAATATGAAAGCCATATATTGTCTATTTTATGCAAAATGGCACTGCAAAGTCTGCCGCCAATGATCTATCAAGCATAGCATGATCAATGAGGAGACAGTGATGACACCCATCTCCAGTGATGACTTGTGTAAATCATCCAATTGAACATGCAAACCCCACCCAGTGCTTGGAGCGAAAATATGCCATTCCAAAATTTTAGTTTGACAGATGAATGGATGGATGGATGGTCAGGCAGACATCTGGAAAGTGAGCGCTTCTTCTACCAACAGCAACAGGACCCAGCCAGTGGTTTCGGAGAAGTCAACAATGTTATTGTAGACAGACATAGGTTGGACAACCAGCCATCCTGTAGACTTGGCTGACTGAAAAGTCAACTCGGCTTAACCAGTTGCTGCTCCTGCTCATGGACTAAAATCTCTGCAAACATTTCCTGGGGAGTAATAATAGTAATACATTTTCCCCCACACTTCAACCCTCCTGACTTGGGGAGGACATCTCCGGCATTTTTACCACATTCAAATGGTCCATCACCAATCCATCAAATTTTACAACCTCCCGCCTGATTGACAGTGCTCTCCATAGTAATTGAACCCACCTTCTGCTGAGAGCAACTGTTTTCATAATTATCTCCCGTTTGCTGGGCTCTGCAGGTTGGAGTCTCTGTTTTTCATGATTGTGATAGATTTATTGAAAATAAGTATGATGCCTTACACATACAAGTATGTTCATTTCACCCATGATGTCGTATGGTAAAAAATTGTGAAACATTCATTATCATTTGATAATAGCACTGAATTTGACAATTATACATAATGATGTTTACATGTGAGGAAAAGACTGACAATATTATGTTTTGCCTTGTTTCATTGACAACTGGCACTAGTTGACTAAAACTGCAGATTAACAAGAAAAGAAAATTTGCTTCACAGCAAATCTGTCTATGTGCCTTCAAAATGAGAATGGTTTAAAATGCTGCACTTTGCCATTGTTCAACATAATCTAAATTCTGTGTATTAGCCTAATTTGCATAAATTAAAATGCTACTTTTCTTGCTGCTTCATTGGATGTGGCCATGTCACAAACTTATAAACCGAAGTTGAATGACACCAATATTTATAATAGTTTTGAAGCTATTCAACATTTTAATTTCATGTATTTGTCTAATTTGCATAAATTAAAATTGTACAATTTTGGATCATGGTTTATTGGATGTGGCCATGTCACAAACCTATAAATTGACGTTGGAATGACACCTCTATCTATAATAGTTTCGATGCTACTTAAGATTTAAATCCTGCAAAATCTTCTTATTTGCATAAATTAAAATCCTAAAACTTTTGCTCATGATTAACTGGATGCGGCTTTGCCACAAACCTGTAAAATGAAGTTGGAATGGCATGTCTGTGTACACGTGTACATTAGGTTTTGAGATATTCAACTTTTAAATTTTCCAATGCCCCTAATTAGCATAATTTGAAATTCTACAGCTTCCATATACTGTCCATTATATTGGCAGGTGTCGCAAACCTGTATATGCACATTGAAATTATGTGTCTATCTGCAATAGTTTGGAAGATATGGAGCTTTTAAAATTTTAATTGCTCCTAATTTGCATAATTTTAAACATCATGACTATTGCAAATGAGATGCACAATTTCGCTTGTTAGGTAAGTCACCATGGCAAGTTTGGTGTTTTTCAAAGTAATAGTGTCTGACAAAAACTGCAGACCAACTTGAAAAAAACAAAATGTCGGGTTGGCACCCAGACATAAATGCATGTTTATGCTAGTGGTGTTTTCAGTGATACAATCCTTTAGGATATGAAATACTCTATCTTGATTGAACATGTCTCAATTCACTGATAAAACATTTTGTTGGAACCCTGAATATACCAGCTATTCACAGGTATATATTTACCACAGGTCAACAAATGACAGTTTTGAGATATGTTATAATAAAAACTATTTACGTGAAAAATTATTAATATCCCTGTAATTGAAGCGCCCTCTTCTGGATGGGCACTTAAACCTTCAGTTCATTTGCTTTACCCTATAAAAACAAAATTTCTGAAAAATTCAGCAATTTGTTTCTGTATTGTTAAGTAATGTGCACAAAAATTAATGATTTAACTCATTTAGTGCCATGTTTTTGATTGAGTCAACAGCTTTCTTCAATGCCCTTTGGGAGCAATGCATCCAAAGGGCTCTGAGGAAAGCTGTTGGAAGCTGGACTATTATATTCTACAAAGTAATTTGGCCATCCTGGTACTTGAATCAGAGGTCTTTTTACAGGGAAAATAAATCTTATCATAATTTAGAGTGGTTGGTATTAAGTATTCCAACTTTAGTCACAGTTGGTGCTGAAAGAATTAAGTTATTAATTTTGTTCAATGATCCAAGCTTGCATCTAGGAGCACAAGGATGTTTAAATTGATAAAGAAGCCACGAGGAGGCATTAGTGAGTGAGCAAGCGGCTTGACAAAGTCTATTTATGCATCCAAGTGCTCCTAAACATGCTAAATGCAACCTTGAATGGTTGAATGAACTTAAATACTATTGTAAGACAACTTACGATAGCCGTGATGGAAAAGTATTCATTTACTTCGGTGCACTTCATATGTTCCAGAATATTCGTCACTCACAACCTTTTTTTATGGTCTTGTGTTGAGCTCACTCATTTTATAACTTGTTAACTACGTCTTAACTTGAATGTTTGTATGTCGCTATGTTGCTTGCAGTTCAATACTATGGTTTCAATACTGAACATGGGTTACAAACATGTGGCATCCCTTATTTAATTAGAATTCTGCCTTCTTTCAGCAAAATTATATCTGTCAAGAGTTATTTGTATCCATAATGAAATAATTTTAAACTACTTCTACTTTAATGGGCATCAGTATTGAGCAATACAGAGCATCCATTGGCTTACATTTAGGTAGATGTAGTAGCCACACTATATGTAGTACTTTGCAAATGTATCTGTTGAAACTGAAATGATTATGTCATTCAGTTTCTTGGCCCTATCACTTGTGACTTTGCTACTTAATGGATTCTTTTGTGTCCGTCATATCATTTTTATCTTGTGTAAATTCATTACGTCTGCAACTGATATACATCCTAACCCCAGCCCTTCTCATACCCCATTGAATAATGACTTAAAAATCTGTCACACAAACATCCGAAGTATCACGAATACTGGAAAAATAGAAGAAATTCAGATGTTGGCTCAGTCTGAAAATTTCAAAGTTATTACCATCTCTGAAACTTGGCTAGATGCTGACTATCCTGATCAGCTTTTGCTTATTGAGAACTTTCAACCACCCTTCAGACGCGATCGTCAAACAGGTAGAGGAGGTGAAGTTTTAACTTATGTACATTCATCTCTACAGCGCATCAGGCGCGACGACTTAGAAAGCCAAAACTGCGAACGTGTCTGAATAAAAATTTTTCTACACGTCTTGGGGCACTAGTTGTTGGCAATTACTATCGCCCACTAGGTCAATTTATAGCAGAAATACCTCACACTTTCCTGGAATCTCTTTCTACTTTTATCACCACAGCACTTGAAAACAATCCATATGCCTAGATTTTAGCTGGCGATTTCAACGATAGGTGTACTGATTGGGACTCAAGATCACCCTGACCGTAGGATATGCAACTCACTGGTTAATCTTGTATCGAGGCACAACCTTTTCCAACTTATTGATGAACCTACTAGGACAAGTGAATATGCAAGTAGCTTGTTGGATTTGATCATTACAGACTCTCAGAGGCTTATCCTGGATAGTGGTGTGTTGACCCTGTTTCAAACTCTGATCATTCTGTGATATTTTGTTCCCTTTCCCTCTCTCACTTTAAAGATAAAACCTCTACGAGACTTTTGCAAAGCAAGTTTTCAAGATCTTTACACTGCTCTTTCTTCTGCTCGATAGGATACGGCCCACGAAGTTTATGATTCTCTCGACGATATTGTCTCATATTGGTCTGACCTATTTCTGTCCACTGCTAAAGATTTTATTCCCTACAGAGAAGTTACAATTTGCCCTCATGACAAACTCTGGAAAACTACAGAAATACTCTAATACATCCTGCCCTCACAGCTTCGATATTCATACAAAGACCGAAAAGTTCTATCGTTTCTATAAAAAGTCATGGAACACAGTTGTAAACAAAATTCGCCAACTGTCTGAGTAATACTTCATATTTTCTGAAATTAAACCTAAAACTTAATGGGAAAGACATCAATCCCAAGCAATGGTGCAAGTTGTCCAAATCTGTCCTTGGCAGAAAAATCTATCAAGACATACCCCCCATCATCGACAATAATAATGTTATATCCTGCCTGATGGAAAAATGTGAATTATTCAACATTTACTTTGCAAGCCAAAGCAAAACTCTACCTGACACTTATTCTCTCCCATTCCTAAATTTTCCTATAGAGCCAATGCACGTCTGCATGATATCACTTTTAGTGAGGTTGATGTGAAGAAGGTGTTATCATCTCTCCGACTATACTCTGCTTCCGGTCCTGACAATATTAAAAGTATCTTACTCAAGAGTACAGCTGAGACTCTCAGTAAACCATTGACTAATATTTTCAGACTGTCACTTGACGCTTAGCCTTTCATATTGTCCTAAATCCTGGAAAAAATGCAATGTATGTCCGGTACTCAAAAAGTCAAATAAACAAATTATAAATAATTATCGTCCTATTTTCTTACTCTGCAACATTTCCAAAGTGTTTGAAAGACTGTTATTTAATGCTTTATATGAAAATCTGACATAGAACAATCTTCTTACCCCCACGAACTCCGGCTTCAAAATGCTAATGACAGCACCATTAACCAACTTGTTTATATTCTTCACCATATATGCAATGGCCTGGAATCTTCCAAGGAAACCAGAATGGTATTCTTGGACATATCCAAAGCATTTGATAAGGTCCGGCACCCTGGCCTGCTTTTTAAACTCAGGCAACAAGGCATCTCGGACAATCTTGTATCATGGGCGGACAGCTATCTATCTAACTGCTTTCAGCGTGTGGTAACTCATGGACAGACATCTACTTGGTTATATGTTGAAGCCAGAGTACCCCAGGGATCCATTTTTGGCCCACTGTTATTTCTCGTTTTTGTGAATGACCTTGTAGATAACCTAACCTGTGACGTCAGGCTCTTCGCTGATGACACGTCTACTTGAACTCGTTAACACCCCGGCTCAAGTCTTCCAATCACCTAAACACATATCTCTCTTCAATATGGAATTAGGGAAAGTTGTGGCATGTAATCTTTAATGCCCTGAAATCTTTATCTGTTGTATTCTCTGCTAAACTGAAAAAAACCCACACAATCCCTGCTTTTTCCTGGTGAATCAGCAATACCTGAACGAGATACTCATACTCATCTTGGTATTACCTTGAGCAGTAACCTGTCTTGGCCTGCCCACTTTATTTGTATTACCAATAAAGCCAGTGAGAGAATTGCTCTCCTCCGTTCAAATACAGACTCTCACATTCTCTTTTAAAAATTGTATCACAAATTGATGCCCTCTTATGTTTCTGACCTTCCACCCCATACCCCCTCTGTCAGTGTTTCACATGAACCTGGAATATTCGATGGATTAAATGCAGAACTCAATGCATGGCAAGTTCCTTTGAACCTGATGCCATCAAGCAATGGAATAATCTCCCACCCAACATCAGAGACTCTATCTCTCTTCAAATCTTTAACATGTTTAAATCGAAACTGAAACAAACCTTGCTCGAGGTAGATACTGTTCCCCACTTCCATTCACATAGAAATAGGTTTCCTAGCATATATCACACACAATTGCACCTTGGTTTCTGTAAGCTAAACTATAATCTCTATAAAGTTAACGTATTGCCTGATCCAGCTTGCCTCTGCACTCATTCCTGCAAGATCCTATACACTTTCTTCTGCTCTGCCCATTCTACTGTCGATTTAGAAAGATCTTACTTGACACTGTCACCCCCGTTTTAGCCCCTGGTGCTCACACGCATCCCAATTTATTTCATGATATTGCGCATATAAGGCTAGCTGAAATCATCCTTTTGGTTGTAAAGACTTACCTGATGCCATGAATCCCCTCATTTTTGATGCAGTACAAACTTATGTTGTCAGTACTAGATGTTTTGTTTCCCAATTTGTAGAGCAAAGTAGCAAGTCATATTGTTCATTCCTCTGTCTGACTCATAACTCTATACCCCGCCTGTATATTATTTGGTTTTGAATACGAATCAATTGTATAGTGCTGATACATAAGTAGTTGAATATGAATCAACTGTATAGTGCTGATACATAAGTAGTTGAATATGAATCAATTGTATAGTGCTGATACATAAGTAGTTGAATATGAATCAATTGTATAGTGCTGATACATAAGTAGTTGAATATGAATCAATTGTATAGTGCTGATACATAAGTAGTTGAATATGAATCAATTGTATAGTGCTGATACATAAGTACAGTCATACAGCTATTGTATTGTATCTTATTGTAACATATCTTCACCTGCATAATTTATAGCCTTGTATTATCCTGTGTGTTCTGTGTATGTAGCGTGCATCTCTCAGTGTCTGGAGAACCCATGTATTAGTTTCATTGTACTATAGGGTAAATAAATCCAGTTTAAATAAATATGTTTAAACCAAACTTACAGTGCTCAATTTTGAAAGCCAAAATACATACCATTTTCAAAGTTTTAGAAGTGGGTAGGTGTGATGTGCATTCTTACAGCTGTTGTGAAAAGCGATCACCTTTCCACTTTTCCATTTATTAGAATGAATGGAAGGTTCTGTCAGAAGCCAGTGTGATAATGCGACTTCCATACTCCTGGTAAATTTATTGTATCATTGTAGAACACAAAACAGTCATAACAGTCGGATCACAGGCCCACATCAAGCGATGCTTCCAACTTTCATGTCTAGTACCATCACTATTATTAGGAGCTCTGATCAACACTAAACTTACACTGGGTCTGATGTACCATTTTCTACAAATTTATTGATGTATTAAGGATTATACACATCTGAAGCACACCTATTTTATTATGTGTACTGGATTATCAACACATTTAATGGAGAAAAATCTGGGCACAATTTAAGACATTTGATATACTTATTTTTAATGGGGGATGTGTTAAATATTCACACTCATGCTGGTCCTCAATTAAATAATGATAATGTATGGTAAAGCTTGTTAATGTACATCCAATCATCTCATATTTATGTAGCCAACCTGAAGAATCATATGCATCTGGCTAATACAGTAGTCCCTCCTTTCACAGACCATCTTTCTTTTAAGACTACATTTAGTTGTTTCCTATTGCTACCTTTTGCATCTCATTTTGCTGTGACCCCTTTTACATTGAACAAACTTGTTATTATTGAGACTAAAGAAGTAAACTTGTCTGTATGTTTTATGATATGGACAAAGCTGCTGTCACTGTACTGTGGCTAGAGCAGGCTGTTCTAAAATCACAGTACCCTAACAGTAGTACTGAACTTAAACATCACAGTACCATTGTTGCACATTGAGAAACTGGAGATACAGTAGCCCTCCCATTTACATGATTCTCTCTTGATTGTGTTCAATAAGCAACAATTCATACTGAACTAACTCAATTGTTATGCCACATTCCCTTGACATTCTTCTTCTGATTTATGTAACTCCTACCCCCACCCCACCCCAACTGGACTACATGTATCAATTGCTCCTGCAGCAAAAGGCAGAAACTGCAAAACCAACATTGGAGGGGGGGGGGGGGGGGCAGGGGTCCCAGTATGCTGGAAACAGTTTTTGTCCCAGTACAGTATACAGAAAATAGAAATGTTGCAAAGTAATGTTCAGTAAAGAGTACAGAAAATAAGAGGGCATCCGCTATGTTGGTACAGAAATCATAGCCCAATTCTCTTGAACAGAAATACCTTTTAACATAAAAACCAATCTTATCCTGACGCATCATGATTTCTTGTTGGATGCTAATTAACACTGGGGAGGAGCACTCGCCTGAGCTTCTATTCTTGCTCTTTCCTATTTACCTGCAAGATGCCTTTGATAGCTGTTGGCATTGCCTGTTGATCGTTTTTTTATTTTACTTTACTTTATATTTGAAAGAAAAATATGTTTAAATAATTAGTTACGGGTAGGCTAATTTAATCAAACCTGATGGTTTCAAACTTTCTGGAATGTATATGTCACCAGTTTGTGTGTTGGATTGTCCGTTGAATACACACATGTATAACAGTTGTCCCACTTCTTGACCAGGCAGAGACACTGTCCTATCCCCTACGACTAATCTCTCATCAGTTTTTCCGGTCATGGATATGTCCATATGAAATACTGTCGTCACCATTATGCAAGACCAAAATACGGTCACTATACCGACCAAAGCTCACGGGTGATGCGACTTACTGATGATCTAATCATCAAAAGTAGCCTATCGGTATCAAAACTGACAAAAGACATTCAGAAAATCAATTTGAACACTAAAATGTCTGAAGACTTAACTGAAGTGAAACCACACACCAAGTGACACTGTATGCGTTATGGCCCGTAAGATACCAAGCAATTAATAGCGTATTGGACAAATGAACATTGACTTTGGAATTGTGTTAGTCCCATTGTGACGGTCTCCATTATAACCCATAAACTATCTTGTCACCGTAAGGAATTCACAGCACGAGACTGCGACAAAATACAAATTGAGAGTGGTCAGTTTACATAATGGTTATGCCATGATAAAATAATGCATGCAAGTGGCCCGTTGCGGCTCAATAAACAGCCATGCACCCGAGAAAAACAACTTTTGATGTGTTTCTCCGAAAAAGAAATGTGTTTTTTAACGTGAGACTTTCAATTTGTGTCAAAGTTCGGAGTACTCACCATTCTCGTGTCAACCTTGTCCCTCAGCTCGGGTTGCTTTTGTCACATGATAATTGTGTATTGGAAAACACCAGAGCGATCTAATCGAATGACGTCATGAGGAATTCCCTTAACTTCCGGTATATCATTTCCGTTCACATGGCATTGCAGAAGCAACTTGACCAGTCAAATATATTGCAGTTGATAGCTGTTCGTGGAGACACAGGATTGGTAAGGAAACATGTGCTTCAATGAAGTTGAAAGTCGTATTCATTTTAGTTACTGATAAGGAAGTTAGGAACAAGGAAAACCAGAATGCTTAAATGACAAGCAGCTTTGGCCATCGGCAATGCGAATCAGAATCAGAACCTTTATTGCATATAACGCCCTCTAGGGGCCATGGCAAGTACAATAACATAGACCTAAAATTCTGAAGTATAATACACTTAAACTTTGAATAATAATATGCATGAATGGTGATATTCTGTACCAGAAATAAATAAATACGTACAAGAGTATGTGTACAGAGAACTGACCAAAAAAAAAAAAAAAAAAAAAAATAGCTGGACTATTTCTGATATTTGCTGCCTCATAACAGAATTTGTCCAGAGCTGTCTGGTCGCTTTCTTTCATTACATAGGCATAATGATTAATTAACTGATCATCGGTGAAATTAGATGTAGGTTCAAATTAACCACCAAGAATATGTCTTCTGATGTGTGAGTATTTACTGCATACTAGTAAGAAATGGTACTCTGTTTTTATTTTGTTTGAACTGCACTGTTGACATATTCTTTCTTCAATAGGAACCCCTGTTCAGTTGGTATCTGCCAACTTCTAATGCTAACTTGTGAGCACTTATTCTCAACTTAGAAAGAGATGTCCTATAGTTTACATTAGCGTATATACGTCCAGATAATATTTGTATTCATATTCATTTTTAAGTTTGTTATGTAATGCCAGCTTTTTATTTCCAATGATATTCACTTTCCAAAATTTGAAATAACTGTCTTCTATGGTGGACATAAGTTTATGGACATCAAGGTATCCAAGGTCAAAGTCTGCTGGGGAGTTTAAGGAATGATAATAAACTAGCGTGTTCCTAAAGTTAGTGACCCAATTTTTCAAGTCATAGCCATCCATTTTTTTACATTCAGTGTAGGCAGATCCTAATAAGGATTCCAGGGTTGGATCTACTAGTTTTTGCCAAAATCGACAACTTTGTTCAACAATGGATAACCAGATGGGACTACATGACCAAGTTCACTCATTACTGCCATATTACTTGCTTTCTCATGCACCCTCATGGCGTACTTAGGTACACTAATATGGCATTTCTCAGCAGGGAGTTTCTCCATTGAGCGTTCAAAGACAAACTTATTTGTTGCCGTAACATCTTTAATTTGTCTTAAACCCCAAATGTCAGAATGGTAACACATAATTGGTACTATAAGCCGGTCATATAGATACAAAATGGTAGAGGGTTTCATTGAGCTTTGGTTTCTAAGCTTTTTAAGCTTGAAGAGTGCCTTTAATTCATTCCATACTATGGTGACTGGCCTTGTTCAGTGGTTCTGGCACTGCCTTAAGACTATAGGTATGTTGGTACTTAAACAAAAGCTCTTTTCATGAAGAATTCTCGTCTTAAATCTAGGTAAATATACAGAAAAATCAGGGACTGGTATGGAATGAGTTAAACCTTTTATTTTAGATCAGTTTCAGCATTAGTGAAGCTTCCAGATGATGAAAGTTTAACTCCCAGATAAGTGAAGTCATTGGTTAACTCAACAACCTCACCATTAAAAGTGAAAATTTATATATATTTGCTGCCAGTTGGGTTGAATATTAAAATTTTGGTTTTGTCTGAATTAACCTTGAGATATCATTTGTCAGAAGATTCATGTAGCCTCTTCAGGCATGACTGCAGGCCTTCACGAGTTTCTGATACCAGTACCAGATCATCTGCATATTGGATGCAACTAAGAGATCTTGTGCCTAGTATTACTGGTTTGTCTGTTGCATCGAATAAGTCGGGTATGTCATTAATAAAAAAGTTGAATAAAAGCACATTGCCTTGTTTGACCCTGGAGTGTGTCTCAAAGAAAGGAGTCAATTTGACCTCTGGAGGATTACAATTACAAGGGTTTCGAAGAGGTTCAGTGTTTAGAGGAAGAGGAACATGTAGCATGGGTCTTAGGTTTGAAAGGTGGCTTTCTGGGAGGCCGGAGAGGTACTAAAAGTGTACAGGACTACCTGGTAGCATGCAGGGAGAAAAGAAATGAAATAATAGAGTTAGAAGGCAATAGGTTAAATTAGAATTCCAGAGTAGTCGTCAATCCATAATTTACATTTTCAACTTCTCCAAAACTGTTTGCAGGATCCTGATCAAACTTGCTGGTGATTTACCTAGGGAAGGTCTATGCCAAGTTTGTTCAAGCGATCATGCTACAATGATTTGATTTTTCTTTTCTTTTTTTTTTTTTTTAAATGAAGTTTAACCTCAGTTGACTGGTCACTCAGCTGAGGCTATGTGGTGGGCATTCATCAATCATCCATTCATCAGTTGTCTATAATTTACTTTTTCAACTTCTCCAAAATTGTCAGCCAGATTCACTTCAAACTTTGTGAGAATGTACCTTGCATGGGTCCCTACCAAGGTTGTTCAAATGGTATTGCTTCATTGATTTTTGGATTTTCAATTAATTTTTTGTTCATTTTTGGGCATGATTCTAAAATATCTCCTCCACCAAAACCACGTGGCCAACTGCTTCAAAATTGCACAGAGACACATCTGGGGCCCACACCTTTTTTTTTCGAACAGGTGGAGTTGCATCTTTTCAATTTTTTTTAAATGAATTATTGTGGGTTTTTGCTTTTTTGACTCCTCCAAAAGTGTCATTCAGGTTGTTTTGAAACTTGGTAGAATTGTAGCTTTTAGGAGCTTTTTTAGCCAAATCATCCACTAGGTGCTTGTACTCGATCTCTGATTTTTAAAAAAAATTTCAGTTTGAGTGTTCACCTGTTAATGCATGCATTCCCATTGATTACCACATTAGTCAATGGGGAATGCAATGGAAATTGATTTTTACTTCTCCAAAACTTTCAGCCAGATTCACTTCAAATGTGGTGGGGATGTACCTCAGGTGGATCTACCAGGTTTTTCCAAATAGTTATACTCCAGAAAGGTTTAGATTTTCTATGATTTTTATTACCTCAGCTGACTTGTCAGTCAGCTGAGGTTTTTTGAGGGTCCGTCGTCCGTCCGTCGTCCACAATTCACATTTTCGACTTCTCAAAAACCATCAGCTAGATTCACTTCAAACTTGGTGGAGATGTGCCTTGGGTGGGTCTCTACCAATTTTGTTCAAATGGTCATGGTCCAGTGATTTTTGGATTTTTAATGAATTTTTTTGTTCTTTTTTGGGTAAATCTTAAAAAATCTTCTTCTCCGAAACTGCTCACCCAATTGCTTTGATATCACACAGGAACACTCCCTGGGACTCCTAGTTCTTAATTTGTTTACCAGGTGGTGCTGCAATTTTTTCTAATTTTTTATGAATTTTTGTGTGTTGTAGCTATTTTCGACTTCTTCTCCAGAACCATCACTCAGATTAAGCTGAAACATGGTGGATATGTTCCTTGTAGAAGGGTGGAACAAATTTGTTCACTATGTGGGAATGCTGCGGATTCCTGATTTTTAACGATTTTTTTCAATAAAACTTGTCAGTCAATGCAGCTTTCCTATTGATTACTATGGAATTCAATGGGCATTCCAATGCTTATTCACATTTTCGACTTCTTCTCCAAAACTGTCATCCAGATTAACTTCAAACTTGGTGGCAATGTACCTTGGGTGGGTTTCTACCAATATTGTTCACATGGTCATGCTCCAATGTTTTTTGGATTTTTAATGAATTTTGTTGTTCTTTTTTTTGGACAAATCTTAAAAAATCTTCTTCCCGGAAACTGCTTACCCAAATGCTTTGATATCACACAGGAAGACATCTAGGGACTCCTTGTTGTTAATTTGTTCCCCAGGTGGCACTACAATTTTTTTCTATTTTTTTTGGTGAATTTTTGTGTGTTTATAGATATTTTCGACTTCTTCTCCAGAACCGTCACTCAGATTAAGCTTACACTTGGTGGATATGTTCCTAATGGAAGGGCCAAACAAAGTTGTTCACTGTGTGGGAATGCTGCTGATTGATGATTTTTAATGATTTTTTCAAGTCGGCTCCTTTGGGGTAAATGCACCTTTCCTATTGATTACCATGTAAGTCAATGGGCATTCTAATGCTAATTTACATTTTTGACTTCTTCTCCAAATCCATCATCCAGATTAACTTTAAACTTGGTGGCAATTTACCTTGGGTGGGTGTCTACCAGGTTTGTTCCAATGGTCATGTTCCAATGAATGTTGGATTTTTTAATGATTTTTTTTCAAAAATCTCTACGAAAGTTTTGATAGGAAGACTTAACATGGGAATTTCTTGTAATGGTCATAACTTTAATAATATTGACCAGATTTAATTCAAACTTGGTGGGGATGTGCCTTAGGTGGATCTCTACCAAAATGGTCACGCTCTATTGATTTTTGGATTTTTTATGATTTTTTTTTGGGGGGGGGGGGGGGGGCAAACCTTCAAAATTCTTCCTCTGAAACCGCTCACCCAATTGCTTTGATATCGTACATAGACACTCCCGGGGACACCTAGTTCCCAATTTGTTCACCAGGTAGTGCTGCAATTTTTTTTAATGAATTTTTTGTATGGTTTTGCTATTTTTCACTTGTTCTCAGAACCATCCCTCAGATTAAGCTGAAATGTGATGGATATATTGTTGTGGAAGGGTCAAACAGTTGTTTAGTAGGTGGCACTGCTTTTGATTCCTGATTTGTAAGGATTTTCAGTTCGGGTACTTTAATATCGTTCAATGCAGCTTTCCTGTTGATTACTATGTAAGTCAATGGGCATTCTAATGCTAATTCACAGGACAACTGACACGAAATTTACTGTTTACTTGATAACTTGAGATCTGTTTTGAGTTAGCTACACATGTTAATTATTCTGTATGAAGGTCATGCTGAGACATTACATGAATGACCTTGACCTCGTTTGTGGGGTCACAGTGCAACATACAGTGGTACCTCTCATGAGAGACCCCTCTAATGAGAGACCGCATATCTTTTTAAGACCGCTCTCTCAGAACACTGCACTATCTTTTCCATGTTGTTGTACCTCTAATGAAAGACCACCTGTTTTGAGAGACCGCATTTTGACCCACCGTAGGAGCGGTCTCTCAAAAGAGGTACCACCGTACATGAATTTTACTCTTCATTATAACTTGAGAATTACTTGAACTTTGATGTTGCATATGTAGGTGTTCTTCTATAAAGGTCAGACTTACTCAGAACATGGTGTCCTTGATCCTTTCCCAAGTTCATAGAGGTGCAAGTGTGATGAATGTCAAGATCAGCTGAGGCACGGGCTGTTCACACAGCCCTCTTGTATTTTTTGTAAAATATTAAAATATCTTTTCCCCAAAACCGCCATGCTGAATGCTTTGAAATTGCACAGTGACACTTCTGGAACACCTAGATCTCAATTTGTTCAACAGGTGGTTCTGTAATTCTTTCTTATTTTTAAAAGAATTTTTATGGGTTTTTGGTTTTCTTGACTTCTTCTCCCAAACTATAATATGTTGGATCCTCTTCACATTTAGTGGGAACGTAACGAGACTTGATCTTCAGCAATTCTTTTCACTACATGGTGGTGTTGTAATTTTATGATTCTTAACAAACTTGGCAAAAATTGGCCAAAATTGGCAAGGGGATATGTACATATTCATGTTAGCATTGTCATTGCTAGGGTAAGGGCTACCACGACATGGCTCTTGATGAACAGACACAAATACAATTGTACAATAGGATGATAGTGGATTGTGGCAAACACGACATATTGGCTTATATCTCAGTAATTTTGGATACTAGACCCTTGGTTGCTTTCAAACACTATAGACAGTATAATTGGTTTCCTCTTGAAGTTGTTTATTTTGACCTTGAGTGACATTGAAAGGTCAACTGCCATAGTGGCTAATATTTCAGTAATGGTGAATCATAGGCCATGGTTACTATTAAAGACTGATAGGAAACTTAAAGTAGGTATGGGCATGGCGTGGGGTTTCTCTTGACGTTGCTAATTTTGACCATGAGTGAACTTGAGAGGTGACAAAAAGGTGTTGCCATACATGTATATCTTGATAATAGTGGATTCCATCACTTTTCACTTAGAAAATGTCTCCTGAACTGTGTGAATGAAGACTGGTATTACAAACAGTGATGGTGGTCTTAAAGGTGACCTTGGTATCATTCTGAAGTTCACAGGGCCACTGTCTGTCTGCATGTAATGTAGCACAGGACTGTCACAGTTTTTTTTTTTCCTTTGTTTTTTGTTTTTAAAGTGCGAAACCTGTCCAGGAAGGTGATAAAATGAGAAGTTTGATACTCTGGTCAAAAAGGCAATTTAAAGTAAGTTGAATGAAGAAAGGTCACTTCCTGTGTTGAAAAATCTTATATTTAAACATACCAGTGGCTTGCTGTTTAGATTTAGCAACTTGGCTTATTCTGATCCACTGTTCAAGTTTTGTACCAGAATTGAATGTTCTTCCCTCAGTGTGATATATTTCGGAAATGAGTCCAGAAACCAACTTATCAGACATATAATCGATACAGACTTTCAAGATGCTCATGGCATCTGATTTAACCTGGCATAATAAAATTCACTCAAACTTTCCCTGTATCCATTCAATAAATCTACTTGTACTTACTGAATACATTCAATTATCACAGACTGCCATAGTCATTATGAACTATCTATGAAATTATAAATTAAATCAAAACATCTTGTACGAAGATGAGACATGTTGGTCATGAAATTTAGTACCCTAAGTACTAATTGAAAAATGATGATAATGTTGAACCATCCCTTAGTTTCATGGAACTTCACACACACACATATATCTTGACCTAAAAGTGTGTTATGAAACTAAAGTAGGCCACTAAGTCAAGTATCTAGGTCATGGTAACACAATCGTGTGAAACTATATAACACATCATGTTGGAGCTGTAATTCTGTTGTCCTTCAAGTTCGATTATTAAAACTTTACACACCGGTGCATCTAGACATAAGGGTGCGTCCTGAACCGAAAGTAGCTAACTACATCAAGTATTTGGGTCACTATGACACATCCTTGTAAAATTGTGTCCAGACTATTTTTCCTTTCCTATTTAACTTAGTTCCATGAAACATCACACACACACATATATCTTGACCAAGAGGTGTGTCATGAAACAGAAGTAGGTCACTAAGTCAAGTATTTGGTCCTCTGCTATTCGTGTCAGGGCTATAATTCGCTTGCCCTTCAATTTAGATTAATGAAACTTATGCACAGGTGCATCTATACATAGGGATGTGTCATGTACCAAAAGTAGGTCACTAGGTCAAGTATCTGGGTCATGGTGAAATATTCCTGAAAACTGGTGTTTGGGCTATAATTCCTTCAGTTATTAACTTTAGATTAATCATACTTGACACACACATGCATCTACACATGAGGGAGTGTCATGTACCAAAAACAGGTTACTGGCTCAAGTATTTGGGTCACAGTGATGGGTCACCTTGACATATCCTTGTAAATTGTGTCCATGTGAGTGCTCCTTTACTGTTTAACTTAGTTTCATGAAATTTGACACACACATACATCTTGACCTAAAGGTGTGTCTGGACACAAGAAGGTGTCATGCATAAAAGTAGGTTAGTAGGTCAAGGAAGGAAGGAAGAAAAAGAAAGAAAGAAAGAAACCAAGTTATGGCTAGAAGAAAGCCACCATTGAAAGTGGCCTTTGACCTTGAAATGACCTCTACCTGAAGTGAACCTAGACCTTTAAAATGATATTTTGACCTAAAATTGGCCTTTGACCTGGACATGACCTTGACATTTGAGATGACCTTTGCCTTGCTATAATTGAACTCCAATACACTTGGAACTATATCTATTATAGTATATAAGATATTGAAGATTTGAAACTTTGATTAGCCCTCATTTGCATAATTTTGAAAAGTATGACCTCTCATTATAAAAAGGCGAGACTTCAAAACTGTGCAGTGTTACAATAGCTATCATTTGAGGCCAACATGATCAAAATGGGATAAAAATTGACCAAGTTATGGGTAGAAGAAAGCCACCATCGAAAGTGGCCTTTGACCTTGAAATGACCTGTACCTGAAGTGGTGCTTGACCTTTAAAATGACATTTTGACCAAAAACTGACCTGTGACCTTGACATTTGAGATGACCTTTGCCTTGATATGATCGAATTCCAATACACTCGGAACTACATCCACTATATTATATAAAATATTAAAGGTTTAAAACTTTGCTGGGATTTCTAAGTATGATACTTTTAAAATGAAATATCTGACAAATTTGCCTCGAAAGAGAGAGAGAGAGAGAGAGAGAGAGAGAGAGAGAGAGAGAGAGAGAGAGAGGAGAGAGAGAGAGGAGAGAGAGAGAGAGAGAGAGAGAGAGAGAGAGAGAGAGAGAGAGAGAGGAGAGAGAGAGAGAGAGAGAGAGAGAGAGAGAGAGAGAGAGAGAGAGAGAGAGAGAGAGGAGAGAGAGAGAGAGAGAGAGAGAGAGAATTTCCATCCAATTCTAATCATGTTGGACTCTAATTGTAGGTATTGTAACAATGCACATTTTATAAGAACATGCAACCTCAAAAGGCCAAAGTCAAGGTCATTTGGCCCTTTGAAAGTTTCATCTTGCCATAACGTGGTCAATTTTTCATCCGATTCGGTCCATGTTGGGCCAAAAATGTGGGTATTGTAACACTGCAATTTACATGTGACCTGTAAAGGTCAAAGGCCAAGGTCATTTTGGACTATGAAATTTGCATCCAGCCATAAGCTTAATGTAATGTGAAGTACCAAAGGATAAAAGTTGTAGCATTTAATATTTACAACTTTTGAAGACACACAGACAGATTTGCTTTGAAGCAAATCTTTCTTTTCTAGTTGACATTTGTTTTTATGTTACAGATTGTCAATTCCAGCCATTTGTACAGAAACGATGTTACCCACCTCCCGACCCTGTCCCATCTGAGCAGAGCAGATTATGATCACGTGTACGAACCTGCCGAGGACAGCTTCCTTTTCCTGGATGCCCTGGAAGATGAGGCTAGAGTTCCTCAGGTCATTAAGGTCAGTTACCATGATGGTGATTGAAACAACCAGTAAGCATGTCATAAATTTGCACAAATATTTGTACATTATGATATGAAATAAGTAATTGTTTTTGTTGAGGAAAACTTTTATTGCATGTAGATTGCTGTTATCCAAGCCTTCTGAAATCCTGGAAATATATATAGGCCTACAATGGCAAAGCTTTAGTTTACAGAATATGCAATGTTATATGTTTGTATAGAAAATAACACATTTTTTTTTGTTTTTGTTGACAGAAGATAGCATGTGTTTTGTTCACAGAATATGAATGTTGGTGTTTTGTTTACAGAAGATGACATACTGTGTTTTTGTTTACAGACCGTGTATATGTCTAGAGGTAGGCAGTGGATCAGGTGTTGTCAGTACATTTCTGGCCCAGATGATGGGACCCCAGTGCTTCTATATGTAAGTGCAGTGGTACCCATCTTGAGAGACCCCTCTAATAAGAGACCGCAAATGTTCCTATTTCCTAACCTGTTAAGTGCAGATTTGGTTGATTTCCTGACAGGCACACAACAAGAAACACATTGTCTGGTATTTTTAGCTCTGCTGACGAAAGGTCGCAGAGCTTTTATGTCACTCATGTCTGTCCATCTGTAAACCCTTTTGCTTGTGAGCGTGATACAGTCCACACAGGGCGCAAAAATTCGTATGTCCGATTGTCCGGGACAAGTTGATTTTTCCGTCGGACTAGTACCTTTTCTTCAGCACTTGTCCTGGGGACAACCTAAAATTTTGCCGTGCAGAAGATTTAATCACCTGCCATGAAAGCGGTCTACCCTAGAGCCATGCATTCTTACACATTTTTTTTTTCCGCTGGGAGCTCTATTCCTCAAATTTTCAGGACACAATTACAAGTTGCGGTTGTTTCCAAGGCTGGCAAGGAGGCAGCAGAGGGTGACGATAATCTGTTGTGATAACAGTGTTTGAAGTTCGAGCGCTGCGTGCATGCTGAAGAAGTATGGGGAGTCTAATCACTAAAAAAATCCAGAGCTTTCGGAGCATGTGCGTGGGGTGCCGATAGGTGGTAATAATCGTTAATTGATAAACATGCCAAGTTTAAACAGTTACTTGGTCAGCAGTTGTATTCATCAGAACTTTATTTCTGTCAACACAAGCAGACATTTTCACTGTCGTACATACCATTACGATATCAAAGGTACCGGCAGTAATTGGTTTGCTGAGCGGGGTCACACTACTCACCGTCAGTGTGATCTGCCCCAACGATGTCAAAGCAGCGTCAAAAAATGTGTAAACTTGGCATGGCGACTTCATCGGCAAATTAACATCAAACGCTATTTTTCGGTGGGTTCTAACAGTGTTGGAAAATATAGGTGCCAGGAGATGACTTCCCAGGCAAAAACAGCACACAACTGCCAGTCACACGCAAGTGACAGTGTGGAGTGGATCTGCGGTGAACTGACGCAATCTCACAGACTGATTTGGGACACATTCCGCAATTCCCGCTATCCCCTACCTTTGCGTATTTGCCTGTGACTCCAAATAATCATTGCAATAAACACTGGAATCTTTATTTTCGCATGCTGAAATATAAACAAAGCTTCTCGTGTGTGTGTTCCCTCCGTAAATTACGGCATATTCACACATGGTCACTGGGGGGAAGCCATGATAAAAACACTGTAACACGAGCCGTGATTAGCTCATTTTTGCATGTGACTCAATTGGGTGATGTGTTGTGGGTCAGACCACATGGCCAAAGCAGCTGTTTGTGTACAGTTGTAGGAAAGATGTTGACGGTGCGCACGCTCGATTTCTGATTTGAAATATTAAAATTTTCGTGTGAATTTGATTTAAGAACACCGTTTATTGGGAGGAACTTGCCAATACTGTATACGCCAAATTTACTACGATTTACTGATAGCCTTCAGGGTAGGTACGCAAACTTTATGCATCCCATCACGGCATCAGAGGCAGCGAGAAAGGATCCTGAAACCAATGCAACTATTTAATCGTTATCTAAGTTTACCTGGGATATATAGGTCCAGAAATTACAATGTATTTTTCATCGTTAGTCACCCCATGCAAATAGCTTACTTTTCAATTTGTATTTTTAATGTTTTGCCAGTTTCACTTTTGCAGCTAGAATCATTGTAAAATTTGACATTTTTTGCGAATTTTCAAGCGACAATATGCGGCAAATACATTTTAGGGTAAATGGTTTGGCTAGGCCTTAGCATTGTTAGAAAAAAAAAGATGTTTATAGAAGTTTTATCAGGACAAGTGGATTTTGCATACGGGAAAGTAGATTTTGAAATCTACTTGCCCTGCGGACAAGTGATTATTTAAGAAATTGTCGTGCCCTGCCACATTTTTTTAAGATGGCCCCATATAACTTTCAGGACTTATCAAGTGTATAAAAATCTGGGTTGAGTGGCACTGCCTGCAGTATTTTGTAATATATAGGTCAAAATGTAAAAATCTGTTGACTGCTCTAGCGTCCTTAATATTGATAAATCTGCTCTAGCGTCCTTAATATTGATAAATCTGCTCTAGCGTCCTTAATATTGATAAATCTGCATGTAATTCAGTGGGATTGTGGAGGATGTTAAAGTCTAAATTAGTA
Organism: Hermodice carunculata; assembly: GCA_964020975.1. Lineage (NCBI taxonomy): Eukaryota > Metazoa > Annelida > Polychaeta > Eunicida > Amphinomidae > Hermodice > Hermodice carunculata. The sequence goes on from OZ026623.1 coordinate 28,801,742, forward strand.
ATGATAGTAGTAGCGCCACCTATAATTTGATGAAAATTATAAGCTAAAATGAATTTTAAGATATAAAAATTCCATATCTCTAAAAGTAATTGAATTAGACATGCCAAATTTATAGGATAAATAGATCATGTCCAGTGCTTATAGGATCAGTAACCTTCACTTATTTTTGCAAAGTCATCAGACCTGTAAAGTTAAAAAAAGGCCCATGGGCCTCTTGTCAGTAACACAGACAAACGATATTGTTCAACTTCATTCCATTTCTAATTTACCAATGAATGCAACTTAGCTGTTGACATTCCAACATTCCGGCATGAAAGTTTATATAGTTATACAGTGTATAGTACTTTCAAAACTCCTGGTGTCTAGATTTGGCTGAGCAAAGATGCATCATTTGCCTCTTGTTTCTGTTTACCCCAGGTGTACTGATATCAACCCACATGCAGCAAATATCAGTCAAAGGACTGCTACACAGAATCATGTTGACCTGAACCCAGTCCTTACAGACTTGGTAAGAAAATAATAAAGTGCAGTGTGTGGGAGGGGGAGACATGTTGGACTACATCTTTAGTGCATGGGAATGAATGTTTTATATATATTTTCCACGAGCACTTCTGAGAAAACAGGTATCCAGAAACAAAGAAATTTTAATGATAGAGAAGATGTTGCATTTAAAGTGTGGATCAAAGTTTGTTTTTTTTCGATGGTTTTCTCTTTTCTTTTAAATGTATGTGTGCCAAAAAAACATTCTGTTTTCTCAAAACTACTGTTCTTCCTTCCTTCCTTTCTTTCTTTCTTTCTTTCTTTCTTTCTTTCTTTCTTTCTTTCTTTCTTTCTTTCTTTCTTTCTTTCTTTCTTTCTTTCTTTCTTTCTTTCTTTCTTTCTTTCTTTTCTTTCTTTCTTTCTTTCTTCTTTCTTCTTCTTCTTTCTTCCTTCTTGCTTTCTTTCTTTCTTTCTTTCTTTCTTTCTTTCTTTCTTTCTTTCTTTCTTTCTTTCTTTCTTTCTTTCTTTCTTTCTTCTTTCTTTCTTTCTTTCTTTCTTTCTTTCCACTGCCTACATCTTTTCTGCAGCCATTCTCGTTGTTTTGTCTTTATTTTATTTTTTGGCTTCCAATGCACCAGATGCCTTGAGAAAGGTTACTCTGGCAGAGACTGTATTGCCAGTTGAGGAACAAGCTACATATATCATGAAGCTATGCCTGTTTTTTTTTTTACCGTTCTTGTTTGAGTTGAAAAAGCTGTGCATATAGTGGGGTTTTCCAATTTTTCTTTTGGGAATAGTAGTTTTAACTTGTGTTTACAGTTATTCTGGTATACTCAACTGCAATTTATCAATGGCCTAGTTGTATCCATGTAATATATGTGTACATGTACACGCAGTGTAAAACATTGTTTTATATGTGCATTGAGTAACATGAAAACAAGTTCTTGTAACTGATTTTTTATTTTGGTGCAAACAAGTTTTTAACCCTGTTGTGTCCAGCTAAGGAAAGCTATTGTTCTGGAACATGCCGTACATGATAGGTCTTTTCTACGATTCTCAGCAAATAATATTATGGGATATTTTAGTGAAATAGGAGGAGGTGATGACAGTTTAGGTACAGGTACATTTGGATGATTTTAGTGGTAACAATTAACCCCTTCTTGGTCCGAAATAGACTTAGTCAATAGTGCTCCTTGAAGTGGCTGAATGAAATTTAAGCGAGAACTTTAAAGAAGATGACAATACATGTCTACGTGCTGTTAGTAGTCTTGGTGTTAATACAATTAGTATAGATTAATTAAGTAGGAGTATATCATTCATGTGAAATTAACATTTTACCATGTATGATCTCCTTCCAAGGTAATTAATTAACTGACTTAAAATCTGTTACACATATTTACATTCAAATGGGTATTATAGTGAAAAAAAAAAAGAATCATTGCTAATGTTCCATATGATAAGAATATGCATGTAGTGCCACCCATCTACCCATGTTAAGTGCAGAAAATAATCAAATGGATCAATACAGTGATGGCACCATTTATTAATAATAAGTGTGAAAATATTGTGGAAAATAGGGAAAAGGAATTACTCTGTCATGAAACTATCTACGCAAAGTACGATACCCAGTTGGTGCACAGTTTTTGATGTGATTGACATTAATTGTTGAGTCAAAATGCAAAATGTACATGTACACGTGTTGTAATGATATATTTAATGTTTCCTTTTGTCACTAGGTGTCAGCACTATCTATGAGGTTACAAGGCCAGGTGGATGTACTGTTGTTCAACCCTCCGTATGTGGTCACTCCATCGGAAGAGGTATTTGTGCAACATACTTGGCCCAATATACACAGCCAGATGACCTGTACAGTGAAACCTTATTATAACAACTTGCACATATCTGATATATTCACTTAACAACACAAGTTCTGAGGGTTATTATTAAAAACAAATTCTTTGTGCTGTTTTACTCCTTTATCTGAAGTCTGAAGTTTGTTCATTCTCAAAGACCCCATAGGGGTAGGCGAGTATACAGCAGATTGTGTACATGTACATGTACACGTACCATATATAAAAATATATTCACAAAGATGTAAAAAAAAAAAATGGATTAGCTGTCCATTCCATTGTATGCAATGTTCCAATTACAACTTATTTTACAGTCTTCATTATTGTTTTAATAAAGGTACACACCTGATATATTCAAATATGAAACATATTTTGGTGATAACTTTGTGTCCTTCTAATGAGGTTTCATTGTATAATAATGTTGCAAGTGTGAGATCATATTCCTGTGTGCCAGCTAAGTGTGGCTTCATACAACCCAGACACTTTTGCGACAAGTAAAATTAACACAGAAACCGACTCATATATCTTCACTGTTTATGTATGTAGATTAAAGCAGAAAAATGTACGAACACTCAGTGTTCATAAAAAATGTAATTTTCAAAAGTCAGGTCGTCTTCCTTAGTGACTGGTTTTTATTCCTAGTATAATGGTATAGTGGTCCCCCTCTTATAAGGCCACCCCAAATGCACTGGAAAGGTGGCCTTATGAGAGGGGTGGCCTCTCTTGAGGGGTAATTTACAATGAAAATGCCATACTTGCTGCATGGAGAAGTGGCCTTTGTAGAGAGGGTGGCTCTCTTCAAGGGGGCCTTATAAGAGGGGGACCACTGTACATGGTTACTAGAATGCAAGGATACACTCAGTCCATATGTCTTTGTGTAGCTATAATGTTTATGCTTCAACACCAGCATCATAATAAAATGTTGTGAAGGAAATGGGAATTATTTGTTGTTTAAGTGGATAATAAACTTTGTATTGTGAGAGATGAAATGTTTGTTCTCAAATTTTCTGATGGATCATACGTGTATTGGGATGGCAGTGACTATGCCTCCCAGCAAATATAATGTTTTGGGTGCACTGGGTTGTTTCATCACCTTAAATGTTGGTATTTATATGCCCAAATCTGGGATTTATATGAAATGGACTAGGGTTTTAAATCATTTAGAGTACATCCAAAAACAAAATATATTATATATATATATATATATATATATATATATATATATATATATATATATATATATATATATATATATATATATATATATATATATATATATATATATATATATATATATATACACACACATATATACATATATATATGTATATATATGTATATATATGTATATATATGTATATATATATGTATGTATATATATGTATGTATATATATGTGTGTGTGTATATATATATATATATATATATATATATATATATATATATATATATATATATATATATATATATATATATATATATATATATAATGTATATATATATATATATATATATAAAACACCAACAGCAAAATACTGTATATTTGTGGGCCATTTAAAATTGATGTGCGTTCGGTAACAAATTAAACTGATGTCAAAGGAGGTAATGTGTAAAGGGGAAAGAACATCCATACTAACATGTGTGGTGCCATTAACCCCACTAAAGGTTGGATTCCCAACCCTAAATAATCTTTATGAAACATAATAAAAAAAAGTTTCAAGCCCGCCAACCCTCCCTTCCCTAATAAAAATTGATCAACCCTGGCTGAAAGATTTTATTGAGAAAGTGGCCATCATATGCCGTTATTTTGCAGCTAGTCAAGTCAACTCAAACAGAGTATTTTATTTCAACTTGTCTGGAGTGGACCTCGGGTTAACTTGGGCCGGGCAAAGAGCATAGCTGCATAGCCACAGTTGTTCGGTGAAACAACACAACCATAGCCCCGTTGAAAAATTTTACTTAGAAAGGGGCCATCATGTGCCGTTATTTTGCAGTACAGCCAACTCAAACACAACATTTTATTGCAACTTATCTGGAGGGTTAACAGCATAGCTGCATTGCCATGGTTGTTCGGTGAAACTGCATAGGCTTAGACTCAGTTGTTCAGTGATGATGTCTTAATATTTTGCTAGGTACTAGGTATTAGTTCTCTTGAGTTACCAGTGCAAACTGCCATTAAAGAACTTTAAAAACATGGCTTACTATCTTAACTTTAATCTGGGTGCTCAGTTGTGTCTGAAACAGTTATCATCTTCAGTTACAAATCCAAATGTGACACGATACCTCTAGCCGGCAAATCATGCACCATTTTGAACATGGTGCAATGCATTGCAGAACAGTGGCACAAAAATGCAGTTGATTTGGATGTCTAAATGAATCATGACTTTGGGTTTTATATATTATACCCCCCAAGGTCATTGAAATTCTACTATCCTCATTTACAAACCATCGGGTGCGGAATCCATAATTTTCAAAATGGCAGCCAAATTTGTGGGCTAGTCCCAATTTGATATTTTGAAGAGGTAGTATCTAAAATGTATGTGTGATTGGTTAACGGAAGGTTGATTTGTCAAATGAAGGTAATTCAAAATATAAAATGGGACTTTTCCAGTGTGAGCATTAGTCATTACCTAAAAATTGTAAATACAATGGCTTATAATTACCTGTTGTTGCCGGTGGTAGGCTCCAGAATAGGTATATTGTTTCAGACACGGAAATCACCCCCTGGCTATGAATTAAGTAGAAGCACTAGTAGGAACTGCTAAGTGCTCTCGCTGAGTGAAAGATGCAGCTTAGGGGAGAAGGTTTCCCCAAAAGTGGATACAGGTGTGAAAGTACTGGTGGGTTTTTATATAAGTGGTAGCAGTGAGTACCTTTTCTACAAACACCACTCCCTTCTCCAAAAGGGAAGCCTAAAAATATTGTGACTTTTGCCCATGTGTTGGCCATATATTGACCAAAATTTTCCAGATTTGGTAAAAATATACATTGATCTTGACCCTTTCTCCAGTGTACTTATTAGAAAATTCTGACATTTTCTTATTGTTGATTATGATGATATACCTTTGTACATCGTTAAAGGTGGGAAGCCAGAGTATTGAGGCCTCATGGGCAGGTGGACAGGATGGACGTGAGGTGATGGACCGAATATTTCCAGTGATACCACACCTACTGTCACGTAATGGTGTCTTTTACCTGGTCATCATCAAGGAAAACAAACAAGGTGAGGACATGAGCAACATTGAGCTAATTTCTCTTTAAGGATATACGTCAAGCTATGTGTATCTTTCATTTAACATCCTTTTAATCTGTAAATGTAGATATAAAGTTATGAAAAGTACATGTATACACTTTTGGAAAGGTAACCAACTTTAGAATCATTCTATAGCATTTTCATTAATGTTAGTGGCAGTGTGTTTTTACAGCAGTTTACATGCCATCATCATAGTGGCCATCTTCATTTCACACAAATGTGGGATAAACTTTTTTTATACTTGAAAGCAATTATTCTTGTGGAAAAATAAAGTGTATACACTTGTGTAAAAAACTGTTTCTCAGTTTACATTCCGTCCATGTGTCAACTTTTGGGTTGTGAGCATGATAACTTTAAAAGTTTCGACAGTAGCCCCATATAACTTTCAGGACATGCCATATGTATAAAAATCTAGGTCCAGCTTGATAATGAGGTCATGACCTACAATATTACTTAAGATATAGTTCAAAATATGAAAAATTTGTGGACACTCTAGTGTGTTGAATTTTTTATGCATCTTCATGAAATGTGGTGGGAATGTTACTGAGCCAAAAATCTTGAGTGAGTGTGATACTAGTGGTGCCACCTACAAGCCAAAATGTAATGGAACACATTAAATTCGATATCTCCAAAAATTATTCAGCTAGCATTATGAAACTGATGGCCAATATACCACTGTATACTCTCACGGAAAGGGCTACAATGCTGTGCAATATGAGTGACCTTGACCCATTTTCTCAAGGTCACAGAGGATTGAAAGTTGAAGATATGATATGATTGAAATAGGCCTTGTGTTACAAACTTGTGATGTGCAGGCTTGTGACTTCACAGATCCATAAGAGTGATAAAAGTCTAAATAATGGAAAAGACATGTGGCACAACTTATGATTGGAATTTGAAAGTATGCCCATGAGATCGAATTCAACTACAAAGAAACACTTGATCACAAAGACCCAACCACAAAAACTTTTAACAACAGTGAATACTACAAATCCAGTATCCAATGAACGAGTACAATTTGCTGTATCTCACTGCAGTACTTCTCTAATAAATTTGCTTTGTTGCTTCAAAACATTTTCTTATTGCTCCATTCATTTTGCTTCCTTCTGATTCATGACAGCAAAGCACGAGGCCCATGGGCCCTCTTGTTTTTCACCTTAACCACTCGCTAACTTTTACCCAGAGAACTCACTCGACCTTTGATGTGGCTGGAAATGTACTCATGTGCCATGGGACTCAACATGCAAATGAGGGGCTGGGGCTTTCTGTGGGTGGAGCTTAGCAGATCAACTCAGCCTGGCTTGAAGCCATGTAAAAACAACCAGCACATGTCCCACTTCTTCGCTCAAAGATTGTTAAATGTAATGACTGAAGATATAAGTTGATTCATCCATATGAAACTTTTGTATAACGTCCACACAATATGAACAAAAATACAACTTTTTTATCTGAAGGTATTTTACTTGCCTTATATCCTTAAGCAACTCTGTAAATTATCATGTTTTGCTGAATATCTTACAGGAATTGTGGGAATTATACATTCATTCTTCATAAAGAGACACTTAGTACAAGACCAGCCTGTCTCCTTCAAAGTCACTGGTTGGTTATTTCATTGACCAGTATGTCATGCTCTGTCTGCGACAAGAGGAGCTGTTGCATGGCTTACGAGGCAGCCACTTTTTTTCCTCCAAACATGTTAGACCCCATAAGTTTTCCTACAGCCAGCTCACATATGTGTGTACATGATACAGTGGATCCTCATTAATACGGACCTCATTAATCTGAACACTTCTCTTGGAACAGAATTGTTCATTTCAAGTAACAGTGATTCAGTAATCCAGATGCTTCATTAATCTGAACAGTTCACTGGCGTACAAAGGTGTTCGGATTAATGAGGTTCCATTGTATACAATGGTGTTTATGGAGTCGCAAATAACCAGGTTTCCTCCACTGATAACTCTTTTCTCCCAGAGATAATCCTTCAGGGAAATCTTTGACTCCCTGGAGAACAGTTTGTTTCCACGAGAGATATAAGGTAGAACTAGCCTACATGTATGTATCTGTGAGGCAGAGATGAAGTGTTAATATCAGCAGTTAGTCATGAGAAGGTAAAAGTAAAACTTAAGTGTTAAGTCTGGCATGTAACCATTTTGACCAAGGTCTGTGTTGGCCCACAGTATAAAAGCAGATGCAATACCTGACATCTGTCTGTGCCTAATGAGCTCTCTACAGTGAAATCTTGAAGGACCACCCTTAGGGATGAATAAATTGTTTTCTGTCAAGACAGGTGGTCTTTCATAGGAAGTAAAGATGAAAAGTACTAAGCAAAGTGCTCGGACAAGGTGGTCCTCTTTCCAGACAGGTGGTCTCCCAATGGAGAGGCCTCAAGACTCTTCCCACTGGATGTGGCAGGAGTGGTTGGACTAAGATCATGTGACTGTTGTGAATGAAGTACCTGTCTGACAAACAGACAAATTTACCCAGGTGGCACTGTGCCTGGTGCTTCCATAGGAAAGCTGTGTGAAGTGACATTGATTTAGAATCACTTCCACAGGAATCTATGTAATTTTTTAAGGTAATTTTGGAGATGTGCAAAATTGTTGAATAGAACTATATATCTGTTTTGTGAAGTTAATTGAATGATTCAGCATAACTAGGTTACTTTAGAGAGCTTGTAGATTCTTAGGATTCTTTAGGTTGTGGATACATGTATATTGATTTGTCATGCTTTTGAAAAACTTTATTAAAAAGAAATGCACTTTGAACAGAAGTCACTATCACAGAATTTACCTGGATTTTAGAAAATGTACCTCATCATAAAGTATCAATGTTTGATATTAGAGAAACAAACATCTACCATTTGTCAGAAAATTGCAAGCAAATTAAGTATATTGAGGAAGCTGAAATATTTTTTACTCTTTCAAGTTAGAAGATTTACTTTAATGCATACATTCTCCGAGATTTTGATTACTGCTCCACGATATGGAATGGATGCAACAAGACCCTGCTAACGAAGTTGAGAACGCTGCCAAAATTTGCTGCATATCAAGGTTTGAATGTGTATAGTAGATGCAGTTAAATACTTACTTACAAAATTAAATTGGTTGTCAATTGAAGAAAGAATTGACTACAAATGGGGAGTAGAAATATACAAAGTATTGAACGATTTGGCACGCTCTTATCTCAGAGACATGTTTCTCTATGTAAAGGATGTAAGTGAAAGAAAACTAATGTCAACAGATGACAAACTGTACTTAGTGAAGCCCGAAGACTGAATATCGTAATTCATCTTTTGCCTACTGTGGAGCAAAGTTTCGGAATACAATGACACACTGTGCAAGAAATGCCGCATCTCTTCAGAAATTGCAAATTGAGTGTACAAAGTTCGTAATAACTGCAAGGAATGTAGCAGGATTTACATAATTATGGTTAAATTGATGTATATGATGTGTATGTATTATGATTGTATATTTATATTGATTGATGGTATTGCATCGGCTTTATGTACATATATTTATCAGGGAAGCATTATCTCCAGTGCATGATATGTGTGAATTTTTTTACTATGTATGTATTTTCAAGTTTGAAGGCCTTGGGGAACATTAGGAATATGCTTAGTTATGTTCCTAACCAAGCCACCCTCATGAAATCAAGTACAGGTATATCATCTTACCACCATAGACACTAGGTGGCAGCACTGTCCAGTGTATTATGACAACAGGCCAAATTACAGACAACATTCCAGCCTTTCTTATGAATTGTCACTCTGGCTGAACAATTTCTCTCCCTGTGATATTGAATTCAAAATTATGGAGAACTTGTAAAATATGCTGTTGGAGGGTTTGAAGAGTGGCCAGTGCAGTGGTAATCAGTTTAGCACCTGTCTTCCTGTTCTTAAAGTTACAGATGACAGAGGCTGCAGAATCTTACGATGTTTAGAACGGAGCCAAAATGACACAATGTTGATGGTTTCAGATGAACTCCAAGAGCTGATGGAAGGCTTTGGTTTCTCTATGTCTGTTGTGAAATCACGACGCTCTGGACCTGAGCTGCTCTCTGTGCTCAAGTTCGTAAGGCAACAGTGAACCTGGTGCTTGCCGTCTGGATCCTAAGTGCCACATCCATGGAGAGTGCCAGGTAGGTACATGTACAAGTGATTTTGTGATGCATATTGGCCTGTCTCATTGAAGGCTCCCAACTCATTCATTTCAAGGTGAGTTTTTTTGTGGAAAGAAACAAAAAATCCTCTTGGTCTTGTTTGATTACAAACTTCTCAGCTGCTTAAAAAGAAAGTGTGAGAAAAACTGTGTATTTCTAAGAAATTTACCATTTTTTCCTCCAAATAGGCACCAGTATACACCATTTTAATTTTCACATGATCCCCCACCCCCCCCCCCCCCCAACAAAAGGAAAAAAATAGCTCTCAAATTTTCTGAAAAAAGCTCAGGTGGATGTCAACGTGGTGTCACCCCCATACAAGAGACTGGCCGGGAGAATCCCCAAGAATAAGAGCAAGGTTTGAGCCTCTTACTTTTTGATGTGCATAGTTTATGTGGCAATTAAAACATCAGCTGATCTGCCATTATAAAGATTTAAATAAGAGTACTAATAAGGTGGAACCCCAATATTAAAATCACCTACACTTGTACCTAATTTAAGTGGGCTTTATTTGTAGATGATCTTAATTCTGAAACTGTTGATACATGTATTTACAATGAAAAGAAAATGCATGGGAACTGCATAGCTGGTCTTATTACTGAGATGGTCTTAAAGTAGGGTTCCATTGTATTCATGTTTTATATAATGATGAAACATCAGACATTATAAAGTTGTCAACAGTGGTACCAAGTATCTTCACAAAACAATGGTTGTTAGGTTGATTGGAAACAAGGGTTTTCCCAATACAGTGTAGTACTCCCTCTTTATAACACACTTTTGCTGCCACATCTGTGTTAAATGCCGCCTCATTATAAGGTGGTTTGACAATAACAGAGTGTACTATATGGACCCCATCCCTCATGGTTTTGTGAGGCGGCTCTGGCGTCCATGTTTTGAGGGACAACTTGGGTGATGAGAATAAATGAAGACACCTATTGTGTATGAAAACTCTATGCTATATAAGACTAATTGATGTAAAGGAAAGCGTAGACAAAGTTTTCTCGGGTGCCTGGTCAAATTGTCACACAGATGGTCAACAGAAATATTAGTCATTCAGTTTACTGCCAGGTGGCAGCACAGGTTGCTGAAATATTTTGAATTTCCCATGACATTGTTTGGCGTCAGGGTGAGATTTACTGTATGTTTATGTATTAAGATTTTTGGCAAAAGCAAAGGAACAAACAAGTGCATGTTTGACATTCTTGACACAGTAATGCCATGATTTACATAAAACCAAACCATACGAGATTAGACTATACATACATATATATAAGCCTGCCTTAGTGTGAAACATTTAGGTGGAATTGCTTTGGCACTGTTTTAGTGGCAGTGTGCTAAAGGTATGTGATGTGAACCTTGGACATGCTTGTTATTTATTTAAGTGGACGCCTCAGGTTTTACACTTTTTAAATATTGTCTTTTTTTTTCATTAAAACAAAGCGTAGGTCTAATTTTTTGATGTACTGGAACTTTTCAAGAACAGATACAAAGAATTTTATAATCATAGGACATGATAGAAAGCTGCGTTTGGAATACAGTTATTATTTTGTTTTTAATATTTGTTGAATTGTAGCACAGTGAAAGTTTTATAAAAAAAAAATATTGTCTTTTTTCATGACACTGTATATAGGTCAGTTTATTGGACTGGAACTTTTCAAGAAGAGACACCAGAAGTTTTGAAATCATACGACACAATAGAAAGCTGCATCTGGAATAGTTTTTTTTATTTTTTTTATTTGTGATTTTTGAATTATAGCCCAGTAAAAGTTTTGTAGACTCAATGTAAAACTGCAGTATGAGGACTAAGTACTGCCAAATACCCATTTGCTGTGCTGGTGTGGATGACAACACCAGTGTTTCACAAGACAACAATCTGTTACCCTAAAATCATGGTTTCATCTCTGCACACACTGCTTAGTTTTTCTTCAAAATATTAATATTTGTAACATGTATACAGTACCATCTATAAGAGGTATCCATAAAAAAATGCAATAAAGCAATATCAGAATGCTGTGAAAGTCAAGATGAATCGTAAAACATCAACCTACTTTCCTTCTGAAGTTGGGGACATGTTGTCATCAATTGCCTGAAGTACAGTAGGACCATGTCCTCTTTGTCTGCACATGTTGTCATCAGGGCCTGTAGTACAATAGGGACCATGTCCTCTTTGTCTGCACATGGTGTCATCAGGGCCTGTAGTACAATAGGGACCATGTCCTCTTTGTCTGCACATGGTGTCGTCATTTTTCACGTCTACGGTAATCTGCCAATAGGTGACATTCATATTTAACTGCGATCCTTCTCACTTCCTGTGTTGCCGGGGCAACAGACTAATGCTTCCACCATGATCATGGCAGATTTGTATTATACACTACATAAACATCCATAAATAACACATTTTCGACCAAAAGAGAGCTCATTTCTGATCAATTTGGGCATCCCTTATGTTTCAAATATATGTTAAAACATTTTCTTACGATTGTTCTGTGTTTGTGTTGTTTATTTTATTGAGAAAGTACTTTTGACCATGCTAAATACATGGATCTGCCCTGATGCAGGTGGCTCCCTCTTTTGCTCAATAGGTGTTAGAGTAGGACCCCATTTAAATATGAATACATCCTATTATCTGTTGCCAAGGCTACTCTGCTATGGTAAACAACAAACAAAAAGATACTTCATTGCTGACTCTGTTTACTATGTCATATTCAATATTCCAAATATAATTCCATACCTTCCAGTTCTACATATCTTTTGTCTGGAAGACTGATTTCATTATTTAGTCACATAGTGGCAGATTTCATAGTGATCAAGTGCGGACTTGGAAATTTAAAAACTGTTTGCAATATTAGGGAAATTGTGTTTAAATAGAAGCAGAAACATTATCCATGATGAGAAATTTCTAATACTTTGCAATATTCAGGAAATTGTGTTTAAATAGAAGCAGAAACATTATCCATGATGAGAAATTTCTAATGTTTTTATCTTGGAATGAGCAAAGTGTCAACAAAAAAAATAGTTTGTAAAAGATAGGTGCTCATTTCCTCAGACACAGACTCCAGAAAAAATGTTGTGATTCTTTGACCATGTTTAACTCTTTCCTCCTAAAATCACCCAAAGTGCCCATATGTAAATCCTTGTCTGCCATCATGATTTTACAGTGAAACCTCCATATACCGAATGACCTTGGGATCGGACGACAGTGTTCGGTATAGACAGGACTGGTCAGTGTTGCGAGGTTTGCCTATACTGAAAATATACAATTGGGACCTAGCAAAAGCGTTCACTATAAGGAGGATTCACTGTAGTTAAATTTATGGTTAACAGAAAACACTTTTCTCAAGCATTGTAGAGAAAACATACAATAATAGGAATCCTCAGATGAACAGCTATCCTTGCCCCAGGCTGGGTGCATTGTATACATAATGTGACACAGAAAGCTGTTGACTGAGGCTTATTCTGACCAGGAAAGGGTTAAAAATTGTTCAAAACTTGTAATGTGTAGAAGTGTCTTGAACATACTCAGTTAATTAAATATTAGATATCTCGGAGAAGTAGTTACAAGCCAGGCTAAAAATTAGATAAATTTTTGAGTGGGAGTGCTGCCCTGATGGAGGGTAAATTTGATGGTCATAATGTGCCTGTGTGGTGAATCAAAAATCATCCAACAATTGTACCTTGTAGTAGCTCGAAACCAGGACAAACTTTTCAGAATGGTTTATTGACTGAATGTTAACTCATCAGGAACCACAGTTAAGATTGTCTGAGAGGTCATACTGCAGATGTGGCAGGACATATGTGAAAAAACATTTAATTTTGAACAGATGTCATTCTTTGATGAGAATTTTTTTAATGGAATAAATATGTATTCCCTTTGATTCAATGAATGTGCAAGAAAGTCTCGCTTTCAAAGTTAAATTTTGCACTGTATTTTGTTGAGATCAGCACACAGAGAGCTACGCACAGAGAGAGCTAAACAGGAAGAGCTAAGCACAGAGAGAGCTAAACAGGAAGAGCTAAGGACAGAGAGAGAGAGAGCTACAAAGGGAGAGCTACGCACAGGAGGAGCTAAACACAGGGAAAGCTAAGCACAGGAAGAGCTAAGCACTCAGACAGCTGAGCAGCCTTCAGTTGAAATTCTGGATATACCTGAAAACCTCGATTATAACAAAACTAGAGCAAAGAGGTTTTTTTTTAACATTAAACATTTTTACGATTGTGCCTGAGGGCTTATTATCTTTTTTCCCTGTGGTTGGAATTGGATGCAAAATATTATTGACTGCCAGAGTACATTAAATTTGGATTACATGATGAATGCTTTGTGTGTGCCACTCAACTGACAGCAAAATTATGCATCAGGCAACTGGACTTTCTAATTTATATACAGCATATTTATTACTGACTGGAAGACATGTCCTTTAGCTAAGTGAGCTGATCTTAAAAGGTATGAGGTCAGACCTGGGTACCCAGGTAGATATGAGTGAGTCTTGAGGGAGTGAGGATCATGACACTGTGAAACCTATTTTGAAAGACCACATTGAAATCATTCCACCCTGATAGAAGACCGAGTCAACAGCTTTCCTTGGCACACTCTGGGGGCAATGTGAGCTAAGAAAAGCTGCTGACCATGGGCATATAATTTGGAATGATCTTCCATGAAAGTTTCATCCAAAATTTTGAAAAAAAAAAATTCCTAAATTAGTAAAATACAATTAGCAGATGACATTTAGATATTAGCGGGAAAAATCATCATGAGTGTGGGATGAGCTGAGGAGGACAAAGTTGCTATGTCCCAGCAGTTGGTGAATCTATTGTATGTTGCTACTTGTTGATACATTTATCACCTTTTGTAAAAAATAAACTTTAAAAAAACAACCCATTTTTGAGAGTAAACATCAACTATTCAGTAATGTGTGTTAGCATGTGACATGTCATGTATGTGTCCACCTTATTGTTTGCTACGTGTCTGTGGTGAGATCAATATGATATTGGCTAACAATGTGCTGTTGATGTTCTCATGTTTGTTCACAGCTGTTAAAACACTGTCCCATCGACCTGTTTGCGTCTTTGTTGCGTCTGGGGTGACACATTGAATAGAGCAGAAATATACCACATTTAAATGTACATAGTGCAGCAAACGTCCAATAACAGTTAATAAACCTGGCTGTTTGTTCATAAGCAGCAAATAATTCAAGTTGTTGAAGAGCTGGGTGAGTACACAGTCATATTCTCTGTTCATATTTGGTGTGAACATCGCATACTTTGTTTATCAAAGTTTCAGTTATTGTATTAATTCAAACTTTCCAAAGAATGGTTTGCAGCAATTTGTGAGAAAAGGTCCTGTGTGGATCTATGGTGGCACTCATAGGCAACAGACAAACAACACAAGAACGAAGAAGATGCATGTATCTTAATGATTTAATTGCACTGCATTTAATACAGTGAAGACTTTTTATAATGACACCATCTGTTCCCAAAGAAATGTGTCAGATAACTGAATATGTCAGATAAATGAGTCAAATAACAAAGAAAATAAACCTTTTCCCATGAAAATTTGTGCCATATAGAAAATGTCAGATATATGAGTGTCGTTATAATAAGGTTTCACTGTACAGTGAAGTGGGCCATGCTGATTATGGCATTCACACATACCTGCCTCCATTGAACCATTCTTTTCAGGAATGGGGATTTGGTGCAGTGGAGGTATGTTTCCCATTTTCAGCTAGGTGGTTGGTGCTGAAGGTTTCTGTCCATATTCAGAACACAATTGCACAATAGACCAGTTCATAGGACTCGGGTTTATTCGGTTCGTTTCGGCCCGAGTTCAGGAAGCGCACCCTGCTTTGTTTACATTTTGTGCTCGACCACGCTGGCGGGATTTAATGTGGAAGGATCGGAAAGTAAAACACAGGATGTGCTTAGGTTTAATGAAAAGTCAAATCGTCAGCAAACTAAACATGCACATCGCGCCACTGATGTGACATTTTAGGTAAAAGATTTGCACTGTTCAGCACAATCCATGTTGTAATCACTAGCGTTAGCCGTGGCATCCGTTGTGAACATACGAAAGCGTGGGCCCAACTCAGCTACTTGCTGATTGGACAATCAGGCAAACAATGGAATGCATAATTGATTAGGGTCCGGAAAAGTGTGGTACAAGTCGGTATGAGCAGGTCTATTACAGAAACAATAATGTGTTTCAACGAGGGGATTTGGATATTTAACTAATTACAGTAAGCTTGTATACCTAAATTTGGAATATCACAACAAAATTTACATCATGTGTATGAATGAACATGATAAAACGGTGAATATTTAGCATTCTGAATTTGTGGAATTGGAAGGTTGGAATATTTTTTTATGAAGAGGATAGGAATGCTTAACATTTTGCCTTTTATTAGGACTGGGTCAACAGCTTTCCTTGGTTCCTTCATGAACATTGAAGCAGACGACATTTGACCAATAGCTGGTTGTGGCCAGTTTTAACCCGTTCCAAGGCTGTTGATCTGGGCCCATGTTATCTTCATATTCAAATTAGGCAAAAACATTGAAGCAGACGACATTTGACCAAGAGCTGGTTGTGGTTGGTTTTGTGGGGAAAGTGTTAACTCTTTCACCTCAAAGTACGACTGAGTCAATAGCTTTCGTGGCAGTCATGCTAAGGAAAGTTATTGACCTAAGGAGTATTACATGAATGGTCTTACATACAAATCTCAGCAAAAAGGTAACAAGAAATTTAGGTAAAAAGATTAAGGCAGATGGGCACGTTAGGCTTGAAAGAGTTAAAGGGGTATACAAGTATCTGTACTTATAAGAAGTATCCAAGTTGAAATAAGACGCATGCTGCTTGATGAGTGGGGTACAGTCAGAGGCAGGGTGAGTAGAGTGGGGTACAGACAGTCAGAGGCAGGGTGAGTAGAGTGGGGTACAGACAGTCAGAGGCAGGGTGAGTAGAGTGGGGTACAGACAGTCAGAGGCAGGGTGAGTAGAAAGAAAAGACAGATAAATAACATTTATTCTCCTGTTTCTGTGATATGATATTAACAATGAGAAAAGAGAAAAGTTGAATAATCAATGTGTGTGAGTTTGTACGGTGTAAGAAACAGAACCATGAGCCAGTGAGTGGTTGAATGATACAATGTATAACACTGTATAACACTGTATGTGCACTCAATTTATGAAAATGGAGAGTCAAGGTGAACAAAGTGTGATGAAGTAACGATAGAAAAGTAAGTGTTATTACTGTTAAAAAAGAGCACATAAAGACATAATGTGAGTTTTAGATGTAATCGTATCATTTTGTGTACAAACACGTCATCAGTATGGTGACAAAGAGGAGGCATGTATCTTAAACTGAAGGTCCATTGTGTGTGCTAATTTCAAGTCTATGTCACTCACTGAACGCAAGGATTGCGATGAACAACGAGGTACATCAATTACCTTATTGCTCTTTTTTTTTTTTTTTTTTTTGCAGAGTGCTGCTCTGTAATATTTGCATCAGGTCATATGTATATTGCGTGATCTGTCGCTGTTATCACCAGACTGTCTTTGTATTCATTGGTCTTCACTGGACTGTTAGCACCAGATCGTTACATATGAAGTGGCATATCATTGTTGGTACCGAACTATCCTTATTTTAACCCCATCAGTACCTAATTTTGGACTGAGTCAACAGCTTTTCTCAGCACACACTGGGCGCAATGCGTGCCAACAAAAGCTGTTGATCTGGGGTATTCTATCTGGAACTATAGGCATACTGGTACTTGAATGAAAGGTGTTTTTACGAGGAATATGAATCTGGGATCCTTATGATAATTCAGACTAGTTTGACTTAAGTAGATCGGCTGAAGACATGATTGGCACTGAAAGAGTTAAGTGCACTTTCGTTGTTATCACAAGATTGTCCCTGTGTTTTCAGAACTATCATTGTTAGCACCAGATTGTCTTTATATGAAGTGAACTGTAATAGTTAACACGACATATCATTCTTATGTTGAATAAAGCATCATTATTAGCACCAGATCATCCCCATATTAACTTTCTTTGGTAACACCAGATTCTAATTATATTTATGTTGATAGAACTATCATTACTAGTACCAAGTTTTAATTTTATTTATATTAGTTGAACTGTCATTGTTAGCACCACGCCATCCTTTTATATATCTTGAGTGAAGTATCATTTGTAGCACCATATTGTCCTTATTTTATACAAAGCATCATTATTAGCACCATATTTTAATTATATCTGTATTAGAGGAACTATCATGGTTAGCACCAGACATTTCTTAGACCCAAATGAACTATGATTGTAAGCACCAGATCAGTTTGTATTGGTTTAAGTGACCCTGGTCATGCATTTTAGCACCAGATCATCGCTGCAAGCAGGCTATAAAGAGGGGTACAATTGATTCTATCACGTCAATGGTCAACAGGAACTTGAAGACAACAAACAACTCAGGAAAACATATTTTCTGTGTCTACAACTGGACATGCCATGAAATATTGACAGGAGATATATCACTGCGTGTTCTGTCTCCCAGGCTATTTTGTCTTACAAGCAGCGTTGGCAAAAATGCAAAGTAATTCTCTTTAACTCGTTTCGCTTCAAATTGGGTTAGAATACTCAGCTGTATCTTATTTTTGAAACAATATTGATTGCTTTTCAGATATTCTGTATGCCTATGTGTGTACATCATTCCTAACTTCCCTGACTTGAAAAAGAAAAACAAAAACAAAAAACCCCAAACAAATTAAATTAACTGTGACCACAACAATCACTGTGAAAATTGCAAGGAAGCAGAGTTTTTTGATGGAATGGGAAAGAGTATGGTCAGAGAAGAGTGGCACACAGGCTGGTCGGGTTGTGGCGGCTAATGTGATGTTCTGCTATACTTAGGTATCCAAATGACCCATGACCAGTACAAGACATGGTCAAGCCTGGGGCCTTAGATTCTGGGCAGCCGTTCAACGGCCTAGGGCTCCATTTTGCTGGAATGGTCCCAGTCTGATGGGCTTTGACTGGTGTACAGGGTCATTAGGATGCTGGGAGGGTACGCCAAAAATATGTCCCCCGGGGCATCATTGCAAAACGATATTGACAGTTAACTCTGGGCTGACAGCTGTATCTTGGTGCATATTGAACTGGATGGCCACAAGGGGGAGCCAGGGGGGTGGGGGTGTAAGTACACAAGGTATGAAATGTCACTTTTTGTTTTTTGTGACAAAAGAGTGCTATTCAGTCATATTTCTATATGAGGTGAATATTTGTGTCTAAACACACACACAGATGCAAATCAGTCTGCTTCAGTGTGGAAAAAAAAGCAAGAGTTTGATAAAACATAAATACATGTAATCCCCCTATAGCCCCCTCCTTGATGTAGTTGATGGTCATTGTCCTTGTAACAAACTGTGATTAACTGTAAATCTTCGAGCTATTGTTCGTGGTTGCCTCAGATGTATCTGCTCCTGGCCTCCAGATTAGGTGAGTTGTTTGAGCGCACTGTGTTTCTCTGTATAAATCATGTCTGAAAATTTCTAAAAATAGAATAATGTGATTGTATTTGACCGTTTGTTTATCAGGTGTGAAAATATGTAGAAATCGTTGGTAAGAATTTTGAAACTTGCTCAGATTAAAGCAGAGCAGGGAAAATTTTTTTTTTTTTAGTTTTTTTTTTTTTTTTTTTAATTATTTTTTGAGCAGGGAGTACAGGTTAGAAGTATAAGTGAAGTGATGCATTAACCTGATAAGAGACGCTGGTACTTTCTGCACACCACAGTGACTGCTGTATGTAACCTTTCAGCCAAATAAAAGTGTCCCTGTACATGTATAGCATTGGTTTGTTATTGCGGTTAAAGTCAAGCTCCAGCACTGTCAAATCATGGTGACATGCACGTGGTGGATACGTTTTGCACACTGCTAAGGGAAAACACATATTTTGGAATTTCTGATGATTTGTGGTAGCTGCTGAGTTTGCCTATTGTAGTATCTAGCCACTGCATGGTACATTGGCTTTACTGTGGCCACATTGGCTTTACTGTGGCCACATTGGCTTTACTGTGGCCGCATTGGCTTTACTGTGGCCGCATTGGCTTTACTGTGGCCGCATTGGCTTTACTGTGGCCGCATTGTCTTTACTGTGGCTGCATTGGCTTTACTGTGGCTACATTGGCTTTACTGTGGCCACATTGGCTTTACTGTGGCCACATTGTCTTTACTGTGGCCACATTGGCTTTACTGTGGCGACATTGTCTTTACTGTGGCCACATTGGCTTTACTGTGGCCACATTGGCTTTACTGTGGCTACATTGTCTTTGCTACATTGTCTTTACTGTGGCTACATTGGCTTTACTGTGGCTACATTGGCTTTACTGTGGCCACATTGGCTTTACTGTGGCCACATTGGCTTTACTGTGGCCACATTGGCTTTACTGTGGCCACATTGGCTTTACTGTGGCCACATTGGCTTTACTGTGGCTACATTGGCTTTACTGTGGCTACATTGGCTTTACTGTGGCTACATTGGCTTTACTGTGGCTACATTGGCTTTACTGTGGCTACATTGTCTTTACTGTGTGAACATGGAGTGTACAGCTGCTCAAACCTAGTTGATCCAGCTAAATTTGCCATTTTTGGCAATGACAACATTTTCATTGCATGCAGCAACAAAACGAAAGTAAAGGAGGAAAAGAAGCAAGGTTTTTGGCAAAATGACTTGTTCTGTATATATACATTTGTACCTGCTCTTTGAGATCACCCCTTCTGCCAAGAAAAAGTGGTCACATAAAGGAGGTGACCTTTCACCACAGGTAAATTTTACAAATAAATTGACATGAATGTCTGAGCCAGTGACCACAAAAAGCAATGCGGCTGCTCACGGCAGTGGTTGCATACAGCAGGTACCACTGTATATACATTGGTATCTGCTCTTCAAGATAACCCCTTTTGCCAGTCAAAAAAGGTCACATATAACAGGTGGTCTTAAATTGGAGGTAAATGAACAAAGAATCTAGATTTGGGCCATCAGAAATGTGGTTACAAAAGTCAGGTGGTCTTTCATGGCAGTAGTCTTAAATTGCAAGTACATGTACCACTGAATATAATATATATACACACACACACACACACACACACACACACACACACATATATATATATATATATATATATATATATATATATATATACAGTGAAACCTCCCTATACCGAACGCCCATGGGACCGAACAAAAGTGTTTGGTATAGGGAGGTGTTTGGTTTAGGGAGGTTTCCACATTGTGGCCTCATGTCTTACCAACCGTGCTATACAGATACCAGCTGAGATCATTATGGTGGGAGATACTCATGTTAACTACATGTACATCATCAAATAAATGAACAACAAAGAAGTAATTTCTGATTGTTTTATCATTTGGGAAAGATGTACTGACTATGATAGAGCAAAGTTCAGATGTATACATGCACATGTATATAATAATTATTAAAGAACATTATGACATATAGTGTATGTTCATATTGAAATAACATGCTTACGACCTTGCACCTATTTTAGCAGAGCTGTTGCTCATTTCAGTCTGCTGGTACTCCTTGAAATTAAATCCCCTGGGTTTGGTGAGACAAACATAATGACTTAATTTGTAAGTTATTGTTCATTAGAAGGATTAAAGAAAACACCCAAAACTGCTCCAATTATCCCTGAGAGGATAGGAACAAGGTGCTAAGTGACATTGACACTTTCACCCTCCACCCTGTTGTTGCCATCTATAGAAATGACAACAGGTGTTCAACAGCTTGCCTGTGGATTGTTTCTATTGCTGCTGGTATAAGCAATAATTAAGCCTGTCTCTGAAGTTAATCTGGTTAGTTTTAGCCTTATCAGTAATTACTCCCTGCAAATACACAAAAATATGCTGAATGTGTGTTCAGTATAGGGAGGTTTTTTGGGAAAATGGTGTTCATTTTGGGTGTTCATGTTCACTATAGAGAGGTGTTCAGTATAGGGAGGTCTGCTTATAATGGAAGCATATGGGAAAAAAATTGGGACCGAGAAAAAGTGTTCGGTATAAGGGGGTGTTCGGTATATAGAGGTGTAAGGGAGGTTTTACTGTATATATATATTTGCTGTCATCAAACTTTGTTTAACCATCTGTTTCCTGAATAACATAAGACTGACTCAACAGCTTTCCTTGATGCGTGTTGTACCCAACCCATGTCAAGGAAAGCTGTTGACCTGAGTTATGCTATCATTATAGGTATCACCTACAATTCTCAGCAAAAATATTTCATGTTGATGGGGATATTATGTAAAAAGATTGAGGTAGATGACAGTTTACATCCAGGTGCATTGGGCGATTTGACGAGAAAAGGGTTAACACATAATGAAGACATTATTGTCCAGTATGAGTATATAGAAACATTGTTATTACCTTGCAGAGAGTGAACACAGTTTGTTTGTTTACCTCCACAGTGATAATTATACATCACAACTTTTTGATGAAATAGTGTAATTATGTTCCAAAGATAAGGTCTTGCTATGTAAGGGTGTGCATACATTTTTCCCCTTGTATTTTGTGAATTACAGATCATTTGTGGTATTGAGTCAATAACCCCAGAATTGGATAACAGCCATTTTTTAGCTCTGTTGACCAAAGCTCGCGGAGCTCATGCGGCCGCGCATGTCTGTCTGTCTGTCCTTTTGCTTGTTAGCATGATACCATCCACAGTTTTTTAAGTTAGCCCAATATAACTTTCAGGACTTACAGGGTGTATGAAAACGTAAGTCATTTTTGGTATTGGTGGCACCACCTACATTATTGTGTAATATAGGGGGCAAAATATTAAAATTTTGTGAACACTCTAGCATCTTTAATTTGTGGTGGATCTTCACAAAATTTGGTGGGATTGTGGGGGAGGTCAAAGTCTAGGTTTCCAGTGATACTAGTGGCGCCACATATAAGTTGACAAATTATGATCCAAAATGTGTTTTAAGATTTAAAATTCCATATTTGGAAAAGTAATCAGATGAGACTTGCCAAATTTATATGATATATAGACCATAGCCAAAGGTAGAACGTTATGTAATATCAGTGACCTTGACCTATTTTTGTGAGGTCACAATGCCTGTAAAGTTGAAAAGGTGATTTTGTAATGGCCAGATGTAGCTTGGACATCAATGACAAAGAGAATTGAGCCTCCAGATCAAAATTGCACTTGATTACATAACACATAAAATTGTACTTGGTGACCTGCTTTTTTGGGTCACTATGACACAATAATTATGGAGTTTGGTGCTTTGTCCAAGTTTATTGTTTTTCTCAATAACTTAAAAAGTTATGACCCGATTTGAACAAACAGCCTATATATGGAAAGATGAATGTGGGGCACATGTTTTGAACTTAACAATTTTTTAACCTGAATTGAAGGTCAAGGTCAAATGGCCAGTTTGAATATTGGGATCATCTTGTAAATGCATTGCACCCCACAATTTTAGAGATAGGCCCATATAATGTTTAGGAGTTATGAAGTGTATACAAATCTTTGTCGACATCAATGTTGGTGGCGCCACCTATAGTATTATGTAATATACAGGTCAAAATGTGAAAATCTTGTGACCGCAGTACTGTGCACAGTTTTCAAGTTAGCTCAATATAACTTTCAGGACTTATAGGGGGTATAAAAATCTAGGGTCTTTTAGATATTGGTGGCGCCACCTACAATATTATGCCATATAGAGGTCAAAATATGAAAATCTTGTGAACACTGTCATCTTTAATTTTTTGGAGATCTTCGCCAACTTTGGTGGAATTGTGGGGGAGGTTAAAAGTTTATGCTGGTAATGATACTAGTGGCGCCACCTATAATTTGATGGAAATTATGAGCCAAAATGTGTTTTAAAATATAAAATTCCATATCGTGAAAAGTAATTGGATTAAACTTGCCAAATTTATGGGATATATAGACAATGTCCAAAGCTAGAATCATGTATAATATCAGTGACCTTGACACATTTTTATGAGGTCAGCATGCCTGTAAAGTTGAAAGAGGTGATTTTGTAATGGCACGGTGTAGCTTGGACTTCAATGGCAATGCCAGCACAGCACCAGGCAGGCGTATGGGCCTCTTGTATTATTTAATCTGGGTGATCTTGATCTGTCCCAAGGTCAGTGAGAACATAAAGTTAAGGACTCACTCATTGTTGTCTTGGCACATGGAACAATATTCATCACAGGAGTTGCACAAATAAGCTATGATTAGGCCTACATGTGGAGCAAAGTGACATCTGGTGGACAATTTTTACATTAAGCTTTATATGTTCAGAACCCACTTGAGGACTCACAGCTTTGAAATAAACGTGTGCAATATAGCCACAATGCCAGCAGAGCATTAGGCCCATGGGCCTCTTGTTTTCATAATTTGATAAATTGATTACGTATGTGTATCTTGACAAGGTGAAGTCAGGTGACTTTGATTAAATTATTGATATCATTATTTGCCATCATTTGGACCACCTATGTCTGATTATGTGTGTGTGTGTGTGTGTGTGTGTGTGTGTGTGTGTCTGTCTGTCTGTCTGTGTGTCTGTGTCTGTGTGCAGACATACAAACTTACATTAACATCTGTACAAGATTTGCAGAGATATCATGATGTTCTCGGTGTCAAAAACAAAAATTGAAGGAAACCGTGATATTTTGGAAAGTTACCAGGTCTGAACCAACAGTTGATATGTTGTCTATTGCTTGAAAATTTATGGCACTTGCACACCATGGTTAAAATTGTTGACCCTTTGTGGCCACATACTAGGCAGGCTTCAGTTTGGGTCAGTGGTCATAGGTAATGTTCCTGCTGGTTGCTCACATCCAACTTGAGTTCATTTTTGTGAGCTGTGGGTTTTGTAACAAGCATTGGAAGGTAATGCTTGAATTTGTAGGAAACTGCAGTGAGAACGATTCTTAGACTAAAAAGTTTCAGATGGATTTGGGAATGACACAGCTCTATAAGGAAAGTAATCCCGAGAATGAGCAAATTGACGTTGTTGGTGTTTTGATTGAACTTGCTGTTCAGCAGTGCTGATTGAGGTCTTTCCGCGGTTCTTGAACTGTCTACATGTTGCGCCAAGTGGGTTGAAAACCAACAGCTGTAAAGTTTACATCTTGGTATTGACTGAATGCTGTAAAGTTTACATCTTGGGATTGACTGAATGCTTATTTATGAATCATTTGAATGTACAATCTTTGTCTTAGATGGAAGCAAATGGGAAAAAAAGTTGAAGATGGGTTGGCAGGCTTTACAGTTCATGTGACAGCTGTCTGTCATGGATTGTTGCAGAGAAAAAAAATGAAGCAGGTAATTTTTAAACTGAAAGCAACGGCAAAATTCACCACAGGGGACAGAAGGGGTTAACATTGTTACAAGTTGTCAATTTACCAAGACAGCCATAAATTATGTTAATCAATGTTTAATATCAAGTAGGTGATTAATAAAGACCCATGTTTTGAGATGTTTGACAGGAGGATAATATACACATGTCACTGATGACAAGTGACAGGCTATGCTAGCACTCTCTTTATTTACCTGAGGTAATTTAGAATAAAAAAGATACAGTGAGGTTACCTTTATGCTTGACCTGCCTACTGGGTTTATCTTGACCTGCCCAAACATTTGGTGTCGACTGATAAGTGCAGATGTTAAACATGCTTGTTGTTTCAGACCAGGGATTAATCCTGTTGGCTACTTGCATGAAGGGATTATGTATTGTTACCACTTTAATTAATTTTGTAACTTGTCATGTTTCTTAAAAAAATATTGTACAGTAGTTTCTCTTTCTAGTGCCCCAGGTGCATAGAAAATAATTATTGAACTACTGGTAGCCTTCCTTTTTTCATCTCTATTTGGTATGTCTTTTGCATAATATCGCTAAAATTTGTCATTGTCATGTATTGCATAATTATGGGTATTTTCCTGGCCTCAAAGGGGGTAGGGGCGTTTAACAGGGATACTATGGTATGGGGTAGGGGCATTTAACATGGATAATATGGTATGCTTATACAACAAAATGTTGAATCAGGATATTCAATGCAATGGAACAGCTGCGGTGTACCTCTCTTATAAGGCCACCCAAAGTACAACAAAATGTGGCCTTAAAAGAGGAAGATCTCCCTTGTCATGGAAAATAAGCTGAAAATGCCCTATTTGCTGCTAGAGAAGTGGGCTTTATAAAGGGGTGGCCTTTATCTAAGGGGCTCTGGGGGGGGGACTACAGTAAGACATATATTGTATGAAGGTGAACAACAAGGTACAATATAACTGGTATCACATCACACATGTATTTTACCCTGGAAAAAGAAACCTGCTGATGTATTGTGTGTGTACATAATTGTGTGTGTATGTATGTGTGTGTTCGTTTAATTTTTAGTGCAAACCAGGTGACTCAAATGCAGTGAAAGCTGCTCATTAAAATGAAATATTAAATTTTAAATTCTAACCCTTCCCACCTTGAGTTAAGACTGAGTCAACAGCTTTCCCTGGCATGGGCTGGGTCCTTTGTACCTGACGCATGCCAAGGAAAGCTGTTGACCTAGGACATGTTATCTTGAAAGCTCATATACAATCTACTGAAATCTCATCTACAATCATTATTAAAATTGTGTTTTGGCACTATTGAAATAAGTATAAAATATTGAAAGAGACAGCATTTGGCCTCCAACCAGTTTTGATTGTTTTAAGGGGGACAGGGTTAAATTGTGTCATGTAAATAGAAGACTTTAGTAAACAACTGAAACAACTTGTGTGCAAGGAAAAAGAAATAAATTAACAATTTTAATGTGTGAAAAGATAGTATATATATTGAACACAGTGTGATACAGAAAATTGATTCTGGATGAAAAGACACAATACAATAATTTGATGTATCCCTGAACCCCTATACATACTGGTTCAGGGGTAAGTCAAATTATTCTTATCTGAGCTTGTACTATACAAATTTAGTACTTGTGTGTATTTGACAGGTATTCTTTATTCAAATCGAAGATCTGCATTGATAAGCAGAGCTTTACTTATTTACCTAAAGACAAGGAGTGGCTACTCAGAGAGACATGTATGGGTACAGGCTCCAAAACATGTTCTGAGTAGTTACCAGCTGAAAACCCTTTAATTTATTTTGTGGTAATACAGCTTATGTCAAAATTCTACAGAAGAACGTGACAATAGTACTTCAATATGTAAATAGAATAGACATTGACAGGTTAGCTTATGGAATGTGGAGAGTTCGGACTATGGAATAGGGTAATGACTACCAGGAAAGTGGTTCTGGACGAAAAGACACAAATACAATACTAACTCTATCCCACTCATACTGCCTTAAAGCACCTAGATGTAAGTTGTCATCAGTTTTAATGCTTTTACTTAAAATTTATGTTGATAGAAAATGTTTTCTAGTGAGCATTTCAATACGCCCAACCTTATGTCAGGAAAAGATGTTGGCTCAGTGTTTTTCTGATCAGAAAAATGTTAATGAGGCATTGTTGATAGTTTGTTGGGTATTAATTGCACCATACCAGGGAGAACTCTGGTGGGACAGACCAGTTAAAGTGACATAGTATTGGAGCACAGGTATACTGTATGTATGTCAGTACAAAGTGATTAGCTGATCACATGTTGTCAGGTGTCATCTGCATGCTTGCATGTGAGTATTCTGTTGCATCAATTATGCTGTACAAATTATATATTTACTGCTAAGAACAGCTTAACATTTTCGTCTTTTGTATGTTTTAAAGTACAGTGTGCAGGAAATATAGTCCCCAAAATTAATGACTTTCAATATACGTTTTTGTAATTGAATACTCCTGGTTGCCTGTGTTGTTGTGTGTGAGCTATATCAGTATGAACTCCCAACCAGGCACTTTCAACTCCAGACAATATACAGGGCTTATGTGTCGTGTGTCTGCTGATCTTTGGCAAACTTCAGAATGTTGGACGTGAATAAATTCCTATCTATGCTATTACCCCCATGAAAAATTTGTATGTCGAAATATTCATTAGAACGAGTACTCTTGGATTATACCTCCAGCACAGTAACTCATTCCGCCCTATGACGCTTTTTCCCTCCAATATCTAAATGTCATCTGCTAATTGTATTCTATTAGTTTAGGGATTATTTTTTCAAAATTTTGGATGAAACTTGCATGGAAGATCCTTCCAAATTATATGCTCTTGGTCAACAACTTTCCTTGGCACACTCTGGGCGCATTGCATCCAGAGCATGCCAAGGAAAGCTGTTGAACCAGTCTTTTATCATGGTGGAATGAGTTAATGGATTAGTTAATATGTTTTTTAAGATTTTTTATCTCAAAACTAAAGGATGTTTGCTCAGTTTATCACAGTTTGTGACACAGAAAGCAGAGTCTTTGCTGAGCAGGGACTCTGACTGCAATTTTAATTTTTGCTTGAGTCCTCAGCTCAGCAAGGAATTGGACTACAATGTGTTATTTGGTGGAATATGTACTTCATTGGTCATTTGTTAGTAAATGATTGTGAGTGAAGATTACCCACATTGTTTTGATGATAGCTTTATTTTTCCTCAAGTCAAATACCATGTTCCATCCAGTGAATGTCCCGTGCTGTATAAACACCTCATTTTTGTGATTTTAGAACAAAAGAATCTTAGATATTCTACATTTTTGTTAATGTGCATGGTATTATAACTGTGATGATCCAAATGGAATTCCACCATGAAGGTTTTGACTATAGACTTTAATACTCCCCATCTAGTGATTGGGTGTATTCTATGACCGACATCGGATATCATAACAGTAGCGCGTAGCATTGTTACCACTTTTATAAAAACCTGCCGGTACTACGGACCAGTATCCACTATAGGGGCAACCTTGTCCACTAAGCTCCATCTTTGACTAAGCAGGGTGTCTTGCCTTGTGTGCCCTGTGCTGTCTATTAATTCATAGCCTGGGGATGACTTCAGTGTTTGATACAAAATTCCTATTTGGGGGCCTACAACTGGGAACTGTATAGTGTTGTATTTACATGTTCAGACAACGCTGGCTCTTAAAAATTCCCATTATATATTGTACATTACATTTATTCAACAAATTAACCTTCCCTTAACACTAATTACACATATATTTTGGATACTACCTATTCAAAATATCCAATCAACTTGGCTGCCTTTTTGAAAATTGTGGATTCCGCAGCCAGTAGTTTTTAAATGAGTGGGGGGGGGGTATGATATATGAAACCAAAAGTACATTATATTTTGCAAATGATATATGCTGTTGCCGTGATTCACTTTGATGTCCAAATCAAATGTATTGTTGTGCGACTGCCCCACAGTCCATGCATTGCACAGTGTTCAAAGTGGCACTGACCACTTGGCGGCTCAAGGTATCCTGCCGCATTTGGATTTGTAACTAACAATGATAACTGTTTTAGACACAACCAAGCGGGAAGATTAAAGTTAACATGGTAAGTCATGTTTTAAAAATACTTTAACGACCGTTTACCTTGGTAACTCGTGGTATTGGGCAACATGATGGACTCAGGCATCTACTACCAATGTGCTGCCTTCTTGTTCTGTACACCTATGTATTTTTGGTCAACTTTTTTCTCTTTCTGAGTTTCAAATTATATTATTTCCAGAGTATGTGTGCTAAAAACTAATTCTAATACGAAGTGTTGGGATGTCACACAGTTGTCATGATGTGGCGGGGGCATTGATCCTCTGGATCATCTAGTTTGGGTTGTATTTTTCATGGAAATTGTAGACTGTTTACCATTAAGGAATTGGGAGACAGCTGATGATTACAATTAAGGAATTGGGAGACAGCTGATCAGACTGATTACAATTAAGGAATTGGGAGACAGCTGATGAGGACCTGCAAACAGGTATAAAACTAGGAGAGATGGAAGCACTGTTAATGATATATCAGGCACTCAGGTGTCCAGGCTCATGGTGATATTTCAGTCACATATATGTGGTGATACTTCGGTCACATGCAGTGGGAAGCACTTAGGGGTATGTGTGTATGACAGGTAGTAATTGAGTCTGTACCCCAGTGAGATAGAAAATGACTCAAACTCAGAGTTTTGACTTTCTTCTGTCTTCAAAGCATATGCAACTGTACACATGAAAGTAAACAAAAAAAAAGTAGGGTATCTCCCCCCCCCCCAAAAAAAAGATGTCCTGCACATGTAATTAATATAGTAGTACCTGTTAATGCCCTGTTGCCAGCAAAAGTGGTCCTACACTGCATGTGGTCTTAAAATACAGGTAAATCTAAAGGATGTGTAGTCAGGTGTCTTCCAGGAGTGGTCTTAAAAAGGCATCTGGTCTTTCATAGGGAGCAGTTTTTATAATAGAAACTATTGTTAAACACATAATGCCAAGATCAAAAGATTTTTTTATTCTTACTTGTCCACAGGAAATGTGAAAGAGTCGGTGGGACAGTGACCAACTTCCAACAGTGTCATTTCAAGTTTGGGAAAATGCCATGGAACATGATCAATTTAACAATGAGGTGTTCCAACATATATATACATTGTATGCCTGTGAGGGCATCTTCATTGGTGGCACATTTGAACTATTACAGAGTGGTTCGATCCTCCATTGACAGGCCACCCCTGGGGCAGGTCTGAATGAGGTTTTGGGAGGCAGGCAGAGTAGAATATCGTGGAAAATAAAAAAAAAACTGATAACATGATAAAGGTGTCCCTTATGCCAGTGGTGTCTCTTCACAGGAGCGTCCTAAAGTGGAGAGGTTGATTCAGTAGGGCTCCTGAATACATTGGCAATATGAAATGACTGCTGACTCTGGCAGATAGGAGTAATGAGCAGTAGTCATGAGTGCCAGAGAAAATGACTATTGCTGCTTTGATGTACAGGTGACCTATTGACCGGTCTTTGATGTGGTACTGTGTGGCCACTATTGACTTCATCACAGGC
Source organism: Hermodice carunculata (assembly GCA_964020975.1). Lineage (NCBI taxonomy): Eukaryota > Metazoa > Annelida > Polychaeta > Eunicida > Amphinomidae > Hermodice > Hermodice carunculata. Next base: position 28,832,428 of record OZ026623.1, read on the forward strand.
TGCGGTCAACATGTCAACATCAAGCATGATGTACAAAGAAGAGTGTATTGTTAAGCTCAGGTAAAGGTCCACCAGGGGTTGTAACTCTCCTAATTCCACCCCCACCCCAAAAAGACAAGTTTTTTGTATCCACTGAAGGGCAGATCTTTCTTTTTCCAGATTATGACATGATTTCTATGTTGATGGGGAAATTTGCTAAAAACCAAAAAAGGAAATGCTCACAGATGTTGGTAATTAATGCACACTGCACTGCACATTATTGTTACAAAATTGCCCACATTTTAGAAATGAATACATTTTGCTACAATGAAAGCTAGTGTTGCCACAGAGGTCTTCAACATGGGAATCCCTGACGTAACCCTGTGGGACATTATGCCAGTGCATTGGTGGGCAGCTTTTTCCATTTTAAATTACCTGCAAACATCTGAAGCAATTACCATCCCTTTCTTTTCTTTTCTTTTTTCTTTTTTTTTTTTGTTATTAAAAAAAATTAGCCATCACTCAACAGCTTTTTTGGGTGCAAAACCAAACCGTCTGTAGACTGGGTCAGCAGCTTTCCTCCAGGCACACTATACCCAGACTGTGCCAAGGAAAGCTATTGACTTTGAAACATGTTGTTCTTAATAAATCAAAAAGAAGTATATAAAATTTACCACATCAGACACTTGTTGGTAACTTTTAATGGGAAAGTGTTTCATGCCAATACAAAGCTGCCTGTACTGGCGTGGACATGTATCTCAGTTTATCCAGGAACTCTGCTTGTGACTAGGGCCTTATGACAGGAAGACTGACAACTTCATTCAGCCACAATATTATTGATGGAGGACTAGTTATTTCCCGTGTGTTGGCCCATTCCATTGGAAACACATGTATAAACAATCAAAAGGCAGACATCAAAGCCAACCCATTTTACAAAATATCATGATGGAATTTATTTTTGTCTTTTATGCATTTTTAATCCCACTAGTGGTGGTCTCGAAGTAAGATTCCTAAAATATATATATATATATATATATATATATATATATATATATATATATATATATATATATATATATATATATATAAAACCCCATCTTGGGTGGTTTACGGGCAATTATACACTGCCCATACACACACAAAAAAAATAATATACATGTATATAGATATACAAAGGAATAGGTCTAGACTGGCTGTCTTCTGGTTCGTCATATTTGTCCCAAAGGGTTAATACACAGGGGTGTTTAACGGCATTGTGGGGTGCAGTGAGTCTCCGAAGGAGACGAATGTTTAACCGCGACGTGGGACCAGTGAGTTGCCGAAGGCGACGAACCAGACTGGTAGGGTTAACAAAGTTCCACCCGCATCCTGCAGATGGCGCGGACCGGTGGAAATTTGCACCGGTCTGGTTCGTCGCCTTCGGAGACTCACTGATCCCATGTCGCGGTTAAACATTACCATTTCACTATACAATGACTTTCATCAATGAATACGGCACCAAGTCGTGACTTGTAGATGGGGTTTGTGAAAATCTGCTTTCTGTGCTTGGCAGACAGGGAAAATTCAGGACTGCCAAACACGTACTTGTAATTCCCCTTAAAGTTTAGGCCCTCCAAATCACATTCCTCATCTCCTACATTGGTTGCTTTCATTCCCTTTTCCTTTAAAAATGCTACCTGTTCTTTAATGATGGCTACTAAAGGCGATACAATGATTACAATGTATGAGGCCGAGGGATCCTCGCTGAGACTGAGACTGAGAGTGAGATGACCGTGGTTTGCCCACTGCAGCACGAATGTACCGCCATGTACGTCAGACTTGCCCGAACCTGTCGACAAAGATGCAAAAACATCCTGCCCTTTGCCTATGTACTCTAGTATTTCCAGTTGAACTCCTGATACCACAGGCCGACCAAGTTTTTAAGCTATAAAGTGTACACTGTCCTTGAGTGTGGCTGCTACTGCCATGTTGGCCATGCCGTCTTGTTTTGATATTAAATGCAAATTTTGCATGTCAAATGGTGACCTGCTTTCTGATTGGCTGTTTATAGCCTGTGCAAATTTCCACCGGTCCGCGCCATCTGCAGGATGCGGGTGGAACTTTGTTAACCCTACCAGTCTGGTTCGTCGCCTTCGGCGGCTCACTGGTCCCATGTCGCGGTTAGACATTCGTCGCCTTCGGCGATCCACTGGACCCACGTCGCCATTAAACACCCCTGTGTATTAACTCCTTTGGGACAAATATGACGAACCAGACGACAGCCAGTCTAGAATAGGTCCTACAACCAGTTTGTGGGTCATGCCCATTGTCTGCGGGTCTGCGGGTCAATTGTACTCCTCAAACTGGACTATTGGCAGTATATACCAAGTATGGATTACCACAGTTTCTGGGCATTTATGGCTTCCCATAATATATGGGCAGATTTGCTACTTTGTACATTTCTGAAACCCCCTAGGTAGCACATTGAATTTACGGCAAACATAGTTTATGGGCATTTTTCAACTGCCCATAAACAGAACAACTGCCCACCATACGGTCTGAGGATTACAATTCTGCCCATAAACCACCCGAGACATAACTATATATATATATATATATATATATATATATATATATATATATATATATATATATATATATATATATATATATATATATATATATATATATATATATATATATATATTTAGATGCATGTATTTTATTTTTGAAACTTTGTGCCAAGTGGATTTTTAATAGCATACGTGAGAGGAAAGGTTATCTTTATGCAAGATTAAATAAAATAACCAACTGGAAAAGAAGATTTGCTTCACTGCAAGTCTGTCCAGGGGACCTTCAAAATGAGAAAGTTTGAAATGCTACACTTACTCATTCAACATAATTTAAATTTTGTGTATTAGCCTAATCTGCATAAATTAAAATGCTAAAACTTTGGGTCTTGGTTCATTGGATGTGGCCATGTCACAAACTTATAAACTGATGTTGAACGACACTGCTATCTAAATTGGTTTTGAAGCTATTCAACATTTCAGTTTTGTTTATTTGCCTAATTTGCATGAATTAAAAGCCTGCAACTATAGTAAATGATTCATTGGATTGGACTAGGCCACACACCTACAAATTGAAGTTGGAATGGCACTAGTATGTATAACAATTTTGAAGTTATTCAAGATTAAAATTTCATGTATTCATCTTATTTGCATAAATTTAAAGTGAAAAATTTTGGATCATGGTTCATTGTATGCAGCTATGTCACAAACCCATATATTGAAGTTGGAGTGGCACCTCTATCTACAATAGTTTTGAAGCTATGCAGGATTTCAATTTTGCATATTCACCTAATTTACTACAAATTTAAGTCATGGTTCACTAGATGCTGCTTTGCCACAAACCTATAAATTGAAGTTGGAATGGCATCTCTATCTATAATAGTTTTGGGGATGTTCAACTTTGACATTTATGAATGCCTCTAATTCACATAATTTAAAATTCTACAACTTTCGTTTACTGTCCATTATATTGTCAGGTGTCACAAACCCATATATACACATTGAAATTTTGTGTCCGTCTGCAATAGTTTGGAAGATAAATTAGCATGGGTTTGTGACATAGCTGTATCCAATGAACCGTGATCTAAAATTGTACAATTTGAATTTATGCAAATAAGATGAATACATGAAATTTAAATCTTGAACAACGTCAAAACTTTTCATAGAGGTGCCATTCCAACTTCAATTTGTGATAGTAGAGGCATTAGTGACAAATAGGCAACAATGTACTGACTAACTGCGGTGATAGTGAAGACATCAGAGACAAATGGCAAAGCACAATGTATAAAGTAGCCTGGAAGGCTTATTTTATCTGGTTACCATGGTCGCAGTGATGAATAGAATATCTTTTTAGCTCTGCTGACCAAAGGTCACAGAGCTTATGTGATCGATCATGTTGATGTCAATGTTGGTGGTGCCACCTAGTATTATATAATATATGGGTCAAAATAGTAAAATCTTAATTGCGACCATTCCAGCATCCTTAATTTTTTGTGGATCTTCATGAAATTTAGTTAGATGGTAGAAAAGGTCAAAATCTTAGTTACTTGTGACATTAGTGGTGCCACCTATAATGTGACAGAAATTATAAATTAAAATGGCATGAAAGATACAAAATTCTATATCTTGAAAAATGGTTGAATAAGACATGCTAAGTTCATAGGATGTATAGATCATATACGATGCTAATACGATATATAATATCAATGACCTTGACTTATTTCTGTGAGGTCACCAGCCCTGTTAAGTTGAGAGAGGTGATAATGGTAGGGTTTAGTTTGTACATCAATGGCAGAGAATTGAGCCTCCATATCAAAATTGCACTTGAGTACGTTGTATATAAAACTGTACTTGGTGACCTATTTTTGTGTCACCATGACTGAATGACTGTGACCTTGACCTATTTTTCAAATTAAGTACTTTAGAAAAAAAGGATATTTCATTCAATATCTTGATAAAGAATGAGGGGAATGGTACCATATGTACCACAAATGTGTATCATGTGGAATTTTGATATTGCATAATATGGATGACCTTGATGAATATTTCAAGGTCATGGAGGGAATACATTTCGGGGAATGATTTTTGGTGATGGTGGTCAGCAGAGCATTAGGCCCACAGGCCTCTTGTTGTATATTTTTTATAAACACATTCTGAGAAAATTCTATAAACTGAGATCTGTAGAAAAGCATGCAGCACCATGTTTATGAGCTTATAGATGATAAAATATGATGCATTCAAGATGCCTCATGGTTTATGTAAAGTTCAGTGTGAAGGTCTCAATTGGGTCATTTAATTTAAGTTGAACATTGGCAGGGAAGGCTTTCCTGTAATTAGTAATGTGATGTAGTGGTGTACAAGTTTAAGTGTCATGCGTCTCATCAACTTCTAGAGGACCTGATCTATTTCACTGCAGCACTGTTGACAGACTTATCCATGTATCATGGATGCTGGAGTGAGGATCTGTATTGCCTGTGTTGTAAATTATAAATGCTTTTATCATAGATTCTCAGGTGGGGCCTCTTCTTGTATATCCTTGATTGAGGATCTATGCACATACCGAAAATTGTCATAGATTCAGGAGGAAAGGAGCTTTGCTATATCCAGAAATTTGAATCAAATCCAACAGTTTAGTTTGGTATTCAGTGACAGCGCATCCACTTTGATCACTGTACCATGCACACCTTGATGCATTGAGTCCCTGAATGCTGCTTACTCAATGTGAGGTCATTCATAACTGCCAGTGCGTGGCAATAATTCAACACTTTTCAACTATGTACAAATAAGCAGAGTAATTTTTTGGGAGAAACTTTTGAGTGGTTGTCGCGCTCTGTATAGCAGTGTAGAGATAAGATGAGAGCCAGCAAGACTCATTTTTCATCTGCTGATTGTGAGAGTAACAAAAGGGAAGGTAGAACGGCTAGTGACAGAGTAATGATAGGATAGGGCGTATTAGAGGGTAGGGGTGGGCTGCACACCCCAGCTTGTTTGTACAGCTCAGTTATCAGTGTAGCAAGGTGCTATGTTAGCGCAGAGCTACTGTGCTTTTGAGGTTTTGCTGCCTGAGTGATCCTGAGGGCGATCCATCATGAGGCCAGGTAGAAGTTGTTCAGGCTAAGATTGTGCTAACGAGGTGTGGCCCCCATGGTAGTACCTAACAAGGCAGCAGGGGTAAATATCTTAACTACCCCATGCAGATACCCCTCATTCCTTTGAAGCCCCTGATCATCCACTTATCACCCCTAACGCCACCCCCGCCACTCCTGGGATACTTTTCCAAGTTAACATAAGACTATGAATGCCCTGAGAGGTGGCAGAGCAGGGAGACGTGCAACAACAAGGGATATGTCACACTTAACAAGATGAGAAAATCAAGAAAGAAACTTTGTATTCGGCCCTGGAGGTCAACAGGCAATTTGAAAAGGGGGTATTACCTTGTCAAGGCGTAAAAAGATTGATAGTTGCCGTTTCTCGTTTGGTCATGCCAGCCGCTCTGGTGAACAGGCAGAGGTGGGAGCCCACAGTCACAGTCCATATGACGAAACTTCTCTTTTGGTCAAGATCCTTTTTGTCGCTTTAAACTTGGACACAACGGCTCAAATTTGTTTTTGTTCTTTTGCGGAGTGATGAAGAATCAATGAATGGTGGACACAAAAGTCCTACATATGGTGTGAATGAACTGCAGAAGGTAAGAAATGACTTGATATAGAACTGTCGTAAGACCGAGTTGTTGGAGAATTGAGGGGGGAGTGTGTAATTAGCAGTCAAAGAGAGAGGATCAACGCTTTCACGCCCATATTGACAAATAAGTATACTTAGCACAGGTACTTTGTTATTATGTACCGTTTATGATTACCTGGCATTTATCAACGTCGTTTCTGGCTGTGTCATGTTTTGCACAATTTCCATATGGTACAACATGCCTGCAGAAGTATGTATTAAGACCCCTTTCTTACGGAACAGTAATAGGTGTGGTATGTGTGATAAGAAAACGTTTGCAGAGAACTGATCACTGTGGGCTCAAACGTGATTTACGTTGATAAAGCATTTTTGATTGGAGACTTAAGAAAAGAAAAAATCACTGGAATGGTTGGAAGATGCTAGACAAAACAAATGAAAGCGAGAAAGAGGATAGCAAATACATGTATATGGCATATTTGTCAATATGAAGAAAATGTGTGAAATACTTAGGTGACCTTTAAGGCACAGACCTTTATTTCAATAAACAGAATTATAGAAAAGCTGGAAAAAATGTTTTCATTTGCATGCCTAAAAAATCCAACTACATGTAGGCAGGTCAGCATTTTTTGTGCTCAGTTTCATTTAATTTTCCCTCTAATTCCAGTGGCTTTTTACTGTAAATTGCCCAATTTTTCATACTCTTAGATATAAAACTGGACAATTTTGCATGTTTTACTTTTCCATCTGGAAAAAAAAATGTGGTATTGAGTTTGTTGGCACATTGGTTGGGTAATCAGAGATTGAAATATTGTTTTGTTTGGCTTAAATATGGGGTATTTTTCTTAATGCAAAGAAAAAGTTTGAAATATGTAGACATTTAAGGCATTGGCCTGTATGTATGAATAGCTGGCAAGGTCAGTAGTGACATCAGGAACACGTTTGGATAACTATTACATTGACTGGGAAGAGTTTCTAGTTTGCAAAGTATTGATGTAAGCATTCAAAATGCATGTGTATGTGTGTGTGTGTGTGTGTGTATATATGTGTGTGTATGCGTGCATGCGTGCGTGTGTATGTGCGTGCATGTGTGTGTGTGTGTATGTTTTTTTTGTGTGTGTGTGTGTGTGCATGTGTGTTTTTGTGTGTGTGTGTGTGTGTGTGTGTGTGTGTGTGTGTTAGAAGGGCATGATCCACAGATTTAAAATTTGAACCTTTTTGAGCTAATTGTTAAAAAACCCCACAGAATTATGATATTAATGACATAACATATGCCTATGCAAATTTGGGATTTATATCCTCACAGACTTCAAGTTCTGACTTTTTAACTAGTAAATAATAGATACCTATGTGGCTGAAAAAGTGCTCCAGGAGTTTTTCATGTCTTGTTTAACATTCCAAATGGAGCTTTCTGAATTGGCAGGGCCCCAAAATGGGTAAACACCACTTTTAACTTCCCTTAGTTCCACGCTTCCAAAACAGGCACCGATTTAGAAAATCCAGTTTTGTTTTTTGTGAACCACCTTGGTACTCATGATTTGGACAGGAACATTCTAATTTTTGTGCCTATGATTATGGTGGCAACAATCTCACTTCATAGGACAGGAATGTTCTAAATTTTTGTGTCTATGATTATGGTGAAAACATTCTCACTTCAGTGAACATGATCATGATGGCAACATTCCTGTTATTTGGTCATCACCATCATGGCAACATGGCTTTCTGTGGGAACATTGGTGGCAACAATGTCATCTTTCTGTGATCATGACTATGAAGAATGGTGGCGACAATTACATCTTTCTGTGATAATAACTATGAACAATGGTGGCAACAATGTCATCTTTCTGTGATAATAACTATCAACAATGGTGGCAACAATGTCATCTTTCTGTGATAATAACTATGAACAATGGTGGTAACAATGTCATCTTTCTGTGAAAATAACTATGAACAATGGTGGCAACAATGTCATCTTTCTGTGATAATAACTATGTACAATGGTGGCAACAATGTTATCTTTCTGTGAAAATAACTATGAACAATGGTGGCAACAATGTCGTCTTTCTGTGATAATAACTGAACAATGGTGGCAACAATGTCGTCTTTCTGTGATAATAACTATGAACAATGGTGGCAACAATGTCATCTTTCTGTGATCATGACTATGATGGCAATATATTCTTTTTTCTTTGATTATCTTGTGGCAATAGAGCTCTATGTGTTAAAGCTAAAGATTGAAATGTACTTTTTCTGAGATCATGATCATAGATTCATTGTCTATATGTGGTCATGATTACATGTCATAGCATCCTTGTGTCTGTAATCACGATTTGGTGGCATTTTTTTGTGCTCCGTGTGTGTGATAACAGTGTTCACTTCTTTGGGCATGCTTGTGGGAAGACTTTCTAGCGGAAACTAGTGGGAGCCTTTTAATCATTTGAGTGAATATATAGGCCGTTAATATTTGGGGACTTGTGTGGCAGTATTAACTCTCACAGTGCCAATATCGTCCAATGTCGTTGTGTTCTGAATTGACATAACATCGCTAGATTCACATTCCTTGTGGACTGAGCTATCATTCAAGTACCAGCATGCCTGCAATTTCAAACACCATGAAACTGGTCTAAGTCAACAGCTTTTTATGACACGCTTTGGGTACAGAAGAAGGCTATTGACTGGGTCAACACTTGGCATTGAATGGGTTAAGTTACTCCAATGCCTGCTTAGTTAACAGACAGGCCTGTAATCGTTTGAGTAGACAGCTCAGAAAGGCGGGATGGCAGCGTCAAGCAAGGTAGGTTATTTATTGGTGTAAACTGCCGCATTATCCTCAATTTGTGCACCCAACTGGAAGATAAGTCAACTCAGTGTGTGACAGAAGGAGTCGGCTTCTCTTGTCCGTGTGGCTGTGCGGCCACACTGTTGCTCTTTTGTCTCCTTTTATGCTGTCTCCCCATAAACTCTTCACCTCCGAGGTGTCCCGCTGTTTTGGTCACAGCATGGGAAGGTTCTATTGTAACTTGGGGGGCAAGAAGCAGGTCCAATAGTTCAACGTAAGGAATGCCACCCAGGCAAACATCATTCCTAGTGTGTAGGTTTATTTGTCAGATCATGTAGCATACCAGTCAGGTATTCCCAGTTTGGTAGGCATCACCCTGTCTGCCAAAGCAGGCCGATATCCTCAGTATATCTGCAACATGTCATGGAGTGGGGAAAACACATATTGCTCTGTTAAGCAGGCAAGTATCTTCCACAGTTATGACTGATTTATGGGACTTTTCAATGGAAATAAGTCTATTTAGCACAGTCTCCCCCGTCCCCAAATCAAAATAATTTTCTTTCCTTTTTATTAAAATATGAAACTAATCAAAGGAGAGGAATAGGTATGTTTGTGACCTGTGCTTTGTATCAGGCTATCGGTTGATGCATGTATAACCTTTTGTCTTGAGCAATGGCTCTGTGAAGGCAACTGATCATCTCAATTCTTGTCGTGTGGCGTAACATTCGAGGTCATATGCAGCTGTACCAGGTTTTTTTTCCTTTCAATTCAGTCTTTGACACTACGTGTATAACTATATAAATTTATAATGTAACAAGCTCCCGTCAATACTCATGCTACATCTATGTGTTCTGTTACAATACATTTCCCGTTTAAGCAATGTGAGTCTTTGTGTATTGCATGCGTGCCAGGGTTTGGCATAGGTCATCAGAGGTCATCAGTCTGGAGGGGGGCAGTGTGGGCACCTGCTGTGGCATTGTATCCAAAGTGTACTGAGGAAAGCTGTTGACTCAGTCTGTAGTGTGTTCAAAGGGTTAAAGCAGGAAAAGAGAGAGGACTGGAACCTTACGTCCCCGGGGCCTTCATCAGTAACTTGCTTTCTCAGCTTTTAGTTTGGCCTTCAGCAACTAAAACGTGTCATGGGAGTGAAAACCAACTATGCTAGCCCTTTGAGCCATACCCAACATTTTCTGATTTGAAAATAAGTTGGAAATTTTGCTTAATATTCTCCATTTCTTTCCAACATTTGTATGTTATACTCAGCTATATCACTGTAAATGGCTTTAATTTTGCTGTATTCTTATTTTTGCTTATTTTGCTGATGGCTCAAAACCATGAAAATAAAAACACAAATAATTAGTATTTTAACATTGTTTGAGTAGGAATTATAATGAAATTAAAACTGCAGTGAAATGTCAATAATACAAAAGCCATAAAAATTGAAAGGCAGAAATAAAGCAATTTACATTATTCCAAATATAGGTGTGCAATAAAGGTCCACTTCAGTACAATTTCTGAAGTGCAAAGGGTTAATATGGTAATTTTTTTAAACACAGAAAATCCACAGAAATGCACCAAATTGACATTTTTGTTCCCCAAATTTCCCAGCTATGAGAGAATACATGTCCTAACAATCCTAATACTTACCTCCCTTACAGTAATGCTACCACATTTACGTATTTTTGAGGGTAAATGTTCGCTGCCCTACACATAGAGGGCTGTGGGGGTAATACCTGGTTCCCTGGTCAGGGAGTGGTAATTATATGTCTGTGTTACAAGACCCAGCACATGAAGTGTTCTTTTAAGTAATATAACAATGCCCGAGGACATAACATGTACGGCTGACTGTGACAACCGCTCATAAACGTCTCATAAACTACCAACCCACGGCAATATGTCCGTCAACAACTTTTGTTAAGCTGACAAAAATAACAAAGTTTATGTGGATTCCCATACATGTTGGAAGCCCTTTATGAAATAAGGCTGACTTATGGACTCCAGATCTATGTGTATCATGAAAAGAAAAATTGGGACAAGAATGGCAGACATATTTTGTGGGTACGTAAATGGATATAAATACACACATACAGGAGGAGGGTGCAGGTTGGGGCTATGTATTATGGAAGAGTAAGGTTAATTGGTTATAGAGATATGGTGAGCTCATAGGTTTATATACATGGGAAGGGTAACAGGATAATCAATGCAAGTTTAAATTCATAATAGGGTATACGGAAAGGTCACAGGTACATAAAGTCTATTTGAGGGGATAAGAATTAATACCAGGCTATATGGAGATGATACATGTTCACATGTGGTATAGGAGTATGAGGGCTAATACAAGGGCACACTTCAGGGTCTATGTGGGCAGGTATGGGTGGTACATGTATACTTATATATGGTGAATGTAAGTGTTTCATTCGGGAATGATCTCTGGATATGGAGGCTTATGATGAGTAAAAAAGCATAGGCCTATGTGGACAAGGTTAGGACTAGTTTATAGGTATTTTTGGGAGGGTTAGGGTTAGTATATTGGTTAAATCATGTTGATGGATCAACTTTGAGGTTAATACATATATATATTTGTATCAGCTTATGGGTTAATAAATGATTATATACCAAGCTTAATACATGGGTATGTATCAACTTTAGGGTTTATACATGGATGTATATTAGCTTAAGGGTTAATACATGGGTATATATCAGCTTAATGGATAATACATGGGTATATATCAGCTTAATGGATAATACATGGGTATGTATCCGCTTAATGGATAATACATGGGTATATATCAGCTTGAAGGTTAATACCTAGGTAAAAGTCAAGTTAAGGTATAACACATGAACACAGATCAGCCTAAGGGTTAATACATTGGATGAGGTCAAGAGTTAATACATGGACATAGATAGTCTTTAGGGTTAATGCATGAGTACTGAATGGGTTATGGTTTTAGCACAAGAGAGATAGATTGGCCTGTGGCTTAACTCTTTCAGTGCCAAATTTTGGACTGAGTCAACAGCTTTTCTCGGTGCGCATTGTGCCCAATACGTGCGGAGAAATTTGTTGACCTGGGATATTCTCTCTGGAACTATAGGTATGCTGGTACTTGAATGAAAGGTCTTCTTACGGGGAATACAAACCTGGGATCCCAATGAGAATTCAGACTAGTTTGACTGAAGTAGATCGACGATAATTGTGATTGGCACTGAAAGAGTCAATAGCTGGGTGTGCATCAACCTGAGATAGGGAGCCGCACTGTCTTTGCCCTGCTGAGGTGTTGAGCTGAGGCATCCAGCGACTATATTTATGACTGTCTCCCAGACAGGACTCAGACCACCTCTGTAGCTGTGGAAGGGAAGAAGAAAGATTCATATGCCTCATAAATTGTGTGATGTGTTATAAACACCAAGCCCAAAAGGGAAAAAAATGTGCTGCTTATATTGAACTCTACCTGTGTATAAAATGAAAGTCTTGACTTCTTTTCTGTGGCCCTAGTCATTATAAAAAGGTTGATACCATTCAAAAATATATTTTCAAGAATTACCCATGAGTCTTAAAAAGTGGTAATTATGGGACACAAGAAGGACACTTTTTTTACAGAAGAGAAGATTAGGTAATCAATCATATCTTCCTTCCTGTCTTCCTTCAATTCTTCCTGCTTTCCTTTGATTTTTTCCTATCCCCATCCTCCTTTTTTCTTCAGTCTTTTCAGTCATACTTCAGACAGTCATGGTGCACAAACAAAACGATGCCAGGTTATTTTCTGTGGTCAATCTCTCTGGCCTGAAACAATAATGTCTTGGGTGAGGCAGTCTGCTTTCAAGGCATGTTACAGGTTAGTATGTGGACAGGTTGTCAACGTGCCAAAGTGTCTGTCCACACTGTCTTCTAGTGCTGGGAAAACAGTTCTCAGAAAAGCTGTGATTCTGAGAGCTTGGTCCAGCTGTCAGACTTTGTAAACAAGACAGATGTACAAGTCCAGGATGGATGACTACAGTTCACTGGTTGTTTGTAATACTTTTCCCTACAGCAATGCCACAACATCCTACCCAGCTGTAATAAGACGAAACTTTCTCTTTCTTTCAGCCTTTTTTTTCTCTCCGGATGCCATCTCTTACCTGGCAATGTTTCTTGAGCTGTGTCAGTGTTGTGGTGCATTTGATAGCAGACTGTGGCAGCCGTACATAACACAAGCCCCTGATAGGGTTTTGAGGGGTCATTCTCCTAAGTGCTTGATAAATTGGTTAGCAGACAGGGGTCTATAGAGTGTCTTCCATCATGATGACTTTATTGTGTGGTCTTTAAGTTGCAACAAGCCGAGATGACCCCTGGATGTTTGGCTGAGGGCAAGTTTTGTCACGCATGGCACCACCTTCATTTCACCCATGACTCTAGTGTCATAAATTATCACCAGGTGTCACTTCAGGTAATACATAGGAAGGCAGCAGAGGCAGACCACAATAAAGTGATCTATGACTGCGCTTAGTGCAGTGATAGCATAGCAAAGCACCAGATTTCATCTCTTTTGGCAAGTGTCTGCTGCATTGGACCATCTTTTCAGTCCTATTAAGAGCAATTGTGGCACCTTTCACAGGGGTAACCAAATCTTAAAGAGCATCTCTTCGGCCATTGTTTTGACAGCACATGCCTGACGGGCGCCCTCAAAAGAGTGGTGTGTGACAAGATCTCAACTTCGCTCCTGTCATTTTGTCATAATACTTCTTTTATATATGTCCCTGACTTTTTGCAGAAATGCTTGAAATTCTTTTCTTGTTCTGGACAGTAATAACAAGATTGAGTTTCATGTCACAGTGTATGTGTCTCTACTTGTACAGAGCGTGTGACATGTAAACACAACAGGATAGGTCTCCCCTGGCTTTGCCCACAGTGTCTTGGTTACTGCTTAGGCCACATAAAAAATATGCCAGTTTATCATTAGCGCCCGCATCATTTTTTTTGTGCTGCACCAATTTTTCAAAAAAAAATTCATTTGTAAATATTGGCGAAAAAAAATTGCTGATGAAGCTTCAATACTTTTATTGCCTTGAACAGTCAGCATCTGTAGCACTGATCAAGAGAACTATACATGTATTACAGAATGCGTGTGACATTCTGAATGAACAACTGACCTGTATTGGCACTGAGGACGTTCGGAAAGTTTTAACACAATAAATCATTTGGAGGGAAGGGGGGAAAAAAACTCTGCCCTCATCACTTTTTTGGGAAACCAATGAGGATAAACGGGGATATTTTTTTATGTGGCCTTATGTTTAAGTACATCAGGTGGTTAACTGTTTCAGTGCCAAAAGTGACTAATGTCAAAATGCGTAAAGCGAAATGCTCTGAATTATAATATGGATGCTGGATTTGTGTTCCTTGTAAAAAGAACTTTTATTGAAGTACCAGCATGCCTGTATTACATAAATGTAGTAATCCAGGTCAACAGTATTCCTGGGCACATTTTGGGTGCATTGTGCCCAAATCATGCCGAGGAAAGCTGTTGACTTGGTCCAAAGTGTGGCACTGAAAGAGTTAACAAATATGTGTTCCACTCATTTCAACTTGATCCCACAAGTATACCAAAAATGTGGCTTTTCAAGGGGAGAAACCCCTCTGGAGGGAGAAATAAAGCAAACTACCATACTTGCTACATAAGGAAGTGACTTCTATAGAGAGGGTGATCTCTTCTAGGGCATTTTAACCCTTAAAGCACCGATCTAAGACTTGAGTCAACAGCTTTGCTTGGGACACTTTGCATGCATTGCGTGCAAAGTGTCCCCAGGAAAGCTGTTGACTAAGACTACTTTTTGCTTTCGACTAGGATTGCTGGTATTTGAATGAAAGATATCTTTATGAGGAATTTGAATCTTTTAACCATTATGTGTTTCATGGTAATGAGAAAATGACTATAGCCGTGATGAGCACTTTCAGGGCTAATAGACAGACCATTAAAATTGGCATTAAGTGAAGATTACATGTTTATATTCTTCACAAAAAGTCCTTTGATTTGAGTACAGTGCTCCCCTCTTTAAGCTCCTTTGAAAAGAAACCACTGCCTTGAGAGAGGTCACTTCTTTGTTTTGCAGAGATAACGTTTTCATTCATGTTTCAGTGGAAATTGTATTTTAATTTCATTCTTTCCCCTCAAGAAAGGCCATCCCTCTTATAAGGCCATAATCCTGGTGCATTTGTGGGTGGCATTAGAACAGAGGGACAGAGATTCCAAATGTAGGTAGATAATTTATACAGGCAATTCTTCAGTCACTACAGAATTATGTGGCTTAGTTCTGTGTGTGTGGGGGGGGGGGTGTCTTGAGGCTGCTATGTGCCCTCCGCCCAAGTCAAGGAGGTTATCTGCTTGCACCTGAATTTGTAGAGGCATGTAGTGACTTGTAAAAGTAGGTGTTATACAGGTAAAGGAGCCAGCTTTAATTACAGTCAAATGACTGAATCCTGTTATATGTGACACAGAAATACTGCATAAACTGGATAAAAAGAGATGAAGAAACAGCAGGAAAAGTCGGAGCATTTTAACACTTGTGCAAACATCAAAGTTTGAAATTTGGTAGGTCAGGAAACATTTTTTTAAAAAAAGGTAAATTTTGGTAGAATCACAAAAATTGCAGTCTCATTAGACCATCTGGAAAGACCAATATACTAATGTGCCTTGCCTAGAGATGGTGGTAAAAGCATTGCCTGACATGCCAAATGATTGCTTGCATATTATACTATAATATCTGCTCATGTTTCAAGTACTCATACAGGTATATGGCAGTGTAGCTCTGAGGGGATGAAAAAAATCTTGATATTTCCTGCTGAAAAATGGTCTACAGGTAACAAAGAGTGACCATAGTATGGGCAGGTAAGAGGTTTTATAGAGAGTGGGGACAGTGTGGGCATGTAAGTGTTAGGCATTACAGAGAGTGAGCATAGTGTGGGCTGGTAAGAGCTGTGAGAGAGCATTGTGTGGACAGGTAAGAGTTAGGTGCCACAGAGTCTGAGTGAGCATAGTATAGATAGATAAGAGGAGTTATAGAGAGTGAACATAGCGTGGGCAGGTAAGAGATGTTATATAGAGGGAGCATAGTGTGGGCATGTAAGAGTTATAGGTGTTCTACAGAGTGAGCAGAGTGTGGGCAGGTGAGAGTTAGGTTTTATATGGAGTGAGCCTAGTGTGGTCATGTAAGAGTTTGGTGTTCCAGAGAGTGAGCATAGTGTGGGCATGTAAGAGGTGTTTTAGAGAGTGAGCATAATATGGGAAGGCAGGAGTTAGGTGTTCTAGAGAGTGAGCATAGTGTGGGCATGTAAGAATTAGGTTTTATATGGAGTGAGCATAGTGTGGGCAGGTAAGAGTTAGGTGTTCTAGAGAATGAGCATTGTGTGGGCATGTAAGAGGTGTTCTAGAGAGTGAGCATAGTGTGGGCATGTAAGAGTTAGGTGTTCTAGAGAATGAGCATAGTGTGGGCATGTAAGAGTTAGGTGTTTAGACAGTGAGTATGCATGGTATGGGAAGGCAAGAGTTAGGTGTTACAGAAAGTTAGCATAGCGTGGACAGGTAAGAATTAGGTACGTGTTATTTATAGTGGCATCTAGTGGCACCTGTCCACCAACAATGCATCAGTGTGTGTGCGCTCACAAATTCTGACAAATAAAAAATGACCTGCTACTGTTTGCTAAGGTTATGGAAGCGTGCCTCCAAAATCAGCAGCATACGTCTGTGCTTCCTGCCACAGCACACAGTGGTTGCTGTCACAGAAATTTACTCCCACCTTGTAAGTCTTTATTTACGCAACACCATTTGAAGAATCAAGTGCCGCAAGTTTGATGTGTGCACTTTTTAACTCTACAGATTCACACAACGGTCTGTGCATTTTAAATACTCCAAGGGACTATTATTCATGTTTGTATGTTTTTAGCACATTTTATATACAAAAACACATCCAAGCTTCTGGAGCGTACCATTGTTTTTGCATTGAATGTGTATTAGAATTAATGCCATGATGAAAATGGCTTTCCGGGGTGTGAAGAGTTAAGCGTGAGAAAACAACCAGCTCGGTGTTTAAAATTAAAACACTTGTGAGGACAAAGCCTAAGTCCACACATTACTGGGCCATAAACAAACATGGCGGCTGTTGTTGTTGTACACAGAAGAAAGGTGTCTTTAGTTGTCGGCAAAGACTAAAAGTTCCAATATTGACTGGGCAAATACAAGACACTCTAGTACAAGTCATAACCAAACCTGACAAAGCTCTGTCACTTGTACAGTGCACTGCAGCTTGCTGTCAATTGTGTGCAGGGTAAACTGTCCAAGCGTCACCTCAGGGGACTTCGGTGCATGAAACACACCGTAATATGACGTTTCACAAGTGAATGTTGCATGGGAAATTAAATCATGCAAATGCCAATTTAATTAGACATGAAACATATTTTCCTTGCTGTTGTCAAAAAAGTTTTGATTAGAGTGAAAGGGTCAAAAAAGTTTGGATTAGAGTGGAAGGGTAAAGTAACTTATAATTCACCGGTGCCATCATGTTGCTTGTTGCATTGATTATAGCATCCATGCCCAGGACACATGCAGACAATTCAGAAAGAAGTGGTTTATTGTGGATGTTATGGAGGTGTGAGGCTGCGTGTGAAACATAGAATGGAAAAAAATTGACATGAAGTGCAGTTATGGGATGTAACTCGACCTATGCATAAAATACTATTACATTGGTAACATGGTTTAACTGCGGATAAGCATTGCTATACATGCTGATTAAACAGGCTGATTATTCAGGCATGTGTGGTCAGCATGATTGGAAATAAATACATTTAAACCCTTTCCTGTGCAAATTGCCCAAAAGCATTCAGATGTAAATTGTCATCTGCTTTAATGCTTTTACGTAAATTTTGTCTGAATGAAAAATTAAAAATTGAACCCAGTTGCTTTGAAATCACACCAAGACACATGTGGGTGTTACCAGTCCATCGTGTGTTCAACAACTGCACTGGGAAAGCCAGTTTGCTGCGAAAGGACCAGCTTTGTCATTTCTGCTGAGACATGCCATGAAAGATATGGTGTCTTAGCTTTTTTCACTGAGAAATATGTTGAGGCATAACTTACCTGGCAGCATTTCTTGGGTAAAGTGTTGAGAAATGTTGAGGTAAGATTGAGAGGAGAGTACCTCAGTGTACCTTAGGATTTTTTTTCGAGAAATGCTAAAGAAAGAATAGGAAGAGCAAGTACATCGATATTTCTCGGCATTTTTGCAAAGGAAAGCCAAGGTACTTTCTCTGCCTGTTTCTACCTTGGTATTCCAATGTATGTGTGCTGAGCTAGGGATGCTTTTTTTTGCTTTCAATGTCGACTGGACTTGAGTAAATCTGGTGAAGAGGAACTGCTCGCAATTATAATGAGGATGTTAGATTCATATTCCTTGTGAAAAGACCTTTCATTCAAGTACCCACATGCATGTAGTTCTATAGAATATACTGGCGTGGTCAGCAGGCTTCCTTGGTGTGTTTGGGTGCATTGTGCCCTAAGTGTGCTGAGGAAAGCTGTTGATGCAGTCCAAAATTTGGCACTGAAAGAGTCCAATGCACCTCGCAAAAAAATGTTCAGATAAGATCAGGTAATGATAGGAGTCAGACGTACCTCTGCATTTCTGCTGACAAATGCCTCTGTGCATTTCTCTCTTTTTAAGGGTCCGCCCCGTGGGGGACCCTGTCTGTTTTTGGGTTGTCTGTCCATCCAGATGTGCATATTTTCATTACTGCGATATCTAAAGAATGCCTTCATGTATTTTGCTTAAATTTGGCAATATGCTCATCGTACCTGGCAAGATAAACTGACTATATTTTAGTGTCACCATGACCTAATGTGAGCAAATGGCAGCCTAATTACATGCTCATTAGGGCTCATTACTGCAATATCTCCAGAATGCTCCAATGTATTTTGCTCAAATTTGGCAGTATACTTATCTAGCATGCTAAGATGAATTGATTAGATTTTGGTGTCACCATGACCTAATTTAAGCAAATGGGGGACCCTTTCAGTCAACGCTTTGCGTTGAAGGTATGTCTAGTTCCTATCTTGGCATGTCAGAAATACTGGAGTGAAAAAGGGAGAGGATATTGTCTCAACATGTCTCAGTGAAAATATACACAGCCAGGCTGAAGTTGCTGATAAAAGTGTAGTGAAGTTGATTACAAATTTGCCCTTGTTGGTTCCCTGACGTCTTGGTAGGCTTGGTAGGAATGTTCCTTGAGGTCATCAATGCCCATTCTATCTGACCGGCAGTACTGCTATTAATATGTGATTTTCATTTTTTTGGGGGGGGGGGGGAGAGTAATTATCAAAAATGTATGTTAGTCTGATGAGTTTTGCAAAATTAACCCTCCAAGGCGTAGCTTTTTGTACTGCAGTGTGTTGATGATATGTCAGCTCGTATGTAATTGCATGTGTATGTCTTCAAAACCATGGACAAGTTTGGTTTGTTATGTACCTTTGGTGTCTGTCTGTCTGTCTGTCAAGCATTTTTAAAAGGTCATGTTTCAGTGATTTTTGGCTTTTTAATGATTTTTACCATAACTTTTTTGGGAAAATTTAAAAAATGCATCATGTCTGGTTGCACCTTGACATGTTCTCTACCAAATTTGTTCACTTGGTGGCGCTGCTAGTATTTTCACATTTAAAAATTTGTATTTTGAAAAAAATTACAAAATAATTAAATAAGAGTACATAGCAATGTAGTTTTTTTTTTGTGGGAGGGGGGGGGTTGGCAAAGTTTAAAAAATCTTCTTCTCCAAAACAGCTCACCCAGTTGCTTTGATATCACACAAGAGTACTCGTAGGGACTCCTAGTTCTTAATTTGTTCACTGGGTGGCACTGCAATTTTTTTTCTATTCTTTTATGATTTTTTATGTGTTTTCACTGTTTTTAACTTATCCAGAACTGTCACTGAGATATAGCTGAAACTTGGTGGATATGTTCCTTGTGAAAAGGTTAAGCAAAGTTGTTCACTAGGTAGCACTGCTGTGGATTCCTGATTTTTAACAATTTTTTTTTCAATTCGGGTACTTACTGGTAAATGCACCTTTCCTGTTGACCACTATGTAAGTCAATGGGCATTCAAGTGCTTATTCACATTTTGGACTTCTTCTATGAAACCATCAACCAGATTGAATTCAAACTTGGTGGCAATGTACCTAAGGTAGGTCTCTATCAGGTTTGTTCAAATGGTTATCCTTCAGTGAATTTTGGACTTTTAATGATTTCGTTTGTTCTCTTTGTGGGCAAATCTTAAAAAAATCTTCTTCTCCAAAACCCCTCACCCAATTACTTTGATATCAAACAAGAACCCTCCTAGGGGCTGCTAATTTTTAATATGTTCACAAGGTGGCGCTGCAATTTTTAGGTCAGCTGACTTGCTTGTCAGGCTGCACTTTTAGGAGACTCTGTCGTCCGTTTTATAAATACCTCTAAATGTCATATGCATTCAGCTAAACCTCAACACAGGTCTAATCAGTTGCAACCTTGATTTTGTGGGACAAGCTTAGGTCAGCTGAGCAAGGGCTGTTCACGCAGTCCTCTAGTTTATTAATTCTTTTGTTCTTTTTTTGGAAAATCTGAAAAACTCTTCTCTTAAACAGCTCACCCAGTTGCTTTGATGTCACACAAGAATACTCCTAGGGACTCCTAGTTCGTAATTTTCCCACTAGGTGGCACTGCCATTTAAAAAGATATGATGCTTTGTGTGTTTTTGCTATTTTCGACTTCTTAACATCACTGGGATTAAGCTGAAACATTGTGGATATGTTCTTTGTGGAAGGGTCAAACAAAGTTGTTCACTAGGTGGCACTGCTGCAGATTCCTGATTTTTCACAGTTTGTTCAATTCAGGTACTTATTGGTAAATACACATTTCCTATTGATTACTATGTAAGTCAATGAGCATACATCTGGTGCTAATTTACATTTTCGACTTTTCCAAAACCGTCTTCCAGATTGACTTCAAACTTGGTGGCAATCTATCTTGGGCGGGTCTCTACCAAGTTTATTCAAATGGTCACACTCCAGATTTTGGGATTTTTTACAATTTTTTGTTTTGGAAAATCTGTAAAAAAAAGTTTGAATAGGAAAGTTTAACATGAGAATTTGTTGTAATGTTTATAACTTAAATAATTTTGGCCAGATTTGTGTCAAATTTGGTAGGGATGTACCTTTAAGAAGTGTCGACCTGTTTTGTGCGAGTGGTCATGCCCCAGTGATTTTTTGACCATGACCTTATTTTCAAGGTAACAGGACAGGTCACATGAAATTTACTGTTCATTTGATTACTTGGGATCTGCTTTGAGTTAGGACCTTGGTGTTGCACATGTTAACGTTTCTCTATGAAAGTCATGCTTAGACACTACATGAGTGACCTTGACCTCATTTCTGGATTCACAGTGCAATATACATGAATTTTACTCTTCACTCTAACTTGAAAACTTGAACTGGGACCTTGATGTTGCATATGTTATAATTCTTTCATAAAGGTCAGACTTACTCAGTTGACATTGATCCCTTCCCAAGTTTACAGAGCTGCAAGTGTGATGAATCTCCATGTCAGCTGAGCATGGGCTGTTCACACAGCCCTCTTGTTTGTTGATAGTTATCAGCAGAGCATTAGGCCCATGAGGCTCCAGTTTTTTTTGTTTTGTTTTTTTAAATTCCTTATCACTGATGCCAATAATTGTCCAGTTTACTGTAACTTTGCCACCATTTGGTCTCAGTTATGTTCCTGAGCTGTCTGTAATCTGTCAATGTAGTGTTATGATATATACATCATTCCCAGGCTGTGCTATACAGCATGAAGATTCTACACAGGTAACCAGTGAGAGCCATGATTTAGGGCACATTCCTTGTACTTTATTTTCTGTTTTCTTTTGTCTCAGATTACCATTCCTGATATGTAGGGGTTGCTTCATATTTGATTTCTGCAATAAGCGTGCCACAAACATTTTTTGTGATAAATATCAATATCAAGTTAAACCACACAGGAGTCACTGGATCAATTCCAGTCAAAAGTACAGTAAACAAACAGATGATAACTTTCACATATTTTGGATCATCATGGCCATTAAAGACAATACTGCCACCTGGCTGGCCTGCCCTCTAGTGGCAGGAGGGTGTAATTCAGGTGGGTAGCTGTGTGACTGTACACCCATATGGTTTTCTTCTTTTGGAATACAGTGAACCCCTTCTTATAAGGCCACCCCCAAATGCAGCCAAAAAGTGGCCTTATCAGAGGGGTGGCCTGTCTTGAGGGGGAGAATGTAATGGAAATACCATACTTTCTGCATACAAAGCTGGGCTTTCAAGAGGGGTGGCCTATGTGGAGAGGGACCTTATAAGAGGGGGACCACTGTATATATCATGAGAAGTGCATGCTTTATGTGTAGAATTAAGCCATTTATGTATAAAGTTTTTGAAGATGCTGCTGGTGGTTTGTTGGAGGGTGGGGGTGGATTGTTGGAGGGTGGGGGTGGATTGTTGGAGGGTGGGGTGGATTGTGCCTACTTGTATGTGTTGTCTTTTCTACTGAATATTTAATCCTCTCCTGCATGCTGAAATTGTCTAATTTAAGTGCCCGGATGTAACATGATGTATGGGAACCTTTTTACTTAAATTTCTCGTCGACTGAAAATCTGTGTGGTGAGAACTGCAGACCAGGCCTCGTATGACAGCTTGCCTCAGGTCAAAAGCATTCCCCAGGTCAACAACATTCTCAAGGTCAGCAGCATTTCCCAGGTCAGCAGCATTCCCCAGGTCAGCAGAATTCCCCAGGTCAAAAGCATTCCCCAGGTCAACAGCATTTCCTAGGTCAACAGCTTTCCATCGGGTGTGCTGGATGCATCCTGTCCAACCTACACAGAGGAAAGCTGTTGACTCAGTCTCAAACTGAGCAGAAAAGGGTCAAATAAAAACTTGTCTAATTTCTGACAGGGCTGTGCATGTTGAAACCTGAAGGTCTTGGACCAGTAACCTAGGCCTAATGCATTTACATGTTAAAATAGCGACATTCGCCGGCTTATTTCTCCTATTTCTAACGTAAAACAACAACTTCCTTTGCATTCTACTTCAAGTTTATACTGGTAGCAGCAAGTTAAAACCAAGAAAGTGGGGGGTCATGTGATTAGATTTTTTTCACCGGTGCATTTGTGTACCTTACCTCCATGACTGACCGTTCCGCACCAAATATGTCTCCAAAAATACACAAAGTTATCAAATGATTTAAAATATTTCTAGAGTAACAGTGCCTTTCTAAAACTCACAGTTGATAAGTATTTTCCTATCCAAAATTATGATGGGACTTAATTTGGGATGCTCTCCTCCTGTGATATTAACATCCAATAGACACAGCAACAGTATTCAGTACTCAATCAAAAGTTGTGGATCATTTGACCCGACCTTGAGGGGTTACTGGTCCAAGACCTGAAATAGACTGCAGCACCCTCACATTTTTTCCAAGTGCCTGAATCTCTTCCCGGATGGCATTAATTCATTCAGGAATACACATGTCCAGTTTGTAAGACTATGGTAATTGAACAATACACATGTGTTTTTATTATTTCAGCCTTATTACGTACTGATCAGTGACTGACACTTTATCATCTTTAACCTAAGCAAACAGACTATTGACTCAAACAATATGATTCTAACATGAGGCCCTTTTTATGAAAAGTGTTGATCCAGACACGTGCAAAGTATTCAAACAAGATTTCATCATATTGTAGTGAAGTTTAATTTTCAACCATGAAAATAAAGATTCAGTAATAAACTATTTTAGCATGGATTTAATATCAATTCTTGTTGTAGCACATGCCCTAACAAAAGCGTGCCCCCAACTTTTAGTTTTGTGGACTCCATATACAGTATATATTTCCCCTTGTTTTTTTGTTTTTTTCTTTTTCTTTGTTTTTCTTTTTTCTTTTCTTTTTTTTTTGGGGGGGGGGGAGATTTTAGCCCTGTTTAAAGGCAAGCAGCACTGACTGCATTTTTACAGGGACCACTCTAACCATCAGCCAATTAGCCAAATGCTAATGTATCTTGAATTTGGCTAATGAAATGTGCACATGGCTAAAATATTTTAAAATGAATTATTAAAGGGCCACTACAAAATCATTGGTTATTATGCCAATATTTCCAATTTTGGCCTCAAAATTTTGAAGACTAGAGCTGTCCCTACTTTCAGCTTTCCAAGCTTTATGTTGACTTTAACCCTTTCCCCCTTGAATTGACACTTGAGTCAACAACTTTCTTGGGCATAAGTGCCCAACTCATGCCAAGGAAAGTTGTTGACCTGGGGCATGTGATCTTGATAGGGCTCATCTCAATCAAAATTGCTTTTCATTACTGCTGAAATTAGTTGAAAACACTGAAGCAGACCACATTTGACCACCAGCCGGTTTTGGCCGGTTTGAGGGGGAAAGGGTTAAAGACTATTATTATTTCAAACAGAGAAGAATCTCAAGTTACACAGTGTCACAATTGTCATGTTTGATCCAGGACTATTTTTGTCTTGGCGTGGCCTGCTACTGTTGGAATGAATGTGGCACCGGATATGGAATAACAGCAAAAAATATGTTCACTTGAAGAAGCAAAAAAAAGGAGTCTGAAAATACATGGAGTATCTTGCACTTGTTCTGGCACGAGTGTCTGCCTGTACATTGGTGACTAGCTATTAATACAACTAAACTCCTCATTTGTGGTCACTAATGATATAGGCATCCCCCTCCGGTACCTGGCCATCACTTCCACTTTCCCTGGGAGGCATGAGGTTTTTCACCCCATCACATGAATCATTTTACTGATTTCACATGGAAATTCCTTATGAGAAGGCCTTTCATTCAAGTACCAACACCCAAGGTCTAACAAAAGTAGTTTTAGCAAAAAAGCAAATGGTCAACAACTTTACTTCAAGCACTTTGTACACAAAGAGAGCCCATGAAAACTGTTGACCCAGGCTGGAATTCAATATCTGGAGAGTTAATGGTGCATTTTGCTAGGCCAGGGGTGTTTCACTGGAGGGATACAACAGTGAGAGATGATGTCAATTCTCTGCTTGTCTGACATTTTTGGCAGCCATGCATTTCCTGCCAAAGGGGAAAAAAAACAGGACCCAAGTGAATTGGTTCATTACCTTTGTATGTTGGACTTGCCTGCAGAGCAGCATTCATGGTTCATCTCTCTTATCTGGGGTGGGGTGGGGGTGGGGGGTCAGCAACAGTCTTAACATTGTCCTGTCCCATTAGCACCCCCATAACTGTTACAACTCAGACTGTTCCATCAAGCAACCCCCACTCCTGTGACTCAAACTCTCCCATTAATCCCCTCCTCCCTACACACAAAATTTCAGTCGCCTTCAGTCGCCTCCCGGCCTCCCGTAGCGTGCACCTACGGGAGCATGGCAAGATTCGAGTTTCAGAGTGTAGACAATATATAATGTACACATGTACATATTCATTCTTTATTTGTGATCTCTTTAATCTATCCATATACGTAGCCTGTTTTGTTCAAGTGCATAGTCTTTTTCCTTTATATTGTATCGTTTTGTGTGTTTTGTATATATATTGTGAGTCTCTGTGTCTGGAGAACCCCTCAATTAGTCGTCTGGAGAACCCCTTGATTAGTCGTCATATTACGTACTATTGGGCAATCCAGTATAAATAAATACGTTTAAACTTAAATACACACAAAATTTTATGATTCAGACTGCTCCACCCTACCCCCCCCCCCCCGACTTAGAAGGTGCTAAAGTATTATAACTGGGTGATTTTCTTAATCATTACTTTTGCACACAATAATGAAATATTCAAGATAGGTGTCTGATGTCAAGCTTCACATTCTGAGAGTGTTTAACCCTTAAAGCGCCGATTTAAGACTGAGTCAACAGCTTTCCTCGGGGCACTGTGTTTGTATTGGGCACAAAGTGTCCCGAGGTAAGCTGTTGACTAAGACTACTTTTTGCTTTAGACTTGGCTTGCTGGTATTTGAATGAAAAGTATCCCCATGAGGAATTTGAATCTTTTAACCATTATATGTTTAACAGTAAAGAGAAAATGACTTTAGCCATGATTAACACTTCTGCTGACAAACCACTGTACTCGGGCACCATGAATAATTCTTTAACTCTTTTATTGCCAAATTCAACAAAAGTTGATGTGGCTTGAATTGACATTATGATACCAGATTTATATTAATCCTTATGAACAGACCTTTCATTCTACATGTATTCTAGTTCCAGCATGACCATAGTTGCATTTGCTGAGACCATAACAATTAGCCCAGGTCAGTAGCTTTCTTCAGCACATTTTGGGCATATAGCACTCAAAGGGTGCCAAGGAAAGCCGTGGCTGAGTCAAGACATGGCACTAAAGAGTTAAAACAGGCTGTAGTGTGACATCATAAGTATGGGCAGGATTTGAACCCTGAATTTTTTCAAAATTTAAGCCTGACCCATTCCCCTTTAAACGGACCAAAACCGGCTGGTGGTCAAATGTGTCTGCTTCAGTGTTTTCAACTAATAAATGTCAAAAGTAACCAAAAAAAAACAATTTGGCTAATATTATAAATGAGACCTATAAAGATCACATGCCCCAGGTCAACAGCTTTCCTTGGCATGAGTTGGGTACTCAATGCCCTACCCATGCCACGTTGACAGTCTTAATTCAAAGAGGAAAGGTTCAAGTGATGAGTTCAAGTGCATATTCCCAACCTAGAAATGCTAAATATGTAAATTAAACTGTATTTTACTGCAGTCAGTTTTTAAAGTGAAGCAGAAGAAATGGTTCACAAGGTGAGGGAGAAGGAGAATTTTTGAAGAAGAAAAAAAAAGGGACGAAAAGCAAGAGATCTGCCCCTCCAAGTAGTCTAGTTATTACGACTGTGCATGCCAATGCATATTGCACGGGGTTAAGATGCCTGGGGGTCAAAGGTGTGTGGTAATACTGCTGTGATAGAATATACCTGCCTCATGCCAATGGCTCACTCTGTTACATCACTTGTGGCAACTCTGAACATCTGCCTAACCTAGCACAGCTGCTTTAACCCTTTACCCAGGGGGAATAAGACAATTCACCCAACCTGTTTAATGGCAAGGATTCTACCTATTCAGTGTTAACCCTTAAAGTGCTAGTCACTGTTTTTGTTGCTTTCTCATTAACCGTTAAACATTTAATGGTTAAAAGATTCAAATTCCTTTCGAAGATACATTACATCCAAAAACCAGCCAGCCTAGTCTAAAGGAAAAAGTAGTCTAAGTCAACAGCTTACCTTTGGAAACTTTGCACGCATTGCACTCAAAGTGTCCTGAGAAAAACTGTTGACTCAGTTTTAAATCAGCGCATTAAGGGTTAATGAAATTCTAAAACTTTGTGGAGTATTTCTGTGCTGCAGAAAGTTGTTTATCTGTGTCATGTTTTCCTGGTAGGTCCAGTTGACAGGTCGCTCTCCAACTGTTTTCTGTTCATGGAAAATTGAAGTTTAACCCATTCCAGGTCAGAGCAAGACTTAGTCAATAGCCCATCTTGGTATGGAAAGGTATTATTGCACCCAACACAGGCCAAGGAAAGCTGTTGACTTAGGCTATGCATTTATAACAGGACTAATCTACATTTCCTAACAAAAATGTTCTCTATTAACATGAAATTTAATTAAAAACAGTAAAGCAGATGACTGTTTGCATCTGGACACTTTTTGAAGACTTGATCAGGAATGGGTTAAAGCTTAAGATTAATGACATTTGGTAAACTAGTACTTGAAGTTATATTGAACACCAGAGGGGGTTAATATTAAGGGGTTGGGGTAGGATGAGGGGGGTTCCTACATAAAACATGGAGTTAAAGTGTTATTTGCCGTATTAGTTTTAACATACACACCTGTATATGTGTTGTCTTTTCATGCAAACCTGAGGCAAAATCAGTATTTCACATGTTTAGGGACTTTTGAAAAATAAATTTCCAGATGAAATCTGCTTTTCTATAAAGTCAGTGGTTTTAAATGCCTTGTTAGTCGTATTTCATCTGTATAATTTGGCAGGCAAGGCAAAAACCTCTAATGGTGATTGAGCTCATTTTATGCTAGTGACTATAGCATGAAAGGCCTTGGTCAGTGGTTTGTGCATTGCCTGTCAGGTTATGCTGTAGCTGCCTTTTGTGGCAGCTGTAGCATGACTTGACAGGCAATGCAAAAACCACTGACATTATACCAGACAAAATGGCACATAAATGAACGTTCCTTTTACGGAGAGAACTTGAATAGTGGTCCCACTCATATAATGGCACCCCATATCCAGCCCAGAAGTGGACTTAAAAGAAGGGTGGCCTCTTCAGAGAGGGGCAATACAACAGAAATATCATAGTTTCTTCATAGAAATGATGATGTCTCAAGAGAGTTGACCCCTGGTGGGAGGGGCCTTATAAGAGGTTGGCCACTTGTATACAGTTATCGTGATAAATCCGTTTCAATACAATGTACAGGAAAAGCTGTCTTGGAAGACCACTCACTCTTATAAAAGACCACTATTTTGAAAGGCCACCTATTCAGGATATTTTGCTTAGTATTTTTCTTCTTATATATACCTCCTATGACAGACACCTGT
Source organism: Hermodice carunculata (assembly GCA_964020975.1). Lineage (NCBI taxonomy): Eukaryota > Metazoa > Annelida > Polychaeta > Eunicida > Amphinomidae > Hermodice > Hermodice carunculata. The sequence goes on from OZ026623.1 coordinate 28,861,039, forward strand.
CTTGTGAGACATTCTGTCATCCTAGGGTGGTCTTTCAAGACAGGCTACACTGTGTACATGTATGAAAGGAACTGTTACTATAATTGGATAATGGGTTAACATTGTATCCTGGTTCAGCTTGCCAACTTATGGGTCTCTTAGATAGGAGTAATTATACATGACAAATTGAAATCCAATTCTGGAATTTTATCAGACATTTGTAATTCGGAGAAAAAACACTGATGAAATAGTGCTAGGAGAGACTGGCCGGGCAAGCTGTCAGCACAGTGGGAACACAGATCCATATATCACACTAACACTTGTAGGTCCTGTCTTCTCTAAGTGCTTTTAACTCTTTAAGTGCCAAATTTTGGACTGAGTCAACAGCTTCTCTCGGCACGCATTGTGTGCATTGCACCCACTGTGCGCCAAGAAAAGCTGTTGACCTGGAACTATAGGCATGCTGGTACTTGAATGAAAGGTCTTTTTATGAGGAATATGCATCTGGGATCCTTATGATAATTCAGACTGATCTGACTTAAGTAGATTGACTTTAGATGTGATTGGCACTGACAGAGTTAAGCTGCATAAGAACTGGGAGGTCAGTAACTACCTGCTCTTGCTGGTGGCCTCAATTTTCTGATGACGATGAAAAATTATTGTCAAAAATGTCAGGTTGTGCATCCAAGACATTTATTCCTCTACAGTTAACTCATTCCACCCTGATAGAAGACTGAGTCAACAGCTTTCCTTGGCGCGCTCTGGGCGCATTGCGCCCAGAGCGCGCCAAGGAAAGCTGTTGACCATGGGCATATAATTTGGAATGATCTTCCATGCAAGTTTCATCCAAAATATTGAAAAATAATCCCTAAATTAGTAAAATACAATTAGCAGACGACATTTAGATATTAGCGGGAAAAAGCGTCATCAGGGTGGAATGAGTTAATTGGAATTGAACAAAACAATCGTGTGTTATCATTTGGCTGCTGATCAGAAATAAAAGCATCATTATCTAAATTCACACAATAATTCCAGAGTAACCCTTTGCTGCCTAGAATAGGAAAGCTGTTGACTAAGAGCTTGCTACCATAATATATCTCATTAGATATTTTATATCGACAAGAAATTTTTCATGGAACATATTGATGCAGAAGACGATTTACATCCATGCACTTCTGGGTAATTTGAGCAGGAAAGTGTACGGGTGGAAGTCCTCATGAAGGGTTTTAAGTCCTGATGTCGTCTTTTCGGCACAATGCACCCAAAACATGTCCAGGAAAACTGTTGACCCAGTCAAGAAAGGTGTTTAACCCTTTCCCCCTCTAACCAGCCAAAAGCGGCTGGTGGTCAAATGTTGTCTGCTTCAGTGTTTTCAACTAATTTCAACAGCAATGAAAAACAATTTGACTGAGAAATGTAGATGAGCCCTATCAAGATCACATGCCTCAGGTCAACAATTTTCCTTGGCATGAGTTGGGCACTTAGTGCCCAACTCATGCCAAGGAAAATTGTTGACTCAAGTGTCAATTCAAGGGGGAAAGGTTGAACTGAACTCCCATTTTTCTCTGGAATGTAGGGGAGCTGGTTCTTAAATGCAAAAATGGTTTCACAAGAAATTTGAATTTGAAATCATCAAAATGATGCAGAACAGCTCTATGTTTGTTTTGATATAGCTCAGGAAGGGTTAAAATAGACTGGGTTTTTTTGGTACAGATGAGTGAAAACGTGACAGATGATATTTTCTGTTCTCTGAAGTTTGGGGTGGAAAGGGTTATGACAGGACAAGGAATGGTCTGACTGTAAAGTTGATATATCTGCTCCCATGCCCCCACTAATTGCTTCAGATAGATCATTTTCACACAGACTGTGAAAGTTAGATGTGAGCCAACGGCAAGACACTACTGCAGATATCTACAACTATTTGGGCCTAGAAAGAGTTAATATTGATGCGCTAAAGGAGAAGCCCAACCTTGCTGTCCGTCTAGTCTTACCTACACATTTGGGAGCAGTGAAATGAATTTCATGCTGCGTGGCCAGGCTTTTTGCCACATCAAAGAGGAAACTCGGGCCCAAGCTTGTGATCCACTGGACATTAATCTGCACTAAGAGGCAAAACAAACACCCTATTTATTAGTTCTCTCAAATTTGGTCAATTTTACAAGGAGTGATAATTTTGTGAATGAGGACTCGACTTGTTTATTGATTTTCTGTGTTCTCAGGTAAGACACAAGTGGGAATTCATTAAGTTTGTGTGCCACAAAACAAGGCCCCTTCATCACTGTTGAAGGAGTCATCAGAAAGTTCATGGCAGCACCCAGAATATATTTCACAGTAGTTAGTCTCCCAATGGGCGACTAACATTCTGAAGAGCAGGTGTGACGGGGGTCGGGGCGTTTACCCTCAGTTCGTACCTTAGGTGACCTCCCTGTTCATCATTTAACACCATGCAGTCAGCAGTCATTGATTCTCCACTGGCTGCTAGTCACAGCTAATTCTGTGTCAACTTTAAGGATTCTGCTGAAATTGGCATGTGTTTATATGCCCATGTCTTTATTGTTTGACAAAAGTGTATAAGGCCATATATACATGTTAGTGCTACAAAGTCACCAAGAATGCTATGTTTGCACACTTCTGAATGGTCTGTAGATAAGAGCAAATGGAGATGTATGCCCAGCGCTCAAATCAGTGCTCCCTCGTCCGTGGGTAAATGATGTTTCTTGAGCCAGTAAGCAGGCGTATGTTTGGGGAGGGATTAGAGATTTGGGTTGCCCCGAGTAGATGAGGAGCATGGGGGCTCTTGGCATGAAACAGAGCCAGTCCTTAAGCTTGCCAATCAAACACCAAAGTGGGGTGGAAGAAAAGCACCTGGAAGTGCCAAAGTGTCCGGGGAAATGCCCTCCAATTTGTCAGGTGGAGATGTTTCTGTGCCTGGGTGACTACATGGGTAAAAGTGTTGCTCACCCTAGCTCAGCTATACAGGGGCAGGATTACCCTGGTAAATAACTGACTAGATTATCACACCATGTCCACCCAGCCAATAAAGCAGGTGGAAAAATCACCGAGTATGGCACAGTAAGTGAATAATTTTGAAAGCTTAGTGGCCTGTTAATTTTGAGGCTGATTAGTCTTATTGTTGGGAGCCCCACCCCTCTGTTATTATATTTTGCTCTTGGGACATAGCACTAATACCTGTCTTGATGGGGGTCAGCTTTATTAGAAGTCACTCATGGGTGGTGAACGAACATATGAAAAAAAAAAAAAAATGTCATCTGGCCTACTAATGGGACAAGATGAAAATAAGGGGTTGGGATGAACAGGTAAGAATAATACTGGACTGGTAGTCTGCCTAATGCCACCGGAGGATTGGTCCAACTCCAGAAGTGACAGATGTCCGTTAACTGTCTCCCACCTGTCCACCCCCAGATTGTGGTCCACCTGGTATGGCCCAAGCACGGAGCATCCCTGTCAGTTGCTGACAGATATTGAATGGTGGTAGTGTGACATGTGTAAAGGTAGCAAGCATGCAATAGATCCCATGTAGTGTGCAGTGGTCCTCATGCGTGCAATAGGGGCCCACCTTCGCTTGCGTTACTGTCTGTTCTCATTTATTTTTCTTGCAACTGTAGACCGACCTGGACCCAGGCAGCTGTGGCAGGAAGGCAAGGAGTTGAGGCTGGAACAGCAGTGGATGAACCCATTTCTCATCCTCCAAGTGCATGCAGAGAGACAACACTAGCCAGCTCCTGGGGAGGGAACCAGACAGTTCTGGTCCTGTTCTGCACTGTGATTGGCCAATCTGTGCTGGACCCAGCATGGGAACCAAAACAATGTCAGTACTACTTGGGACTGTCAATCACCCAGCCTGTGGATAACTTAATTGAACTTAGCCTGTGCCTGCCTCCCACCTAGCATAAGTGCTGGTTGTCCAGAGCCTGCCGAGAAAAAAACTTAGCACAACTGGCAGAATTAGAGAGAGCAGGTTTGACAAGCTTTGTCTGGTGAAAAAAAGCACAATTTATGTAAATGTGTTGAGGGACAGTGATTTACGTAGCTCTAGAGCTGTGCCAGGCCACAGTTGAAGACAAGCTCAAGGGGAATATACCTGAAAAATATTATAAATACTTCTCATCAAGTGTGGTGATTTATCACGGTGGCCAAACTTTCCTGGCAGTTTGCTAGTGGGAACCCCCACTGCGTTACATCTCCGCAATGATGGAATATTTCTGCAGGTGATTGGAGTCCCGGCAGCAGTTAAGGTTTTGACCGGGCATAGCCTGAAATCACTTTTCATTTGCAGGGCAAAGTGGCCATAGAGATGTGATGTTTGCAGTCTTGACTGGAAAGCAGTGTGTGGATATTGTCAGTAGGGAAAGCTGTGCTAAAGTGACCCCAAGAGAGAGAGAGGAAGAGGTGCAAATTTCAGCTTACTGATTAACCAGCTTTACTATACTCACACAGTCTGCCACAAGCTAGTCTCGGGACAAAATTAAATTCTGCAGACACCAAAGTCAGTGTCGAGAGATCACACTTGCTCTCAAAGCTGACTTATGTAGTGTATTGCACAGCTTATAAATTTCTTTTTGACTTGAATTATTGGACGATATATTCTGACCTCAAGATGAGGTCCTACAGCTGAAGTTCGGCAATGAAGAGAGAACTAGCAGTGGTCCTGTCATTGCTGCTGGTGACGGCCGGGCTGCCATTTCTCTTTCTCTGGCACATGAACCTACCGTCCAGCCCTGAACAACTTCAAGACCAGTAAGTCAATATCTCTTTTACCATATACTTACATTGTTGACATTAACTTTTTTTTTTTTTGATTTCCAACTTAAGTGGTCAATATTTATTTTTTACACCACCTGTGCATGATTGACTTATAAATCCAGATGCATATAGCACCATGAATTTGGGGCTTGTACACGTAATTATATAGATCTAGCAGTTCATAACAGGGGACTCCTGTGGAGAATTTTCATTGAGAACTAAAAGAGGTAGGGTTTGTAGTTTATCTGTAATTTGTGACACAAATGGGCCCGTAAATGCAAGTTTAAATGTGCCTAATGTTGTGATAAGGCTGGCTGCCTCACATGCCTCATTAGCCATCCATCAACAACTTGTCTGGCGGCCCAGTACATCAACGCTGCAGCCACTTGTCCTTACGGTCCCAGTTTGGCCGGTTCCATCCACTCGACCACCGTGTACATTTATTTTCTGTTGGGCCTGAAAGCTAAATATTTCTCACACGGGGCTCCACAGTAACTAGACTATGGGTTCCTGTCCGTTGGGTCACTTTCTCAAACCCAAACAAAGCTCTCAGGTTGAGTCCGATGGTGGAAGAAATTCAAGACATGCATGTTTGCTTTAGTAACCAACTTCATACATGCAGGCAGAGGTTGTTTTGCTCTGCCAGTGGAGTGGCGAGAAGTTCTGTGGGTAGAGGATAGGTGAGCGGGGTTAGTTGGCCATTTTCATACATCAATTGGGCTATGTCCCGTGGAAGTGTAGGGTATACAGGGAGGCGCCCAGTGGCCCCACATTATGTCTCTATCCTGTGCGTCTTTGTGGCTTTTTGTACAGCAATTCATTGGGCCGGCCTGGGCTTTTTGCTACCATTGACCAGAATGCTTTCAAAACATCACCAACGTGTCATTGAAGGCAGAGAATACCAGTGCAGGCCAGCAACCCTCCCGCACAATACCACAGCCTGCTGTCCTCAACAGCTGAGAATTTCCCCCGCCTGCCGGAGGGGATGTTTTTGGTCACTGCTATTACATGGTAGAAAATGAGCGAGAGTTTGGAGAGGTACATGTGGTGTCCATGGGCCAGTGGTGTACATGGGCCAGTGGTGTACATGAGCCAGCTTGTGAACGCACGATGGCGGAGTGCCTCGGCTTGCTTGTCGGCACAGCTGTTTCAGCACATGGCGTACAAATATTTATCCTGGCCTCCCCATTATAATTGCTGCTCTTATAATTGAGTACACGTATTTGTAGAGTCCCGGGCGGTTTATACAATGAAGTCCCTAACACCTCTCCTGGCAAATTTGTGTGCTTTCTAAACCATGTAAACTGTTCTTTACCATTTTCCACAGTGATTAATTACAGAAAAAGTTGCTGAAAACACATCAAGAAGATTTTGAGCTGTCAGTTTGATGCCTGCCATACAAATTCAGTTGGTAAAGGCCTTGGTATGAGTAGACCTTGTGTTATGTATATGGCGGGTTATGCTACGGCTTCTCCTACAGCAGCTGAGGCGTCTGTTGCCAATCAATGCCAAACCTGTGACTTCACCCTTTACACTTAACCCTTTGAGTGCTAACTGCGACTTAAGTCAAACTGCTTAAAACAAACATTGATGCTAGATTCTTGCATATTCCTTAGAAAAAGACCGTTCATTCAAGTACCAGCATGCCTGTAGTTACACAGAATATAACAGACCAGGTCAACAACTTTTCTCGCCATGCTTTGGGTCCAGCACGCCAAGGAAAGCCGTTGACCTGGGCATGTTATCCTTATAGGTCTCATGTCATTGGAATCTTTCTTTCATTTCTGATGAAATCAGCCAAAAACACTGAAGAAGACAACACTTGACCACCAGCTGGTTTTGGCCAGTTTATGGGAAAGGTTTAAACCATGCAAAATGAGTTGCAACTTTCTCATGCATACGCTGAACAAATTTAGTTTGGGCATGTGTTTATTTATGTTATACTTTCACCATAATTTCTTTCCAGAAAGGGGCAAAATCAGACCTGGTTTCCACAAAAAGAGGCCAAAATATTACACTTGAAGATTTTTTCCTTTTTGAAAGAAAGAGAATTTAGGGTTTAGGCAGGGCTTTGAAACCAATTTGGCAGTACCTGACAAACTCATCATCATTGTAATCATCATCATCATAATTGTTGCTGCTGTTGTTGTCATTGCTGTTGTCCTCCTCGCCATCATACGAAATGAATGTGGCAGTATCTGAAGATCATCATCGTCATCATCAATGTTGTCGTCATCGTCATCATCATCATTTTAAAATTAAGATTTTCTTTGCCTTGGTGAAGCTTCCAATACTTTTAGAGGTGAAGTTTGAGGAGGACTTCAGCACACAAGTAACATGAGTCCTGAATTCATTTAGTTTCAATGTTTTTTTGTTTTTGTTTTTACTGTTGCTTATTTTCTCTGTGTGTAGCTCCAAAACAATAAAAAATACAAACCTAATGAAAATATTTTAACACAATTTTGATGGTAAATTAGAATGAAACTGGTAGGTTTTTATCAAAGTCACACTGAAACATGTGAAGTGCCAAAACCACAATAGTTTAAATATCTGTCACAGAAAAGGGAACCATGGTGCACAAACACATTAAATTTCTTGGAAACCCTTGCAAAAGTAACAAGACCCTCTAATGGAGGAATTGAATAATATAGATTGTACATTCTCAAGGGACTATTTGTCAAACTCTTTGTGTGTCACAGGGGCGGATTGCATGGGGTGGGTGCTTCCAATATGTACCCCTTTTTATTTGATCCACCCGTGCTCATCACAACAGACATACAGTGGTACCTGTCTTGAGAGACCCCTCCAAAGAGAGACCACAAATCTTTTAGGACCACTCTCTCAGAATGCTGTGCTATCTTTTCCATGTTGTTATACCTCTAATGAAAGACCACCTGTTTTGTGAGACCACATTTTCACCTGCCCTACGGGTGGTCTCTGAAGGCAGGGACCACTGTACTCTATCTGTGTTACAGTTACAATTTGGTGGTACTGCTAATTAATTTACACTAAGGATTGGAAAGGTGCTAATCAATTTGGAAAAAGGAAATTGTGTTGGAAAAAGTTGGGACAAAACCATTGACTTGTTCGTCAACATTGTATGGATGTTTTGGATTTTTAGAGAAACGTCAGAGCCTATGAAAAGTATGTGCATGTTTCATAAAGAGTGACATTCAAGAAACTATGATGTCAGATATAATTTTGCAGAAAAAAAAACATGTGCACATGGGTAGTTAGCATTCACGAGTAAAGGCATGTTCATTAGGGGCTTTAACTCATTCCATACTATGGTCACAGGCCTTGGTCAGTGGTTCTGTCACTGCCTGGCAAGTCATGCTGCAACTGCCCTTGCGGCACCTGCAGCATAACTTGCCAGGCAGTGCCAGAACCACTGACTTAAGACTTTAGGCATGTTGGTACTTGAATGAAAGCTCTTTTCATGAAGAATGAAAATATGCAATTGTCATCTTAAATCTAGGTAAATATACGGAAAAATCAGGGACTGGTATATGGAGTGAGTTAATGAATTTGATACGAAAACCTGGGCACACTATGATTACCGTTATTCTTGTCATAGGGAATGAAAACAACCAATCCCCAGTTCAAGTGCCCTGCATGCAGACCAGCACAAACCATGAAAGTAATATCATCAGGCAGAAAGTCATGAAAACACACAGGTGTACCATTGATTACAATTTAATATGGCTGTTGTCGGCATATACAATAACAGATAGTTGAGTCAATCTGATGCACCTGTGTACTTGGATACAAAACAGTGGTCCCTCTCTATAAAGTATAAGGCTTCCCCCCTGACAAGAGGTCCTCCCCTCTGCAGAGGCCACTTCTCCATGCATCAAGTGTGGTATTTTCATTTTATTTTCCCCCTCAAGGGAGGCCACCCCTCTCGTCAGGCCACATTTCTAGTGCACTTTGGGGTAGCCTTACAGGAGGGAGACCAGTGTAATATATACAACATATAGCCCACAACACGGTTTATTGTCTGGTATCAAATAAGTGTAATACATATTACAAATATTGTGGTAAAAAAGACCTGCTTTGTGGACATGTAATCGTCAACCAGCATAATAACATAGCATTACATGCAGAGAGTAACAAGGATTGGTTTAAATAACATCTCTTTGTACGAATCACGACTGCTAATTGTCAGGACTGTTTACCTCAGCTGCATGACGTTATTAGGCATTTTAATAGAAAGATGATTTTAAGGCCTTTGAGTTTAAACCTTTTCCCCTTAAATGAGCCAAAACTGGCTGGTGGTGAAATGATTTTAGAGGCTTTGAGTTTAAACCTTTTCCCCTTAATTGGGCAAAACTGGTTGGTGGTCAAATGTTATCTGCTGCGATGTGTTCAAATAATTTCAAGAGAAATGAAAAATAATTTGAGAATTGTAAATGAGACCAATCAAGATCACATGCCAAGGAAAGCTGGTGACTCAGTCTTAATTCAAGGGGGGAAATGGTCAGTGTGAAGTGTGGGATTAGAATGTCTCATTAGCATGCTACAATGTGTCAAATTGATAGGAGAAATTGTTCTGTGTTTATGATTTGAAAATTATACGATATGTAGAAAGTCAAATGTTTATAATTTAAAAAAATTACTAAATATATAAATATGAGTGACTCCCATGTTTATAATATGTATGATTTGACAATTGCACAGCATATAAATGTGAGAAAGTATTGAGAATTTGGTAACTGCACAGTTACATGAGAAAGCTGTGTGTCTAAAATTGAAGCTTGACAGCATATAAAATTGATATTAAAAATTTCTGTGTTTATGATTTGAAAATTGCCCAGTTTGTAAAATGAGAAAGTGTGTGTCTAAAATTTGAAAATTGCACAGTACGTAACTTGAGAAAGTCCTGTGTACATGATTTGAATCTTGCACAGTGTATTTAAACATGAAAGGGTCCTGTGTCCATTATATATCAATTATTGGAAGTGTACTTTGCCCTACTTTGCAAATAGAAGTGCACGGGCCATGGAGGTGCTGATTAGCAGAAATAGCCAGGGAGGTGAAGTCTGGGTTGAGCTGTGGTCATGATGTGGGCTTCTGAATAACATGTTCAATATAATATAACGTGTGAAAAGACATGTTTAATATAATGTAACATGTGTGAAAAGACATGTTTAATATAATATAACATGTATGAAAAGACATGTTTAATACAATATAACATGTGTGAAAAGACATGTTTAATATAATATAACATGTGTGGAAAGACATGTTTAATATAATATAACATGTGTGGAAAGACATGTTTAATATAAGGTGGTTGGAAAGACATGTTTATGATAATATAACATGTGTGGAAAGACATGTTTAATATGATATAACGTGTGAAAAGACATGTTTAATATAATACAACATGTGTGAAAAGACATGTTTAATATAATATGACATGTGTGAAAAGACATGTTTAATATAATATGACATGTGTAAAAAGACATGTTTAATATAATATAACGTGTGAAAAGACATGTTTAATATAACGTGTGGAAAGACATGTTTATTATAATATAACGTGTGGAAAGACATGTTTAATATAATATAACGTGTGGAAAGACATGTTTAATATAATATAACATGTTTAATATAATATAACATGTGTGAAAAGACATGTTTAATATAATATAACATGTGTGAAAAGACATGTTTAATGTAATATAACATGTGTGAAAAGACATGTTTAATATAATATAACATGTGTGAAAAGACATGTTTAATGTAATATAACGTGTGAAAAGACATGTTTAATATAATATAACTTGTGTGAAAAGACATGTTTAATATAATATAACGTGTGGAAAGACATGTTTAATATAATATGACATGTGTGAAAAGACATGTTTAATATGATATAACATGTGTGGAAAGACATGTTTAATATAATATAACATGCGTGGAAAGACACGTTTAATATAATATAGACATGTTTAATATAATATAAAATGTGTGGAAACACATGTTTAATATAATATAACATGTGTGGAAAGACATGTTTAATATAATATAACATGTGTGGAAAAACATGTTTAAAATAATATAACATGTATGGAAAGACATGTTTAATTTAATTCAACATGTGTGGAAAGACACATTTAATATAATGTAACCTGTATGGAAAGACATGTTTAATATACATGTAATATAACATGTATGGAAAGACATGTTTAATATAATATGACATGTGGAAAGATATGTTTAATATAATATGACGTGTGGGAAGACATTTTTAATATAATATAACATGCTTGGAAAGACATGTTTAATATAATATAACGTGTGGAAAGACATGTTTAATATAATATAACATGTGTGGAAAAACATGCTTAATATAATATGACATGAGTGGAAAGACATGTTTAATATAATATGACATGTGTGGAAAGACATGCTTAATATAATATAACATGTGTGGAAAGACATGTTTAATATAATATGACATGAATGGAAAGACATGTTTAATATAATATAACGTGTGGAAAAACATGTTTAAAATAATATAACGTGTGGAAAGACATGTTTAATATAATATGACATGAGTGGAAAGACATGTTTAATATGATATAACATGTGTGGAAAGACATGCTTAATATAATATGACATGTGTGGAAAGACATGTTTAATATAATATGACATGAGTGGAAAGACATGTTTAATATAATATAACATGTGTGGAAAGACATGCTTAATATAATATGACATGTGTGGAAAGACATGTTTAATATAATATGACATGAATGGAAAGACATGTTTAATATAATATAACGTGTGGAAAAACATGTTTAAAATAATATAACGTGTGGAAAGACATGTTTAATATAATATGACATGAGTGGAAAGACATGTTTAATATGATATAACATGTGTGGAAAGACATGCTTAATATAATATGACATGTGTGGAAAGACATGTTTAATATAATATGACATGAGTGGAAAGACATGTTTAATATAATATAACGTGTGGAAAGACATGCTTAATATAATATGACATGTGTGGAAAGACATGTTTAATATAATATGACATGAGTGGAAAGACATGTTTAATATAATCTGACATGTGTGGAAAGACATGTTTAATATAATCTGACATTTGTGGAAAGACATGTTTGATATAATCTGACATGTGTGGAAAGACATGTTTAGTATGATCTGACATGTGTGGAAAGACATGTTTAATATAATCTGACATGTGTGGAAAGACATGCTTAATATAATATGACATGTGTGGAAAGACATGCTTAATATAATCTGACATGTGTGGAAAGACATGTTTAATATAATCTGACATGTGTGGAAAGACATGTTTAATATAATCTGACATGTGTGGAAAGACATGTTTAATATTATATAATGTGTGGAAAGACATGCTTAATATAATCTGACATGTGTGGAAAGACATGTTTAATATAATCTAACATGTGTGGAAAGACATGTTTAACATAATCTGACATGTGTGGAAAGACATGTTTAATATGATCTGACATATGTGGAAAGACATGTTTGATATAATCCGACAGGTGTGGAAAGACATGTTTAATATAATCTGACATTTGTGGAAAGATATGTTTAATATAATCTAACATGTGTGGAAAGACATGTTTAATATAATCTGACATGTGTGGAAAGACATGTTTAATATAATATAACATGTGTGGAAACACATGTTTGATATAATCTGACATGTGTGGAAAGACAGGGCTATTTGTGGCACTGTAACATTTATTTCAAGACATTGACAGCAACAGATTCCAATTCATAACTGTGTAAATACATAGCAGTGTCTTTAGGTAGGTAGGATGTGCATGTTACCAGTTCTAGTAACTCAGCTGAATCCTCCAGTGGGCAGGTCTTAAATGTTGAGCGTATTTGTAACACAGCTTCATCCTATATTGTGATGGCCTAGAGTTGTACAAGTACCTGTTACAAAGACTATCTCATGGAACACTGCGTGTAAGTTCTTGAAAAATTAGTATCAGTCTCTATTTTACATACTCTAATTCAAGATGCCGTATCATGACAGTCCACTGGAAAGTATTTTCCAGGAAAGTAGAGAAAATCATGACAAAAAAGGAAATAGAAATTGGTCTATTTTTTCTAGTATGATGATGATGATGATGTAGATGATGATAATAATAATAATATTATTACTATCATTATTATTACTATTCCCCACAAATGAAGTATATACAAGTGTGTGTATATATATATATATATATATATATATATATATATATATATATATATATATATATATATATATACACACACACACATATATAGATGGAACATATTCCTACAAAAAGAGATATTTATCTCCTTTCAAAGTTGTCACCGTGACAACATGGTATCATTTTTTGGGGCTGGTTGGCACAGAAAAAGGATTGGCAGAGAAAAGATTGGATGACAGAGCTGTGGGCAATGCATATACAGCCAAGGGTCTAAACTGTCATGGACACAACACCCCTGCTTTATGCCCTCACAATTGTCTAGGTAGAGAAACAGCTTTTTTATAACACATAACTCTGGTGGTCTCTCCCATCATCCACTGGCTCGTCTAAGTCTAGGGTTTCCGTTTTTGTTGCAGCAAACAAAATGCAGGTTAAGACAAGGTAGGCTCTCTCACTGCTACTAAACTCCTTTGATGTCTGCTTTAAAGTCTTCAGGCAGGTGCATCGATGCTGTCTTGTTGCCATGGCAACAGATACAAAAGGATAGATTGAGAAGATCAAGAGATAACTCAAAACGGGGCACGATTGAAGTCTGTGTTTCATTATTGAGCGCTATTCTATGATCTGTAAAGCTTCCGCATATTAGCCATGTCCCATTGGATACAGAATCAGGTGTCCCCAATCATTGTAATATGTATCGTGGAATTTCCTGCCATTCATTCTCTTGTTCTTCATTAGCTCTACCAATTATTTCAGTAAATTTTGATGTCGTATGTGCAGATTAAGTTCTTTGAACAATTTCCAGCTCAATGGAGAATGACATTATTTGTAATTTTGAGTGTTCGCTTCAGTGCTATATACTTTTTGTTTTGTCACGAAAGGCTTTCATTAAAGGTCTTGGAGTACATGAACATAATGCCATCATCATATAAAAATTCTACTGTTTTACATAAATTTTGCAATGTTTTACAGATAAATAAACTTTTAAAGAATTGCGGTGGCTAAGGCTTAACCAGAAGTACTGCAAATTCACGTCAATTTGCATCATTTCCATTTTAGCTGATTTTGCTGATGCCATAAAACGTTGAAAATAAAAACACGGTGAAATATTTTAACATAGGTTTATTGGGAACTGTGTCTGAAACAGTGATATTAATTCTGTAAAATGCCTTAAATGTGAAAAATATCCAAATCTAAACATGTGAAAATCAGTACATTTACATCAGTCAGACACACATGTACATGTATATATCACAGTTTTGTTTTGTGTCCTCGTAATCCATGTAAACCTGGACAGCAGAATCTACATCAATCTGCCAGTCTAGGAATTCATAGAAAAAAAAAAAGACTGGGATATTGGTTTTGATCTGGCACTTGTTTCTGGACCTTGTCTGCTTTGTTATGGATATTCTTACTGTCATACTGCAGACTGGAACAAACAATAGGCCTAAACATATATATGATATAGTTTTGCTTTGTCTGTCAGATATATTTATATGCAATGCGACAACAGGCAGACTTGGCATCAAATTCCTGTGTCAAATTCATTTAACGTTTTATATGATCAGGTGATTGACTGCATCATCCTGTTACTGCAGGTGTTGAGTGCAGTCCTTTGATTCTGTGCTGTGGTGAACTGACATCATTCTTTGCAGCTTTACCTTTCATAATGGTGTAATATAACATTGTCAGTGCTCCTTGGTCTCTTTCTTTCTTTCTTTCTTTCTTTCTTTCTTTCTTTCTTTCTTTCTTTCTTTCTTTCTTTCTTTCTTTCTTTCTTTCTTTCTTTCTTTCTTTCTTTCTTTCTTTCCTCCTTTCCATGCTTGCTTGCATGCTTCCTCCCTACCTTCCTTCCTTCTTTAGTTTGTCTCTGTTAGAAGATTTTTTTCTATTTTTGGCCCCAAAGGATATTTATTCCTCCCCTGTATGAGGGGATACATATAGTGTTTAGTCTCATCATCGGCCGCCTACCCCACCGCCACGTATCTTATATTCCTTATATTTCTGTTCCCTCTTGATGTATTGCCTCCTAAGTTGGACAGATAATTTATGGGTCTGGGAAATTTTTCCCATATTATAATATTTAACCTTGGGGTCAAACGTCAAGGTCAAATCCTTGTTGAATTTTTCCGCTGACTTAGCAATTTTCGCATTGGCGTACACATTCTTAATGGTGCATCATAGGCCCAAGGTTACTATTAAACATTTATTGGAAAGTACCTATTTATGGTTTATTTTAAACCTGAGTGACCTTGAAAGGTCAAACTGCACAAATTCCTGTAGATTCCCATGTAAGTCAATGGGGATTGCAATGCTAATTCACATTTTCAGCCTCTCCTAAACAATTGGTCAGATTCACTTCAAACTTTGTGGGGATTTACATTGAGTAGGTATCTTCCAACTGTGTTCAAATAATCATGCTCTGATGATTTTTGGATTTTCAATGTTTTTTTTTTGTGTGTGTTAATTTTTGAATTCCTATTGATTACTATGTACGTTGATGGGGTCTGCAATGGTAGTTCACATACTGACTTCTTCAAAACCAAGGCCAGATTCACTTACACAGATATTCTAAAAATTTTGGGATTTTTTTTCCCTATGATTATGGATGACCTTCAGGTCATAAGTCAATGTCTGAGTGCCTTGCAAAATAAAATGGTCTCCCTGTCACATCTTCAAATGGGTATGATTGAAGTCCATTTTACTTTTTCATCATTTACCCAGGTGAGACTTCCCCTAAATTTGCAAAGAGGTGACCTTGAGGTCAAAGGTCAAGATCAAACTCTGCAGAAGAATGATGGCCCTCTTAGAGGAATGGTCTCTGGTGAGAGGTTCCTGCCTGCGGGATGCAAAATGTTTTTCACACGAAAAACTCATTTCTAGTTATCAGGAAGAGTTGGATTTTTGTCAATTTTGATTTTGATTTGCTTGTAATCCTTACAAGTAATTACAGTAGTGCCTTGTTTGAGAGCCCTTTCCAATGAGACCACCTGCTTGTAAGGCCAAATCTATCAGGTTCCTGGTTATATGTTTTCTGTGTAATTTGGCCTCCATTGAGAGACCACCTGCTTTATTAATACAAAGGAGTCTATAAAGGACACCAAATTTAGACTCCTTGTTAATACCTTTAGATCTACTCCAGTGAGACACCATCTGCTTTATTAATACCTTTAGACCTGCTCCGATGAGACACCACCTGCTTTATTAATACCTTTAGACCTACTCCAATGAGACACCACCTGCTTTATTAATACCTTTAGACCTACTCCAATGAGACACCACCTGCTTTATTAGTACTTTTAGACCTACTCCAATAAGATACCACCTGCTTTATTAATACTTTAAGACCTACTCCAATGAGACACCAGCTGCTTTATTAATACCTTTAGACCTACTCCAATGAGACACCACCTGCTTTATTAATACCTTTAGACCTACTCCAATGAGACACCACCTGCTTTATTAATACCTTTAGACCTACTCCAATGAGAGACCACCTGCTTTATTAATACTTTCAGACCTATTTCAGGGATGGTCTGTGGAAGGAGAAGCTGCTATAGTGTGTGCACATATGTATATTAACCCTTAAAGTGCTGATTTAAGATTGAGTCAGCAACTTTCCTCGGGACACTGCGCGCAACGCGCGCAAAGTGTCCCAAGGAAAGCTGTTGACTAAGACTACTTTTTGCTTCAGACAAGGCTCGCTGGTATTTGAATGAAAGGTATCTTCATGACAATTTTGACTCTTTTAACCATTATATGTTTAATGGTAATGAGAAAGCAACTATAGCAGTGATTAGCACTTTAAGGGTTAGAATCTGCCCACTAAGACCCCTCCCTAAGAGACCACTCCCCTGTTACAGCCCTCTACAGTTCTTGTTATATTGATAAGAACGGAATATTTAGCATTCAGTATGAAGACAACTTAAATTCAGACCAAATTTCTGCAGTCACAGGGCACTCACAGAGACACACACATACACACGGACACACACATACACACTGGCCTGGGTCAGAGCATCATTCCTGCTGCTAAGCCACATTTAATCCTGTCCACTCATATTGACCAAAAGCATCCAGATGTAAATGTATGTTGTCATCTACTTTGTAGACTATACTGCAATTTCTCCTCAGTAGAAAACATTAATGATATTAATTATGACAGCGTACGTAGAATGTCAACAGCTTTCTTTGGCAAGGGAAAGCTGTTGACCCGGTTTTGTCTCATCAGGAATGAAAGGGTTAAAATATTTTAATGTTGCCACTGTATCGGCTGCAAATATTTGAAAGATGCAGGTGGTGGGTTGGGTCAGTATAGTTTTTGCACTTAGCACCCAAGTCCCCCACACTGACTGCTGACTTAGTCTTAACCCTTTGAGTGCCAGTCACGGCTTAAGCTGTGCTGAATTACTGTAATGATTCCAGATTCATATTCCTCATTAAAAGACCTTTCATTCAAGTACCAGCATGCCTATGTTTCCAGTGAAAAATTTGGTCCAGGTCAACAGCTTTCCTTGGGGCACTTTCCGCGCAACGTGCGGCAAGTGCCCCAAGGAAAGCGGTTGACTCAGTCTCTAAATTGGCTCTATAAGAGTTAAGTCAAGGAGGAAAGGATTGCAAGCACTTCTGCCTTCTTTCATATGTCATTTTCTGAATGAAAAAAAAAAAATAAAAAAATAAAATAAAATAAAATCTTATGCCAAAATGTTCAATAAAATGAATTCTTTGGATCATTTAATTGTAATTTTAGCTGTAATATATTAAAAATATGACCCTTTTGTGCTATGTTTGCTAAGCAGTGGGACGTACCTTGAGCACTTCAAAGGGATAATACGGAACATATGCTTACTGTAGTTTTCCTGCAAATCTGATACTTGTCTCTATGGACAAGTAGTTTACTTCCATTGTAGGTATTTGTGTGATTCCCTGTAAACCATATTTACTGACAACTTAGATGACAAACTTATCCTAGATGAAGCCATAAATTGTTCCCTACCAAACATCAAAGATAGAAGATGCTCAAAACATCGCGGCCTGGGGACGGTGTATCACCGGGGAATGTTGAATCATGACAGGCAGACTTTTCCCTTGGCAAATTAATCTGTACCAGGTATCCATTTATCATGTTTTAATACTCATCAAAAAGTCCTGCTTACAAAGTTGATGCCCAGGAATCACATTATCAAGGCATTAAGATTATAGACAGAATTTGCTGGCGGGAAGTCGCTAAATTTTTCTACTTGGTTTTCGCTGAAATCCCCACCCTGGAATTCATCTCGTCTTTTTTTTTTTCTGCTCATGAGTGCATATGGTTTTCTGTCTCAGTGCATTATATCTGCCAGGGGATGCATAATCGTATTGATAGCTCCTGTAATATGACAGAACAGTCATTTACCAGCACTGTCAGGGCTTCTGGCGAGCTTTAATACAGGCAGACGGTAAATTTGTCAGAAAAACATTTTCACCAGGACTTAAGCGTGTTGTTTTAGAGCACTGCAGCTCACAGATCATAAACGGAATGATGGGGGAGGGAGTGAGTGGTGATACTGACAGGGACTTGGAAGTACAAGGCGATGAGGCAACATGCACTCAGGGTCTCTTGAGCTTGGTTTCACTTTGACCTGTATTATCCTGTGAAACCCTGATATAATGACACCGTCTGTATTTGGCAAAATATGTCATGTATGTGAATATGTCCGATGAATGAGACAAACAGCAAAGGATTTGACTTTAGGTCCCTCGGAAATTGTGTCGTTAATAAGGGAATATATTTGCAATGTCTGAGTGCCGTGACAGCCCGATTTAAGTGTCTACTCATTATTAACAGGCCAATTTGAGCACTGATTGAGGAGGAAATGTACTGTCTGGTGATTAAATGATTCAGTTCTAATCACAACAAAAGTTTGTCTTATCAGAATGCTAATAATGATTCCAGATTTAAGTTCCTGGTAAAAGACATTTATTTCAAGCACTCAGCATGCCTAAATGTTAAATACAGAAAAAAAAGCTGTAGACAGGTTAAAATTGAGAGCACTGAAAGAATGGCATTGTGTACAGGAATGTTAACTGGATTTGATTGGGGAGGGATTTCGCAAAGGATGTTATGCCAAATTATGGTACTGACCAATTTTTAAAAGGTACATGTCCATAGATTGTAATACTGTCAGAACAGTCTCAAATGATAGATCTTTCATGATAAACGACTTTAATATCAGTAGAGTTCTGGGGAGGTGGAAGGTATTTGTTCTCAGCTCATTGTGATTTTGGGACTACAGTGAACCCTGCCTTGAGAAACCATTCCTATGAGAGACCACCTGTCTTGAAAGACCACCTTTTCAAGGTATTTTGCTTAGCACTTATCTATACCTCATGTGTATATACTGGGAATTTTCCCCCACATATTTTATTATGAGTGATTATGGCAATTGGCTGTTTAGCTGACTGTCTGGCCATTTTGTATGTGGCTGGCCAGTCCCCCAGTCCCAATGCAGGAGTCCAGGGCCCTATAGACCTGCCAAACAGACCATTATGGTAATTGCATATTCAAATTTCTGTTGCAAAAAGAATTTTGATCCAAGTACTGCCATTCCTCTTCAGAAGTTGGTGTTTTTTCCAGTCTGCCTGGTAGGTCATATGAGGACATGGGCTGTATTCACGTCTTGCCAGACAAAAACCACTGATATAGACATTTACCATTACCTCATATTAAAGGTAAATAACCTGCACTGATTGGTTAAGGACTGGGCTGCAGATTTCATACACCACAGAATGACTAAATCTTTCCACAGCAGCCTACACTACTGGGATATACAAAATTTGTCTGACAGGAGGGGGCTCACAGATTATAGCCCACTTTCAACAACAATGGCAGTGCCGAAGTGTTTTGCCGAAATGTTTGACAGAGATTTGATGGCTAAAAGGGTGGCGTTGTTTTATGAAAATACATGAAAAGCTAATAATGTAGCAGCAGGTCTGTTTAAATCTTATTTGCCTTGAATATGAGGTAAAATCATCATGGCATGCAGTATGGTATTTGAGATTGGGCCATCTTCATCAAGAGGCATACCACAGAGCCGTGCATGTGGGCTTCATGGTACATATATAGCTTCCTTCAGTGGCTAAACCACCGACATCCATGCCTGACTGATACTATAGTATGATAAAGGTGAAGGGAATCGTTATGTTTTACGTCAGATGTGTGTTGTGGCTCTTTGTACAGGAACACCTGATACGAAGACCACGTTTTGTGAAAGACTGTCTTTTAAGACCACTGTTTAACGACGTGGTTTGATTACATTTCTGTGTTTATCTCCCTGTATTTCAAGATGAATACAAATGGTTCAGGTCAACAGCTTTCTTTGCAGTATGCCCAGAGTATGCTGCGGAAAGCTGTTGGCCTGGGCCATTGATCTGGTCTGTGGGACTGAAAGCGTGCTGGTACTTGAATAAAAGGTCTGTTTACAAATAGTATGAATCTGGTATCGTTATGTCAATTCAGAGAACATCAACTTTGGTCAAAATTGGCACTGAAAGAGTTAAAGAACAAAATGAAAGAGTTAAAGAAAAAAAAAACGATGTAAATAACATGTTCCATATGGGCACTTTTAGGTGGCTTAAAAGAGAAAGGGTTAGCGTCAAATCCTAAAGTGGTTACCTGATTTCTCAACTTTTATGTATAAGCTGGCTGATTCAGAAGACTTGCAATAAAGATAACAAGACAGACATTTTTCTGAGGAATACCTCGTCATTTGCACTATTCAAAAGTTTGAAGGTGTGGCAACGATAATGCAGGTTGTGTTTAGTGGTGTAAGCATTTGGAAGCTACTATCTGCACAGGCAAAGAAGATCAGTCGTGTCTTTAATGGCTATTCCACACATACCTCCTGGCTCTCGTCCCGAAAAGTCTGCATTGTGGGCAATCTTTTTACCTGTTCACCTCAGATAAATCAACTGCCAATGAAAACCATCAATTTGTAATGTGCCACTACGCATCACAAACCTGCTGGAAATCTTGCATGCTGGAAAGCCAGTGAACCTGCAGAAACTGATGAAGTCCTTTACATCTTTGCCCTTTGCCGAGGCAACTTACATTTTCCCCTCCATGTATAACATGCAGACAGAGTATATTTTGCACCTACAAAATACAAACAAATGGTATGGGAGTCTGCACTGGATTTTTGTAGACAATGCAATATTATACCTGTTGCTCTGCTAGCTTGGGTCAAGCAAGTTTTCACAAGGTGTTTTTTGCCGCTGCAGGCTGTCAAAAAATCTTGTCAGATGATATTAATCTGCGCTGAAAAAAAGGAGCGAATCCAGATGGCGTGGAGCAGAACGAGGAGGGAGAAGTTTACACAAATTAAGTTGCAAAACACATTTAAGTTGGGATTTGCTGATACATGTGGCCGGTTGGCTGGCAGGTTTTTGTGGCACCACATGTCAAGCATTAAAGCTGTGTTTTCCTTCGGTTGCTAGGCCATTTACCAAGTAATTGTGACAGAACATGTGGCCGGGCTTGAGGTGTGTGCAGCGTTTATAGAGCAGTTCTCTCCATTACATCCAACTCCATAGCAGACCAATGGAAAACATGCGTGAGGTACTACCTGAGATGTATGTATGGCCAACAAGCAGAGGTCGGGGGTCATTTTGACCCCCCATCCCTGCCTTTTTGCATCCACGTACAGTGAAATCTGGCTTGACTGACTACTCCAATAAGGGACAATGTATCTTGAAAGAGCAGCTTGTCAGGGTCTATTGCTTAATATTTTTCATCGAATTTTTGCCACCTGTGAGTATGTATGTTCAGTGAAACCTCATTATAACGACACTCAGTATTGCAACATATTTAATATAATGACACAAATTTTCATGGGAAAAGGTTTATTTTCTTTGTTAGTTGACATTTACCTCACATATTCAGTTATCTGACGTATGATTCCATAGGGAACAAATGGTGTCATTATAACGAGTTTTTACTGTATGTTCTCTTTACATGCATTTGCTTGTACCCTGCTGACTGGTATCAGTTCATATGCAATAAAGCTCATTCCGTAATGGGAAAGACTGAGCTTGTTTTGAAAAACAACAATTTCTTGGTCCTCCCTGGGGTTGGTCTATCTAGACAGGTTGCACTGTATACCTAAGGAAAGGAATGGCATGGGGGGGGGGGAGGGGGGAGGGGGGGCAGTTTCTGGAGACATTTATTAGCCCTAATCTACACAGCTTTAATAGTCGGTTGTTCACATATACACAAAATGATGTATGTCTGTGTAATCAGATAACTATCTCCATCAAGGTATTTTTCTACACACAGTTACATATCCTGACATATCACCAGGTATACAAGTAGGGTATACAAGTAGCGAGAGGAATCATTTGCAGATGACACAATGAAAATGTGTGCTTAACCCTTTCCCCCTCAAACTGGCCAAAACCGGCTGGTGATCAAATGTCGTCTGCTTCAGTGTTTTCAACTAATTTCAACAGTTATGAAAGACAATTTGACTGAGAAATGTTCATGACACTTATCAAGATCACATGCCCCAGGTCAAAACTGAAGGAGTTAAATGCTGTGTCCTGCCCTCTAAGCTTTGATTTTTGAGAAGTGCATCCCCCCCCCCCGCCATTGTTGGAATTAGATAAATGTGAACATACCACTAAGTATAGTATTCTACATCTAGTCATCACACTATGGTACAGTGGTCCCCCTCTTATAAGGCCCCTCTCACCAGAAGCCATCCCTCGTGAGAGGCCAGCATTCTTGTGCAGAAAGAATAATATTTCCATTATATTCTCCCCCCTCAAGAGAGGCCACCCCTCTTATAAGGCCACTTTTTGGCAGCATTTGGGGTGACCTTATAAGAGGGGGACCACTGTATTTTCATTAAAATGTTAAAGAGACAGGTCCAAAAATTGAGTGATTTTGTTGTAATTTTGTTAGTGCTCAGGCATTGGTCCTAAAGACTACAGAACTTTGAAAGTATGATACTGGCCATGAGTCTTGTCATTATGATGTTGTCAGAATTTCATGTCACAGTTAAATGAACATTCATAATTATACAAACAGAACAAAGAAAAAAAAAAGCACTATGCAATCTCTCTGTATGCTTCATAGCCTATCCAGTCCTTGTCTATGTCTAAACCTATAGCTTTAGTAGTACAGGGAAAACTCGTTATAATGACACCATCTGTTCCCTGAGAAATATGTCAGATAACTGAATATATCAGATAAGTGAGTCAAATAACAAAGAAAAAAAAGTGGTCCCTCTCTTATAAGGCCACCCCAAATGCAGCCAAAAAGTGGCCTTATAAGAGGGGTGGCCTCTCTTGAGGGGGAGAATATAATGGAAATACCATACTTTCTGCACAAGAATGCTGGCCTCTCACGAGGGATGGCTTCTGGTGAGAGGGGCCTTATAAGAGGAGGACCACTGTAAACATTTTCCCATGAAAATTTGTGTCATTATATTGAATATTTCGAATGTCCGAGTGTCATTGTAATGAGATTTCACTGTATCACATTTGGTTAAAGGAATTTGGGAAAATTCAAGGCCACCGCAGCCAAGTGAATGTATAAATGGGTCATCAGCAGGGTTTTGCCGCCTTGAATTCCTGGACATGCTCTGTAATGATGGCAACTGCTGGCCTGAACCTTGTACTTGGTAAACACAAGCCATTAGAATTTTTTAAGTGTTCATATGTGAAATAATATTAAGTACCTAATTACATAATGTATAAGAAGTTGTTGCTTTTAATGAGAACTGATATGAACTTGATATATGCACCAATACATGGATAAAATATGAAACTTTAAATTTAAAGTTACCTTGAGAATAGGATTCCATATGTATTCATATACAGTGCTCCCTCTTTATAACACTGGTGTTGGGGTCCACAGGGTATACCGTGTTATAGCAATACCACCTTATAACAGAGGGACTTTTAAGACAGAAGTAATGGGGAAACTATTTCAGTGGGTACTCCCGGTGTTGTATCAGAAACTGCCCTTTAATGAGGGGTGTTATAAAGAAAGAGCACTGTACCGTCTCAGAGAGGGACACCAAATAGATGTAACAGATTACAGTGAAACTTGTTTTGAGAGACCGCTCCTAGGGCAGGCCAAAAGTGGTGACAATGCAGGTGGTCTCTCAATAGAGGTACAATAGCAATAACACAAGAAAGATGGCAAAAGGGACATGGTAAACATGGTCTGGAAGGGCAGACGGTCTTTCTTCACAGCGGTCTCTCAAAACAGGTTTCACTGTATTATATTTTGAGAAAGCAACACAGGAATGGTATCGTCATATGGTTCTGAACTGTTTTTGTGTGTATCACAGTATTTCAGGGTATGAATTTTGTTGCATTCCCTCAAAACAGAGTGCCACTTAGTTTTACATGGTAGCAAAACAAGACAGTTAATAACAGGTAAGTGTCAAATGGTCTGACCGACTCTTAAAACCACAAAAATTTTTTAATCCTAAACCAAAAACCTGAAAACATCTCAGTTGTACAGAAACTAAATGTTTGAGACTTGACGTGAATTTGAACTACTAAAGCAAAGATACTTCTCTGGTTGTGATGATTCACCCAACAGGTCATCAATGACTATCTATAGAAAGACCTCACCAGGAAAGAGCACATCGGGAAGTGATTCTAGACAGGTGTAGGGAGAATCTGTATATTTCTTTTAGGAAAGTTGACTCAGTGTGCGCCAGTGAGGGAACGTAAATTACTTTAATCAGCATAATTTGTAGTGACATAATTTCCACCCACTGCTGTGGTACATTATCATCAAGACCCAAATCTCATCTCATGTTAATTGTTGCTCCCCAGGATTTCCTCTGTGGAACATAAGCGCTGCTCCCCAGGTCTCTGTCACTTTGTCTTGCTCCTTGCGATGTTCATCTCAGGTGTTCACAGTTGTCAAAAGGACCGGATTCTGTTTCGGTCCATGTCACAGCCACTGTATGATCTAATTCACTCTTGCTCTTGTCAGCTGACAAGATGTAACTTAAGTTTCTTTTTCTATGAACAAATCTGAAAAAAAAGTCTTCATTTTTTTATACCTGTAAACTTTTCAAGGGTGGTTATAAAGTTGATGCCTTTTGTAATGTATCAATGATATGTTTTTTTAGGGTATTTTCTTACAGGAGTCTATTCTAAAAATGTTATAATTATCATTGTGATGTTTCCCATCTTGAATGAAGATTTGAGTCAGCAGCCCATTTGGTGGGTTGAGTGTTTATTTCTATTCTGATCGGGACCCTCTGTAATTCTCATTCAAACTGTCTTTCCTCAACGGCAAAATTAATACCAAAAAAAAAAAAAAAAATTGAAGCAGATGACATTTTACCTCCATCCAGTTTGGGCTGGTTGAAGGAGAAAATGTGGGGTCAGATACAGACTGGTTCTTACCTGTTGAGTCACAAAAAATCAATTTGTACAGTGTATAATTTGCAACTTTCAGAAATGACCTAAAAGCAAAGTTTTGTCCATGACAAAAATCACATTGGGGTCATCTTGAAACTGCATTCAAACATGGCTTAGCAGAAATGTAGTAGATTTCCCTAGATCAGATCAGAAAGTGTTACAAAGAGAGTTTTACAAACTTGACTGAAAGGCTTTGGCAATGTAGAGGGCAAAGGTTGGTCAAAATATGATCTATTTATTTATTTATTTATTTGTTTGTTTGTTTGTTTGTTTGTCTGTCTGTCTGTCTGTCTATCTATTTTTTTAAAATTATTTTTTCATTTTAAGAAAGAGAAGCGTGCAAGTCTCATAATGCTGTGAATGAGATGTCTGTACGACATGGCCAGGGAATTAGGGTTGCATGAATACCTATACAGGAGTCAGGTCTTTGCTCAGGTATATGTCGATTTTCCACTTTAAGGTACATGTAAGTTCATTGTCCCCGTAATTGGAATCTTTAGAAGTAAAGAATGTGGAGATAGGAGGACTCAGACTTGTAAGGTCAACCCTAGTGAGTATGTCACCCCTTCTATCATGCCAAAACTAAACCTTTTATGAGTGTCCTTACAAATAACTACCCTACCGTTATGACAAATTTTGTTTACTTATTCGAAGGAAGAATTTTAGGATTGCAGTATACCAGCAAGAGCAATGACCAAATGAAATGCCCATACAAGTTTGCTTTCAGAATACAATAGGCCAGAGGTTACAGTCCGAGGACTGACTCTTCTGTGGAGATGACGTTCGTCAAGTCTAACAGTGAGTGGTACACTGTGTACCTGAAATACGGCAAATTGCAAGGATCTTAAATCTGAATACCGTTTTGTTGTCATAAACTTGCTTTTAAGACTTGAGACAAATTTTTGTGCATATATTTAGGTCAAATTGGATGAAGGGTATATATTCACGCTCTTCGCCAGAATATCTTCCGTTCAAGTACATGTACTGACAAGGCATGCTATCTCTCGGAGTATGAAGTCCGGGCTGTCGGCATTGGCTGCAAGTCAGGCCCTGAGTTCATCACAGCAGTTTGATTGTATTTTTTGTCGGTGCAAAATACCGCCTGCCAAGGAATTGACCAACTTAGAGTGAATTAAGGTTTTTTTGGAGGCTAGCGCCCTCTTCCAAGGTTTGCCGGTTGTATGTTGTGGGCCAGTTGTTGACCAAATTGGGTGCTGGTGACCTGTTCACTTGTCAAATGTTGTCAAAGGCCCTGTCGTGGTCTCAAAAGAGGCTTTTGATGTCCCATTCATAGGCAACGTGTCTAAAAGTGGCAACCATTTGTATGGTGTTGTCTCACGACAAATGAGCCAGAAAATTGAATTTGTATTGAAGCGGCTTTTAGTTGTAGCCGCAGGGGACTGGAATTCCCAACAGGCAGTCTGTGCCATTGTGACAGTCTTTATGGTGGGTATTGTCAGGCGAACAAACAGAATTCTCAATTCGGCCAATGGGGCCACAAGCTGAGAGGTGTATATTGTATGCGTTCATTACCTGGTGAGTGGAGGCACTCAGCGATTCTTCCCTGCCTCCACAAGTCTGTCGTAGTGGTGGCAGAACTGAACGGGGGTGGGGTGGGTAGGGGTAGGGTAGGGTGGGAGGTGCTGGGCATGCAATGCACCTGCGATGTGACTATTCATCTGCCTTACTACTGTCCCATGCAAGGCCTGCCTGGTCGTGATTCAAGAATAACACTTCCTTTCTTGTACAGGCTATTTTTGGTGGTTGTTAAAAAATGGATCTGTGGGTGATGAATGCTGGTCTACAAGTTGTAGCAGCGTCTTTGTGTGTGTGCAGAGAGAATGTTGTATCAGTTTTATGCACAGGTCGTTGAAGTTCCTCAATGTGCTTTTTACGAAACCAGCCTGCCGGTATAAAAGCCATGTACTTAAATGCTTTGATATGAGATGTAAAATACAGCCTCCATTATTGTGTTATTGAAGAACCAAAGAACGTGTGACAATCCTTCACAGTCACTGATTTCCTCCACAAAGTGCCCTCATTGCTAAAATCAATTGGTCCCAGTGGCTGGACCGTCAATGGATATGTAAGCAATGGTGAACACATGATGTGCCTGATGAAAATCTATTGCTGTTACTGCCTATACAGTGTTTTGTGTCCATATTCTCCACCAAGCCCTGGTTTTCCTCATATTATTCTATATTGACCAGGATTAAAGACCAGAAATTTTAATATCCATTTTTTTTTTTTTTTATGAAATGAGCTTTCATTCAAATACCCTCATGCCTTGTGTAAATTTACATTTTAATTTTTTTGTATCTTTTCCTTTCATTTTCCTTTTTCTTTTTTTTAACCTTGCATGGTAAGTCATGCTGTGACATTATTTTGCAGCCTGGCAATGCACGACCACCTATGCTCAGCTTTTGTCAGTTTGCCGGGTACCAAACACATTGTATTAAATGATTTAGCACACATCTCTGTAGTAAATAAACTTTTATTTACACTCTCACCTGCCGTAAACAAGGTTTGTTTATGCACAATCTGCAGTAGACAAGTGTTGTTTACTTACCTATGTGGAGTAAACAAAGTTTGTTTACAGACATATATTCAGTCCACCAGAGGTATGTCACACGTATATCTGTCAAATACAGGGCGACCTTTTGTCAGTGTCAGCTAAACAACCTATAAATTAAACTATCAGAAGCAAATTTATTTCTATTATGAGACTTAAAGTGTAAAATTGTTGACACAACATACGCAAAGATGTCAGTTTATAGAGAAAGTGACACATGAAAAACACAAATATGAACTGGTGATAGTCAAAATTTTCTGCTCAAAGGTTGCGACATTTAATTTGTATTTTAACCATGTCACTGTTGGGTTAGAGACAAAATCAACAGTTTTCCGTGGGATGCAAAAGTGTTCCAAGGGATAAGGTCGACTGAACTTTTTTCAGTGCCAAGTACAACTGAAGTCCAACTACTTCACACGAACTCCTCTGAATTATGATAAGGGGGCTAGATTCATGTTCCTTGTAAAAAGACCTTTGATTCAAGTACCAACGTGCCTATAGTTAGATAGAATATAATAGTGTAGCTCAACAGCTTTCATTCAAGTACCAGCATGTCTGTAGTCACATAGAATATACTAGTCCAGGTCAACATCTTTCATTCAAGTACCAGCATGTCTGTAGTCACATAGAATATACTAGTCCAGGTCAACATCTTTCCTCAGTAGCTTTGGGCAAGTTGCATCTTGGAAAGCTGTTGACTCAGTCCAAATTATGGCATGGAAAGAGTTAAACCGTCCATATGTTTTCTCAAAGTATTCCTGCTGGTATTTGAATGAAAGGTCTTTTTGTGGGAAATGCAAATCAGGAATCAGCTTGGACTTCAGATGGGCACAACTTTTGTCATGATCAGCACTGGAATCATAAATAGTGGGCCAACTTCGGGCATACAGTGCTTTAAAAAACTTGCAGGGGGGTCTTGGAGAGTGGCAAGCATAGACGGTGTGAATGGTGAAGACACTGTGTTGATAATAACTTGTACTGACACGGACCATAAGTATGTAACCACTGCCAGGTTTTGTTGGGTACACATAGCTCCTGCTATTATACATACACAAAGATATTTTCGGCTTTGGACACTTCTTTTTTATGATAAAGCAAAGTCCTGTCACCCAGCCAGCAACATATGGACATAAATATTCATCATTCTCTCTCTTTTTTTGTCCTTTTCATCTTATTTAAGGACATTTACCACATTCATGAAGTCTACCATACAAAAAGTAAAGGGCCATTATGTCGCACAATGCTATATCTTGGGTGATATTAAAATCAATCAAAATAATAATTTGGACCAATTTTTTATGCTTAATCTGTCAGCCTGCCTATATCTGGAGAATCCAAACCTCCACACTTACTCCATTCAGCTCTGAATGCATGCTTTTTCGGAAGAAGTTGTTGTGTGCCCATGAAGCAGATAGTGTGTAGGGTACTAACAAGTTCCTCATTTATTACATGCACCATCAATACCCAACTTAGATAAAAAGCAAAACAAAAAAAAAAAAAGCTTTTATTTACAAACTAGTGATAATTCTTATATTTTGAACCAAAATTACAATTGTGATATACATAATACGGTAAAACCTGTCCTTGTGGACACCTCCATGTTGTGGACACCTCTGTTGTAGATACCTCCATATTGTGGACACCTCTATTGTAGATACCTCCATATTGTGGACACATCTATTGTAGATACCTCCATATTGTGGACACCTCTATTGCGGAAACCTCTGTATAATGGACCTCTGTATTATGGACACCTCTATTGTAGATACCTCCATATTGTGGACAGCTTTGTCCAGAACTGATTATTTCAAAGTCATTGTATTATTGGTGATACCTGTCTACTGTGCAAGCCTGTTTATTGTGGACACCTGTCTATTGTGGACACCTGTCTATTGTGGACACCTCTATTGCGGAAACCTCTGTATAATGGACCTCTGTATTATGGACACCTCTATTGTAGATACCTCCATATTGTGGACAGCTTTGCCCAGAACTGATTGTTTCAAAGTCATTGCATTATTGGTGATACCTGTCTACTGTTCACGCCTGTCTATTGTGGGCACCTGTCTATTGTGGACACCTGTCTATTGTGGACACCTGTCTATTGTGGGCACGCTCGTGTAACTAAATGTGAAAACAACCTGTGCATTGTAGATCCAGCAGGTAACACAGGATGACAGAGTGTTATCAACTTCACTTGGGTCAATACACAACACCCAGCCTTCATGACTGGACAATGCAATACCAGCTAATCCACAGTCAAATTGTTATCAGGGTTTGAAATTAGCCGGTGTCTAGGTGCCCCGGGCAACTTTCATTTGTGTCGGGCAACTTTATTTCCTCAGCTGGCTTCCCATGGGGCAATATCTTCAGCAGAACATGTCATTTCCAACAATAGGGGCAACATTAAATACAGTTCCTATAATCTTCTTCATGCAGAGCCACAGTTTTCATAGCGGTGACAAATATAGCTGTTGTACATTTATATTTGCAACAGTTTAAATATCAGTGTTTTTTACCAGGCAAACTAGTAACTACAGTTCTCATGTGGTGGGAAACTGGGCAACTTTTTGGAGGCTTGGGCAACTTGTAAAAAGCTGTGGTTGCCCAGGGGCAACTTGAAAAAAATGATAAATTCCTACTCCTGGTTATTATCTTCATTGTATAGGACTAGGCTGGCATAAAGGTAATACAGGTTTGTACCTGGTTGGTCTGTCATTCCATTGTTCTGTCTGAAAATGCTTTTTGGGTCATACCTGTATTTCCCATACATGTGCTGTAATACCTACCGATACCAAATTCACTATGTGGATATATCTTA
The DNA here is from genome assembly GCA_964020975.1 of Hermodice carunculata. NCBI lineage: Eukaryota > Metazoa > Annelida > Polychaeta > Eunicida > Amphinomidae > Hermodice > Hermodice carunculata. Next base: position 28,891,801 of record OZ026623.1, read on the forward strand.
GAATAGTCAATGTGAAGCATATACTGAAATATGGAGGCTACATTGACCTTTGACCCTCACCCCTTGACCCCATCATAGAAAATGCTTGTGCTGGCTGTATTTCCCTTTTCTGTAAGATCTATAGGTATGAAACTTGATGTGTGTGTACTTCTTTGTACATGTATCCAGTGTGTTGCATACCAGAATCGGGACATCGTGACCTTTGACCCCATTGTAGAAAATGCTTGTCCAGGTCATATTTCCTACACTGTGAGGACCACAAATACCACTGACCTGGGGGGGGGGAGAGGGAGGGGCGGCTCCCTATGTGTTGCAATGCAGTATGACTGGCCTTGTTTAACTCATTCCATACCAGTCCCTGATTTTTCCATATATTAAACTAGATTTAAGACGACAATTGCATATTTAAATTCTTAATGAAAAGAGCTTTCGTTCAAGTACCAAACTGCCTATAGTCTTAAGTCAGTGGTTCTGGCACTGACCAAGGTCTGTGAACACAGTATGGAATGAGTTAATTCAGAAAATTTTATCAAACAAAGTAAGCAAAGGAAGTGATAACTGCCATATTACTAACTGTATACATAAAAGTAATAAATAGGTAAATAAATTAAATAATAAACAAACAGATGATCAAACCAATGAATATATAAAGTAAGTTGTGAATAAAAAAAAATTAAAAAAAGGAAAATTCAGAAAAAGCAATACAAAATGTTTCATTGCTTGAGAACACCAGGCAGAAATAGGAAACTCAAGCCCCCAGCTGACTGAGTCACTCCACATAGGTAGGGACCTTCACCACTAAATGTACGCTTTGGCATGAAATGCCAAACATCATAGCTCACTGTGGTCTGTTTCCTGAGAATAGTTTGCAGACTCCAGCAAAGTTATCTGAAATCCAGTATTTACAGAGTTGTTTTTACGCCAAAGCAACCCAGAAGATGGAGTGGAGGTAGGGATGACGAACTGTACAGAGGGCAAGGTCAGACATCTTGGCCTGCTCATGGTGACCGCACTCTGTCTGCCAGGCTGCATTTTCTACCTCACAAATTAAAATAAATCATGTGGTAGTTCTACCTGTGTTGACAAGCAGGCTAGTTACGCCAATCATCGCTTAGTTCTGCTGAGTAATCTCTTATCGCCCTTGTAGCAAGCACCCATTTATCTTATGGCAGCCCAGCAGGCCTACCACATGCTAGTTTGGGCTGGGTTCAGTCGGAGCTCTGGCAGGGCAACCCAGGTTACCAAAACTGATGTCAACTTTGGGATAGTTGAATGTCACTTTCTGTGTGTGTTCTAAAAATACATAAGTCTTTACTTTGGGTAAGAGGCACTGAAAACAAATGCTTCTCTGTTTAAGGCCCAGGCAAGTCTCATGATAAAGTAATTGCCTGAATGATCTCTCAAGGTGTGGGAAAGGCAAATGGTAAAGTACAGTAGTTGCCTGGGTGATTTTCTCAACTTTTGTTCTTTGTCCGCAACTGGACTAATCTTTGTAAAGGACTAAATTAACTCTTTAAAACTTTACAGTTGGAGTCCGTGTATACACGGACTTACGCAAATTACGTTTGCAGTCGGAGTACGCCTAGATGCGGACTTGCCTTCCTAGATCACTTTGCAAGTTATGTTGACTGAAAGAACCACAGATTTGTGCTAAATATCATCTTTAACATGTACACTGCCCCGTCATAGAATTAATTGGTGATTGGAACGCCATCGTAAATTTTGAACGGATTTTTTAAGTTGTGGGGGTTACCTGTCAATAGGGATGTGTGTAAAAGGTCATGTGATGGTACTCTGCATCATGGCAGCCAGAGGCTGTCAAATGGGAGTACTACTTGGTTCTGTGAGGCAACATTATGGCAAAGTCCTCACTGAATTATTAATTTCCGAGCTAAAGTAGTATGAATTGCAGGGCAAAAGGGTCATTTATCATCTGTTCTGCATTTCTGGCCATTCAAGACATGTTTTGGATTGAATCATGATATTTTCTTGTCCAATAATGATAAAATTTGATGAAAAAGAGGAAAAATCCAAGATGGCAGCCACGTCACGGGAACTTAGGTGATCTTGAGATAATTTTAGCAACCTGATTCTGAGGTCTGTTTGCAGCTTTCCTGTGGCAAAAGTTTGTCACTCACAAACTTTCTAAATATGCTCACCAATGTGTTTAAATTGAAATTTGCTGAATTCTTGTGGCTATGTAGATTGCAGTAATTGACCAACTTATCAAATAAGCTAAACAACATGGTTGCCATGGCAACTGTCCCAAATTACATTTTATACAAATGATGTATTTTGCAAAAATCAGAGGCATTTATGTATTAGCGATCTGACCTAGCTAGCTGTCAAGATCCCAGCGCTAAAAAGGTTTAGGAATGCATTGTTGGCCATGGTGAACCATTTCATGTTGCTAAACATGAATTATTATGTAAAATATCAGAATATGAAACAATACTTTGGTTACCATGGCAACGAAGTGTTACACCTATTATTTTCATTTTGCCACTTATGGAACCCTAGAGCACTACTTCTACTGAACATGTTGATGTAGTTGTGATAACTAGTTTATCACAGATACACAACAGACTGGGTCCAACATTGGTAATTTTACCCAGAATCCCCAGACACAGGCTATATAAGCTAATGAAATAGCCCAGGCTAGAAAGTGGTAATGGTAGGTAAGCAGGCAAACTTCATGAAAAGTATCTTTTATGTGAAATGTACAGACAGAAATTAAAAGATTTGTTTCTGTGTACAGTGTGAATTTTGTGATACTTTTACATGTATGTCATTTGGCCTGGCCTGAAAGGAACTGGATTGTCAGAGTGTCCTCAATGAATGCATGCAGGCTGATCACAGTGGGTGTATCAGTGAAACTCCACAGAACACATGTACCATATAAACTAAACAGAGCACCTTTATCAGATCTACAGAGATACTGGGGTACTAGAGTATTGTACCAGCTAATCACAACATTTAGGTCAGGGTGACATCAGCCTAACATACAAACCTATGACAGGGTGACAATCAGAGATATAGGGCTGCCATACAGCCTAATCACAGGGTGGAAATCAGAAACATTAGGGTACAATACAGGTTAATCACATGATGGAAATTAGAGACATAGGGTACCATACAGGTAATATCACAGGATGGAGCTCAGAGACATCAGGATACCATACAGGGTAAGCACATGATGGATATCAGAGACCTCAGGGTACCATACAGGCTAAGCACATGATGGAAATTAGAGACATCAGGTTACCACATGCTGCGTCACAGGGTAGATATCATAGATGTTAGGGTACCAGTACAGACTATTTATATAATTACAATAGTGGAGACCAGGGAAAGATTAGGGCACTATACAAACTATATAAATAAATATCGAATAAAGACTAGAATAGCATCAAGGTACCATACAGGTAAATCACAAAGCAAAGACCAGAGACATTCAGGTGCCACATAGCCTGAGCACAGAGTAAAACTCAGATGAAAAATCAGGTTACTGCGCTGGCTCTTTGTAATTATATGGGAACCAGATTGATGGACATCAGGGTACCAACCTGATACTGAATAAACATGGAATAGGATAAGGAAGACCTCATGATACACAAAGTGCCCAGTGATCACAAATGGTCATGCAGTCAGTACAATCTGCTGTGAAACACATAGGAACATCTCAAATTTGCCAAGCTTTTCTGTGGGAATGGAAAATGGGATACCCGGTGATTAACCCAGAGACATCAAGCTAGCATCACCACTGTTGATAAATGTGTAATTTGTATAGGGATTTGTGATTGTGTTTCTAAGTGGAGTGGCTAAGAGGCTTTCTGGATGGGACCATTTACCAAGAAGATTAGATTAGATTAGATCAGGCTAACTTATTACCTGAATGGTCAAACTGAGACAAGTCCACGCCAGATTTGTAAATGAGATAGGATTTCAAGGCATGATTAACTGCCTGTTTTAACTCCTGTATGTCTAAGGCAGAATAATGTATTGCACACAAAAATTAACCTGTCAGGCTTCAAAGAACATTTTTTTATTATGAAACATTCACATACGCACTTTAACAGCAAATTGCAAGAAATTTCTTTCAGCACATTTGGTGTGGCGTGGTTACTTGTTTGTGTAAAAAAGAATATTTTTTTCCCCTGCAAGAAAATCTGAGCTGGCAATATCAACTATGCTTGTCAAATCTGGAGACAGTTTTATGTGTGGCCACACAGCTGACAGTCAACAGACTATACAAAGAGTAACAAACAGGTGTTTGAAGTCATGACCAAGACCTTCTTTTAGTTAACTATTTCAGTGCCAATCATGTCGAAAGTCCATCTACTGAAGTCAAACTAATCTGAATTATCATTAGGATCCCAGATTCATATTCCTCATAAAAAGACCTTTCATTCAAGTCCCAATATGCTTAAAATTCCAGAGAGAATACCCCAGGTCAACAACTTTTCTCGGTGTGCATTGGGCGCACTGAATGCGTGCCGAGAAAAGCTGTTGACTCAGTCCAAATTTGTCACTTAAAGAGTTAAGACAAACTTGTTCCAATGAAAAAATCAAGTGCTGGTGTTTCCTACGTATCAGCTGAGACTTATATGGTTGAACAAGGCATCAGCTGAGACTTATATGGTTGAACAAGGCATCAGCTGAGACTTATATGGTTGAACAAGGCATCAGCTGAGACTTATATGGTTGAACAAGGCATCAGCTGAGACATATGGTTGAACAAGGCATCAGCTGAGACTTATATGGTTGAACAAGGCATCAGCTGAGACATATGGTTGAACAAGGCATCAGCTGAGACTTATATGGTTGAACAAGGCATCAGCTGAGACTTATATGGTTGAACAAGGCATCAGCTGAGACTTATATGGTTGAACAAGGCATCAGCTGAGACTTATATGGTTGAACAAGACATCAGCTGAGACTTATATGGTTGAACAAGGCATCAGCTGAGACTTATATGGTTGAACAAGACATCAGCTGAGACTTATATGCTGAACAAGACATCAGCTGAGACTTATATGGTTGAACAAGGCATCAACTGAGACTTATATGGTTGAACAAGACATCAACTACACATGCAGTGAAATACTATGGTGGGACTTGGCATGAGAGAGCATTCTAGTGAGAGACCACTCTTTAACATACTTTGTCAATTCTTATTGAACGTTTACATGGTGTGATAGACCACCTGAACCAAAGTTTAATGGTGTCGTATGAAGACAGGTTTTACTGTAGATATATACTTCTGGGACAGTGTGCCTCATGTACCTGACAAACAGGCAGAGAAATGAGGGTCTCTCTTTTCTTTTTTTTAAATTTTAGATTTCATGCATGAATTCATTTCAAGACAGTGGGGTTTCTGTTGTAGTTCTGATTTGTTGAACAATAAATGTTCGCACCAGAGAAAACGTTTGTCTATAGCAACACAGGTTGATATCTAGCAGTGCGAAATTATCTTTTTGAAGTACAGAAGAGTTGGTTGCAGTACAGAGTAATCTTTTGTGGTACAGGATGATGTTTTGTGGTGCAGGATAATCATTTGTGGTACAGGATGATGTTTTGTGGCATCAGATGATGTTTTGTGGTACAGGATAATCTTTTTTGGTATAAGATAATCTTTTGTGGTACAGGATAAGCTTTTAGTACAGGCTTTTTTTTTTGCAGTAGAGGATTTGTCTTGGGCAGCCACGCTGGGTAAGATAAGATGTGGTTCTTACCTGCTCTACTGCCTGACATCAGGGTATCAGTCCAGACAGTCCACCAGAGAAGCATCTGAAGTGTCATCATTGGTTGCAGTAATTTCAGATAATTCATGATGACAAATGTAATTAGGATTCATCCTGTCTCTGACCCATGTGAACTGTTCATATTATGGTAATAGATTGCCATTGTGTGTGAATCTTAGTGTGTGGGCTCGGCTCAACGACTGGCATGTTTGCACTATCAGTTATTATGAGTAGGCTGTCCGATTCAGGTTGAGAATTGAAGAATTGTGCACGGGAAACTGAGCAAATCTGGACACAAGTCAAAAGAATTCAGCAAAATCCCATGTACCCCATGAACTGGCAAATAGTGGACACAAAAACGACTGGTCAGTCATGCTAAATCACCCTTTTAGAAACTAGGGCTTTTTCAGTATTCATCTGTAATTAAGGACCACCAGTGTTGTGAAACGAAACAGAGGATATGGACTGTATTGCAGCTTAAGCCTTGTGGTCTCTGTCTCGAGGGACTGCCACTATTGTCACAAAAATGGTTTTCCCAGACAAACTTTCATTGTTGGTAAATTGAGCCTCTTAGTACAGGGAGGCTGGGGCCAATAACTTTCCTTGGTGAATGCAAGCACCCAAAGTGTGCCAAGGAAAGATGTTGACCTGGCTAGACCATTCTTCACTGTGGAAGTACAGACATGCTGGTACTTAAATGAAATGTCTTTTTATGATAAATTTGAGTCTGGAATGATTATAATGATTTAGTTAAGCATGACAGAATTGTTATAAGCTCTACACGATTTAACATGGAAACTGTAGAATGTACAGGGCAGCTTGAGTGGTCTGTCAAGACGGGATATAGTCTCTAATGGCAAGTGTCTCGAAAAAGGGATGACGATACTGTTCATGAATGCTGCGGTGGAATGTGTGTATATTTATTGCAAAAGATGAAGGTGACTTCGCGCTTTGTACAGTTGGTACAAGAAAACTTGAAACGTTTGGATTATTATGAGGGAAAATGCTCCTGTATGGCACCACATTATTCCAGGCATCAGGGCAGTGGCCGATCTGTTCCGAGGTGGACAAAGGCTGCGATGTTAGATTGTACGATACATAGACATTATTTTGGCTTAACATTTTGCAGCAAACATGTTTTTAATTTGAGAGCGTAGGAGTCTCATTTGAGAGGAAAGATTAAAGTGTTTTTAGCACAAGAGAAGTGTGGAGAGGAAACAAACGTCTCTTCTGATAAAAAATTATTCGTAAATGAGTTTTTTTTTCTTTTTAAAGGAAAGCAAAGTAGATTTCGTAAAAAAAACCTATGAAGTAATAACAGCATCAAAAACTGCTGTCGTGTGAGACTGCTACCTCATAATGGATTTACAAATGCTGACATTTTGTTATCAATTTAATTAGAACCAATCAAAATGTCAGCCAGCCGTCAAACTCGTGTTCAGATTCATTAACGTCAGCTCAGCCTCTTGAGGTCTCAGCAGCAAGAAAGGATGTTAAATTGGAAGAGACCAGGCACACAGGTTTGTGCATGCCTGCCATATCAACTGTATGACAAATGCAATTTGCAAGTTACCAACCATATTGCCATGGACTGGACAACTTCTTTCTCCATCAGGTTTTGCTGACAAGCAAGTAATACATCAATGTCTGGAGAAGCATTAACACATATCAACCCAGTCCTGGGGCGTTTTTTTTTTTTTGCGCCACTTTTATGCAGACTTAATGTGATGATTTTGTATTGAAATACTGCTCAAAATGAGCTTTCATTCCAATGCCAGTGGTACCTAGTTAAGCATGTTAAGAGTCAGTGGTTTTTGAATTGCCTGGCAAAGTCATGCTCTTGCTGAAGTATGATTTGCCAGGCAATGCAGAAACCACTGACAGATCAATGCTATTACCACCACAGTATGGAATGGCAGGAAAAGACCTCGGTATTTTTTACTCAAGATTGCAAGTTGTGCTACAACTGCCTTTACAGGGCTGTAGCATAACATGTCACACAATGCAGAAGCCACAGACTTAAGACTGGCATATTAGTATTGGAATTATAGCTCTTTATATGAGGGATTTGAATATCTAATTCTTGTTCGCCTTGGGCCAAATTGATCACAAATATGTTATGAGTTAACAGACGGATTCTCCTGTTTGCCAGTTACTGGGCCAGTACACCCTGGAGATGTAGGGCTTGTTAATTATACAGACATTGTCTCTGGCTGCTGTGTACTCACTGTGTACATGGTGTAGACTGTGCCTGAGTTTTGGTGATTTTTACCAAAGACCTGTTTTTGTGCTAGTCACTTGCAGAGGGCAAAGCACGTAGATTGTCGGACTGGCTCGGAAAAGTGAATAAATGAGCCAGAAAAACAGGAAATTCCTGGCATAAAATCAATCCCCACTAGAAGATTTCCTTATCAGTGATATAGTGCAGTTAGACATGTCTTTTTTCTTGTTTTTTTTTTGTGTTGGGGGGTGGGGTGGGGGAGAGTATGTTAGTGATGGGAGGGGGGAGAGAAAGGGGTCTATGAGGAATTCTTTGGAATCTCTCAAAACTCTTAGTTGCAACTTAGAATTTGAAGGCACAGGTAAATTTTAGCCTTACAAAAGTCTTTCCCTCGCGAGGTTTTGTCCCAAAACTGTTGTAAAAACTTACCACCATAGTCATGTAATATGGATTGCACCCATGGTGCAGAGTTTGTAGGCAACCAGATGATTTGCTGGGAGGGAAGGCTTTGGTTCCAGTTGTAAAGGACATTCAGCACCATCTGGTGAAGGAAAAATTATTGCCTTTCTAATATGGAGATAATGCTGGGCTATCCCCACATTGTGATGTCATTCCTGGCTGCTTTCCTACAGATGCTGGATCTGATTTACAGTGCACCATAGGATTCGCCTGACTTTTAGTTTTTCAATGACTGTGTCGCCATCTGGTGGTTATCAAAAACTGTCAACAAATGTAAATAAGGCCTTCCCTGGCAGCCAACCAGTTGATTGTCCCGAGAACTCAGTGCCTGTGATGCATCCATGTATGGAAAATTAAATTTTCAATGTGATTTTAATTTTCGACAGAACAATTTGATGTGAGGAGTTTACAAAGAGTAGTCAATGATACACTGTCTGAATTACTTGAATTTATTTGCATATGTTTCATCTTAAGTGTATATTTCTTATTTTGTCCACATGGCAGTAGAAATATGGTTTGCTTTAATACAAAGTTAAAATTTCTTGCCATTTCCCAGTTTACGAGGAAGAGACTACATGGACACCTTCAGCATGTGATGGACACTAGGTGTTTCATCAGCCCAGACCTGCCAAAGGTGTTGACATTTGGCCAGCTTGGTTGACAGATTTTACTCACTTGAAATGTTTTGTATCACAGTGAAACCTCATTATAATGGCACTCATATATCTGACAAATGACCTATGTCATAGGTAACTTAACCCTTAAAGTGCTGAATTAAGACTGCGTCAACAGCTTTCCTCGGGACACTGAGCGCACTGCGTGCAAAGCATCATCCAAGGAAAGTTGTTGACTAAGACTACTTTTTGCTTTAGACTAGGCTTGCTGGTATTTGAATGAAAGGTATCTTCATGAGGAATTTGAATCTCTTAACCATTATATGTTTAACGGTACTGAGAAAACGACTATAGCCGTAATTAGCACTTTAAGGGTTAAAGTAACATTTCTTAGCTATATTACTCATTTATCAGCCAGTACAACAGGGTTCCACTGTAACAGCAAAACTATTAAAAAAAAACAAAAACAGTTCAATCTGCAGTGCTCAACATTAGACGTCTGAGACATTCTGAGCTGGAAAGGAAAACACGAGATATGGCAGGACCCAAGATTTGGCCAGCATTGGAAGGGATTAATAGAAATTGTTGTGGAATCTTCAGCTTTGACCAGGTTTAGAATGGGTTAAAATGTGTAGTTGAATCTACAAGCAAGACTTGACTAAGATTAGGTAGCATTAACTTGCAATGGTGTCATAAGGCCTAAGATTTAAACAGGATTATATTCATTTACTTCCAACCTACTCTGAGCACAAAATCAAATTCAGTGCTCAAAATTCAATGCAGATTAGCTGAGTAGTTTAAGGCAAGAAAGAAGACAAAAAGTATCTGAAAAGATACAAAATTGAAACCATGCTTTATGGTACAATTCAAAATGGAAAATTGTGTTCGATAAGACCAAATGGGATTTTTTTCCTTATGATAGAATGTCAGATTGAAACAAAGAGTCATTTTCAATTTTAATCAAAATAAATTTGAGACTTTGACTCCATGGAGGATCACCAAAATTGCCAATAACTGGGAATGCCAAGAGAAAATCATAAATTTATGGATTTTGATGATGCCTTTGATGCAGTGGCACATGATATGACATCAAAGAGACAATGATATGGTAGTCTTTCACATAATATAATGATTTGAAGAGACAACATGAAATTTAATTCCAATTTTAAATAAGACATGAAATCTGGTACCAAGATCAGGGAGAGTGCGTTATGATTATGCATTTATATTAGAAACATTAGAATGTTTCTGGCTTCCTCAAAGGGTAATTTTCATGCAGGGAGCTGTATATTTGTAATGAGAAAAAGACTGTTGATTTTCTTATAACTGGTCTATTGTATCCATGTCAGCTACCAAGAGGCTTGGCATCCATGTATTGTGGACATGACACTCAGATCATATTAGCATAATTGGCATGCCATCTGGTGGTAGGATGAAGGCACTAGACATTTGACACTTTGGAGAGGACAGGTATCTTTTCATGAAGGGATGAAAGGCCTGAAGAATTGTATTTTGACATTTGGGGCCACGTAAGTAGGTGACTTCAGTAATCCTCTCGCTCATTGATAGTCTGAGCAGACGTTTGAGGCCGATCCTCATACAAGGTAAAATTGTCCTGTCCAAACAATATTGACAGCTGTCGTGAAATGATCTGCCACCATCTTCGCAGGCAATAACCCTGTCCAAACAGTAAGACAGCTGTTGTGAAATGATCTACCACCATCTAAGCAGGCAAACAATCCTACACAAACATATTGACAGCTGTCTTGAAAAAAAAAATCTAACATGGTCTTGTTGACAAACAATCTTGTATGTCCAACTAATATTGACAGACATGAAATGAGTGGCCACTGGACCTCGGCCAGCTTATAATTCTGTCCAAATAATATTGGCAGGTGTTGTGAGTTTATCTGCCTCCCTCAAGATGGTGGGTGTGTGTCCAGCAACAGATGGTCTCCTCAGGGGGTGACAAGGGAGGGGTTCACTAATGAACCCCTCACAGCCTTGGGTGTCACCACTAAGTCCTACAGATAATACTGAGGGTGTTGGGGGGAGTATTGTTATTGAGATCTATACTCTACCAATTCAGTTTACACTCTCCTCCCCCCCCCCCCCGAAATCAGAGATGTGGACTTTATTACATCAAAATCACTGAATAAATTGACTTATTTCCAAATCATAAGCAAATCACATCAGATTCTTCCACAGAAGTAACAAGACTTGTTTCTTTATTCATTGACACAGCTATAAAGTAGCTGTCACTAATTGTGCATTAGTGACCTGATGCCTCTGGCTCCTCTGTCGATGTCTGACCACACACGGACTACAGGACACCCATGAACAAGGAAACACGAGCAGGTACAATGTACGAGGGGCCAGCACAAAGTGACAGATATGATATTTAAGGATGGCACTTAATCCTGTGACACCACCTTCAGACAGGGCCAGATGTGAGGTCAAAGGTCAAAATGTTAAGCAGTAGCCAGACAGCCATATATATATATATATATATATGGTCAGTTACAGGTGGTCTACCACTCAAAATGTACTTTATGTCATCTAGAGTTTGATTTCACATTTTCCATTTGTGTAACAGGCATCAAAGTATATACCATAAAAATTAAGAATTACTGGTAGTGAATATTCTGTGTGTGTGCTGGCAAGTTTGTGAAATTAAATACCCATGAGAATGTTAAATGACAAAAATAGTGAAAGTAGGTAACCATTTTATAGTTCAAAAACAATCTTGACATGATCTTGAAAATAGTAATGATCAGCAGCAAACTGGTTAAAATTTAACTCTTTGAGTGCCAAATTTTGGACTGAGTCAACACCTTTTCTGGGCATACATTGGGTGCAATGTGCCAATTGCATGCCGAGAAAAGCTGTTGACCTGGGATATTTTCTATGGAACTAGAGGTATGCTGGTACTTGAATGAAAGGTCTTTTTACGAGGAATACAAATCTGAGATCCTAATGATAATTCAGACAAGTTTGAGTTTAGTAGATTGACTTTAGACATGATTAGTACTGAAAGGGTTAAGCTTCTCGCACAATCATGCAAGATTACTTAACGTGGTTTTATTTTTGGTGACCATAATATTTCAATGAAAATTATTTTCAGAAGTGTAGCAGCTTGCTTGGACACAGTTTACAGGAAGGGGAAAGGTCTATTGATTGAACTGACAGAATCCAATGACAGCCTTCGTAACAGTGTACCATACTTTGGTACTACAAGCTGTCGTCAGTGGCTTTTGCACTGCCTGGCAAGTCACACAGTAAAAACAAAAAGAAAACAGAAAAAACCTAAAAAAAAACAAAACAAAAAAACAAAAAACAAAAACCAAACACTGATACTGATGTATAATCAGGCATGGTATTTGAATGAAAGCTATTTTAATGAAGATTTTGACTCTGCATCTTCCTCTCAGTGAACGCATGATCCACGGAAAGAAAATGGACAAGCCTGGAATGAGCTAATTTTACTAAGACTTGATGACAGTGCAGTCAGATACTGGTGGTTCATATAGCCACCCTGGTAATCAGAAATAGACATTTTGAAGAAATAGCTAAAATGAGTGGCCATCTGTAGCATCAGTCAGGCAGCAAACTGTAGTTGCAATGAATCTAACAGACTCTTTATTACCTCGCAGATCACATTTGGTAAAAAACTTGCAGGTTATGGATTTTCTGGATTGGATCAAAACCCTCAGTGATGCAATTTGATGGCAGGCTTGGGCAGAGAAATTGCTTGTGTTGCTCGGGAATTGAGACCAATTGTGAGGAGAATATTTCCATTCAATCCATAGATTTTGCATAAGTCCTATTCCAAGTATGAATTTATGATCTTAAAAACATGTAGCAATTTCATTTGTATGGTAATTACCACAAGATTGGTCAGTGTTTGCACCAATTTTAACTGCTGATGTTGAGTTCAATGTTATAGCTGTAGATACTGATTTTATTGGCTGTAGTATTATTCCTTAGCAAAGTATGAAACTGCTGGATGTTTTCATTTAATATTTGATAAACAAACTGTGGCGTGGACCAGATAACCCCAGGCCAATGGATTTTTCATGATACCCTGCAGTCAAATCACCAGGAAAAAATTGTGGGAGTTTTGCTTTTTCCAGCACAGCAGGGTTAAGAGTTGATGACATTGGGTCTCAGGTGGCTCATCTTGGTAAAAGGACAAAAATGGAAGCTTGATGATGGGCGATTTTCTGCTTGGCTAGACTTCAATAAGTTTGACTGAATCATATTGCTCACTGCCCAAGTTTGTCTACAGGTCCATGCCTCATTAAGCCAGAATTACCATGATGCAATGTTGGGCTTCCACTAATGACCGCCTACCTGCTGCTGCGTGGTCCAGGGCCGAAGAACACACTTTAACTCTTTACATACCGCTCACTGATGTTCCCGATGTTCTCGATGTTCCCGACCAGATTTACCTGTGATACAGTTGTACCTGTCTTGAGAGACCCTTCCCATGAGAAACTGTATATCTTTTTAAGACCGCTCTCTCAGAACACTGTGCTATCTTTCCCATGTTATTATACCTCTAATAAAAGACCACCTGTTTTGAGAGACCACATTTTCACCTGCCCTAGGGGTGGTCTCTCAAGACAGGGGCAACTGTATTATGTTTTCGATTTAAGATGAGAATTGTGAATGGGTATTCAAATTCTTCACGAAAAGAGCTTTCTTTCAAATAGTAACTTGCCTGGTTTGAGATCAGTGCTTTTTTGCCCTAGCCTACAAAATGAGGCAGAGCATAGTTATAACATGGCTTGCCAGGCACTGCAAAAACCACCAACAAAGGTCTTTATAACTACTGTAGTTATGATGGACCAAGTTCATCAGGACGTCAAGGTGTAGTAAATAGGTATACAAGGCACAGGTGTGACAGGAATCCATCAGCAGGTACTTCCCAGCACAAGAAAGCATTTCCTGTGCTGGAGTTGAATAAGTTCGTAAATAAGCTACTAAGTGATTATGTGCAGCATCAGAGAACGAATTGCCCACAAGTTAAAGCTCACAGTTTGCTCCCGGTATGGCTCCTGCAGTCAGGCTGTGCATGTTTTTTTACTTGTGGAGGCCATTTAATTTACCACACGCAAGACAATAATTTTTGTGGCTGGTGTAAATGCACATCCGTGTTTCTGGCGTGTGTGATATAATGTGCATGGTTCGATGCCAAAACACCACAGAAGACACGAGGCAATGAGACGATGTTTGTGTCATTTTGAACCTGCTCCACACGCCACCTGAATGGCGCTGGTGTAATATTGTTGTCAGATGCATCCTGCCTAATCAGGAGTAAATCCATTGTCCATCTCCAGCGACCTCAGGTGACCTTCCCATAACCATATACTGCCTGGTCTGTGGGGTTGAAAGATTTCACATGGCCACCCAGGTTTTGGAAATTAACTCTTTTATGCCTAAGAGTATAATAGTTTCTTGCACTGAAATTGTGGAGGAAGCCTTTTATAGGAATGTTTGTGAGAGTGAAAAGATTTCTAACCACTGGCTTGGAAATGATCTGCATTCAGTTTAGTCAGTGGCTGTTGATATCAATATTGTCACGAGTGACATTATCCCTCTCTTGAAACTTGAAACATTTTTTTTTGCATATTTTATGGGGAATGCACAGTTATACAACAGGCTGTACAAATATACTTTCTTCAGTGTAACAGAACAAGGTTATGTGATTCTGTTCACGATGGCACATTATTGTAAGATTTTTTTTCAAGGATATATCATTGTGAATAAGCTTTAATTGTCTAGAAATAAGTACACAAATCTGTAGTTTTTACATGTATTGGCCAGATTAGCAAAAACGCTAAGATAAATGGCAAACCTGGCGAAGTTACAAAACCACAGTTGTGCCAGAGGAAGCCGGGCGGGCCGGCACAAGTCAGGAATGTTTACAATGGATACTTGGAGAATCATGTTGCAGTGAGCGATGCCAGTGAAACTCGTCCTGTGCACACCGCCATTTTTGTGGTTTGTTGTTCCAAGTGCACTGAAATTGTGCACTTAAATGTAGCAGGATTGAATGAAACAGGTTAAAACTTGAAAGAGTCTCAAAGCCGACATGAGGATTGGATCTCTAAAGTAATAATGGACCATCAGTAGAAGTGCGCATGTGGCATGATTACTAGAAGATTACGTTCCTTGATGTTTCTAGGACTACTCTGCTTCCCCTCACTGGGGACGCGATCTGTACCTTTGTAGTATTGTCAAGCGACCTAAATCAATTCCTGTGATAAAAATCTCAAATATGAGGGGAAATTAAATCTCTTTGATTCCTTGGTCAGCTGACTTTATTTTATGGAGGTTGCATATGAAAGTGCATCATGGGAGTTCCCCTTGATCTCGTGGGGAGGAAGACCGCGTTGCTGTGCCATAAGTGGATGTCCTGCTCTCCTTTCTACTCATCCCTAGAGGGAAACAAGCACTCGCTAAACAGCTTGCTCCCAGTTATCTGTGTTTCTGTTTTTGTTCAGACAATATCCTAGAATGCCTGGCTTTATCCTGCCTGATACTACGTGAAGACCGTGTTTTGACGTTATGATATCTGCCTCCACTTGGACACCTCACACCCAGCTCTTTCCTTCCAAACTAACCGATTATATTTTGACTTCCAAGTGTGTGCAAATAGCAAGGAGGTACAGGAGGCAGGCGATATGTTTTGGTGGACCAGTCGGGCTGATAATCAGAACACATTGCCATCCTTTATCCAAGGGGGTCCCCGAACAGATTGTGTTTTGACTTTGGGGTGTTCCAACTATTTCCAGAGCATCTGAAAATCCACTAAATTCTACTGACAGCCAAAATACATGAGCAGTTTGCCCGGTACCTTGTTTATTCTGGTTCCCGGTGGGTCCTGCCTCGATGAGCTGCTGACAAAGTCAATGGACCCAAACTAGAGAATTGGCTTAGAAGGGGACTCTCTGTATGGTGGAATAGTTTCTTCATCCAGTGCCAATATGCCCGCCAGATGCCAGTAGAAATTCTAGGAACACTGTTATATTAACTCAGTTGGAGTTATACATATCTTTATGAAACACAAGCAGGCTTGGGGAATAGGACCAAGGCATTGGATGCTGGAGTGCTATATATTATCAGGGACTTTGACAAGACCCAGGCGTGGGTCTTCGTGGGCGCCCAAGCACTTGCTGGGTTAGCCTGGACCCAGATGGAAACCCAGTGGTAAACAGCAGCCTGCACTGGAATCTGGAATGCTAACCATAGGGAGAAGGTACTGGCTTTAATTAGGGGGACCGTCTCTGCTGCCAGTGCAATATGCTGGCATCAAATTGTATGGCATTTCCGTTAAATTTATCAAACACAGCAGAGTTTATTTTTTGTATGGCTGGAAGCTACGATAATGAAGAAATATACTTATGGAGGAGGTTTTGTAAATAAATGCTGATACAAGGCTGCAATAACAGTCAGTTTTATCTTGGTTACAGTGACAAGCTTTCATTTGTCAACAATGAGAAAAAAATGAGGCTCTGACAGGGGGAATCCTTGCTTGCACACACCCTCACAAGAAGGGGGTAAGGGGGGTATTGTTCACAGTTCACAAAGCAAAAAGCAGTGTTTTCATGAATCACAATTCAAGCGCATTTTAACAATTCATGAGACAAAAATTTGATTCTCACACTTCACGATGAATTGAAATGCAAATTCACAGTTCCCACATTTTTTTTGACAAGATGATTCATGTTTCACGACAAAAAGTTCATTCACGATTCACAGCTATCTATTGTCTTAAATCACAGTTAACAAAAAAATTTAAACTGTCAATCATGAGTCTTGAAAATACCCATTCCTACCCTCTTAAGATATAAGCCCCTGCTCTCATGTGACCCTGATATTTTTCCAGGTGTTTTAATGCTCCCTATCCCCAAATATGTGTCTGTCTCCCATTGTGCCTTATATTTCAAGTCCTTCTCCATGCTTGTTTGCACTTATACAGTAATCTCCCTTGCTCCGCATAACCTCCCTACATACCACATGAGCCTAAAAAACACTACTGGATGATTGGGCCTGTAGGGTGGCATACATCTTGAGGAAAGGAGATGAGATTTGGGCAGATGATCCTCTGTGTTGCCATTACCTTGATACAGACTTTACTCCCTTGCTCAATGAAAATAAGTCGGGATGTTTTTTTTTGGGGGGGGCATATTTTTTATTAGAATGTGATTTATTCTTGTGTTGCTCCTTTTTGCACATTTTTAGCCTTGTTTTACCACTACTATGTCCATCTTTTGCAAATTAATTTCCAAGGCTTTTAACTTTTTAGCCCCTCGGGCTTTTGGTTGATGGGGTATTGTCATCATCAGATGTGTGTGCATGTGTCCATGCATCCATGTGTCCATGCATCCATGTGTCCATGCATCCATGTGCCCATCCATCCTTCCATTCCCATGTTGCCCTTGCAGATGCAATAACTTTTGAGCGAATTGAGCTTTCATCATGGAAACTACTGTAGAAGCATACCATTGGCCACTTGGCTGAGGTCCACATGCACATACCTTGACCTTGACCTATTTTTAAGGTTATCGGTGGTCATCATATTTTTAACCTTGCAGATGCACTACCTGATGGAGCTACTACAGTGGTACCTGTTTTGAGAGACCCCTCCAATGAGTGACCGCATATCTTTTTAAGATCACTCTCTCAGAACACTGTGCTATCTTTTCCATGTAATTGTACCTCTAATAAAAGACCACCTGTTTGGAGAGACCACATTTTTGCCTGCCCTAGGAGTGGTCTCCCAAGACAGGGACCACTGTATTATGAAACTTGTCCAGTGTGGAAGCATCTCATTAAAAGCTGGTCTTAGTTTGACATTCAACAACCTTGACCTATTGTCAAGGTCACCATGGGTCATAATATTATTACTGTTGCAGATGTAATGACTTAACTTGAACAAATTTAGTTTCTGTCATGAAACTTCAACCATATAAAAGGATCTCATTGGAAGTTTGAGTTTGACATTCAGCAATACTGACTTGTTTGTAAGGTCACCTGGGATCCTCACATCTTTATGCGTGCAGATGCAATAAGTTTGGAACAAATTGAGCTACTATCATGAAGCTTACACTGTTAAAAGGCATCTCAATGGGAGCTTTGCTAGGCTCCATATTTAGCATATATATCTGCCCTGGCTGAGGGGTCATGAGGTCATTCTGACTGTTATATTTTGTCCTTTGACTCAGTTCCATGAAACTTCACATATAAAACTTGAACACACTTCATTGCCTGGCCATAACTTTTTGCGT
Organism: Hermodice carunculata; assembly: GCA_964020975.1. Classification (NCBI taxonomy): domain Eukaryota; kingdom Metazoa; phylum Annelida; class Polychaeta; order Eunicida; family Amphinomidae; genus Hermodice; species Hermodice carunculata. Next base: position 28,910,135 of record OZ026623.1, read on the forward strand.
TTTAGGTTAGATCCATGAAGCTTTATGTACATGTATCCAAGTCCAAGGACTTGTCATGTAATGAAAGTAGGTCACTAGGTGAATATCCGAGTCTGGTCACACTAGCTGGTGGTGGTGGTGGTGGTGGTGGTGGGGGGGGGGGCATGCTTCAAGTGACATTCACTGCATCAGTCATTTAACTTTTTCAGGCTTTAACTTCTGGTTATCATCAAACATAGATGTATCACAAATAAATGATGTGTCATATGACAAAACTAGGTCACTAGGTCAAATATCATAGTGACATCACCAAGTACTCATTGTGTGTGGGCTATAATTTTTTTTCTTTTAACTGGATTATGTTTATGAAACACCCCACACATACATCAGGTATATCAGGACAAGTACTTTAAAGGTACTTATTTTCAAATGAATAAACTTTCCTGGTTTTTGCGGTACAGCTATTTAACTGGTGTTTTTATTGCATGATTTTTCCATGTAGTTTGTATTCCATCAGTGTTAAAATACTGTTTCAGTGTGATTTTATTTTTGCAGTTTTGTGCTTTGAGGGAAAAAAGTGAAAATAAAGATACAACAAAGTGAAAAGAACTCGCAGTAACCAAACTAAGTCAGCTTTCTGGGTCACCCCAAGAGCACTTTGAGGGGTGTATACTTCCATTGATTCTGGTCAAATTATTATCCACTATGAACATGATACAAACATATACTAAATACAGTCTACATCACATGAAAGTAGGACACAGTACTTGCCACATGATGTTTTTGCCATCCCATATTCATTCCAATATTAGCATGCAGTGCCAGTATAAAAAAATTCCTGGATCAAACTTGGCGTTTGCGACCCTGTGCAACTTAGATTCTTCTCAATTTGAAGTAATGATAGACTTTACAAGGCATGTTAAGCCTAGGATGGTAAAACTATGACAAGTTTGACAAGTTTTGACAAGTTTTATTTGCAGTCCATATTCAGTACAAATGACTGTTGTTCCATGGAGGCTCATAACAATATTAAAACAAAGAGAATATAAAAGGTAAGTTATATATACAGAGAGATATAAATTAGGATAATAAGAACTAGTCTGTCTTTTTAACAGAGATCATTATTTTTGGAAAAAAAATGAGAGGCAATTTTGGATATTGTATGTGAAGTCCACAAAAGGAACATTTGGGAGGGGGGGTGTCTATTAGGGTGCATGCTACTATTGGAATGAGTACGATATGTATGACTTTCACACTGCAACAAGAAGAACAGTATAGTGTTAACATTTCTTATTGTAATGTGTATTGGATAGTTGGCCATAGTGGGGCTGATTGTTACACAAACCCAATCACTCACAACGGGATACTTTACTTTGCCACAAAATTTGAAAGAAAAAAATTGCAACTGTGTGTAAAAAGATAAAATATTTGTAGCCTTAAGTGCTGCCAGATTTACAGGGACTTTCTTATCTGCCACACCCTTTTGGTGACAAATTAGCCAATGAAGGCTTCCCCACAGACAAGTCTCTCAGCCTGCATGGCTTCTAGACAGGAAAGGGAAAAATATACTGCCATCTGCATCTGTTAATGGCTACCAGTTAATCTTCATTCCTTTCAAGGTGCTGCTTCTAAATGCTTTTCACTGGCACAGAGGGGGAACAATGCTTCCTCCTACCTTTAACTCATCCATACCAGTCCCTGATCTTTCCGTATATTTACCTAGATTTAAAACGACAATTGCATATTTAAATTCTTCATGAAAAGAGCTTTCGTTCAAGTACCAACATGCCTATAGTCTTTATTCAGTGGTTCTGGCACTGCCTGGCAAGTCATGCTACAGCTGCCGCAAGGGCAGCTGCAGCATGACTTGCCAGGCAGTGCCAGAACCACTGACCAAGACCTGTGACCATAGTATGGAATGAGTTAAATTTATGTACCCTTCCAAAAAGATTTATAGCCCTCAAAAAGAGAACAGTTTCAATGTGGGTCTGTAGTTTGCGTGAGGAAAGATGGATTGGTCTATATGCCCTAAGAGTAAGCTTTTCAGTTTTCTCGGTGAGTTATGAAACTGGCTGAATTAAGATGTGCCTGCAGATGGATGACATGGTATTACTCATTTGAAAATCCGGAAGTAACCATTTGCATCACATCCATAAAGAACATGCGTCACATTTCTGGTTCACTTCATCATTTTATTTCTAATGAATTCATGTCATACCGGTGACAAATTTTCCCGGTATAATGTATTTAGCCCGGATCAAATGGGACTGACATGGGATACATATCTCCATTATACCCACTCACACAACATTAATCCATCCACGTACCAACATGGATTCTATAAAGTAACTCATATTTCATTGCCAGGCGAGTCATGCTCAGCTGCCCTTGTATCAACCAGGGCAACACTTAACAGGCAAATGGAAAAACACCCACCATCAACAACCTAGTAAACGTAAGATGTCATATTAGTCCTGTTAATCCCCCCAGAATACTTTGCAAATTTTCAGTATTTGAAACTCATGTTAAGACCTGTATTTCAAATACATGTATTATAATGCACCTTTTTCATTCATAGTTGATGGTACAAGTTCAGAATTTTGAATTAAGTTCAACATTTTCTTGGTTTTTTAAAGGGGGGGGGGGCTACTTTAAGGAGGTATGGACACCAAAAAAGGGGATGATATGATAACTGGAAAAAGTAACCTTAAAATCAGAAATGAAATTTCAAATTGACATTAAGTAACTTTGATCATTTGTGAAATGGTCCCTCAGTTTTGGAAAAGTGAAGACGTTGGGATGGGCCATTTGCAAAATGTAAAGAGCAGAACTGGTCTGTGCCGTCTGACTCATTTTCTAATCCAGCAAACAGGCCTCTGCTACATCAACATTCTTTAACCCCTTCACTGTCGACTTAGACAGAAGTTAGTCTGCCTGGAATTGACAAGACAATGCGAGATTCATGTTCTTCGTAAACTGACCTTTCATTCAAGTACCAGGACGGTTATAGCTGTAGACACCATAAGACAGCACAAGAACATCCAAAGTCAATAGCTGTCCTCCGCATGCTATGGGTGCATTGTGCCGAAAGCCTTCTGAGGAAAGTTGTTGACACAGTCTAAACTTGAAAGAGTCAACCCACTGTTAGCAGATCTAAGAGGTTATACCTGCTGCATTTTTGGTTTTTAGTGGATGATGTGATGTTTGTCTAATGTGTGACACACACAAATTTTTTTTGTCCGGGATTTGAACATTTGGGGTTTTTTTACAGACAGGAACACCTGCTGGGATATTTACTTTCACTAGTTAATGGCCAGATTGAGACATGTCAATTAAACAGAGGCATCACAGTTGGCTTCTTGTGTCCTACCTACAAATATTCCATTATTAAGGATAGACTTAGGCCTAATGAATCGGAGGTCCTTATGTTATCTGAAAAAGAATGTTACTTTCCTGTATTACATGTACAATCATTAGCAGAGGTTCCAGTCTAGTCATGGAGATTTCTGAGGTAACTAGCTTAAAACACTGGCTGTGAGGAATAGACCCAACAGGCATCTCAGACAGCAGGCCCAGTTGGGGTCCACGGCAGGGATGGAAGATTTTTAATTTTGCAAAGTCAGTTTCAGAGTGTATTGTGACATTTTGGACAGAAAAAATATCAGTAGGAGTGTCTGTTTTTTTCTTTCTACACAGACGGAGTGCATTATGTGAACTTGACTTCCATCATGAATCTTTAAGCCCACTATTTTCTTGTAGACTCAAACATAAACATCATCAGTGACCATATTTTAATGATTTTTCTCTTATTCACACCATAAATTTTTAACAATTTAGCAGTATACATGCAGTAATACCTGTTTTGAGAGACCACGTCAATGAGAGACCACCTGCTTTGAGAGACCAAAACTTGCTCATCCCCAATGGCAATCTGTCAAGACAGGTTTCTCTGTACCCATGACATAGACAGATAGTTTGTGTATTTATAAACATTTGGTAAAATATCATTTATATTTTATTATCTGTGCCACTTAACTCTTTTTTGATGATTTGCAGAAAAGTCGATGTGCACTAAATTGATATAGTGATACTAGATTCATATTCTTGGTCAGTTGACCTTTCATTCAAGTATCAACAGGCCTACAGTTACAGAGACCCTAAGAATGGTCCAGGTCAACAGCTTTCCTCAGCTCCTTTTGGCCACAATACACCTAAAGCATGTCAAGAAAATCTGTTGACCCAGTCAAAACTTGGCATAGAAAGAGTTGAACTAAATTTACATATTCAGCGCCTCATTTAGTGATTGGCAGTGTGATACTGTATTATAATAGTTGAGCTGAACCATTGAAGTGGGAAACTGTCATATATCTTGACTGGATTTTGTTTAGGATAGATTGAAATTTGTAGAAAAAGTATGTTTGTTAAATTTTAAGGCTGGTGTGGGTGGTTTTGATTGTTGAAATGATGTTAGTTTTGTATTGGCTTTGATGTAGATATATTTCACGCATACTTACACTGACTTCCTTGATTCTGGGACCAGATTTAAAACGTCACATGTACGCTGAATGAAAGGCACCACATGCAAAGCACAGGGAAAATAATCTGGCCAAGATTTTTGCCATTTTGCTGACCTACTCGCCCCCCCCCCCCCCCCCAACACTTGTACAGCCTCTGTGAAAAGAATTAACTCTTTTTTAGGAGGTCATTTTTTCATACAGGAGAGCTGGCATCTTCATTGCTGTTTTCATGCATGGGGAGACCACCCCTTTTATAAGACCACAATTCTAGTGCATTTGGAGTGGCCTTATAAGAGGGGGACCACTGTATTGGCAAATATATATGGCAGTCCCTGGTGAAATGTCATTGTAGCTGAAACAAATCTCACTCTGTTGGCTCTGAAATTTGTATAAACACTTATGCAGCCAATGCCATAAATTGTAATAATCTTGTGTCTTGGTGACAGTGAAGCAAAACGTAACTAAACTGTTTCCAACTGGCACCAAAACTTAAGTAAACTATTTCTTGCTGGCATTAAAACTTAAGTAAACTATTTCTTGCTGGCATTAAAACTTAAGTAAACTATTTCTTGCTGGCATTAAAACTTAAGTAAGCTGTTTCCTACTGGCATCAAAACTTCCAGTCAGCTAAGTGTTACCCTGGTGGCACAAAGTTTTATTCAATGAAACACTGTGACACTTCAGACTGTTGTATCTAGGGTGCTCTGGCATTGTCAACATGATACATGTATGTCAGCTAGTATATAGGAGGAATGGGGGCATGTCAGCTTGATATTTTTGCCATCAAATTGTAGGTAAGGTTGTATATCATTAGTACCATATTATTCCTTTTAAGTGTCCCTACCCCATTAAGCCCCCACCCCATTTTTCTTGCGCAAAAGTTTAAAAATGTTGGAAAATTATACATATTTTAGGATGATTTACCAGTGGATTTAGTTAAAATGTTAAAAATTTTGGACTACAACTTGAGCTCGTTTAATTAAATCTTGTAAGCACACTGGGCACTGAACTCTTTAAGTGCCAAATTTTGGATGAGACAACAGCTTTTTTCGGTGCCCAATGTGTGCTGAGAAAAGCTGTTGACCTGGCATATTCTCTCTGGAACTAAAGGCATGCTGGTACTTGAATGAAAAGTCTTTTTACGAGGAATATGAATCTGAGATCCTAATGATAATTCAGACTAGTTTCACTTTAGTAGATCGAGTTTACACGTGATTGGCACTGAAAGAGTGAAAACGGATAATGCAGTATATAGAATATAACGCATAGACATGTGAGTGCAGCCATATTGTACTGTGGCAGGTCTGGATTGGGATACAGTTTTGCTCATTAGCATGTTATGACAATTATGCGTGTCATTTATAAATCAACTTGAACGGTTAAGTGCATATTGGAGATGTACCTTGATTAATGCTTCCATTAATCACCAAATGCTTGTTAATATTGTTAATATCCAGCACAGTAATGAGCGATTAATTCATCTAGATACCTGTAAGTCTGAGGGGCAAATGGAAAATGTCAAGAGTTGAGCTAGTCTATCAAAATCGCATGATCTCTGAAATAAGAATAGGTTTTTGTGGGGAGACCCATTACTCATCTGAGCGAAATATATGTCAGAAATATCTTCATATCTTATTTTTTTTTAATGATAAAAAGTATACCCTCAAACCAAAATGGAAAATCTACATAAGAGCATGAAAAATGGGCACTTGGGTTCGTCTATTCTTTGACAGTTTAATCTATGTACATAGGGAGGATATTGCCAAATATCGCAGATGAATAAGTTTGTGCAAAGGCTATTTCAGTTTTTTGGGGGAGTTTGGTGCATCCTCCCGGACTGAGTTGTGGCCAGTTCCTGAGAAATGGCGCCATAAAATCAGTCAGCAGCCACTTGAAGGATGCATTATGGCGCATGGAGTGCTCTTCAGCTTGTCACTTGTAGACAGTATTACAGCTGCCTGGCCAGGCTGGGTGTACAGGAGGGCAAACAGGGAGAGCTGTGGCTTAGCTCCAGTCTCCAATCTGACACACACCGCCTTCTCTTTGTTTCTATAACTCATCATGGCCATTCAAAGCAAGCAATTCTGTCATACTAAATTGCCTCTTTTATTACACTTTTATTGGACTTTGATGGAATGAAAGAAAGATCTCAGTGGAGAGTTTAGCACAACTTTGTCAGAAAACAGCAACTCTTTATTTGCTTTCTTAAAAGCCTTTAACATTTAAAAAAAAAAAAAGACATGAGAGGAAAAAAATGAGAGGGAAAGTGTTTGGTTTTCTTTCACACAAATTTGGCAAGTGCTTTGGGTCAGCAGTTTTTTCATTGTATGGGAATTCCTATTCCAGAACAATGCAGCGTGTCGCCAGCAGACAGCACTGCAGGTAATTTCTCCATGCTGCCCAACTATTGCAAGTGGAGATATGTGGGGGATAAATAAAACATGCTTCATTCATTGGTTGGAAATGTCATGTGACACAGGAAGCAGGTGCTGCCACCAAGCAGAATAGTGTGTCTGATATGTCCTATTTGGCTTGAGAGTGGAAGCCAATTTTTGGTTTGCAGTACACTGTTCTATAAGGAATGTTTGTTCCCCCAGGAACAAATATATGTTCCCACCCATGGATATTTGTGCCCCCCCCCCCCAACATGGATTAACTGATGTTCTATAAATATTTGTTTCCACCCACAAACTGATGATTAATGTTGTATGATCGTAGAATAATTATGCTTGCTAGTATTTTTCTCATCTTATTTATGTTTATTTATTATTTTTTCTTTTTTTTTTCTTTTTGCTTATGAAATTTAGCTCAGCTTAGGTTAGCTTAGATTAAGTTCAATCTCATCTTCCACTAAGCTTATATAGTTAAGCTATAAGCATAGCATTAAAATGGTAATGTGTATTGAATATTGTCAAGTATGAATAACATATGCATGGAACAAACTTAAATGAAAAAAACAAACTGTATGGACGGGGAACAAAAATTTACAAGGGGAACAAATATTCCTGAATATTTTTTCTTTGGAGGGAAACAGATATTCTTTGCAGGGGGAACCAATATTGGGGAAGGCGGGGGGGGGGGGGGGAAGACAGTTATAAGTTTGTGTAATAGGGATGGCAATAACACAAAGGGCTTAAGAATTTTGGTTACAAATTCTTCCAAGTTTCCTATGGCTCCTGGGGCTTTATTGGCAAATCTCTGCCTACCAGAGCACAAGACATGGCTGAAGAGTGAAGAACATATATCATTTGCTTAACCCTTTCCCCCTTGAATTAAGACTGAGTCAACAGCTTTCCTTGGCATGGGTTGGGCACTAAGTGCCCAACTCATGCCAAGGAAAGCTGTTGACCTGGGGCATGGGATCTTGATAAATCTTATGTACATTTCTCAGTCAAATTGTGTTTCATAACTGTTGTAGTTAGTTGAAAACACTGAAGCAGACGACATTTGACCACCAGCTGGTTTTGGCCAGTTTGAGGGGAAAGGGTTAAAGTCAAAATAATGTGTTGTATATGTAACACTGTTCAGCTTCTTTGAAAATACCTGCTTAATCTTGACTTTTCCCTGCAGGGAAGGGTGGGATGGGTTGGGGCGTGGGGGTGGGTTGTGGGGGATGGGGTTGTCATTGGGACAAGTCAGTCCACTATGATTCAGTGCGTCTGTTTTCCATATAGCCTGGTAATGCAGAACATTTACAAAAGTAAAACCTTCAGCCTGCCAGCACATTAGCACTGAAACACTAGCCAGTAATGCACTGCAAGTTACACTGTTTAGACAGCAGGCTCATTACCCTGACTGCACCCCAGGGCTGCAGCTAATTAACTTTATTAACCCCTTGCCATCAGACTACAAGACTGGGTCAACATCTTCTTTTGACATGCTCTGGGCACTAGAGAATACACTGAGGAAAGCTGCTGATTAATACATTCCCTTGGGGATATTTCCTAAATGCCATGGAGTCAAACCATGGTACACCATGTAGCACTATAGAGTGGAAACAACTTCATTGATAGACACAGATTGCTGTTGACTTAATGCCTTAGGGCATTAAGTCAACAGCTCTCCTTTTCATACTATGCATGGGTATAAAACGAAAGAGTGTGCCAAGGAATGTTGTTGACTAATAGCAATTTATGCATACATACATACACACACACAAATACATACATACATACATACATACATACATACATACATACATACATACATACATACATACATACATACATACATACATGCATACACACACACAGACACACACACAGACACACACACACACACACACACACACATACATACATGTATTAGGTCCCTCAGGATCAACAGCTTTCCTTGTTTGTTTGGGCTCAATCTACACCAAGGAAACCTGTTGCCCTGGGTCACATTACCTTATGGATATCAGTCCTAGTTCTCCTGAAAAGTATTTTCTGGTGATGAAAATGTCATTGTGAAATATAATGACTCAGCAAAGCACATAACGTTTGACATCTCGACACTTAATTGTGTCTACTTTTCAGTGGCAAAGGTTAACAAAAACTTCACAGTTTTCTGGTAGATTGCAGTGAAAAATTGGAAACTAAAATTGCAAGCAGACATGTTCAGTTGTATTATTTATGCACCTTGGACATTCATCAGGAGGATGATTCCATGGGGTCAGCCGTTCTCACAGCTCAACCGAAGGGCAAAAATTTGTGCCGAGTTGCAGACTGTGATGCACATGGCATGGTGATCATCAATTCACAGTCATCCAGCTGAGATTATTCTTGTGACCTATGGCACTCTCTTGGCAGGGAGGCTAGATTTGAGATGTAGCAGGCCCTGATGACCTCATCTGACCTCATTAGCTTCAGCCAATGATAAAGCTGGAACAAGCTGAGAGAACAGTTGGGGGGAGTTTGGCTGTATATGTGATATGAATTTGTGCTTTCACATGTCCGCAAATGTTTACATAAAAGTGACACCAGCCACAGATATTTTTATACAAAAGGAGAAAAACACCAGTTAATGGTATTTGATGGTTTATTTTAGCCTGCTCAGGCAGCATTTGACAATGGGCAGTGCAAGTCAGGTCATTGTGAAAGCATGATTCATCAATTTCTGCCACTTTTCTCTCTCCTTTTTTCTCCTTTTGGTTGAAGCAGCAAGATAAAAACTTGACGACATATGAGATTGGTGAGAACTTGTAAGGGTCCTCTTTAAGAGTGCCATCTTTATGGTCAATAAATTAAAATAACAATTTTGTAAAGGATGTACTTTAGATTAGCAATGACTTTCATAAATTGTTACATATAAACCTCCATTCATGTATGCGTGTAAAATGAGATAAAGTATATATTTTATAGAAAGCTACCAAACTGAAGATTCTGTTAATTACAATTTTATCATGATAGTTGATGGCAATGTTTACATAACAATTGCACACAAGATAATCATAATTTACCAGAAATATTGATTCAGCTCATCCATTTTTGAAGACAGGGACCTCAAATCTGCAGTTATCTAAAAATATGCAATGAATAAAAAAGAGGGCCTCAGATTGTTAAAATTTGGTGCCATTTTGTCATCAGAGTCAGTTAAAAGTAGCTTTCCTTTTATGTGTCATTATTGCAACTTCAAACATCTGTACCTCAGGAACAACAAGAATTACTTAAGATTCAGGCCATTCCCGTTTCATTTGCAGTGTGTTCTATAGTTCCCCATAAAATTGGTGCAGAAATACATAAAAATGTACAAGCTAAATGGAAAATTGATATCAAAGAATGACAATCACTTCTAGACTTCTTTAATTGGCATACAAACATTCTGAGAAAAAATTTAACAAAGTTTGACAGCATGAGTTTTTAGTTTGTATGCTTTCAAAAAATGTAGACTTTATTGCACTTTTTAGCTCTGCTGACCATGGGTCGCGGAGCTTATGCGATCACTCATGTGTGGCGGGCTGTCATTCCATCCATCTGTAAACAATTTGCTTGTCAACACCGTAGCATCAACAATTTAAAGTTAGCCTCTTGAAATTGTTTGGACATATATATTCTATGAATGAAAATCTAGGTTCTTTTGAATTTGTTATTGGTGGCACTACCTACAGGATTTGTTAATCCACAGGCCAAAAAATTGAAAGCACTCCAGTGTTCTTGATTTGTGTTGAATCTTTATGAAATTTGGTGGAAAAGTTTGGGAGGCTTATATGTGAAATCTGAGTAGTAATGGTAATCAGGCTAACTTAATCAAATGTCACAGCAAATGTGTATTATGTCTAAAAGTGTGATATGACATAATATGGGTGACGTTGACCTACTTTTTTAAGGTCACTGAGGCAATATATTTCAGAAGATGACATCTGGTGGATAAGTCAGACACTACCATCAAATAACCTTTATATGTACCTGTATATACCATCAGTATCACTTGAGGACTCACAACTTTAAAATGAAGATTTAGGTACAATATGCCCATGGTGCCAGCAGAGCATTAGGCCCATGAGCCTCTTGTTAAGTAAATTTACAGTGTAATACACAAAAAAGAATCGGTCGGTGCAGAGATCACTGATAACCTTGCGTATATCCTTAACTGATCAGTTAGAACTTGCTTTTACCATCGGGACTGATGCCCTTTTTCTGGATGGCACAAAAATTTAAACCAAAATCAAAATGAACATGCTCAGACTATCCTAAACGTGCATGAACTAATATATCTTTAATGTTACATATCTTATTATTTTGGTCATGAGTGTTTACAAATGCCTATAGTTTTTAATTGAGAAACTATGTTTCATTTGTAGGACCCTTGTACAATGTGAATGGTGTGCAAGGTATATGTCTCCATGCAGCATTTACAAATAATTTATTAACTCATTCCATACTATGGTCACAGGCCTTGGTCAGTGCCAGAACCACTGACTTAAGACGATAGGCATGTTGGTACTTGAACGAAAGCTCTTTTCATGAAGAATTTAAATATGCAATTGTCGTCTTAAATCCAGGTAAATATACGGAAGTATCAGGGACTCGTATGGAATGAGTTAATGGTACTGTACATCACCTGTGGCCATATTCCAAGTCACACACATTAATTGTCATGGGGAAAAAATGTGTGAAATACTTAACTCATTCCACCCTGATAGAAGACCGAGTCAACAGCTTCCCTTGGCATGCGCTGGGTGCATTGCACCCAGAGTGCACCAAGAGAAGCTGTTGACCATGGGCATATAATTTGGAATGATCTTCCATGCAAGTTTCATCCAAAATTATGAAAAATAAGCCCTAAATTAGTAAAATACAATTAGCAGATGACATTTAGAAATTAGCAGGAAAAAGCGTCATCAGGGTGGAATGAGTTAAGGGTATAAATATTATACTTTCTGGAAATTACTTTTGGACATGATTGAAAATAGACATGTGTATGAAAGGAGAATCAATGTTATGCTGAAATTTACACTTTTTTGGCACAAAACTTTTTTTGCCAATTTAAATAATGAGGGGAATGCGGTGAAAGCTTCACCCAATTAAATGGCAGGCTATTCATCAGAAGGTTGATATACATGTTGAGGAAACCAGTTTCTCACAGAATATGTAGACAAGCAGCACGTGCCTATTGCCTGCAGAAAAATAAATAAATAATGATGTTTACAGACAAGCTGCCCATGACATAATTACAGCCTCATTATCAGCTTCCTGGCTTGCCAGTGTGGGTATACTGCAGTCCTATGGTGAGAGCTAGTCTTACTGCAACTGCTCTGGTGATAAATTGCCTCAAAATTTAAATTGTAGTAATCAATAAGTGGATGATATATGTACTCAGTTGACATTCAGTTTTTCTTCTTTTTTTCACAATTGTGAAGAGGGAAAAAAAATGCTTTACATGGGGTACGAACACTTTTTTGTCACGGAGTCAGTGGCATATCAGTTAATCAAACAGTTATGATTACATATGACGGGACAGTAAGGTTGATCAAGACACTCTTGAGAGGAAACACAATGTCAAAGTGGCAGAAAGCCAGCCATTATGTATCAAAGAGGGTGGCAACTTGTCATTGTGGTAATGCTTGGATTATATTACACATCTACATGACAGGTCGACTCAGTACAAACCAGTCCTTAATTTTCTCATAAATTGACATTGATTTCAGACAAAGATTGCCTCTTCTAAGATTTTTCGCTGCAAGTACCAGCATGCCTGGTGTAAAGTATTTCTTCCACATCGCCCAGCAAGCCATGCTACATAGGCTGTATAAGGGCATCTGTAGCATGACTTGAGCCTTACAGGCTCCCCCCACTATGACACGAGTTAATTAATTAATTAACGTAGCTAGACAGGTTGGAACCTGGCCAATATGAACTCTCGCCTCGATGCTATATCATCATTAACTTTGATATGACAACACCACTGCAGCCACTACAAAGCTGTCACCTGTACCTGTGATATGAAGGTAGCGCCCCGTTGGATGAGTTATTCTATCTTTATGGGCATTTGCCATAGCATTCTAGCCCTGTCATTCAGAGTTAGTTTCACCCTGAACCGCCACCCCCTGGGATGTGGAACTTATTTGCTGCCAGCTTAAATAAGCAAAATGAATACATCATAAATCGCAAATCAGGTTCCAATGCTGTAACCTAATGTGAAAATATTCTTGCTGGTGTGCTGTGAACAGACAGGGATCATGCAGGGTCCAGGCATTTTACCAGCAAACAACTTTGTTGTTTATGGTTGGGCGGCCCCAAGGTTTTGTGGATCATTGTATATAATCCCACCGCCCACTTCAGATTTTATGTCATTTTTTTCCACCTATACAAGGTTTTTAACAAAGGGAAAACAACAGGTGTGTCACTTGCATATATTTCGGGTGGCACAGTCACAATTAAAAAGCATCCATATAAATCAAGTTGGTGATGGTCCACATGGTCCATCTCCATTATAAAGTAAGCCAGCAGACACTGCTATACAAGTGGAAATTTCACGTGTGCCAATTGTCATTTGGAGAATGTTTTTGAATTCCTTCAATGTTTTTGTTGCAGAGTCAACAGCTATCCTTAACAGACAATGAGTGCAGTGTTCCCAAAGCATGCCAAGGAAAGCTGTTGACCTGGACTTTTCTTAGGATGGACTAAATGCCTGCTGTGCCTTTTTAAGAGGAATTTATATCAGGAATCATTATAATAATTTAGATTGGCACCTTTTTTTGTTTTGCTTAGTGCTGAAAATAATTACGGTATGAAAAATTCAGGTTACTAGAGTACGATTGTACTTCCTACTTGTAAGTACTTTCAAGGGATTATAGTTATGGCTTTCCAGACATTCTACAGAGTTGATTATTTTTTTTTCTTTGTCGCATAATGTGTAGGAGTTCTGCATGAGAGCTGCCTGTATGGGTAATAAAAGAGCGTTTCTTTCGAGGAGAAATGTTCAAGCCATATACATTGTATTATTTAACTCTTATGTTACCAACTTTGATAAAAGTCCCTGTGCGCTGAATTTATATAACGACGCTAGACTCATATTCTTTGTAAACTGAACTTTTATGTGGGTGCTGAGCATGTCTGCTGTGGTAGAGACCCTAAGAACAACCCAGGGGCGCAGCTTCTCGGGCCTGATTTTGGGTGCACTGTGCCAAAACGGTGGGGAAGAAAACTGTTCACCAGTCAAAACTTGGCTCCAAAAGAGTTAACGCGTCAGTGTTTCAGGTGAAGTAAGGAGAGACAATGGGCAATTTGTGAGTCAGCAAATACAGGGATAATAGCCCTGTGCCTGGGATAGAGATCTAGTGTTGTAGCTGGTAAGAGGATAATGTGATTACACACAGGCATTAAGGCCAGTTTCGTCATATTATGCATGGCAGGGTCACAGTGTGAGATACAAGTGGTGTACAATAACATCACCCAGCTCTGACCCCTACTTCCTTGGATTGTCTTTGTTGTGTGGTCACCTTAACCCTTTCACTACCAAATTTTGGACAGTCAACAGCTTTTCTCGGTGCCCATTGGGTGCCCAATGCATGCCGAGAAAGCTGTCGACCTGGGGTATTCTTTCTGGAACTATAGGCATAGTGGTACTTGAATGAAAGGTCTTTTTATGAGACATACCAATCTGGAATCCTAATTTAGACTTGTCTGACTTAAGTAGATTGACTTTAGACGTGATTGGCACTGAAAGAGTTAAAATGCTTCCTCACCACTGGGCCTCAGAGTTGCCTGCGAAACAGACCAGACTTGCCAGGCCAAGGGTTTCAAGAAAGAAAAGCTATCGAGCTGGAAAGATTTATAACACATGTAGCTTGCCTGCTCAGTAATTTTCATTAATTTTGTGAAAACAACAAACAAAAAATTACTACACAAATTTAATACTGATGTGTTCACATTTGTGTAGTTTTGTCATTGCCACTTGCTCGTTTTTTGTCAAGAATGGTAGATGATTACTTAACAGTTTTCCTGGGCAAACTCTCGTCACATTATAGGCAGAGAACTGTTGACTCAGTCACAGAGGATAGAGAAGAGGAACAAAACAGCGGTTTAAATTAACAGTCTGTGTGGCCAGGGAGTAATTATTATTCATGAAGTTATCTGGACTATGAAAATTTGTAGCCAAATTGGGAAATAAAAGCATGACTTACAAATATTTGACCGTGGATCTTTAATAATTCATTTTGAAATATTTTAGCCATTTGCATGATTTCTGCAGCCAAATTCTTGAAACATTGGCCTTTGGCTAATGGCTGTAGCATTCCCTGGTTATTCTTTCCCCCTTCAGCTGTCCAAGCAGGTCGCTGATCCACTGCCATCAGCTTCAGTGGTTTTGACTACCCAGGAATCCCAATAATAATGAAAAACATTTTGAATGAGAATCGTAGATGAGACCTCTGAAGATAACATGCCCCAGGTCAACAGCTTTCCTTGGTAGGCGTTGGGCACTTAAGCACCCAAACCATGCTATAAATAAGCAAAGCTGTTTAACTTTTAAACAATTCAAGAGGACAAGTGTTAATGCATGCGTCTAAGAACACAAGACTTTCTCTGGTGTACTTTATATCAGGCAAAACAGATGGTAATCTGTTCATAGTGGATCAAGTGAAGGGGGATTTATTTTCTACAGGGGCTTGCTGTACCATAGTAACAGCAGCTTATATTTTCAGATTTGGGAGAAGGGTTAATAACTTTGGACTTAATTGGTAATATTGCCAGGTAATAATGGGAGCATCAAAGTTTGAGCATTGTGGTCATATTAGCCTGATTAGGACTCACTGATACACAGTGTTCTCAAGTCAATAATTTTTTCAGTATTTTGGATTGTAGAGCAACACGAACATCATCACAAGGGTCCATCAGGCCTTTCTAGGGAGGTAAGAAATGACTCATTCTCTACAAAGGGGATAGAGGTATTGGTCAGTGTGACAATGTGGGGAAAAAAAAGAAACAACCCACGGACATGAGACTGGGCATGCTGGTACTTAAATGAAAGCTCTTTTTGTGAGGAATAAGAATGTACAATTCTTTTTTGATTCTGTGACAATAATGATACGGCAAAATATGTCACAGTATGCGCGAATTAACGTAATGTGGAGTCAGCATGGTGTATGTGGTAACATAATGGAGGCAGCCAATCAGTGGATGTGTCTGCATGTGCCCCCCCAGCTGTACACATCTAATACACTCAATGCTGTTACATCTCATGAAAGGTGGGGCATCCCCCCAGGTCTACCATTACTGATGGATGATCAAACATACTAGACAGTCAGCCCTGTCTACACAGACCACCTTCTCTCTGAAGAGGCCCTTTATGCCAAATTACAATTTTTAGTCATCTCATTTTGAGACCAACATCTTTTTGATCTTGAACTTATGGCAAACGGTATGAGCTGCAACAGAGAGAGAGAGAGAGAGAGAGAGAGAGAGAGAGAGAGAGAGAGAGAGAGAGAGAGAGAGAGAGAGAGAGAGAGAGAGAGAGAGATGAGAGAGAGAGAGAGAGAGAGAGAGAGAGAGAGAGAGAGAGAGAGAGAGAGAGAGAGAGAGAGAGAGAGAGAGAGAGAGAGAGAGAGAGAGAGATGTTTTGCAGATGATTTTGTGACAGAGCAGTTGTGCCTAATGGCATGGTTGCAGATTTCACAGTGCAGGATGTTGAATATGACACAGAACTCTGCTGTGACAAGGCCCTGTCAACTTGCAGTCATTTCTGTCATCACAAAATAGGATAAGCCTTGAGCCCTGTTGTATGTGGGTGGTTCCACTGGCAGGAAGCATCACCTGACACCTCATGCTAGATCTAAAGGAGGATAAGGTCTCAAGTGGTCCTTTGTGACAGTGGTGCCCTCTAGTGAGTCAGGCGCTTCAGACATCCCATTGTTGTATGGTCATCTGCAGATTTTGTTGTTGTTGTTTTTTTACAAGGTTTAGAGCTTGACTGTAGGATTATAAAATATGCAGTGCTTTAAGAAACCGTTCTGAAATTTATTTGTCGCATCCTTTTGTTGACACAGGAACACCTTTGTTGTGTGTGAAAAAAACATAGAAATATCTTTGATAGTGCAGAATATATTAACCCTTAAAGCGCTAATGTAAGATCAAGTCAACAGCTTTCCTCTGGACACTTTGTGTGCTGTGTGCACAAAGTACCCCAAGGAAAGCTGTTGACTAACTCTACTGTTTACTTTGGACTAGGCTTGCTGGTATTTAAATGAAAGGTATCGTCATGATGAATTTGAATTTTTTTAACCATTATATGTTTAACAGTAATGAGAAAATGACCATAGCCATGGTCAGCACTTTAAGTTAATCTGCCAGTGTCACTGAGCAGAATGTGTTGTTGGAAATACGCATGATACTATATAAGCTGCATTTGAAAGACCATCCATACATTTAATGATCACCCAATTATGATACAGTAGTCCCTCCTTTGAGAGACCGCCCCTAGTGCCACCCAAAAGGCAGCCACATAAAGCAGGTGGTCCCTCAAAGGAGGTATAAATAACATGAAAAGTAGTACAGAAAGACCTGACAACTGTGGTCTCTCAAAGGAGGTGGCATCCCAAAGGAGTGGTCTTTCAAAGGAGGGACTACTGTATATTCAAAAGAGATGGTCTTTTATACATGGGATGGGAACAGTATGAAAAGTACCAATAGAATATAAGTAAGATGGTCTTTTAAGACAGTCAATCTCGGCATATACAGGAGTGGTTTGTTAAGATAAGTACTGCTGTACCATGCCCACTGTTGTCACTACCTTTGATAGAGCTCAGGTAACAGTGTAGATAGAAACAGATGCATCAACATGTGCTAAACATGGTAATGTTATGTGATGGTGCCAAGTCCTCAATCGTGTGAGAGACCTTGCAATGTGGCTCATTTTGTCCATATAACCATGACATTTGTTTCTGAATGTCACCTGTGACAGAACACATATTTTGTAGCTTATTTATACTTGTGACATGATTATGGACCCTTTTTTTTACGGGAGACAATTGCCTATAATTACATGGCTTCTGCGAATAACAATAAATAACATGTTGATGGCGTATTTAGTATAAAAGGTATTAACAGACGTTAATGCCCCATGCTATCATGTTATAAAGCCCAGCAGAGAAAACAAGTGTAGGGTGGATCACAGGTGCTAGTGGCTTCTGATGGAGTGTGAGGCCCATTACTGGCAATGTACGGGAAATAGGAAGCAAGAAAGGTGATGCCAGGCGTATCTTCCTATGTAAACCAATTACTTGAAATCTACAATTGCTGGAAGCGTAGTTGTATAGAAAGCTGTCCCTTCTCTGATAGCCCCCAGATAGCCATCAGACTAGCTGCATTTGCATCCTATTCATAGCTAAACCTATCAGTGGGTGATTATGGCGTATTAAGCAAGTCATTTTGTGGCAATGCTCAGCAAAAACATGGGGGGAAGCATTGTGGGTCCATTTGTCTTTTGTGTGCGCTGTAATTTTAACTCTCCAGAGAATGTGTCCGCTGCTTGGTAAGCCAGAGGCGATGAGACTAGATCAAAACTGCGCCTTTCAATTAACGGCATGATTGAGGGCTGATTTACCGGAGAGGCAAGATCCATTTGCAGGCCAATGTAGCACAGACATTAAACTGCACACAATGGTATTTGTCAGCAGCAGAAGTTGTTTGAGTCCCTGTCCCTACCATTCTTTGGCAGCATGCCCTTTTTTCTACCTGATCCGTCTCCTCCACTTTCACCTCCCCTCTCTTGTATAAAAAAAGTCACGGGTGTTGCATGCTCTTTTGTTTTTTAATCCTGTGGCTTCAGCCAGATTGCGGTAGCCTGTGTATCAAAATCTAACTGATGGAGACCTCTTTGTCGCTGATTATACAAGAACAGTTTATTGTGTGTGTGTTATAATCATGCTTCTGTCTGGGCAGGTAGGCAAGGCAATGTCCCATCACTTCTATTTCTTGGAGGAACTTGTCATCAATCATACTAGTCTTAACTGGAGTGCCATGGCAGGGAAGCATGACAGGGCCACCTGGTGGCAGAAAAAGGAATCCTCCACTAGGTGGCACTGTTGCAGTTGCAGGTGTAGGCCTGGTTCAGTCTTTCATGGACTAGCCATTTTCATGGAGCAGCCATTTGTATTCTCTACAACAGGAACAATGTTGGATTTTTAGGATACATGTATATATTTGGACAACACAAAAAAAAAGAGGAAGCCAGAAGTTTAAAACAACTGACTCTAGTAGCACACGGGGTTGATTTTTTTCCACAAACCCTTGCCAGTATTGATATACAGTAAATCTTTTTGCCTCCCAATGTATAAGTAGATGCTATTCTGCTCACGAAAGGTCTGCTCTCATCATGTGAGATGTCATGTATTTGATAGACTTGTTCTGCTCAGACTAGAATTTTATACCTCCAATCAAATGTTTTGCATGGATCATTGAGAAAATTATACATGCATTTGTACATGACATTAAAATAATATTGAGACAATTGTTTTAGAGGGAACAGTGATATATTGCTTTTTCTGGTCAAAACTCCACGGACCAGCTCCCTGTAACTTGTAAACATAAACATTTATGTTTACCTTGGGGTTAAACAGAACTCACTGGCCTCTGATGAGTCCAGTTATGGACAAAATCGGTCAGGCATAAATTGCCACATCATGTATCTACTTTCATCCTTTGAAGTCAAACTCCCCTTCAATATTTGGATAGGTGGTCTGGGAAGTTGATGTGTTGCAGATGTTGTGGTGCCTTAGTTCCATCACATGTGATGATGGTTAATGTCCAGACAGAGTCAAGTTGTCCCCAGACAGAGTCAGGTTGTCCCCAGACAGAGTCAGGTTGTCCCCAGACAGAGTCAAGTTGTCCCCAGACAGAGTCAGGTTGTCCCCAGACAGAGTCAGGTTGTCCCCAGACAGAGTCAAGTTGTCCCCAGACAGTCAAGTTGTCCCCAGACAGAGTCAAGTTGTCCCCAGACAGTCAAGGTGTCCCCAGACAGTCAAGTTGTCCCCAGGCAGAGTCAAGTTGTCCCCAGGCAGAGTCAAGTTGTTCCCAGACAGAGTCAAGTTGTCCCCAGGCAGAGTCAAGTTACCCCCAGACAGAGTCAGGTTGTCCCCAGACAGAGTCAGGTTGTCCCCAGACAGAGTCAAGTTGTCCCCAGACAGAGTCAGGTTGTCCCCAGACAGTCAGGTTGTCCCCAGAGTCAAGTTGTCCCCAGACAGTCAAGTTGTCCCCAGACAGTCAAGTTGTCCCCAGACAGAGTCAAGTTGTCCCCAGACAGTCAAGGTGTCCCCAGACAGTCAAGTTGTCCCCAGGCAGAGTCAAGTTGTCCCCAGGCAGAGTCAAGTTGTTCCCAGACAGAGTCAAGTTGTCCCCAGGCAGAGTCAAGTTGTCCCAAGACAGAGTCAAGTTGTCCCCAGACAGTCAAGGTGTCCCCAGACAGTCAAGTTGTCCCCAGACAGAGTCAAGTTGTCCCCAGACAGAGTCAAGTTGTTCCCAGACAGAGTCAAGTTGTCCCAAGACAGAGTCAAGTTGTCCCCAGACAGTCAAGGTGTCCCCAGACAGTCAAGTTGTCCCCAGACAGAGTCAAGTTGTCCCCAGACAGAGTCAAGGTGTCCCCAGGCAGAGTCAAGGTGTCCCCAGGCAGAGTCAAGTTGTCCCCAGGCAGAGTCAAGTTGTCCCCAGCAGCTTGGACGGCATAAAGTTAAAAGGGGTCTCAAAATTTGATATCAGGAGAATACTTGTCAACCAGTGCATGTTGAAAGTTCTACTTTAATTCATTCACGTTTTTTTTTTTTTTCTGCAACAGCAGAATGACAAAGAAGACAAGAGATTTCAGTTTTGATGGCAAAAGATGAAAGCTTGATCATGTTGATCCAGGAGAATAAAATGGAATGAATAGCACACATTGAAATTTCAGTGCATCATGACTTGAAAGTCGACACAATGAGATGATTTTGCATGTTAAAGCTGGTCTGTCATGTCTGTCTCCGGGATGCTTTCATCTGTCATCAGCGGTTTCCTTTGATATGGGACAGGTGACATTGACCCTTAGTCTACTGACGGGGCATGTCTCAGTGTCTGTGTATGTTTTCCACTCGAGTGTGTTCATATTTCATCCATGATATTAACTCATTCTAGATCAAATTGTGGGATTTTCGGGCTGATATGTTACAATAAAAAAAAAAAAAAGAAGAAGATGCAGGTAACATGTGCATATCATTCAGAAAATGAACTTTCATTCAAATACCAACTTTCTTGGTCTAAAATCAGTGAGGTATCTTTTTTTTATTCTTTTTTTAATTACCATATTATCCCTTTCAAGCGTCCTGGCCCTTACAAGTATCCCCTTACCATTTCAACATCAACCTGAGAATGTTAAAAATTGTAGGATGTCTGCAGGTTGTTCTCCCGATACATGAAATTCTGCGCACATGTATTTGGATAAATGTCCATGGATGTTGGGAGTTGCTTTCCATAGCTTAAAATACTTGTTGAACCTGGCAATATAGGTCAAGGTAGATTGACCTAACCTCCACTTCCCCTTAGGAAGGCTCCTTTTGAGTCAAAACATGAGGAGGAGGTTCCAATATTGAAAGGATTCAGTTTGTTCTGCCTTTTGTACTATTGACCTAACTTGGCAGCAAAGGCACATTGTAACTATATAATCTGTCACCTACATGATCATCAAGCTTAGGTGGCCAGAGTCAGTAACTGGATTTTGAACAGTCCATATTCAGGCTATCTCTTCCTTTCCATCGTGAGTAATGACAGAGTCCACTGCTTGGATTACAGCAACCTCCCCCCCCCCCCCCAAGTTGTTTTTGGCCAGTTTGGTGGGGCAAAGGGTTATTTACAATGTTAGCTGAACAACAGTATTAATGGAAACCATCGACAAGATCTGAGGTTCAGAGAATGTGAAGAGTGTGCTGGCGCAAAGATCTGTGTAATTGGATTATGGGATTTCTGGGCTGTTGTATTCATACATGAAAAAGATCTATGGTAAATTTGATGAAGTTTTTGTGACAGTCATTAGGTGGAATGAGGCCTTGGCTTGCCTGGAATAAGTGGAACACGCCAGCACAATGACTGAAGCATAATTTATCAAGGAATGATGAGGGTTTACTGACAACATTTTGTTATTGGCTCATGAAGGAACATGGATCTGTGATTTGTATCAAATTGCTAATTGGTTATACATGCAGATGGTGTGAGAAAGGGCAGAATAGCTGACCCCACTTAGGCAATAAGTAAACAAGAACCGTTTTTAATTTTTTTTTATAGCTGTTATTTTGCCATGCAGTTTTATCAAAAATTACATTTTCCACTGCCATTGAATTAGGTGTGAAGAATTTAGTAGCAGTGTAACACTACATACACGTACACAGGAATTTTAACATTTTGGCTTGCAAACCAGTTGGTCTGTTCCTGAGCCACAGTGGATATTTGTCTTTTGATTGAACACGCTGTTATCTCTAGAAGACGTACACAGCTGGCTTCCTGACCAGTCATGAGAACGAAATTCAGAAACTTTAACAAATCGAGAAACTGACGTGCTTTCAAATTGCCTCAGTTGTGAGGATGGCCAGTGGGGTTTGTTGCGTGGATATTGCGGACATCCTGGGGTTTGGGAGATAGGTGGTGGATGGCTCTTCTACTCTTCATTGGTCTCATTATCGTGGAAACATGACAGGTTTAGGGAGCGTAAGGACTTCTATGGTACCCAACAGTGGTGGATCACCCTCTGATCTGCAGATGAATGATGCTGTGCTTTAAATGAGCCTAATCACCAGCTCACCTCAATCAATAATACATCAACTTCCCTGATCTGTTCATTTGTGCTTCCCCTCACAGACTTTTTTTTAAATTGGCGGCTCATGGTTCGACAGTTCAAAGTCGATTACTGTGAGCCAGTGAACTCTGAGCTTCTCCATTTACATATTTAGTCGTGTATTTTGAAGTTACTCACTCTGTGTAATTAATTCATTCATTTTTTTTTTCTACATTTTAATTTTGCTAATAACTTGTACATTTCTCTTTGAAGTACACACTTCTGAAAAAGTCTGTGTTATTGATATGAATAAATTAAAATGACTTCTGTGTGAGGAAAAATAATTGAACAGAGCTGCTCTTGGTTACCCATATGTGACAATTAAGGATATTAGACTACAGATGGCACCACCTGTAATTACCTGTTGAAAGTGGCACCATCATCAGGACCTAATACCCGCAGCCTCTCTCATTGGTCAAGGACGGGAAACAGAAAGTAGAAACTTCAGATATAACACAGCCTCTCTCATTGGTCAAGGACGGGAAACAGAAAGTAGAAACTTCAGATATAACACAGCCTCTCTCATTGGTCAAGGAAGTGAAACAGAAAGCAGAAACATCAGATACAATGTTTTTGACCCTTTTCCCCTCTCAAATTGGCCAAAACTGGCTGGTGGTCAAATGTCGCCTGCTCCAATGTTTTTGGCTAATTTCAACAGTAATGAAAAACAGTTTGAATGAAAATTGTAGCTGAGAAACGTCAAGATAACATGACCCAGGTAAACAGCTTTCCTCAGAAGGGATAGGATGCCTAGCACCCAACCCACACCAAGGAAAGCTGTTGACTCAATCTTAATTCAAAAGAAATGGCAAAGGACAGACATGTACCTAAAGAAACATCTCTTATGATACTTGGACCAGATCTTTTGATCTGTATACAGCTTTTATGTAAGTTTAATTCCTATGTGAGCTTGGTAAACTGTATAGCCCACTGAAGGCAAATATATGTACATGAAACCTGGTAATTTAACACATAAGACAAGAATATCTTCATGCTGTATATATTTTACATATGTTTCAACCTGTGAAATGTACTTAAAGTGAATGTTCAGACATTGAATAGAGAGTGGTTGAATTCAAGTTGGGTGGGCACAAAGACAAGTTTGATGTGTGGCAATCCTAGCCCATTGAGGATGACCTTTGACCTAGTGACCTCAGGGAAGTTTGGCAATAAATATGTAAAAATCTTGGGTTGAGAAACAAAAATTCATAAGGGAAAAAGGAAAAAACATTGACTTGCTGGCCTTGAATAAATGAAGATCTCTACAACATTTATATACTTACATGAAGAATATATTTTTATTTATAATGGAAAAATATTTGTTCATGTTTACACACCAATGCTAGAGAGTTTCTATGGATGTATCTGCCCATGTATCTATCAAAGTGAGCTAAATGGCCAAGGCAAGTAGCTGTGGTGGTTAGGAGGCTTTTCTGACTGGTTTTAATGCCACTGCATCTCATCAGGGACTGTTGGAAAAAAAAAACGCGTTTGCCTGTTTATATACATGTATCAGTTCAGCTACTGTTTTTACCACATAAAAAAACATCTATCAATGTGTCTGTGGTCACTTGATGTAGGTAGTCTTTGAATGGAGGGACTACTGTATGTATGTATGTATGTATGTATGTATGTATGTATGTATGTATGTATGTATGTATGTATGTATGTATGTATGTATGTATGTTGATCATTGAAGATGGCATTGAAAACATATGTAAGCTAATGACACCAAAAATGGTTAATGAAAGATTAAAGGTTAACCTTTACTGTCTGGAAGTAACCTTGAAGTAATATATTTTCTGCACATTGGAAAAAGTGACAGTGGGTTGAGCAGTTGGGTGTGATATTGTGGTGCACTTTGATACTTTTTTTGCTATTTTGTTTTAATGATAACAGAAATAAACATATTTCCTCAAAAATTGCCTTGCTAAATTTCAACTTGGGATGGCAGAACTATTGTGTGGCAAACAGAGGGTTAATGTGGGTGGCGGGGTGAGATGATGTGATTTGTCACGCCAGTATGATCACATACACAGGTAGTGAGGGACTAATTTGGCGTGATGACATCATTTTCCTTCATTAAATCTCTACAACTGCGCTAGTGGAAAGGCTGTAGCCTTGTGATGATTTGTCCTGGTGAAGTGCTGGTCTATCCTGAGTGGGACATCGGCAGTGTCAAGTGGAGATGTGGGAGGGTGAATTAGAGGGTAACAGGCCATTACCCTTGCACTAATGATGGCCTGGGGTGGGGCAGACAGGCGCAGGGACAATTCTGGCTCAGCCAAATGTTAGATAGACAGCACAGCTTTTAATCTGGACACCATAGCTTTTAATCTGGACACCATAGCTTTTAATCTATGGCTATTGATCAGACTTTGTTGCCACAATATCACACAAATGATTACCTGGCTTGTGCTTCAAATTTAGCAACATTTTCATCCATGCGAAAGGGCCATCTCATTTCAATTTCAGCTAAATTTTTTTTTTACTGCACTGTATAAAAATTGATGGATATTATATAGGATCTCTAAGTTAGCAATTATTTTGTTTAATTTAAACTTGTCCAGAAATTTGACTTGGATTATAGTACCTGTGCATTTATCAAAACAGTGTCCATTGATATCTGTCTGAAATTGAGAGGCTCCGCTGATGTGAGATGCTGCCCTGTGTTTGAAAGACCACTGAGCACCGTTGCCAAGCTGTACTCTTTCCGTGGTTTTCCGCCTCATGTCACCTGACATCAGCTGTCTCAAAAGACAGTTTTTCTGTTTTTAAGGCAATTATTGCGCCATGTGGTAACAATCTGCTTACGGATTTACCTCAGTTTTGTATAGAAACTATAAAGAAAGAAATTCTCAATTTGAGAATATTTAATGAGGGCAAGCAATTCTCTATGCCCCCCCCCCCCACCAAAAAGGAAAACAACACGACGGATCCCTGTTACATATGGGGATTTCCTGTGAGTGGGTTGCTCATTAAAACTAAAGTGTGCCGCATAACTGGTTATCACTCAGTTGATTCCATGATGCGATATTACAAATAGGGGAAAGCTGAACACCTAGCTCAGCATCAAGAAAAAGATGAAGGACAATTCTGAAGAGAGACAGTTAATACTGTCTGCTTACAATGTGCTCACCCTGCGATTTCTTGGTTTGTTTTTGTACGATCTGTCAAATGCGGAAAATGAATGCGACTGGTTCATGTAGAATGTCTTGTTACTGGATATCATGAATGTCATTGCAACTTAATTATCCACATTAATAAATCATAAAATGCTACATTTGAAAATTATCTGGTGAATCATGTTGCATTTGTACAAATTAATTGATTACCTTTGGGAGTCATCAGGGGAACTTTAATCATTTTAGAGATTTTGAGGCATTCTCCTGTAAATTATGGAGGAGAACCTGAGGATCTGAAAAGGGTTTGATTTAAATGAAGAAGAAAATCATGAAAGTGGATTTTGAAAAGTATTTGTATATACATAAATACATATCATATGTATGTATTTTATTTTTGGAATGTATGGGACTTGTATTTGTATATACATAAATATATATCATATGTATGTATTTTATTTTCGGAACTTGTGGAACGTGTGATAATTGCACTATTTGGATGAAAATATAAAAGAAGAAAGAGATTGTAATTATCACAATATTTTTGCTCATATAATAAAAAGTGCAGACATGTCCCAGGTGCAAAGTGAGCTGTTGCAGATGTGTGTATTGAGATTGTGGGCTTGGTGCCAATACACGTTTACAACAACAAAAAAAGAAAAACCTGGTTTTCGTCAGGCAAACTGATTGCTGATACAGCTCAAACAGATTGTGCAGCATATGCCAGAGGCAGTAATATTCAAGATTATTAGATGGAGTCAACTTTCCATTTTCGGGAGTGTCTGTTTGGGTTATAATTTTCCTGGCATTGTGCGTGGGCTATTGAACGAGGAAAATCCCATTTTGTCGGTAATACTGGCAGATTACACAAGCTGATGACGAGAAGCTCATCAATGTGTTTAAAGCAAACTGGTCCGGAAGCACAAAAAGAAAAAAAATGAGCAGGGAAGGCTATTCCATTAGCTGAGGATTTGGAAGAGCTATAGGTTTTCAATGGCTTCACCACTATGATTACAAGCAGATAGGTATTTCGCATTCCTGACTGAAATGTAATGTTACTTCCGTTGCCATTAAAAGTGACTGTATGGTGAGCCATGTATACAGATTAATATTAATAGTAATGAATTTCCTATGCACTGCCTGTTGAGAATCATGATCTGCTCTCTTGCAGTTCTGGTCTTTATTAATATGAACCGTCACCAGATAGAAAATTACTTTTTTGGCTTCCGGGCATTTTCATGGCAAGTTGTCAGGAAAAAGAAAAGATATTTTGTGCGTACAAATTCAATTGGATACATTTTGGTGAGTGAGTTACCTCAGAAAAGATGATTTGCAGGCTAGCTTTCTGTATTTTGTGTGAAGGCAGGGTCTGTGGAATAAGCAAACTGTACAGCAGGCAAGTTGGTCATATGTGCACTCAGACTTGCCCAAAGGCCACATCTATTAGGTGACCAGCTCTGTTGAGGGGCTTGTCTCATTGTTAAACAAACAAACAAAACAAAACAAAAAAACAAAAAACAAACAACAAACAAACAAACAAACAAAAACAAAAACAAAAAAAACAAACAAAATGAAAAACAACAGAAACTGCGACAATCAATGAACATTCAAAGATGCAGTGCTTTGTTTGACACCAGGTCACTTAATGCAGAAAGACTGTCAAGGAAACAAGGTCTGCAGCTCAGGCAATTACAACATGAGATATAGCTGCTGGTTTGTGCTTCAATGCCAGTTGGTGGATGATGAGGCTTGAGGTCTGTGCGCTGTTATATCATTCTAACTGCTAGCTACAGCTTAGGAATGCTGGGTAAGAGTAGACCATGCCAGAATGAGGCAATTTGGTGGAAAGCAATGGTTGAACTCACAAAATTGCTCATGAAAATAATTCTGTAATTACATTGAATGACTGGACATGGGTGCAAGTGAATGTGGTATCACCTGTCTTATACAGATTGACGGCAACTAATTTACCAACAAATTGCCTGATGCAAGGCGTAATTTCTCCACAGTGACTGGCTAAGGCTGGAGGGAGGATATGATTGGCTGACTGGCTAGGATGCAGTGAGACTGGCAGACTTGGTAGGGAGATAGACAGGCACACAATAATATCTAGCCAGTAGGGGTCTGGCATGGCCCTAATGGATTAATTCCATCATTGTGCTAGCAGTTCACTTTTCTATGTAGGTGTACTCTAACTGGAATTAAGGGAACACTATTCATGTTCCTCACAAAAAAGACATTAAATTCAAATACCGAAACTGTCTGCCTTAAATCATGTAAGTATCGGTAGTTTTTGCATTACAGTGGTTGCTGACTATACAGACCACTCCAGGGAGAGACCATCTGTCTTGAAAGACCAACTTTACAGGATATTTTGCCACAGGTTCTACAACTCCCAGTCCCAAGTTTTTTGGGTATCTCCCGAAATTTAACTCGTTTCTTAAAGTCTCTCGATCTCCCGAATCTTGAAAAAAACCCTCAAATTATCAATTTTTTGTGTAAAAAAAAGTTAACATTTTGGATAAATTGTTTGTGTTATGACAGTGATTTTGTGCATTTACCGCTAACTGACTGTGGTTATCAGCATTTTAAATGTGTGTTCCTATTCCCTTTCTTATAGCTGATTTTTGGAATTTTAAACCACCAGAGTGCACCATTCTAACTGTATATTTACAAAAATGGCATGCCCCCCCTCCCCCTTCGAGCCCTCCCCCCAGCATCTGTGCGATCTCCAGAATTCCTACTGATACATCAGGAACAATTCCTGACGTGGGAGAAAATAGCTTGGATCCTCTGCTTTGCTGAATACTTTTCATTTAATTTATACCTTTCTTGAAAGACCACCTGTCTCAAGAGACCACAATTTGGTCATCACTAGGGGTGGTCTTTCAAGCCAGGTTACACTGTACGTGTCAAGTCATGCTCCATCTGTGTCAAGGGCAGCTGGAGCACACCTCACCAGGCAAAAGTACAGATAGAAGGCATTTACCAGGTCAGTGATTAATAAGATGATCTACATGAAAGCTGAACTGTCAATGCAAATTTCCCATGTAGTGTTCCATACAGTGATCCCTGACAGCAAGAAGGAATTTAACAGGCCTTTTGTGTGCAATATTCTTTCCTAAATTAATAGTGTTTTCCTTTTCCCACACCAATACATAGTACACATTGTAAAATTTATTGTAAAATTATATACATATATGATTTTTTCCAGATCAACACATGGTAAACTCTGGAAAATTTATGCTAAATTTTTTGTCTTTATGTTACATGTTTATTTCAATTCAGTACATAAATTGCCATCTTGAATTTGTAGACAAAGTGAGATGAAGGGATGAGTTCAGAAAAAAAAAAACAGACAAAAGAAAGTCCAGTGCAAAGAAAGAACTAACTGTGTGCAGTATGTGTACTTAGGCTAAAGGGCAACTGAAAACCATTATTCATATGGATGACCGTAAAATTGGACAAAATCAATGGTTGTGTCGTCAGTTGATTAAGACTGGTAGAGCCTGTGGCTATAGTACTCTACATTAATTCTGGCACTGCACCATAAACCACGCACAAATATGATGAATTATCCGCCATTTGGCCGTGACTCCATGCATTTAGTCTGGGCACAATGACAGCATCCACTTAATGAATCATGTTGATCTGGTTAACCCTTTGCAGGCCATATTATAAAAGACTCAGTCAATAACTTTCCCTGACCGACCCATGACGGCAGGAACAAAGATGTCCATCAGTGGTGGCCTGTTTATTAGGCCTTCATGTTTAACTGCCAGTCTAAACAATCCTCAGTATATTTCAAAATATTTTGAGAAAGCACATCAGTAAGTAACAGGACTTCAGCAATAGGGCAGCCAAAGTTACAGGTCACTGAAGATGTGTGTGCCGTGGAAACTATTCAAAAATACCCACATCTGTGCAAAAATTGAAAGGGGGGCGGGCCGTGAAAAAAAAAACTTATTTTTGTATATCACAAGTTCTTTTTTTACAAATTTACAATGCTATAAGTACATTTATTTTTGCTCTAAGTGGTGTAATTGAAAATGTTCAAACATATAGATTTTTGTTAAAAGACATCAAAAAGGAAAAGGAAAACACTTCACATGTACATGTATGATTATTATATATAGTGCTGTACAAAAGGCAGCAAGTCAATTATTGCCATGGAATCACATTAGTCCAACCAGTGGGCCCCTTTAATAAACTCTATGGTATGAAATTATAATTGCATATGGCATCAAGTCTATGCCCGGTGGCACCACCACCGTGTGGAATTTTATTTGTTCCACACATGATTTATCTAATGTAGAATTTGTTACAAAAGTTATCCCTGATTACAAGGGACCTCATTATGTGTTGTCAAACAGGGACTTGATATTGCCATAACCAGTGAAACATGTATCCCAGGCTATGTAAAAAAAAATGTTGGGGTACAATATGTGTGTGTGTGCATGTGTGTGTGTGTATGTATGATGTATATATATATATATATACAACTAGCAGTGTATCAGTACAGGTGGTGGCTCTTTTGTTTCCACGTTGTAAATCATACAAAAAAACTGATGTTCCTGTCACAGAAGAATATCAGTAGGTACCACAGAGAGATTTTTTCTAATGAAACAACCCACTTTAAACTTATTTCAAATGAAAGAGCTCTCAAAAAGAGAGAAAACAGTGTTTAATTCATTGAAATCGGACCAACGGGTGATTTTTTATCAATTTTTAACGATTTTTTTCTAACGGCTGGACTTAGACATTTTTCAGGATTTTCAATAATGAGACAAAAACCCAACTTCATGGTACCATGTACTTAGAAGGACCCCCCCCCCCCCCGAGAAACTAAAAAAGCATAACTTGTCTTCATTATACAACAAGTTTTATTATATATGATAAAAGACACTCAAATACATTGCATTTCACTGTTATAGGCTCACAGAAATCACATATCACATTATCAGTGTATGTTGTGGAAGTTGGTTCTGGTGATGCAGATATAGAAAATAACCAAACTGCTGCGTGCCTGTATACAGAAGTATATTTCCATACCATGTACCTGTACCTCAACCCCTGCCAGTATCTGTTATGTACCCACAACAATCTTCTCCTGACGCAAAGTTCCTCTGTTTTGTGTAAAAGACCTGCTTGCATTAAAACTTTAACATTATAGACACAGATGCAAAGAGTTTGCAATGTGTCTAAATACTAAATGCAAAGAATATACTTATTTATTCTAAATAAAAAATACAAAAAGTATAGTAAGTATTTATACATAATAAATGCAAAAGAGTATACATTGATTATTAATGCTACAGGTATATAAAAAGATACAAAGAGTATCAATATATATGAATAACAAAACATGCGAAGAGTATACAATGTATATAAACATGACATAAAACTTACCAAGAGTATCAATACATGTAAATAATGAGAAATGCAAAGGGTACACAATCTACATAAACACACACAAAAAGATTCAAATAGTGTCAATATATACAGATAATAAAAAATGCAAAGAGCACACAATGTATGC
The DNA here is from genome assembly GCA_964020975.1 of Hermodice carunculata. Lineage (NCBI taxonomy): Eukaryota > Metazoa > Annelida > Polychaeta > Eunicida > Amphinomidae > Hermodice > Hermodice carunculata. The sequence goes on from OZ026623.1 coordinate 28,941,562, forward strand.
CCCGGGGCAGAGCTTGGTAATGAAACTAGACTCTGGATATCTAATATTAACCTAACACTTGCAACCTTGTTTGCAGGCTGGGAAGGGGGTGGGGGTGGGGGACTGATTATATATACATGTGTATGTATGTACAAATATATGTACATAATATTAAATAACATTCCATCTCAGGTGATGTGGGCCCATGCTTTGTGTGTGAACTTTGTGATATCCTGAAGAGTGGAGACAGTTGATTCAAGTTGCAAAGATGCAATACACAGGACAGATTTGATCAAATTTCACAGAAGACATTTGCCAGTTTCAATTGTCATAAGACAATTACAATTCATGTAAATCACGCAACTTTCATATTTTCCAAGTCAGTGTTCATGTTTCATATACAATGTAGATAATACCCTAATGACCCACTACAATTTTTCACCACTGGGATTGTTCCACTGGATGATGATAACATTTCTGGTCAAGAAAGAGGTAGAGTTAGAGCCTTGTCGAGCGGCTCGACTTTTTGTGACTGCACAAGGTGAAGGGGCAGAATTGTTGAGTCTCTGGTGTTGACGATGTTATCGTGGAAGTTACGCAGACAATTGATGTGGTAAGAGAGAAAAAAGTCCATGAAAAACACGATACTTACACAAATAGAGAAACAATGGTGAGTTTGCCCCCCTTATATGCATATGGAAATGAGACGGAAAGGTGAGCTGAGCTATGGGTGAGGGGCGGTGTTTGAGCTCTTTGTACAAATATATGCAGAATATCTGTTTTCACTATGCAGTCAATTCCAGCTGATGTTAGTTAAATGGGGGATAAATACCAGTGGATTGGAGAGAGTGCTGGCTCAGGCAGCCCTGAAATCAGAGCACCTCTTGGTGGTTCATAGCTGCATTGTACGGTTAACTCCCTGGGGGCTCCACCTTTTTTTGGATGTAACAAAATTGCTGTTTTCTATATTGCCTCCTGGTTGGACATGTTCCAAGCTTTCACTTTTTGCCTGGAGGGGAGACTGTGTGGAGGTAGGTTTGTTCAGCAGGCTGCTCTCAGAGAGAAAGCCCTGGAAGTGACCCGGTTATGACAGGCATGTCTGCCTCTAAAACACACGCCCTGTCTGCACTGTGTCACAGACAGTCCCCATTGTCTTGACAGCCCAGGCCCTCAGAGACCCCCTCTTGTAGAAGACCACTTTTTGAAGTTCCAAATGGTATTCTTCCAAAGGTAATCAACCTGCCATGAGAGACCACCTGTATGATAAGGCTGTTTTCTTTAGAAAACAAAATTAGTCTCTTGAGTCTAAAGGCGTTGCTGCTGTACCAAGCTTGTAGCATAGGTCAGAAATGTCTGAGAGGAGAGCAGTTTGGTACAGCCTGACTGGAGATAGTATGTTGAGGTGATATCGGTTAGAACTGGGTGATGTTAAAGAGTTAATGCGTAAGTGATCTAAAGGCAAACATTTGTTTGGTCTCTGCTTTAACACCTGGTAACTACCTAGTAATTGAGCCACTCCAGTCGGAACATCACACAAGTGGAGGGTAGTGTTTGAACAGTTACCCCCCCCCCCCCAGCTTTCAAAGTCACTCCTACATGCCACGCACAAGCAAATCTTCCGACATACCTGATACCCTGTCTTCTTCACAATGTGTTTTTAAATATGCAGTAGTCCCTGTAAGGGAGAGATCACTGTACAGATTTGCAAGTCCTATACTCCCCATGTTAATCTACCTGTCATGAGAGACCACATCTTTTTTAAGACCGCCTTGTTTTGCTGCTGTAAGGATGGTCTCTGCTAACAGGGGTCACTAGTCTTCAGAGACTCCAACCTACAGCTTCATACGAACTGGAGATTCTCCCTCCTGGAGTACTATTGAAACTGGAGATGTGACGGAGTGTAGTGACTGTGCTGGGGGATGGGTCTGGGAGGGCAGCACCTCCTCCTGGGGTGAGAAACTTTGGAAAAAAGAAGAGTTAAAATGGTGTATTTTGATGATTTTTTTACCTCGTCCATTTTTTTATCTGGGCAGGAAAAAACGTATTCTAAGCGGGAGAACAGAAAAATTTGGAAAAAGGGCAAAAAAATGGAAGATCTCCTGCTGAAAACGGGTGGGTTGGAGTCTCTGAGTCTTATGGTGTTCTCAGTCTGGTAGGGTCACCCTTCTGTAATTAAAAAACCACCACAATTGGGGGGAGGGGGGGGGGGAGAGGCACAAAGGAGACAATACAAGATAAATGTACATTTCCTGTAGTGAGATAATGGTCTCATAAGAAGGTGGCCTTTTGCAAGGGGGGCCTTATTAGAGGGGTCCACTGTATGTAAAAAGCCATATGGGGTAAAGGATGTTAGCTTGTACTTAGGGCTTACCATATTCTTTCCTATAAACACCCGAGGTGGATACAACAGAACAATTTAGAACCCAAGTTTGAATATTATGCTATTGGTAAAATACTATGAAAAAGGGAGAATTGTTTATCAGTCTGATTCCAAGGAGGTCGGGGTTGGGGTGATGGGGCTGGGGGCGTATTAGAGCATCTGTCAAATGGACATGCCAGAGGCCTGACAAAGAGAAATGATCAAATTTCAGAGAATTTTTTGCCAATCACAGCCTTTAACACAAAATCACACTTCATGTAAGTTGATAACAGCTTTCACGTTTTATTTAGAGTTCTTCATTCATGTTCCACATATTGGTGTCATATGTAACGTTCAAATGCAAATAAATTTCTACTTTATTTCAACCAGAGAGTAGCTTGAGAGATCAGTTCATATCACAAAGTTGTTGGTGGCTAATAAGGGCAGAAATGTATGCAAAAGTAGTTCCGGTAGATATCGTGGACCTGTACATCAGGTGTGCTATAGTTTTGCTTGAGAACGTTATTAAGATATTATTCCTAAGTCTCGACAATTTGCGTGTAATTTGCTGTGGAAGCAGGGAACTCGTCAGAAAGGGAAGGAATGACTGCTGCGGAGAAACTGTGGTCCTGTCACACAAGGCCAAAACAGGGAAAGAGATTTGTTTCTCATCATTTCATCAATTATTATTTTTTCGAAGATGCATTTCAATTCTTTTCATATTTACCAAAACCTGACCTCTCACTCTCTCTTCTTAAAAGAAAAAAAAAATAAACGTAACATATTTTATGCAAGACTGGTCACTGAAGCAATAGTTTCATGTTGTGATGGTTCCCCAGTAGAGGTCTCTGCAGTACTTTTGCAGGTTACAAACTTCAGAGGTTCACGTACAAGAGATTTGGTCACATGACTTTAAGAGCGTGCTCTGGTTTGAGTCCTGGTTGGTCCCAGTGGACACATGACTGAAGTGTACATTTTCTGAGGCTTGTGGGTTTTTCCAAAAATTGTAGCTTTTAATAAACCTGGCCATTCATACAACACACCTCTCATCTCAGTCCTGGTCCTGCAGGCAAGCTGACACAGGTTTCATCCATTGTTTTCAATAGTTAGGCTTCAGCAGTGCCAGCAATATGCATAAAAGATATTTTTGAGTCAGTGTGTGAACACAGACTTGTTTTTCCTCTAATACTTTATTCTTTCTTTCTTTTCTTTCTTTTTTTTTATTCCTGTGCCAGTTTTGTGGTCAGTTTTTCTTGGACAGTATTGTACCGAAAAGTACCAAACTTGGCATGGTCATAGACCTAGTCGTAAAAATTTTTGTCTTAGTGCATTCCATGCCAGTCATGACATGTAGCAGTTTTTTCCTTACACTCATTTGTATTTATTCCGAGAATTTTGTGCTGAAATTCACAATGTTGCATACTAGCACAGTTTAAAGTAAGTTAAATCTGAAACAAAAGACCCAAAATATCATTCAGGCACCATGTAACCCAATGACTGTCTATGAACTTGACCTGTAGGTCAAGGTCATTCATGTAAATATCGCATCATGACTACTGGCTCAGGAAAGTGAATGTTTACTTAGGTGCAATTTCAAAGGTTTTTTTTGTTTGTTTGTATGTTTGATTTTTAATATGGAAAACATCCTCTGTAGGATTATTATGCCAATGTTAAGAAACCATGCATACTTACTGTCATAATAATGTGAAAAGATTGTACAAATTTTAAAAAGTGATCAAAAAATGATCCACTGTGATCAAGTTACATCTTTGAGAAAAAAGAAGTAGCAGTCCATATTCCTTGAGATGTCATGCTAACATTGAACACCATCTTTTGAACACAAAGATGTAACGTCATCTCCTGGAACCTGACTGAGATGGCATCCAAATATACACCTTTAAATGTTTGTAAAAAATACACAAATGGTTTGAATAAGCTGGTTTTCAATAGATGTCTCGTCTATTATGATGTTCCTTTGTGACAAAAATATGAGATGCTGCAGTCAATACTTTTTTTAGAATTCAGGGCTCACCAATTTGTATGGTTTCTACCCTAGGATAAATGAAATTGCAATCAGGGCAGGTCAGAATTTCCGAGTACTTGTCCTTGGAGTAACAAAAATGTTTTTATAGTAGATTTGAATGGATGTGGCTAGCGAATCAGAACCAAAGACAAATGAAATAATCAAAAAAGCCTCCTTGGATGATTACAGCAGCAAAGCAGAACTGATGAGCTCAGTAGATGTTTATGGTACATGTAATATCATTGGGGTGGAGAGAAAAACTGATAGAAGGACTGACAATACCATCTGGCACTTTTTGCCAAAGGTCAAAATAGAAAGAAAGGGTTTGCCAGTTTATGCACTTCTTTAAAAACTTCAATAAATTAACAAGAAACATATTTTTCATTTTGGAGGCCTAGATAGTCTCGTGCCAGCAATTTCCTCCGTTTCTGGGCTCTTCCTTCTCGGCCTGGCGGGTGATTATCGCCTGTTGAGACCAACACGTGAGACAACCAATAAGTACACACCATATTTCAGTGGTATTGACAAATGTAAACACTCAGAGCTCCAACTCTGACAGAACAGGAAATAAATCTTCACAATCCAATCCCAAGCCAAAGAATAACTCAAACAGTATGAGAGTATATAATCTCCGTTGCCATTTAGTTTGTTGACGCCGACATTATTAGTCGATTGTGAACATGTCAGAATTAGCCCAATTGACAGGGACCATTCATTGTCATGGTGTTGGGGAAGAAGTGATTGGCAGGGATCAATCATTATTGTAATGTTAGGGGACCTGATTGATGTGGATTAGATAATGTTGTGGTATTGGAAGGAAGTGATTAGCAGGGACCAGTCATTGTTTTGGAGGGAGAGGTGGGGAGGGGGGGGGTCCAGCTGTCCTTGCCATGTCAACATTCACACTAGGCAGCTGATTGAACTAAATTCTCTATGATTTGCAACCCAGGAATTTCTGAATGATTTAACTAGTGATTACATATGCAACATATTTTGTGTGTGTGTGTGTGTTTTTTTTGTTTGTTTGTTTGTTTGTTTTTTTTGTTATTTTGTTTAAAATTTCACACTATGATCGTAGAGGCATGGATAGTGGTTTTTGCATTGCTTAGCAATCCAGTCTTTCTACAGCTGCCTGCGTAGTAGCTGTAGCATTGTCAACTGGTACATATTGACTTGAGACAAGGTATAGCAACAGCTGAACCAAAAGTTCCTTTGGTGAGGAATATACAATTCCCCTAAACTTCAGGTAAGATCTAAAGGCACAAGTATTATCAGTGTTGAATGAGGTAATGACCACATTAATGTCATGCTTGAAAGTGGTATCTTCCATGTGGTTCTTTGTGTTACGGCTGTCGCACTGTACTTCACAGCCTATGTATTAGAGAATACAACTGTCAGTGCATGCTCAGTATTAGAATTATTTCATATATGCCTGCCAACACATGTGGAGATTTTGTCAAAATATCATTTATTTCAATCAGCATGTCTGTGCCCTGATAAGAAAAAGTCTTGAATTTCTGCCAGTTGACAGGTTTTATAAGATAGAGTTTCAATCACTTTGTTTTCATACAAAACCCACGTATGCAGATAAAGTGTTTGCTATGCTCTTATTACAGTTGTACATTGTATTCACTTTGACAAGACTGGATTGAGCGTAGATGGCTTGATCAAAATTAAAGCAAGCCACAATTTGCTAAAAGTGTAATTTACAGAGTAAAGGGAAGTTGTCACAGGCATTGCATTAAGTCTGACATTTATTAGCAGACCTGCACGCAAGGCACTGTAGCCATGTCAACTTTCATTTTATATCTGCCAAGGGATCCTTGATTAATTCTTTGATCCCTGTTTTCTAGCTGACGAGGGATCCTTCCTTTATTCATCTGATCCTCGTCAAGATTTGTCATCATACAAATGCATATTTCTCTTTAGATTCCTGTCACAAAACTTATCGTGTTCATGTATGAACTCATCAAAGCAGCATGCCACTGTTGTGTTGAGGTCAAAGGTTATATCAATTTTGAAAAGATGCCAAAGGTCAAAGCTTGTCTTTCCATTGTTGAGGGGATGCCATTGACAGTCTTAAAGCCTGTTGTTGGCACAATGACACTCAATTTATTATGAAAATGACAGGGCTAGCAGTGTTAGGGGTGGTAAGTCTGGGGTGAGGGGGCTCAGGTTACAGGGCATTCAGAGGCCTTTTTGGCCACCAGGGGAGCCCCTTGTCCTATGCACCCTACCCCTATTTCATGCGTTTACAAGATTCAGGACCCCACATTGAGGCTTTTTGTTACTGGCCCCACAGCACTCTTTGTGTGGGTTAAATCCCCATTAAGCTCAAATTTTGAACTTTTCCTCTCTGAAAATTAACTTGTCCCAGACCACAGGGCTTGCTTCAATGTCAAACCTTGGGATTATTTCTGCATTGAACAATTAACTCATTCCACCCTGATAGAAGACTGAGTCAACAGCTTTCCTTGGCGCGCTCTGGACGCATTGCGCCCAGAGCGCGCCAAGGAAAGCTGTTGACCATGGGCATATAATTTGGAATGATCTTCCATGCAAGTTTCATCCAAAATATTGAAATATAATCCCTAAATTAGTAAAATACAATTAGCAGACGACATTTAAATATTAGCGGGAAAAAGCATCATCAGGGTGGAATGAGTTAAGTCTTCTTTATAGCATGCCTGGTTGTCAGAAAATTCTGGCATGATTCTGATTTGTTCATTGGTTTTATTTTCAGCAAACTGTACAGTGATGGTGTTTTGACAGTCACTTATGTTCATATACATAGTGGGCAATATGTATATTGGAATCATGGCTCCTGTTAACATTGTATTATCAAATGAAGATATAAGTTGTCCAGTTATTTTCATTAATATTGACTCTTTAGTTTCCACTTTGTGGTGTTGAATGTTCAATGTTGTAATATTCAGTTTCTTTTGTGCTAAGGCTAAGTATGCACAGACTTAAATTGTTAAAACATATTATATACACATGATAAAATATATATATATATATATATATATATATATATATATATATATATATATATATATATATATATATATATATATATGATCATGTTCATGATATATGTATGAGTCACAACAGGTCCTATAGACTCAAAGTGTCTGGACACAGGGTGATACATACAGTAGTCCCCCTCTTATAAGGCCACCCCAAATGCTGCCAAAAAGTGGCCTTATAAGAGGGGTGGCCTCTCTTGAGGGGGGAATATAACGGAAATGCCATACTGTCTGCACAAGAATGTAGGCCTGTCAAGAGGGGCGGCCTCTGGTGAGAAGGGCCTTTAAAGAGAGGGACCACTATATATAACAGTTGCTTCTGTATTGGGGCAAGTTGAATTGTAGCTGGGAATACAGTGAAACCTCATTATAACGACACTCAGTTATCCGACATATTCAATACAATGACACAAATTTTCATGGGAAAAAGTTTATTTTCATTGTTGTTTGATTCATTTATCTGACATATTCAGTTATCTGACACATCTCTTAGGGAACAGATGGTGTCATTATAACGAGTTTTGACAGTACTTAGAAATTTGGAAGCATATGTAACATTAAATGTTGAGGTCCTCACAAACGAGACGTTACATTTGGTTGAGTTATAGAAAACGCAAATGTCAAATCCTGGACAATTATACCGATGCAGCCACAAAAAATAGCATGTTTCATGTGAATAAAAAAATCTTCATGTGGCTATATAATAGACTGCAGCTCACATATCTGGTCTACATAAACAAGATACAAAATGAACTTGTGTATATTGGAATTTAATCGGCATTGATTGCGCACAGGGTACTTGTCCATACACTGGGACTATTTTTGCGTCTTTTGCTTATGGGTAGTCATTCTAATCACCTGTACCGTGACAGTGTGCATATGACTAGCTACCCACTCACTCAGGTGTCCCATTCCCCCATCGCGTGTCTGTTATATCTCCGCTGAAAAGGCTCTTGAACATGAGCGGCCACAAGTGGATGGTGTATGGTGGTTACATAAAGCCACCCTATTGGAGGATGCACTGCCACAATACCTGGAGCTGCAGGCTTCCCAGGCCCATCTGTACCTACTACCTGTAAAAACCCATACATATATTCTTCCCAAAAAATATTTACTTGGTTATGATTCTGTTACAACCAGACTCATCAGAATGCACCATTAAAAAGTTTCATTTACAATGCCCCCCCCCCCCTCAAAAAAAAAAAATGGTATCCAGGGTTGATCTTCCATATTTTGTGTCACTTGTATATTTTGCTGTGTTGCTATCACTGAACTGGCTCTTGGTCATTACAGTACCCAGGGATCCCTTGCTAGGGCATAGTTCAGACTTTTTCATTTCGTCCCAGATGAGCATATGACACTTGCTCTGACTGTGAAAAAAAAGTACAAAAAGTAGGAAAGAATTTACAACAAAACCAGGAATACTACAAAATACAGAGGGTGGACCCTACAGGAACTGCTGGGACTTCCAACATGTGTCCAACTTTGTGATTTTACCTCTGCATGTGGAGAATTCCAGTTCATCACACTGGTCTCAGGCTCTCAGTGGACAACTCCAGCTGTCACACCACAAGTTCGTGTGGATTTTGAATTTGCTGGCAAGTCATACTATATGGCTGCCTTTGCTACAAGGCCAGCAGCAGCATCACTTGTCCGACATTATGCAAAAGCCTTGGACCAAGGCCTCACCATTAGGCATACTAACTCATTCCATACCAGTCCCTGATTTTTCCGTATATTGACCAAGATTTAAGACGACAATTGCATATTTAAATTCTTCATGAAAAGAGCTTACTTGCAAGTACCAGCATGCCCATAGTCTTAAGTCAGTGGTTCTGGCACTGCCTGGCAAGGATCTGCTGGCAAGAGGTGATGGTCAGATGAAGAGGTTTTTTAACCTGTTTAAGTGCCCACTGCCCCCAAAACTGTAGCAAGAAGGCTCACATAAACAAAATTATCTTTATATGTCACAATTGTGCTACCACAAAGTGTTTTTCTGAATCAGCCCCAGGGTGTCCCCACTGATAAAGCCCACACCACCAAGAGCCCCACCCCCACCCCCACCCCCACCCCTCTTATATGACACGGACCATATGGAGAAAGTGCTGTTTTCTGTTGTATTGTCCCCCACAAGAGAGACCACTCCTCTATTCTGGCCTGGGGTGGCTTCATGGGGGGGGGGGGGGAGGCATTTGTACTTAAATACTTGCCTCCAAGTACAATGCTTGCCCTTATAATACTGCTAGTTACAAGGTGGTTACTCAGTGGTTACCATGGCTCCTACTGAAGCACCTTTCCCATTACATCTGCGTTAAAAGTGCCCTGGTTATAAGGTAGTTTTGCTATAACACAGTCTGGTCTATGGACCCCAACACCAGGGTTATAAACAGAGATCACTGCAGCTGGAAGTCAACCAGAGATTTTTAGTCAGGTAGCTTTAGCCAGAAACTCGTCTGCATGCTATTTTGTCATACTGTCAGGTGCTGTTTTTGGTCACAACTGTAGTGAACGTAAAATGCTTTCGAGGGAGCTCATGTCTGAGTTGTAATGTGCGTATCTTACTTTGTGTCTTGCAGAGAGGACCTGGAGTTGGGGCGTATGGTGCGGTCATTGCACAGCGTACAGATGAAACGAGAAGCGAGCCAGCACAAACAGCGATCTCAAACTCTTGCAGTCATCCGGGAAAAATTCCCATGGGCCATGCGAAACAATTCTTTGCCGAACTACTTTCTCCTTGGAGGATTACCATCACAGGCCACATCACACCAATGGACAGTTTACCAGAGAGGGGCTCTTGTGTTCCTTCACCATCACCGCTCTGCTGGCACAGCCTTCAGACAGTGTCTGGATAGTATTGGCAAAGAGAATTCCTTTGCCATGTCACCTGTGATGACTAGTGACAGTAGGCAAGACTGGGACGACCGACTTGTTTTTGACACCACTTATCGGGATCGTTTAAAAGTGCACCGAGGACAGTTTACCTTTGGGATGTGTGGAGATGTACGCAGACCGTGCTCGTACTTTACGTTGTTGCGAGACCCATTAGCTCGAGCAGTCTCAAGCTACAAATACTGCAAAGAGGCACTGGCGGATGAAATGTGTAGCGTTCTCAATGCCAATAAAGTGACTCTCAAACAATGGATATTGCATCATGGGAGTTTACTTTTCCAACAGTTAGTGTTCAATTCAGACTGGTGCCACCAAGTGGTTAACACAAGTGCTGTTGCTCAAAAAGAAAATATGATCAACACAAACCGTTTGCCCTGTTGGTATAAGCACAAACTGCAGATGTCCACCCTCACAGGGCTGGAAACGAAACATTTGTTGGACCATGTGTTGGCCAGTCTGGACCAGTGGCTGGCGGTGGTAGGTCTAGTCGAAGATCTAGAGAGTTCAATGCTGATGTTTGAGCATGTTTACAAACTACCTTTCACACAGTGTGGCAATATTAAAAAGTTTGACACAAACTTCAATGTAATGGACAACAGTGCAAATCGAAAGAAGCGGAGAGAGTCCTGGTACGACGACAATGACCCAGAGTACCTGTATTATGATTATGATGTACGTGGTGCTTTGGACGCAGACTATAGGATTTACAAAAAGGCGAAGAAAATTTTTCAGCTTCAAAAACAGATTTTGCTCAATAAAGTTTCCAGGTGAAACAATTTAAGTCAAACTTGGGTTTGACATTTGCTCTTCGGGCCACATGGTAACGCAAGTTGACGGAGTATTTCTGTAAATAATGGTGCATAATAATGAAGAAAAAAAATGGTCAAAATGGAGGAATACAAATTATCACTTTTTCCCTGGAGTGAAGATTGAGTTTAAGACTGGACAGGTTTCCTTGGTGTGGAGGGTGTGCCAAGCATGCAGCCTATAACAAGGCAAGCTGTTCAGGTGCGGCATGTTATGTTGATAGGTTTCATGCACAATTCTCAAGTTGTATTTCTTTACCTGTGAAATCTGTCACAAAAATCACTGAAGCAGACAACGTTTGACCTCGAGCCTATTTTGGCCAGTTCAAGGGGGAAAGGGTGAACAGGGACAAAGACAACCAATAGATTGTCTCTAATATTATGGGGCATAAAATGCTTGGATAACGCATAATGTACGAGATATTGTCGCTTTTGTAAATAAATATATGGATCGTAATGAAGTGTTTGGTTTTTAGCTCAGCTGACTTGTCAGTGAGCTGAGTGTATAGGATGGGTGGTATTCTGTTGTCTATCCATTCCCATTTCATATGTTCAACTTCTCCAAAATCATAGGCCACACTCTCTTCAAACTTGGTGAGAATGCACTGTGGGTGGGTCTCTGCCAAGCTTGTCCAAATGGTCAGTGTCCAATGATTTTTGGATTTTTAGCTAAGCTGACTTGCTTATTTTATGGTCCTTCATCCATCATCCGTCAATCAACAATTCACAGTTTCGACTTATTCTCACAAACCGTTGGCTGGATTCACTTGAAACTTGGGTCTCTACCAAGTTTGTTCAAATGGCCAGGGCACAGTGATTTTTGTTTGTTTGGTAATTTTTGGCAAAATCATTTAAAAAAATCTTCCTTCTCCAAAAACCACTCAGCCAATTGCTTGGAAATTATGTAGGGACACTTCTGAGGACCCCAAGGCCTTAATTGTTCCCCAGGTGGCACTGTGATTTTTTCAATTTTTTTAAAGGAAATTTTTGTGCGGTTTCCCTATTTTTGACTTCTTTTCCAAAGCTGTCATCTAGATTCTTCTGAAACTTGATGGAAGTGAAGCTTGTTGAAGGGTCAAACTAAAGTGTTCAATAGATGATGATGTTTCCTATCTCTGATATTTAATCAGTTTTTCAGTTGGGTACTTATATGTTAATGCATACATTCCCACTGACTACCAGGCAAGTCAATGTGGGTCGCACTGGTAAATCACTTTTTTTACTTCTTTTCTAGAACTGTCAACCAGGTTCACTTCAAACTCAGTGGGGATGTACCTTGGGTGTGTCTATCAATTTATTGAAATGGTCATGCTCCAGTGATTTTCAACAATTTTTATGGATTTTTTTGTTCATTTTGTGGGGGGTGGGGGCAAAATCTTCAAAAATCTTCGTCTCCAAAACCACCAAGCCAATTGCTCTGAAATTGCATAGGACTTTAGGAGACCTCTATTCCTTAATTTTTTCAACAGGTGGTGCCATGATGATTTCTCGCTTTTAAAAGAATTTTTGTGTGTTTTCACTTTTCTTGACTTTTTCTCACAAACAGTAACTTGGATCCTTTTCAGACCTATTGGGATTGTGCGTGGATTTGATCACTACCAAAATTTGTTCATTACATGATGGTGCTGTTATCGGATTTTTTATGATGGTCTTAAACAAAGGTGATCTTGGTATCATTCTGAAGTTCACAAGATCACTTCAGTCATGCATGCAAGGTCAGCTAAGCACAGGACTGTCACAGTCCTCTTGTTCTTTGTTGGTACCTATACATTTAACTTACTTCTTCTCGCATTGTTGCAAACCATGGTCAGTGGTTTTTGCATTGCCTGGCAAATCCTGCTACTGCTGGCCTTGCTGAAGTATGACTTGTCATGCAATGCAAATACCACTGACTTTAGACTACCAGGTTATCCGTTTATGACACCCCTCTTCCATTAATAACCCTCCCATCCCTGTCACTCTTATGACTGAGAAAATGTTCAAGTAATGTACTTAAGCTAACTTTTACCATTAATTAGTGTTCCAATATAAGCAGGTCCGGACTGCAGAAGATTTCTGAATTTCTCTAGTATTTTGTGCAAGTTTGACTGCACAACCCAAGAAACATCATCTCTTGCTGAACATGTTACCCTTAATAAAAACACTTATTTCTGGACAGTTACATAACAATAAGTGAGTAAATGTTGTGTAGTGGGATCTGCTGTATGTGGCTATCTTCCTGCCAGAGAAAAGTGGCCACATACTGCAGGTGACCTGAAATCTTAGGGAAGTTAACAAATTGACTCCTGTGGCCAAAAAAAGCAGGCAGCCTGTCACAGGAGTGGCTGTGTACAGCAGTACCTCTGTCTGGTCAAGCTGTCACAGGAGTGGCTGTGTACAGCAGTACCTCTGTCTGGTCAAGCTGTCACAGGAGTGGCTGTGTACAGCAGTACCTCTGTCTGGTCAAGCTGTCACAGGAGTGGCTGTATAGAGCAGTACCTCTGTCTGGTCAAGGTGTCACAGGAGTGGCTGTGTACAGCAGTACCTCTGTCTGGTCAAGCTGTCACAGGAGTGGCTGTGTACAGCAGTACCACTGTCTGGTCAAGCCTTGGCCAATTTTTCACTTGAAACCCAGCAGAACTTTCCAGACAAATGATTGCTCACATCATTAATCTCTGGCAGAATTTGTTTTCAGAAAAGAAAATCTTTCAGAAAAGAAGGAAAACCCACTTGTGGACGACGACGATGATGATGATGATGATGATGATGATGATGATGATGATGATACAATGGTACCTGCTGTATGTGGCCACCCCATCTGCCAACAGAAAGTGGCCACTTACAGCAGGTGACCTGTCACCACTGGTAAATTTTACAAAGAAATTGACTCCTATATCTGCGCCTGGTGGCCACAAAAAGCAATGCAGCTGCTCATGGCAGTGGTTGCATACAGCAGGTACCATTGTATTGAAAAAAATGGTTCTGAACCTGATCAAAAAGGAAGATAAGATCTGAACTCAATGCTCACATTCTTAATATTTCCTAAGTACTACCCGTGGCATATACATAAAACTACCCTTAGCATGTAGATTAATAGTATGTGAAGGTACATATGACAGATCTCTGTACAAGGAATTTAAATATGCCATCTTGATCTTAATTCATAGTAAATCTATTAAAATTCAGACACTGCTGTGCAATGAGTTTACTAACCAAAAAAAAAAAATTGTTTGGGAGATAAAATAATCAGTTCGAGAATTATGAGAAAGAAAAAAAAATGTGTTTAAAGAAAGACTGGGAAACAACACATTCTGGATTTTGGAAGCTTGTAGTACCACATTTACTCACCAGACGTCACTATGAATCAGTTTCTGTGATAAAACTTTCTGGTCCGGTGATTGAGTCTGGAATCAATCTTGCAAAATGCAAGTAGAAGAGGACAAGTTAACCCCTTCAGAAGAGGACAAGTTAACCCCTTCAGTGCCAAATTTTGGTCAACAGCTTTTCTTGGCGCCCATTAGGCACAATACGTGCCAAGAAAAGCTATTGTCCTGGGGTATTCTCTCTGGAACTATAGGCATACTGGCACTTGAATTAAAGGTCTTTTTTTCATGAGGAATAAGAGTCTGGGATCCTAAAGATATTTCAGACTTGTCTGACTTGAGATAGACTTTAGATGTGATTGGCACTGAAAGAGCTAATTATGGGCTGACTGTTAGATTGAATGGTTTATTTTCACATTACAGACAACAACAGAATGGGAAACAATTTTTTGCCCTTGAACGTTGAAGTTAAAAGTCAGGGATTCCTCATTTTGGTGCCAGAATTTGGATCTTAAAACCAGGTGTGTGCGTCATTAACTCATTCCATACTATTGTCACAGGTCTTGGTCAGTGGTTCTGGCACTGCCTCAAGACCATAGGCATGTTGGTACTTGAACGAAAGCTCTTTTCATGAAGAATTTAAATATGCAATTGTCGTCTTAAATCTTGGTAAATATACATAAATATCAGGCACTGGTATGGAATGAGTTAAAAGAAGTAAGGGAGGCAGCATTATGAATTGTTTACCTTACAGTTTATTATGTGCATCTGTACAAGATACAAGACCAGAAGGAGACCCTAATTACACGCTTGTGTAGAATTTAACCCTTTCCCCCTTGAATTAAGACTGAGTCAACAGCTTTCCTTGGCATGGGTTGGGCACTAAGTGCCCAACCCATGCCAAGGAAAGCTGTTGACCTGGGGCATGTGATCTTGATAAGTCTCATGTACATTTCTCAGTCAAATTGTTTTTCATAACTGTTGAAATCACTGAAGCCGACGACATTTGACCACCAGCCGGTTTTGGCCGATTTGAGGGGGAAAGGGTTGAAGTCACAAAATATTTTAAATTCAGCTGTGATAGAGATGGATGTTGCTACTATTGCTTTGTGATGAATACATGCACACAATTAACCCTTTCCCCAAAAAATCACCCCAAAGTGCCAAGATGTAAATTTATGTCCACTTGAATATGTTTACATAAATTTCACGAAAATACGTTTTGCTGATAATGGTACATTATCTATCAGGACAGCTCAGCCCAAGTCAATGGATTTCCTTGGCACATGCCGGGGGCATCGCACCTATCCTGTGACAAGGAAAACTATTGACTCAGTTTTATTCTGACCAGGAAGGAGTTAAAAGTGGAATTATAAAGATTGAGTTTGTACAAGGTTAAGCCTAGGCATGTAAAATGTCAGCTTTGTTATTTTAACTCTTTAAGTGCCCAATTTTGGACTGAGTCAACAGCTTTTGTGGGCGTGCAGTGTGTGCCAACAAAAGCTGTTGACCTGGGTTATTCTCTCTGGAACTATAGGCATACTCGTACTTGAATAAAAGGTCTTTTTACCAGGAATACAAATCTGTGATTGTAATGATAATGACTTGTGTGACTCAAGCAGATAGACTCAAGACGTGATTGGCGCTGAAAGAGATAATTTGATCATTAACTCAAGCAGTTCATCCTGAGTACAATCTGTTGCCCTTAAAGAAATATTTCAAATTCACATGTACATATTGTAGAAATTGTACAAGCCTGTTTATTTACACAATTTCGATCATTTCTCGTGAATACTATGATGACTAATCTCAGGGTAACAGAATTGTCAAGTTAACACGACTGCAAAACTGTTCTAAAATTCAGCTAAACTTGATTGATCCCCAGTAATTCATATAATATTTTGGTCATTTACGGACTTCTGTTCATTTAGTCAGACCAAGGAAATTGCATTTGGGTGACTGGAGAGTAGTATCAATGGTCTCTGATATTCCCAGTTTCTGCCACATTGTAAAATGGATAGACATTTGCACCCCAACTTTTCTCACAGTATGTATGTGTACCATGAAAACTGTTACTTCAGATTTCATCAACTTTAAAATTTGCCTTCTAACAGGGTCTAAGACTTCCCACTTGGCATGTTTCATTTCATAAAAATTTAATTTTGAACTTTTCTCATGCTCTAAAATTTGTGTCTGACAGAAACCCTATTATGGGCTGGAGTTTTGTCAGGCTAGCTTGTGCAGCGACTACTTTCCGTGGGACAGCCCGAGATAAAACCAATGACAGGCTATATCATATATAAAGGCTAGCTGCTTGTCGCTTCAGACTCTACCATGGGTGACCTGTACCCAGATGGAGCCACTGCATATTGCACAAGTGGATTGGCTCAGTCTTTTAGGTAAAATCAAAATACTGAGTAAAACAAAAGCACAGAACAGAAAAATCTCATAAAGCCCAGAAATCTGACATATTCATTTAAGGACACAAGGTTTAGCAGACTGAAAAATCGCTGTGCTACAGGACTCATCTGTATTACATATTCAGATAGCGGACATATTTTGCTGGAACAGACGGTGTCTGTATAACGAGGATTCACTGTACATCCAAATCTGGTACCTCTTAAAAAAAAAAAAGAAAAAAAAAAGAAAAAAAAAAGAACAGGTCAAATAATGATTTACAACTCTCCTTAAAGAGATTTCACTTAATGATGAGGGGAAACAGAGTGATCACTCGCACCAAATAGCAAATGAATCAACTGGTTTGAAAAACATTGTGGAGGTTGTAAATTCATGTTAAATGTGCCTAGTGTCCAGCTATTTATAGGAAACATCTTCACAAAAACGTGCTCCATATTAGAATAGCATTATTCAGGGTTCATACAGCTTGGCAGCTTTCAAATTCAAGGACCTTTCCAGGACTTTCCAGGCCCTTTTACCAAAATTCAAGGACTTTCCAGCTTGATCCATTTTCTTTTTTGTGTCTTGTCCATTTTTTGGAGTTTCTATAGTGGGAGGGGAGGCAGTGATCGAGCTAACCTTACTTTTTGAGGAAGGTGTCTTAAAGGATATTTAAAATTCAAGGACTCTTCAAGGACTTTATTGCAAAAACATTAATTTTCAAGGTTTTCAAGGCCTTGAAAAAGCAGGTAGTAAATTCAAGTACTTTCAAGGATTTCAAGGACCTGTATGAACCGTTATTACTGGAAGTGGTTCATTTTTTGTTTTAGTACCAAGTTTTGGCTGAGTCAACAGTTTTCCTTTATGCATTGGGCCAACGGTGCACAGAGGAAAGTTCTTGACTTGGTCCATTCTTCTGGTCTCTGCAACTATCAGCATGCTGTTACTGTAGAACCTGTTATGAAGAGACCACTCTGATGAGAGACCACCTGCCTTTTCGACCACTTTTTAACTTAGTACTATTCTAATTTATACCTCTCATAAAAGACCATCTGTCTCACAAGACCACACTTCGCTCCTCCCTAGGGGTGGTCTCTGGCTGCAGGTACCACTGTACAAGAGTGATAGGTAACTGATCAACAATTTGACCAAGGAATGTAGAGGACATCTATCAAATCACATGCCCCAGATCATCAGCTTTCCTCGGCATGGGTTGGGCACTAGTGTCCAACCCATGCCGAGGAAAGCTGTTGACTCAGTCTTAATTCATGGGGAAAGGATCAAATATTCACAATGCTCCTTTCACTTTTTCACTCATTCCATACTATGGTCACAGGCCTTGGTCAGTGCCAAAACCACGGACTTAAGGCTATAGGCATGTTGGTACTTGAATGAAAGCCCATTTCATGAGGAATTTAAATATGCAATTGTTGTCTTAAATCTGGGTAATCTTACGGAAAAATCAGGCACTGGTATGGAATGAGTTAACCAATATTGAGAATGGTATGGACACCAAATGTAAAAGGCTGCAGATCAAGACAAGAATTTAGGCTCTAGGAGTCAAATCCTGGCTGTGAGCATTAGCAGAACTTGGCATCATAGCTGCTCACATAGGAGTGCTTGTCTGGGGCCATGCTCATCACTTCTGTCCACAATCAGTTGTGCACAACTTTTCTCTGCAATTTCCCATTGGTCGACTGCTTGAAGGCATACAAAATGACAAAAGTGACAGTGGGAATTTCACTTTGACTCAGACATTACTTTGAGATTCCTGCCAAATATAGTTCTGCATGAAGATCTAGCACTGTGGCCGTTTCAGACACCTGTGGTACAGCAATCTTTATAAGAATTTTTTTGTCTGCAATTGCCGCTCAGTGATAAATTTATATATTTCCTGTTACATTTTCTTTTGTACTGTTAACTGGAGAAAGTTTGAATCCCTATTTTCAGAAACATATGTCTGCATTTTAAAATCCACAAAAACCAAACTTAGAAAATAGCTTCATCATTGGTGCCCAGTACAAGTTGCAAACATTATGTGTATGCTTTAGTTAATAACAAATACACCTATCATTCTCAGCCTGCTTTCTAACTTACACAGACACACAACAGAGTGTACAAGTGCAAGTAACAAAACAGCCCTCTCCCTCCAGAACATGAGGTGAGGCTTGGACTCTTGGCGAGTGCAGCCTTCAAATAAAATAAAAATACCGTAATTTCAGTGGAATATGTTTATGTATTTTATTCATAATGCTGAAATAAGAAGATACTATGACTGCATACAAGCTTTCCAACATTGTTGTGGATCTCCCACTCAGAGTCAATGAAAGCATTACCATGGTTACCACAGCACCACTTAAATACCACAACACAACTTACGCCTTCCACTTCCAGCAGGGCACTGTGTTTATAATCTATGCATTTTGCATTTGATAACATATGCAACTAAATTATACATGCTATGGATAATTTCTGTTTCAACACTTTGAACAAAAACATGAATTCTGGTGTAACTCTTAAGTGCCAAATTTTGGACCGAGTCAACAGCTTTACTCAGCGAGCATTGCGCCCAATGCGCGCCGAGAAAGCTGTCGACCTTGGATATTCTCTCTGGAACTAGAGGTATGCAGGTGCTTGAATGAGGTCTTTTTACCAGGAATACAAATCTGAGACCCTAACGATACTTCAGACAAGTTTCACTTTAGTAGATTGACTTTAGACATGATTGGCACAGAGTTTAAAAAAAAAAAGCAAAACAAAATAAAAATAAAAGTAGTTTAGTTTCTCACTTAACAATGACTGTTTTGTAGTGTGTGGAAATTTTGCCTGAATTATAAAAATGTCTTAGTGTCTAAATTAAGTTTAATATGTACATGTACATCAATTTGAACATTTTCAGTTGCCCCTCTGTTATATTACAAATTGTTATGTAATACCTGTTTTAGTTAGCAGTCATTATTTTTTGCTCCATGAATACAAGAAATGTTGTGACTGAAAGTGGTATCATTTAGTCCCCTTTTTTAAAAATCAAGATTTCACAGTGAGGAAGAAAAATTTTTGTTTTGCTCGTTTTAACCTTGCATTAGAAGCTTTATAGGTTGACATAGAAGCTGGTTTATTGGATTTATTGTCTCACCATACACAACATTAAATTTTACTTTTCTGTTGACTTGACATTCCATGTAGCAATTCTATGCACATTACAGACAAAAAGTATATATCTGACCAGATACAGAACGGACACATTTCTTCCACAGCAAGAAACTGCAAGATTTTAGTTCTCAAAACACTGGTATGGCCCCCCCAAAAAATCTGTGTTTCTCAAGCACCGGCACATCTCCCCCATACGCTCTAATTGGAAGTTTTTTTTTTTTTTTGCTAAATCGAGAGGCTGTACACGGACTACATCAAAAATAGCCTCTAACCATACTGTCCAACCAGCGCAATTTATTCACCAAGTCCCAGTGCACAATACAAATAGGTACAGACATCAGGATATTATTCCCTAGTCTTACTTTCTCAATACAAATTATCTTCCTACAAAACATCGTCGACGTCCATAAATTGGTCTAATCAACAACTGACATGTGGCAAATGAAGGATACTTGGGGATTACATTGTGTCAATGGAAAAGACCCCTACGAAGTGCTGAAAATCGATAATTTTCTTCAAATTTAGCAGAGTGTTACACTACTTGCCCTTGAACAAATCCCAGCTTACAAAGACATTTGCTATGATCATTTTGGTATTTCTATGTGATAAAGTTTGCTGTGTCATTCAAAATACATGTATAGGATAGATGATTTATGGCTGCACCAGAGGTCAGGGTTGCAATATGTCAGTACTATTTATAGTCTCCACACGTGGTCGGCGATTTTGCCATGGCAGATACTGAGTGCATTGCAGCAATTTAAATGACAAAAGTAACATACAATAGGGAATTTAATAAAGATATTTAAGAGTTTACTGGTAAGTTGAACAATATTTCTCTGTTGTGCCTTCAAGTTAAAATCAATGATGGTGGCCAGCCACTGGGAATTAAACTTGCGGCGTCCTGGGCACGACAAAAATACAAGAATGCTATGTGTTGACAGTGCTTGACCTGTGAATTGAAAGTTGCGAGAATAATTTGTTTTATTAATAATAAAATTCACAACTTGCAGCAAGTTACTTATACTAGTATTAGAGAGGTGCTCGGGGACAGTGATTTTTTTGTCTCGTCCAGACTCAAAGTTACTTTGTATATCTCTCAGCATTAACAAGTATACATGTACTTTAAAGGCTGTGCTGCACAAACCATGATTTTCATGGAAAGGCAATACCGTTTGATCTTTTTTACTGTGATGAAGCAGGTGCTTGCATGTTATCTAGTACATGCACATGGTGTTTACCAGACTCACAGACCCAAAATATACTGTAAAACAAAACCTACTTGTATATATTAAATCCATTCTGTTTAAGTTATTAGGCCTATATCCACAATTGTGTACATGAACCTGAAAGTACAAGAAACTTAAAAAAAAAAAAAAAAAACCCTCCCTCATCACTTTTTTTTTAATTTCAAAAAGTGTCTGAGAAACCAAACATTAACTTTTTGCAGCCTATGGAAAGAGCACCTCTATGCAGATTTCAGCAATACATCAAATTTTTTTGTCATATAAAAGGCCACATTTTCATTTTGGTCTTAAGAACTGCAAAATCACAATACATGAAACCAGTGTTTTGGGTGCATATGTGTATGGGTTGGGACGCTGGTTTAATTTATGAGGAATTGTGAATCATCATGACAACTAGTTTTCTTACAATACGTGCAGATCTACTTGAAATTTCACAATATCCAGATCAGAACAACATAACCTTCACCTAATGGTACAAAGTTTAGATCAGTTATAATACAGTCTGTACTATACAGCTGTCTAACCAGCTCTGCATATGTCCAGTGTCTGGCACAGATCATTAAAAACTGAGTCAAAATGTACAAAATGTTAAGCTCTCAAACTGCTCTACTCTACCTTGCACAATTCAGGTGATATATTTCAGTTTCTTTACAAAATTTGATGGAAGAGAAAAAATAAATGTACAGCAAAAAGTAAATGTTCATGTAAACTGCTGACACACACTTGAATTAGACATCAAAACTTTCTCGCCACCATCCTGTTTGACATTATAAAGTACGAAAGTCAAACTCCCAGTCCCACAAAGTCAGGCTTAAATCTGTTCACATGTTTTCACCGCTTGCAACTTCACACACAACTGTACAGCTACAGTATCTTTCTGCCTTTGCTACAGTATCTTTCTTCCTTTGCTACAGTATCTTTTGGTCTTTGTTTACTTGGTACCCTACGAGTGACATACACCTTCACCTGGTGGTCACCAAAGACAACACACCAGTAAGAATACTGATGCGACCCATGATGCCTCTGTCAAATCTGTTGCTGAAATTTTTATCTACGTTACTTTCTTTCCTCTGGTGAAAACTTGCTCAAGATCTCCACTTCTGTATAAGTTATATAATCTTCGTTATCCTGCAGCAATCAACATATCAGTCAACTGTGGCATTGTTTTGCACTTCTTTATTAATTTTCTTTCCGTTTCCCCAATTGCTTATTCATGAAGACACCAGGGAAGGAACAGCAGTTATAGACCACACTTTTACTCTTGACGCAAGTCTCAGATATATTGTCCCAGTTCTGCTGCCTGTGTTACACAAACACAGAGGCTGCCCTTATTTCTTCCACTTCTCTTGGTGCTGGTATTCTGTCATTGGCCGCCCTGCAATGCCACACGTTCCAACCCCAACTCGTCCATTGATATTATCTGGTGAAGCAAATATACTCTTCTTCACTCTTCCTTTGTTTGTTTTGGCAAACGTCTGCAAAATTGGAATAAGAACATGACTTGATCAAATTGTGAAACATAAAGTGGTGCATGTTCCATTTCCAGTTTACCAGAATAAAAACATATATGCACCATGCTCATGAATGTCTATGCTTTGGTGAAGAAAGAACATGTATATACAGTATATGTTCATTTGCTTAAAATAGTTACAATTTCAAGACAGAAGAAGACAAATCTCTTTATTAGTACTTCATATTGCCAACAGGAGCCAGCACTGTCCATTCCTGTATGTGAGGCTTTGTGACACTCTTGTTGCCAATCAGCATGTGGTAACTAATGAATTGCATCAATAATCAGCAGTCCTCTGTGCCTTGTATACTTATCCGTGCATATAACAAGACGAAAGATCCTGGATAGTTCCTTTGAAAGCTAGACTAGCATTTGTTTGATCAAATTTCCCATGTTTTTGTGTGAAATTTTCATGCCCATGATCACAACTGTGAAAGAACTCAATATCTGTAGTGCTCAAGGTCAAGAAGCATGGCCCCTGAAAATTCTATATGTTGTATAAGGTTTTACCCAGGGATGAAAAGGCCCCTTTTCTCAGGTGATCCAAGTCAATCAGAGACAAGACTTCAATGCTACACAATTGTAATCGGTACTACATATTGGTATAAAATTGTTTTACCACTGACAGTTGTATGCACATTAGTGAGCATATCATTTGGTTGTATAGTATGAAGCTCAATTGTGTGCATGCATAATGATTGGTCCAAGGTCTAACATAGAGTTGAACTGGCAGAGTCTTGAAAGGCTGAGGAATGAGGCAACATTCCTCACATCAGAGAACTTATGAATTTGAGACTTTTACATAAAAGACAAAAAAACCCCCCAAACTTTAATTAAGGTCATTCTGGTTACGCTATCCACTTTATTTAGCCCAAAAGGGGACAGTAGTCTTAGTTTACTGGGTCATAGCAGACCCACCCATGTTAATGTTAAAAACCATATCCGAGCCTCACCATATGTTTTCAAAATCTAGCCAAGGTGTCATTATCACAGTAGAATGATTTGTGACTACTTTTTTGCTTATGACAAACCTTTTTGGATCTAAAGCTTTGCCCACATCAAAAAGGAAAACAAGAGTTGGTGGCATTGTGCAACATCCATTCATTACCTCATAATGCCACCAGGGGTCAGCACTGTCCACTCCTGTAGTCATTCACAAGCAAACATCACAGTGTTGCCAACCTGCCAAACTTAAAATCCGGGAGATAAAAAGTTAACTTACGGGAGGTTGATAAATTAATATGAAATATAGAAGGGAAATATTGATGAAATTCTGGGAGGTGACTCAAAATTGTCCAAAATCCACACTTTTTCAAGTATTTTCAGCATAAAATTCCGGGAGTCTCCCGAGGAATCCGGGAGGGTTGGCAACACTGACATCATGAAGATAGAATAAAAGCTTGAGAGTCAACTAACCTTAGAATTAAAGCTGAGCCACTTGTTTTTCTCCGTCTCTCGTTCCTCCTCCATTTGTTTCTGGCGCTGAGCTTTCTTCTGGTTTTTCTTCCTCTTGTATTCTCTCTGTGCTGCCATCAGGTCTTTTCTGTCAACACATAAGAACAATCTATCATGACCCTTCCCCATCATAGCATGCAGTAATTTCAGTATTGCACAGACATTCACAATTTTCACACCAGTTCTTGACTTTCCCATACGCTTATCCAGATTTAAAATGAACGGGAGGAGACCCCACAATCTTCATGAAAACAACTTTTATTCAAAGAGCCTTACACTCTGGAGTAGGAGGTTTTTGTTTTGCTTGGCAAGTCATGTTTCTGCTGCAAAAACCTGCATGATTTGCCCTGAAACCTCCAAACCACTGCCTGCTCTTTGTCCATCATGACAGGTGTTGATAAGTTCACTTCTCAGTCCCCAACATTAACTGCAGCCTGACTGCCCAGAGCAACCAAAACCTTCATTTTATCTAATTTGGCCATATCTGGAGCCAATTATGGTTGTATGATTCGGCAACAGAAAATGTGCACTGTCAATTTCCATAAAATAAATGAAGTTAACATGTTTTTTCACCCTTAAGTTATGTTGGGTTAAAATTGTGTCACTCATTTAGACATTATCTTTGAAGTCAAGCACAAATTGAAACTTGCAAGTCCCTAGTTTGGCTTAGCAACCACAGCAGGCTCCAGCCATCCAGGCTATAAGGGGCAACCAAAAATTAGTGGCAACTTGCTCTGCTGAGCAGCCACTCTAGACAGTTAAGGTTGAGGTCTGCTTCTACACAGGCAAACCAGTAGACCAGAGTCCGTACCTTTAAATGTTTGTGCTTCACCTTTGTTCTCTGATACGCTTCACCTTTGCTCTCTGATAATAATGCTATAATGGAACATTTTGAAGGGATGTACGAGGGAATATGTATGTACCATGGCATCAGACGATGACATTTCTTTGTTTTGGGACCCCTAAAACCAGAAATCCAAATCCCACCTGACAATTGTAAAAGGAAATTAAAAAATTTAAAATACCATTAACGATGGTTGCACCCACCACCCACTGGTTGGAGATTCCATTGTCTTTGTGCACAGTCTACACAGCTGTTGTAACTATTACCAGTCTGATACATTCATTGTGTAATGTAACTCCAAAAGTCGTGCAAGTTTGACTTACTTAGTTTTTGGTTTCTTTGAAGCACCTGGTCCCTCACCATCTTCTGCTCCACGTTTTAACCTTTCATCAAGGGGATGTAGTAATGTTACCTGTAAATAACCTACACATGTTTATACCTGGTCGAGTCCATACAAATAAGATGTTCAAACATTGTCACAGAAATAAAAATAGCCAAAACGGAATGAATGCATTTTGTCTACCTTTCAACATTATACCCTCAATATTTTGCACGTGAAAAATCAATCCCTTATAAATGTGGCTTTCAATTTGTACTCTTTATGAAAGAAGACCAAACAGTTACAGAGTGAAGTGTGATCCATCAATTCATGGATACATCCCCTCTACATAAATTTCATCAATATCATTAGCCGGGATAAATTTGTTTTTATAACCGATATGTTATAATGAGAATGTCAGACAAGAGGAGATGAAAAAAAGCCATGCTATCCAAATCCTGTAGCAACTCTTACCATGCATGGGTCTACCAGTATTTGTACTGCAGATAAGGTTAAGGCACACCCTGGCTTTTCACTCTCTCTCGTGTCACCTAAAAAGGCAGACCTGATCCA
Source organism: Hermodice carunculata (assembly GCA_964020975.1). Classification (NCBI taxonomy): domain Eukaryota; kingdom Metazoa; phylum Annelida; class Polychaeta; order Eunicida; family Amphinomidae; genus Hermodice; species Hermodice carunculata. Next base: position 28,967,444 of record OZ026623.1, read on the forward strand.
AATGAACTCTTTCCCACAATTCTTTTTATCACTGGTCATTTCAAGCATCAATTGCATCAAAATAAACTTTTATTCTGATAAGGCAACGGCATTTTTTCTTTTTTGTTTTTGTTTTTGGACCCCTAAAACCAGCAATCCAAATCCCAACCGACTGACAATTTTGAAGAAAATTTAAAAAAAATCAAAATGCCACCAACCATGGTTGCACCCACCACCCACTAGGTTGGAGCTTCCACTCACTTTGCGCACAGTCTACACAGCTGTTGTAATGGGACCATGATCGTGCTAATACTCTTATCTATTATCTTTTCTTTGGCTAGGGAATAAGTTATGATAACACTGCTGTACATCTACTTTTCTAAAGTCTTTTTGTAGCAGGAGAAAAAAGAATGCAAATGTAAACAAAAGTTTGCTTCCATCTTTTCACAATGTGGCATAAATATGTTAACATACTGTGGGCCCTTTATCTGTTAAGAGTCAAATAATGAAGGGCAGAAATTATGTGCATAACAATGATGACGCCTGCCTACCATACGTGATCTACCTGCTACCAAGTACTTCAGAAGGCTACAACCTGCAGTTTCCATGAAACAACTCAAACTGTGTGCCCAGCCCCACTTTGTGGGCAGGGGATGAAAATGGTCCAAAAATCACACAAAAAATTGATGTTATCTGTAATCTAGCATGCTATTCAGCTGTTTTGTTTTTGTTTTGCTTTTTCACCCTGCAACACACTTAACTGTCTGAAGCTGAAGAGGGTCTTGTCACTCCATTTTTTAGGGGATTCTTTTGAAAAACAACATACATGATTGTTTACCTTCACACAAATCACTTTCATGGTTGCTGCATGTACGATACATGTATACAATTTCAAACCTTAAATATCAAAATTTGATTTCAGTAGTGTAATGTTCAAACTTGTACCTTCAGCCAAGAATACAAAAGATTAAACAAAGGAAAAAAAAAAAGAAAAAGAAATGACGTTTTGTTGAGGAAAAGTAACATCACAATGGCTGAACAAAAGCACACACTAAATCACTGCCTGAATTTTGTAGCCATAATTTGGCTCTGTGGGTCAACCACTTATGGTTCTTTCAAGTCAGCTAATACTCTCTTTAGTGTACATGTTCAAGAATATCGATCTACACAGCTGACTGCATGCGACTTTCTTCTTTACATAAGTTAACAACCCTGACCCATTCCTTGTGTGTGCATGTATTTGTTTGCTTATATTTTTACATCAAGAAATGTTTGTGTACAGCCCCGAAGAGGTTCCTGGTAGGTCAAAGCCATACAGCGAGGTTGTGTGTAGTCGTATACTTGAATACTCTTCCACCTTAGACGCCTGAAAACAAGACCAAAGGACACTTTACTCTGAACCAACAAAGCCCATCCTCCGCAGCTCCCCCTAGTGACCAAAATAAACTTTTCTACAATATAGGAAGAACCCAAGATAGACAGCCAGTTGGCTTTTTATTCTGCCAGAACTTAACCAAACACCACTATCAGCAACAATTTTATCAATGTCTTATCAACATTCACTTATAAATGAATCGCTTCAGAATGGAATTCAGTATCATGAGATTTTTGCACATTGTCAGTTTGGCTTTAAGGTCTTTCAATTTGCTGATTCCTGAAATACTGATTAGTACCCTTCTTGAATAATGAAGGTGAAGATTAATTCAAACAGTCCATGGATCTAAAATATTGCATGGATTCAAAACTGTACCACTTTATACTTCCCATTTTGATCCAATTTATTCGTTAAAATATTTCAGGAATCAGAATATTCCTGCATCACTTAAACTGGTGGGAGAAATTTGTGGTGTGGTTTGCCCAATTTTTTTGCCCATCCCTTCCTGACTAGCACTTTCTACCCTCCCTGGGGGAGTGTCAGACCAAATAGTTGTTTGTGAAACACCAGCACATGTACCCTCCTACCTGCGTGACATCTGTGTTTCCATATTCCTCAAATGTGACTGTACATGAACCATCATCTAGGATTTCATCAACAGTGGCTTCATAGTACCTGCAACAAGAAAAAATGAGGTATACAATCACATATGATATTGTTATCTCAATTTAAATGTGATATTAAAGTAGGAAATTGTTCTTTAGTACAGTGAAACCTCATAAGAATCTGATAAATGCTCACCATTCATGCACAAGTTTTGAGTGATGTAAAGTAATAATTTTTGTCAAATTATAGGTGTTGCCACGAGTATCATTAGCAACTTAGACTTAGACCTCCCCCACAATCCCACCAAATTTGGTGAATATCTGTTACAACTTAAAGATGCCAGAGTGTTCACACGATTTTCATATTTTGACCTCTATATTGCAGGCGGTGCCACCAATATCAAAATGAACCGAAAGTTATATTGGGCTTACTTGGACGGTATTGTGGTCACACGATTTTCACATTTTGACCCGTATATTACATATTACTATAGGTGACACCAACAACATTGATTTTGACAAAGATTTTTTAACACTTTATAACTCCTAAACATTATATGGGCTTAACTCAAAAGTTGTGGGTGCAAAGCATTCACGAAATGACCCTGATATTCACACTGGCCATTTGACCTCGACCTCCAACTAAGATTAAAACAGTGTTACTGTTCAAAATATGTGCCCTACATCCAGCTTTCCAAATATAGTCTGTTTTTTCAAATTGGGTAATAGCTTTTCCACTTATTGAAGAAAAACAATAAACTTGGACAAGCACTGAAATCCATAATTACTGGGTCACAGTGACCAAAACAGCAGGTCACTAAGTACAGCTTATGCATTATGTAATTGAGTGCAATTTTGATCTGGAGGCTCAATTCTCTTCGCCATTGATGTCCAAGCTACACCCTGCCATTACAAAATCGCATTTTCAACTTTACAGGTATGTTAACCTCACAAAAATAGGTCAAGGTCACTTATATTACATAATATTCTAGCTTTGGACAGGGTCTGTATATCCTATAAAATTCACATGTCTAATCCATTATTACTCTTCTGAATACAGAATTTAATATCTTAAAACACATTTTAGCTCATAATTTGTCAAATTATGGGTGGAGCCACTGGTATCACTTGTAACTTAGACTTTGACCTCCTACACAATTCCACCAAATTTGGTGAATATCCATGAAAAATAAAAGATGCTAGAGTGTTCACAAGATTTGCACATTTTGACCCCTATATTACACAATAATGTAGGTGGTGCCACCAATATCGAAAACGACCTAGATTTTCATACCCCCTATAAGTCCTGAAAGTTATTTTGGGCTTACTTGATGACTGTGGATGGTACTCCGGAATCGAGCAAAGGTTTACGGATAGACACGAGCAGTCTTATTAGCTCTAAAAATAATTGGGGATGTTGGCTCTGTTAACAACAACAACAACTATGCTGGTCCAAAAACGCATTAAAGAAAGGAGGCTTGAGAATATGAACACCAACTTCTAGCCAGTGAATGTAATGGCTATTTTTACTCACTGTTGGTCTTCAGACCACTGTGCCAGGCATTGATCTCCAGATTTCCAATTTCTACTCCACTGTGGTGGTGAGGCTGTTGATGTGGATGGGACATGGACTGATGCTGCTAATGAACTGTCCTCCTCTGTGGATGCTGCTTCAGTGATTTCATCTGTGGAAGAATTGGAAGTCCCGGCAGCTACTGCAAGGTCTGTGGTCAGCTCTATCACTTCCTAAAAGTAACCCCAAAACACATTTATTTTTCAAAGAGAAATAAAAAGTGCTGAAACTGCCACAGAAGTCATATTTGTAATTTCATTGGCCCTGAGAAATTATTCCTTCTGTACATCCTATTGTACTGCATTCTCATTGTTGTTTTTCTGATTTGGGAAAGTAATTACTGCTAACACAGCTAAAGCTTTTCAATAGTTTTGTACCAGAATTCTTATCAAATCTAAGCACTGTTCATCACTGTGTCTTGCATTTGCAGCTTATGGTATATGTAGCAAAGTATGAGAAAACAGAGCAAAATTACATTAATTCACTCTATGACCAACACTTGTGATAACTTACTCATCTAAACTTCACCAGTATTGCCTGTGCCATCAAAGCAATTACACTTTTTTTTCATTCAGTGCAACTTGTTTCCCACGGATGACCAAAGTTAACTCATGGTCTCGCATGATAGGTATAGATGCAGTACCATGAAACATTCATCAGTATCAAATTACCAGTAGAAGGCACTTCTCCAAAGCAGGGACCACTACATAAGAAATTTAGGAGATATTCTGCATTTATATATATATATAAAAAAAAAAAAAGAATTAAAAAATTAAAAAAAGAAAAAAAAAAAACAAACAAAACAAGAGGACCATGGGCCTAATGCTCTGCTATCACTGTGGCTGTATTGCACGTCTTCATTTCAAAGTTCTGAGTCCTTGAGAGGTTCTGAACACATAAAGCTTATGTACATTTAGTATACAAAAAGTCCACCAGACGGCACTTCCCTGTACATGTAATCACAACTTATTTGTGCAATTCCTGTGATTGATATTGTTGCATGTGCCCAGACAACAATGAGTGATTCCTTAACTTTATGTCCTCAGTAAACTTGGGCTACAATATCAAGGTCAAAAACAGCCAAAGTCACTGAGATTACATAACATTCCAGCTTTGGACATTGTCTATATATCCTGTAAATTTGGCAATTCTAATCCAATTACTTTTCAAGATATGGAATTTTATCTTAAAACACATTTTGCTTCACAATTTCTGTCAAATTATAGGTGGCACCACTAGCATCATAAGCACCTTTTCAGACTTTGACCTCCCCCAATATCCCACTGAACTTGGTCAAGATCTGCCAAAAATTTAAGATGCCAGAGTGCTCACAAGGTTTTCAAATTTTGACCCCTACACTGCATAAAACTGTAGCTGGCACTACCAATATATAAATGAACCTGGATTTTTATACACCCTATAAGTCCTGAAAGTTATTTTGGGCTAACTTGAAAACTGTGGACAGTTTTGCGGTCACAATATTTTCACATTTTGACTTGTATATTACATAAAACTATAGGTGGTGACAACAACACTTTGTAACTCCTAAATGTTATATGGGCCTATATCGAAAAATTGTGGGAAGCAGAGCATTCACATGATAACCCAGATATTCAAACTGGCCATTTGACCTTGACCTTCAACTCTGACTAAAAAGTTGTAATTGCTCAAAATATGCGCTGTACATCCAGCTTTCCATATATAGTCTGCTTGTTCAAATTTGGTAATAACTTTTCCACTTATTGAAGAAAAGCAATAAACTTGGACAAGCGCTAAATTCCATAGTTACTGGGTCACAGTGACCAAAATGGTAGATCACCAAACTTACAGTTTTATGTGTTATGTTATCAAGTGCAATTTTGATCTGGAGGCTCAATTCTCTTTTCCATTGGTGTCCAAGCTACACCCTGCCATTACAAAATCACATTTCCAACTTTACAGGCATGGTGGCCTCACAAAAATAGGTCAAGGTCACTGATATTATGTAACATTTAGCATTAGACATGGTCTGTCTATCCTGTAAAATTGGCAAGTCTAATCCTATTACTCTTTGGAACATGGAATTTCATATCTTAAAACACATTTTAGCTCATAATTTGTCAAATTATACATGGTAACAGGTGGCACCCCTAGTATCACTTGTAACTTAGACTTTGACCTCCTGCACAATTCCACCAAATTTGGTGAAGATCCACCAATAATTAAATATGCTACAGTGTTCACAAGATTTTCACATTTTGACCCCTATACTACATAATATTATAGGTGATGCCATCAATGTTGAAAGGAACCTAGATTTTGATACCCCTTATAAGTCTTGAAAGTGATACTGGGCTAACATCAAAACATTTTTAAAGTTATGGCACTTACAAACCAAAAGTTTACGAACAGACAGAATGATGAACAGATGGACATGAATGATGCTATAAGCTCTGCGATCTTAGGTTAACAGAGCTTAAAACTGAGCGAGCTTACTTGACCAGTTGCCAACCATTTGAACAAACTTGGTAGAGACCTACCTAAAGTACATTCCCACCCAGTTCAAGTGAATCTGGTTGACGCTGTTGGAGAAGTTGAAAATGTGCATTTCTATTGCAATCCCCATTGACTTACATAGGAATGCATGCATTAACCAATAAGTACCAAAATTGAAAATTCATATAAAGCAGAGATCTATAGTACTTACTGAACAGCTTTGTTTGCCCCTCCCACAAGCTACAGGTCCACAACTAAAAACAATCTCACTGACAGTTTTGGAGAAGTTGAAAATAGCCTTAACCCACAAAAGTTTGTCCAAAAAAAAAAAAAAAAAAGTTGAAAGAAAAAAAAAAAAAAAATCACAGCACCACCTGTTGAACAAAGTTAGGTCTTTAGAAGGGTCCCCAGAAGTGTCCTTATGCAACCTCAAAGCAATTGGCTGATTGGTTTTGGAGAATATTTTTTAAGATTTTGCCAAATTATGAACAAAAACAAATAATATAAAAGTCAATGGAGCACGACCACTTGAACAAACTTGGTAAAGACCCAGGTAAGGTACATTCCTTTCAGCGAAGTAAAAAAAGTGAATTGTGGACAGACGGACAGATGATGGACCATAAGTACTATAGCCTCAGCTGACTTGTCAGCTGAAGTAAAACACTGAGCAAGCCCACTTGACCATTTGCCAAAATCTGACACTGTTAGACAAGATACATTACCTGTAAGTCATGTTTGAGCTTTTGTAGATCTTCATTTGTTGGGTCTGTCGTGAGAGCAGCTTCAACCTGTAAACAATACCAACAATAGGTTAAGATTTTATTGGGCATCAAGTCATTGCTCTATAACCATGCCAATCAGCTTGCTTGATGAAATTTATAAATCAGGTTGGAATGACAACCAACACAATCATTGTTTCCTGCATGATACCTGTAATGTCTCATTCAGTTGCTGGGAGTTTCAAACTTTTTTTCTATTTCTTTTTCTTTTTTTTTTTGTTAGGGAAAGGGGGGGGGGGCTTTTCAGCAGAAAGAAGGCACATTTGGACAATCTTTCCCTTCAATATCAACAAATTTTTTTGAATGCTTTGTTAGATCTACCTTTGTGTCTTTATATCTACATAATTCTCTCCTAATGACACAAAGGGATACAAAAACAAAAAAAATTGTTCGTTTCCTCATATTTTTATTACACACACATACTTGCTAAAATCCTGACAAATGAGTCTTAATCTTGTTAATCCCCTTCCATTCATCGAACTTAAGAGAAAGCTTGGAACTGCCACAAGTTTGAACCTTGCCTGGGTATGAAAACCGCGTGTTCCTGTCGTTTATGCACAAATTAGCGATTCGTATGTCATCTGCAGGTGAACCTATTTATGTGGTGGCAAGGTCAAGTTGAGCATGTGTGCATACTTCACTTGTGATGAGGCACATATGTTCTCAAGGCGAAGTTCTGTCGTGACACTTGACAGTCAGCGGCCATACTTTTAGACCTTTCTTACACAGTATATGTGCCATAGACAACATGTGGTTTATATGCTACTTTCGAACAAGCAAGAGGAACTTGTTAAATGGATGACAGATATGAAACTATTACCGAGCGGTAAGTAATGCAGATATGACCATTATATGATGCTGGTACCTCGGAAGATGGGCACACATGATGGTTTAGGCTTTTGCTGCAGTAAATGCACTGCCAGGAAAAGTCTATAAGACAATACTTTCTTTTCTAATGCATGACTGACTCTGGCACTGTGCATACATGTGATCTACTTATGGAGCTACAACTATGGCATTAAGCAGGTTGTCCAGATGGCTTCAGTTGGAGAAAAATAGACTTCTTCAATTTTTTGGCAGATGCATGTTACATACTTGGAAGCAAATCCCATTGTAGCTAGCGCACATGGTTATACAGTTGAAATCGACAAGCCATTGCTCGGGAAAAAAAGAAAATCATGTAAAGCCAGTTGTTTCTTCAATTAATTGTTAACTGCTCCATCACATTGCTCCAAATCGGATTTTGTGTTGCTGAACTGTCATCTGTTAACCAGTTAGTTACCCTTGTTGTATCAGGTTTCAATGAAATTTCCATTGCAATTTCACCGCAATTCTGTTGAAATAAGCATTCCATTTAATAGCAATTCTACCAAATTTCTATTTGGTGAGTTTGATATATGGTTACAAAACATTTCTGTGAATTTGTCATTCGGTGATCATTCATTTTGGTGCACTATCATGGACCCACTATGAGGGCTCGGGTCCCCTAAAGTAGGCACCATATCCGCTTGGGGGTGCAACGATCGCACCTGTCCATAGGCAAATAGGCCGGAAAGTGTTTCACACTCTCTGGGCTACCCCTGACCTGCTTCTGGCGCTTCCACTCATAAAAGCCCTTTGTTGTACGCGACAAGCTTTGTTATGTGATCGAATCAACCAATCGGAGAGGTAGTTTTTGGCGGTACCATTTTGAATTTTCAAGATAACTTTCCATGACCAAACAGCAAATGAAAGATAGAGTCAAGCTAAGAGTGTAATATTCAAGGTAAGTCCGTCTTAAATTATCTATAAAGTTACGTAAAAATATTCCCTGCAATCTAAGTTTTCTAAGGAACTTTATTTCAAAAAAAAAAAAAAAATCCAATGCACATAGAAAATATGACCCTCGCAAGTCAGGGTACATTACGGTAAATTTTGGTTAAGTCGGTCATTGCCGTCCGAGCCATCACCGGTTCCTGGGGCATTGGTTCATCGAAGTAGCACTTTGTGTGCCAACTTTTACCATTTATATATTAAAAAGACTTGAATATTCTTTTTCTATGGAATATAAGGTTCAAATTATAGTTCATTTGGATAAGAGATATGAAAATACAGAGAATTTATTGATCCCGGCAAATGATACGAAATTCAAGCTGTGTCTAGGCACTGACAGTGTGCTGGTTGACGATACGGTCGGAAAAATGACCATGTAGACAAAAAATGACTCCTTACCCGCAAACTTGTAGTTATTTTTTGTAGAACTTGTAGTTAAAAATGACCTTTATTTGAAGAAAATTGAATGAAAATCAAATAAGTTATGGCGTCTGCAACATGAGCCATGATGAGGCAAAACAAGATAGACTGGTGTCCGCTGCTGCCCGGTGGGAGTACTGAGCATAACCCGGCCAAAATGTGTCTGGCCAGTGTCAGTTATACATAACATTGTGTTTAAACTGCAAGATTCAAATTCTGTGCAATGTAAGATTAATTTTGACGTTTATTTGACAAAAATCCACCAAAGCATATAGGAGTTATGGCCTCACAAATAAATAAGACATGACATGGCAAGACAGCGACACTGTTCCCCGGCGAACGTTACAGCTGCCGGTATTTGTAATGTACAGAGGGGTGCTGTCACTGGCGTGATTTCTCTTAAGTTTTGAAGTAAAACATATGTCATTATGTATCATTCGAAACGTCTGCTGATGGGTAATATAAAGCAAATATTATTTCAATAGCTTACAAACTTAAGCATTTACATGGGATCAAAACGTTGCAAAAATGTTACTTTTATAGTTTTGAATGCTTCAGGTATCATTTTGTTATCTCCTTGTGGTATAATCATCTGAAAAAAAAAATTACTTGCAAGACTAAGAACGTTCTTGACATTGTATTATGGCATTTTTTACAAATGAAAATATGTCATAATGTGATAGTTGCTATCTTACATGTTTATGAAAGATACATGTGAGTTGGAACAACACGGAAGCAGATAGGCTTCATCTTTTACTTAAACTTAAGTTATATCATTATGATAATTTTACCTTAAATGTCAAATGAAATGAAATCAAACAGTCACAGGTATTTATAAATTATATTACAAAATATGACACAAAAACCTGAAATGGACTTGAATATGAAGTGAAAAATATACCTTTAAAGTTTAAATAGGTCTATCAATAAAAATCATATTATATTTGGGATGTATATATTAAGACACGTCTCTACTAGAATGAATGCAGAAGCTGGTTACATAATGTACATGTATCACTTAAAAGTATTGATTTTTGTTCGGGAAATTCAAACTTAAATCATATTTGTGGCATAAAGCTTCACAAATATACATGTACATTATGTAACATAGTCCAAACTGTCCAACACTGGAGGTAAGGTCAGAAAACATGCACTATGCATGGTCACTCAAGTGGAACACCACTTTTCACCTTCCAGCTGAGGCAGCTCTGCTCACACTTTTTATATACAGTGGCTGTAAGACAAAATCAGCCCAATTTCAACACCTTAGAAAAAGAATATCCTCCAGTCTAACTGTCATACTGTGATAATTTGAACACCAATGTGTTTCTAATCAGACTAATGATCAGACATTTCCATTGATACCAAATTCAAAAGTGGGTCACTAGACCATTCTGCGGTGTGCATCAGCTCTGTGTATTCCACTGTGCATCAGAGGCTAGCGAGGTGTGATAATCTATTCTTTATCAGACTCAGTGGCCGCGATTAAAATGTGACTCCAGAAATTCTCCAGTTGTTCCTCCAACCCTTTAAACTTCCATGGTTGAATACACACATTTTACATGAATGCATCCTCATCATTAAGGGAATTACCAAGCAATACTGCGCTTCTCTGATGACACTGTACGCTGTATTTGTGTGCGTGGCGGTGATAATGGTAAGATGGTTGGGTGTTGCGCTTGTATGTGAACCCCAGGGCCAAATTAAGTTTATTGCACGGGCAGTAAATTTTGGAAAAATCATGATTCACGTGACGTCACAAGTCGAGCAAAACAACCCTATCAAAAACACCTGTATACAGCAGAATCGCTGCTGTTCATCACATCTTTTTCAGAGATATTAAAAGACCACTTAATTCTCTACACTGCTATTACACATTCCTCTTCACATGAAAGGTCTACTTTACCTGCTGAAGCTGTAATTTGTAGTTTGCCAGATTTGACTTCAAGTCTTCCGACATCTTGGCTTTCGATTCCGTTGCCCGGATGAAGACTCTGTCCGCAGCAAATGTAAATATCGTCCAATGATAATAAACTATATGATTTAGCCCGTACACATTTCCTTGCAGAAACTGTGAGTGAGTTTGACATTGATACTGATGGGACATCACATGGGCGGTTTTGACAACTTGGTATTCTGAAGGGAATGTGAGTAATGTGCTTGTTTCATCATTTC